>CM067511.1:8621152-9229102 GCA_034509495.1 Acestrorhynchus altus | reverse complement strand
TTATTTTTTAACACATTTTAAAACTATATTTTTCTCACACGGTGTGTTTTTCATACATACTGTGTGTGTGTGTGCATTTGGATGAAATTCATTAATTTTGGAATAAGTCTGTAACATAGCATGCAAAAAGTGTGTGTGTGTGTGTGAGAGAGAGAGAGAGAGAGAGAGAGTGAGTGAGTGAGAGAGAGAGAGAGAGAGAGAGAGAGAGAGTTTGTGAGTGATAAACATTAAAGTGCCCCTAGTCCACCCTCACAACATTGCTCCTGTTGTTTCCTATTAATTTCTCTACTCTACTAATAATAAAATAAACAACCCCCCCCTCCTAGAAAACAACAACAACAAAAGAAAATCAGTACAAATATTCCAAAATGATGTGGAGTTAAGGCTTTTTATATTTCTGTCCAAATAAGGTATTTAAAATATCCAAATAAGGATATATAACATGAGGTATGAATGGGCAGAAGAGAAACTCCGTATCCTGTGTACACAGAAATGCAGACACCAGCACCATGCATACAACATCAAGCATCCTGATCTCCGACCAATTACGCCTCAGGTTCTTAAAATCTCATGATTCAGAGGCAGTTCCCCGCTTTGAAATCAGGAGCCATCTTCAGCTGACATACATGAGAGTGACTCATGCCTTTTTTCCCAGTAATAAATACAAGTTCCAGCAAGCAGGAAGGAAGTTTGTGCTTTGAGAGTGTCCAAAGGAAATGAATCACAAGCTGAGAGCTTTGCCCAGGTTTTGTTTCCTCTGCTGTGTGGGTTTGTCCCGCTCACGGCTCCCCAACCCCCCATACCTTCTTTCTTTCTCTCTCTCTTTTCCTTCCAGGAATGGATCAACGCAGCAGGGGGTTGCTACTAGGAATGCATACTCAATAGGCTTTCAGTATCTTAAAGGGCCCATAAAATGGAAAACATAAATTAGCTTGAGTTTGAAATATTGTACATTTTGTCCCATTTACTCTCTAAGTTCCATTACCCACATATGGAAGCACACATATTTATATTCAATTAGACTACAGACATTTTTCCAAGCTCATAAGATGTGTTATTCTTGCGGACACCAGACACCAAAAAACAGAGGTACAGCATAAGTACTGTTTTGTACTCAGAGGTACATCTATCATAAATGTACCCTCATAGGTAAAATTAAATAATAGGTACGTAATAGTAACTTAACACATCAAATGTGTAAAAAGTCAAATTGGTACATCAAGTCCCAGTTAAAAACTTTGAACTCTTTTAAAGGATCTGTGCACAATTTGTGAAAACGACTGTTGAACAATTGCTGATATTTGAATTCAGCAAGTCACAACACCTTCAGTGCTTCAGAAACTCCACCCCAAATTCATGCATGCACTTTGCCAAGGTACCGACACTGGTTTCCAGACCAAAAGAAAGATTTTGTTGGTCTGACCTTTTACTCCAAGCATTTCTCTGCCATCTCTACTTATGCATTCAAGATATTTTCTTCCATATGCCCCCATCCATTCTTTACCCCTTGTGCATACGCTGGAATGGTCCCTGTGGGAAAAGTGTTGAGATGCTTAAATTTCCCCCCCAATGCAGCTCCAATGCAGCTCCAATGCAGAGTATAAACCCCAGGCCATTTTCCAGTGTGCCAATAGACTGCAGAGTTAGCAGACAGAGAGGAAACATTCACCAAATTATACAAATGGTATAATGAAATGAAATCAAATTTTCCTTCAGTGTGTGTGGACTCTTGTTTGGAAGCAAATTGTTCAGTCTGGAATTTATATATTCCAGATAAAACTTCCATGTGATCATTTTTGTTGTTTCTCACTTTTTGATACAATATCAATATGGCAGCTGTTCTTTATATTTTAAAATGATGTGAATTACAAAAGTTTTGGTTTCATACACCCACATAAATGTTAGAAGTAGATTTCAGGGAAAAAGCAATGTTGACCTTAACTGGTGCCTCTACACCAATTGTAGTGTAAGTAGAGTAGTATAGTAGTTCCTTAAAAAACATTTCAGCTACCCCTTGTAGGGAGATCCCAGTGCGATTCCTTAGAAGATATTTCAAACAGAAAGCCAGAAGGACACATGAGGCATCTTTATTCAGAGAGCATTTTTCCCCTCCGTCCCTTCTCTCCCACTGTCTGGTCTCCTGACCTCAACCCAAACACATCAGCCTCCCACAGAGCACAGTGAACATCGTTTAAGCTGCCTTACCTTACCGCAAAAGTGGAGCAGACGGGACCGTCCCCTCCAGGTCTGGATGCTCTTCAGAGATGGGACTTGAGCTCCTGCCCACATGGCTTTATGGTTTATGATTCATTCCAAGGCAATGGAGAACATCTACAAACATTAAAGGAATATTGCAGTGTTTTTCAGCCTAATCGCCATCTGCTACACCTGTAGCATACTGTTGATTCTCATGCTCAGTAACTGACTTATCTGTGCTATTCCTAATAGATGAGTTCTTTTTTAGGAAAAGTAAGCCTAAACAAAGTGATGCAATTTGAATGCTATTTAAATGTGGAAGCAGTTCTTTACCTAGTTAAATCGGCATAACCTAGATCTAGGGTTAGCAATTCCAGTTCTGGAGTGCTTGGGTCCTGCACTGTTTTGTGCTTTTCTGTTCAAGCACTCCTGATTCAACTTGCCTCTATATTCCCAGGTTTAGAAGGTATGTTAGAAAATGGATATCACCAAACTGAGCCCTACAGGAGTAGAATTGCCATGTCGTGTGCCTAGACAGAACTTCCTCTGGTCAGTATTTCTCCCTTCTGCCTACATTAGCTTTTAGATATTCTTCTTAAGTAGATATCAGTTTTAAATTCTAATGGGACATGTCACAACAACAATTTCAGAAATCACATTACATGAATTTGTCGTAGAAATGGGTGAGAACGGGTTAAATGTAATGACATTTAATCAAAGTTTGAATTGTTAAACACAATTCAACACAAATTGTATTTTGTGTGGTCACATGTATATACACTCACAAACTGTCTTGTAAAACCTCCAGGATGTTTATTATATTAGTATATGTCAGAATGTCATAAAGTGTCATAAAGCTTTCCACATCTCTTAGAAATGTTGCCACCTGAGAAAAACAGGAAGCTTGTGATGGTACCTTATTTTTACACCTGTAAGTAGTTTGACCAGAGAAGGATGGGTCCCCCATTGTGAAACAAGATCCTTCCCAGGTTTCATCCTCCAGCTCTGAGGGAGTTTTTCCTTGCTACTGTTGTCCCCTGACTTGCTTACTGGGGGTTTATGCTATTATTATGTATAATAATATTTAAGCTTTAATAATAATTATGCTTTTATGTTTTTGTGTCGTTGATCTTTTTCTTATTAAAAAACTAATATTTTTTTATATAAATTTTATTTATTTCAAAATTATATCACTATAAACTGTCACCACACCACACAAAGAATTAAGAAGGCCAGGTGGACCAGTTCAGCTAGCCTTGGATACAATTTGATCAGCTTGTGCTAATTCTTCATTTGGTGTGTTAAGCATACAAACTATTTAGTATGAGATATGTATGTCAGAAAGCTTTAAATTGTAAAGATAATCCACTTCTTTATGCCTTCAAAATAGTTCTTAATGAAATCTTAAATGGTTCTTCTATGGCATTTTGCTAAGAATGAAGTAAAGGTACACTTGAGTAAGTTTGAATGTTCATATTTTGGACTTTTATCTCCCTACAAATTTTGACCTAGTAACCACACCTTCACTTAAGTTTCTGAAAATTAAAGGAATATATAATCTGAATTTTAAAGGAGAAGTTCAATGTTAAGTATGTATTTCTATAAAGCTTGTTAAACATGGCAAGAGCTGCTACTTAATTATGCATTTGTGTGGTATAGCTTAGATACTGTGTCTCCAAGTAGTATTCAACCACCTGCATCCTTACACTTTTAGTTAACTCATTATGTTAATAATTATGCAGCACTGATAATTATGTTATTTCTCTGTTTATTCATTTTTAAAAAAAAATTTCAAAGTTTACAAGTGGGACAGTTATTATTTAACCATTCAAATGACGTGAATTCTGTTTGGTCCCCTCAAGAATTAAGAAGTAATTTAGGTATTAAGAATGAGCTTCAAATGCTTGGATTAATTATTTCCCCACCTCTTCTTACTATGAAAGCCCCTCTAAAAAAAGTGAACAGCACTTACTGTATACATGGTCAACATGGAACAGACTAAGGAGCATACAAAGGCCATTAAAAACAAAATTGTGGAGGGTCACAAGATGGGCGAGGGGTACAAAACCCTTTCCAAAATGTTGGGCCTACTTGTCTTCATCACTGGAGTGTAAAAGTGGAAGTGGAAGGCTTAAGAAACTACAGTTAACCTTCCACGGTCTGGACAGCCTTTCAAAGTTCCTCCCATGCTGAGGGGAGACTTATCTGAAAATCAAGGCAGACCTAAGGACAACAAGGAGGGAGCTAAGAGAAGATATCATGGTGGTGAGGACATATCAATAAATACCATAAGTAATGTACTCCACCACAATGGTCTCCATTCCAGGCAAGCTCATAAAGTACGTTTACTCTTTGGTTTGATGAGACCAGGATTAAGCTTTTTGGTGCCAACAACACCTGGGGAGTTTGGCAAGAGAATTGCACTGCATATGACCCCAAGAATACCATCACTACAGTCAAGCATGGTGATAGCAGCATCATGCTGTGGGGATGCTTCTCAGCGAAGGGCCCTGGCCATCTGGTCTGCTTCCACAGGAAGATGGATGTCCTACCTGAAAGTTTTGGCCAAAAAACTCCACTCCTCCATCGAGGATTGTAAGATGGGTCATCATTTCAACTTCCAACAGGACAACAACCCCAAGCAGCATACAGCCAAGAAAACCAAGGCCTGGTTAAGAGTGAAAAGATCAAGATGATGCAGTGGCCTGGTCAGTCTTCTAACCTCAACCCAATTGAAAATTTGTGGAAGGAGCTCAAGGTCAAAGTCCACAAGAGATACCCAAGGAGCCTAGATAACTTGGAGAACATCTCATTGACAAATGGGCCAAGATTACACAAGAGACTTGTGCCAGCCTGATGAAGTCTAATAAAAAATATGAGTAGATATAATAGTAAACATGGGTTATACCACAAAATATTAAACCAAGGGGTTGAATAATAATTGACCCTAATTTTGTTTAAACTATATTTTAATTGAGCAAATTTTATTTTTTTGTTCTTAATATTTATATGTCTTTTGCTACATTTGTTCAAAGTTTGAAGGTTCTAACTTCAACTTGTTGAATTTGCAAAATCTGCAGGGGGTTGAATACTACTTTGAGGCACTGCAACTAATTTCTGACATGTTTTTCTGTTCTTTTAAAAAGAATAGTAAAAGTTATAACTGATGGAATTGGCAGTTGCTTTAATGCCCATAAAACTGACCAGATGTTACAGATGTGGAAAAAAGAGATTAGGCTAAAAATGCTGTTGGATTCACTACCAATCCATACTGGGCCTCTTTCTCTTTTTCTGACTCTATTTCATTTTCAGTGTTCTCTGTTTTCTCTCTCTCTTTTCCTCTTTCTCCAAGACATAAACATATATCCATAGACAGCATGCTGAGAAAAGCTTGGGGATTAGGCCCCCATTCTTCTGCATCTGCCTCCAAGCATTGCTTCACTTATCATACCACTGGAGCTCAGAGCCAGATCTGGGTACAGGCCAGGCTGGCCAGGGACACTCTGTGAAGTGTGTGTATGAGGTGGGCGAGGCGTGTGTGTCTATGCGCAGCAGGTTGCTGTCAGCTCCGCTTATGCTGCACCACGTGGTTCAGTGCTGAAGAACATCCAAATGTGCAAATCACAGTGCGGCATGTTTGAATACATACAAATGCCCTTTGGGTAGCAACAACGCCCCAGCAATTCTAATACCAGTCAAAAGATGGGACAGTGTGTAATCATATGCCTCCATTCGGCACCAAATAACCATGGGCAGGTTAGATATTGTATTTTAAGTTTTCTATCAGCCCACAGTTCAATCAAAAAGACAATGAGCTGTAAATGGGTACATTTTCAGGATGATTAATTTGCATTGTGTCCAGTGGTGGTCTTCCTCTTTCAGTTAATACTTTCAGTTAATACAAACAACATTTTAATGGAAATAACTAAAACAAACTGAAAAAGATATTTATGTTGAGTGATATATTAATATTTCAGCTCATTATGTTATTAAAGGATATCACATGATGCAATTTGTGTACTTTTATGGTTGCAATTTGGCAACCATACACTTAAAATCACTGAATAATATGGATTATATTTTATAATGTCACCTGTCAAATGGTGGGATATGCATGCACTTGAGGACAAAATTATTAGCCCTCCTATGAAATTTTAAGTTTTGTTTTTCCCTCTCTCATACTTTAATAACAAAGCAAATGTTTTTCAAAATAGCATTTTTAAACTTTTCTTGAGAATGATTACACTATCTTTATTTGAATACAATAACAGAGCTATATATATATATATATATATATATATATATATATAATATTAGACTCCTTAAGAAATTACTTTTTGTTGAACCAGAGCACAAACCACTGTTGTACAATGGTCAATGGTGTGTTTTAACTTTGTAATTATGAACGTTCATTAAATCAATTCACAGCTGAGGGTTTTCTCCCAGGGTTATCTCTCAGTATCTCCTCATAGCATTTGAGCTGTCACTTGAGTAAGCATCATGCCAAAAACAAAAGAAATCAGTTTAGACTTGAGAAAAGGAATCAATGATGCTTGCAAAACTGGAAGGATATACATAGTTATCATAGCATTTCCAAGTGTCAAGAACTGGAGTGAGAAATTCAAAGACAGCCACATAATACAGAACATGCCTGGCATAGGTAAGAAGTAAAAGGAAAAACAAATAGTGAGAGATGTGTCTAAAGACCCCAGAACAACTGCCAAGACACTAGTAAATGACTTAGCCAAGTCAGGAATTATTTTTTTCAAAGAAGACAATTACTAGAGCCCTGCACAGGAATGAATTATGAAGTTGCAGAAAAGAAACCTTCAATCCAGACTGAAGTGCAATCTGGAGGAAGATGAGACACAACTAGAGCTAGAAAAAGGCAGAGGCTTATAACCCAAAATCATCATCCCCACAGTGAAACACGGTGGTGGGAGTATTATGCTGTGGGGATGTTTCAGTGTGTCTGGAACTGTGAATCTTGTCATGGTGGAAGGAATCATGAAAAAAGAAGGTCATGTGAAGATTTTGAAAGATAACCTTAAGCAGGAAGCAGCAAAATTTGGTCTGGGTCATCGCTTTCTCTTCCAACATTATAATGACACAAAACAAACATCACTGCTGAAGACCAAAGGGAACATTATTGACTGGCCTGCACAAAGGTTCATGCCAGAAGGCAATCAAATCTTGAGACAATTGGTCTGGGATTCCTCACATGTGTCAGAGACTGGTTGAAATGTACAGCAAACAACCGCACGCTTTTATCTAGCAAAACAGATGCATCATTTTTGATTAGCATCAGTTAATCATTTTAACCAGTACTGGCCAAAAGTGCTCCAATAAGGGACAACTGATGACAGGATAATGGGCTCACTGATGCACATGGAGGCTCTTATTCACTTAGGATTTACATTTGCAATTTACATCTTGGTGGCAGATACTGGAGGACACCTTCAGAGGTGTTATAGAGGATGTTTTTGGTAACAAAATAAAGACTTCAAATTTCAAAATTAGGCAGGTGCTTTTAATGGTATGGCTGTTCTGTGTACAATATAAAGTTGCTATCAAATAACATCTCGATCTAGATAACAGCAACTCTTTGGTCACCATTGTGGAAGTGCAGGAAAATGACTTAGGTTGTGCAAAATATACTTCAGACAGGTGAAACCAAAACGTGATGGGATTCTAATATTTTGACCTATGAGTATATGTACAATAAATTATTTGTTTAATGGTCTTGGTGTAAATTGAGCCTTTACACACTGGAGTAGGACCAGCTCCCTCTTTCTGATGGAAAGGTTGCCTTAGATAAGGAGATTAAAATTTCACATAACACAAAACACTATTCTAATAATTTTAATCTCTTTTGAAGCCATGAGATTGTGCAGCATTGCCCTCGAATCCATATCTTGGTTAAATTTTGCATAACTAATGTTTTATCCACTGCAGTGATTTTCATCTTCATTAAATAAATCCATGCAGTGGTTTGGGGTCAATTGCTTATCAACCGGAAACAGAGCCGCCTCCTCAAATGGCCAAATGAAGCACAGAAAGTTTTACTTCACTGCCTCAAAAGAGAATTTGCAACCAGAAAAAAAGGCTATAAAAGCTTATAAAAAGCCATGTTTTGCCTCTCTGGTTTAAATGGATGCTGACTGGTTAAAGGTTCAACACTGGACTCTAGAAAATGAACAACCTGGGTTGCCAGCAGCAAATTGCTGCTGATGATTCAGGAAAACCAAAGCATAGTAAAGGCAATGAATGTAATAATAATAATAATAATAATAATAATAATAATAATAATAATAATAATAAAAGAACATATGATAGATCTACTGGATAGTAGTTGCATCTTCCTGAGAGAAAGGGGCAGCACTGGTGATCCTTTTAAAATGCTGAGAACTTTCCATCAACTGATGAAAACAATAGTCATTGTAAGTGGACAGAAGACAATTCCAAATACATGCTGTGAGATGTAACACAAAGCCAGTTTTATCCTACTCACGGGCTCCATGACTACCATCTTACAGAATAAAGGTGCTTCAAACTGTTCCATAGAAGAACCGTAGAAGAACATTTTGGTTCCAATAAGAATCATGATTGTAAAAGAGATCAGTTTAGGAACTTTAACTTTTCAAGACAAATTTTGGATATAGGTCACTTTAAAAAGTTATTTTTAGGCCACTTTACCTGCTGTGTGAAGGTAACCTTGGTTGTTCCTGAAAGAAGGATAAACATTTGTTGCCATTATGCTCCAAAACAGTGGAACAGCTTTTCAGTAGATGGAGGAAATGAAAATATTAATTTTATTTAAAAACCTGCTTATTTATTCTGGCATTTATTTAAAGTTTTACACACTTTTATGCACTTTCTATATTTTACTACTGATTAATTTAATTTTTTTACTTTTTCTGTTTTTTTTTGTCTTTTTAATGGGAAATTCTTGCTTTTAATTTAAATTTAAATTTTAATAATTTATCAATCATGTGTAAAGCATTTTGAATTTCAATTTGGTTTGTCTGAAAATGACTATAAATAATGCTTGGTTGACTTGTACATGATACAAAGTGTACACTCTAAGCATTAAAGGTAATTCATTACGTATTTTTAACTTGTACTGAAGTTGGAACCTGCATATAAAACCATGTAAAGAAGGTTATAAACCAATGAATGCTGAAAAATGCTTTGACCTGGCAGCTAAATGATTGTTTGTGTTCTACGTAGAGCCAGGATAAGCCTCTTTATTTGTTTTATTAGATTCTACCTATTTTTAATCCCACTTTGTGTAGTGTTAATTAAGAATTTGAACTTGCAAACCTCAGGCTATAGTGTCAGATCCTTAGCTGGATCCCATGTAACATTAAATGGTGAAAGGGTGGGAGATGAACATGCCTGAAGCACCTTCTCATTTTCAGCAAACCTTTAACTACATACGTCAGAGAAGGTCCAGCCTTACTGCTCAGAGTAGAAGTCTCCTTAACTTCAGACCAAGTCGAGTTTCCACCCTTCCTACAGTCATACCTTTTCCTCCCATAATCAAAAGTTGAGGGCATGGTGCAAACTCAAAAAGAGCCCTATGGGACATGAGCTCCAGTATCTATGTTTAACTTCAGACAGTTGGGCAAAGTTTTCCTGAGCACAAGCCAAAGCAGGTCTAAATCCCATGGCTGTGCATGAATTAGCAGTACACACACACACACACACACACACACACACACGCACACAATTATGTACAAAGCCATACTGAGAGCATGCTCTCATATTTTCCCTCTCCCTAAACCTTTCACACCCCTCTTCCCTCCCTTCCTCCTGCTTTCTCTCACTGGCAGAGGAGTGTGTGAGTGTGTGTCTCCTTCATCACTGGGGCTCTGACGGCAGCAGTGGCAGCAGTGTGGTCTCTGATTGGCCAAGGCCATCCAGCGAGTGGGTGACTGACTCATCATAGGTGGGCTGGAGAGATGCTGACTCACTGAGAGATAGAGAGATTGAGGTAGAGAGAGGTAGAGAGAGAGAGAAAGAGAGAGAAAGAGAGAGAGAGAGAGAGAGAGAGAGAGAGAGAGAGAGAGAGAGAGAGAGAGAGCTATAACATACGCACAGACACCCCCTCCCCATTATATCATAGCTGACATTTAATTCCTGCCCTGTGATAGTTGCTTAAAATCAGATCCTGAACTCAGAGGCCACTGAGACACTGTCCGCCTTTACTCAGCCTTATATACACTGACCACTTGATTGGAAACACATGCCCTGAACATGCACTCAATTGCTACTTTATTCAACACATCTATCTTACATTATCTTTCACTGGCCACTTTATTGGATGCACCTAATAACTTAATATCTCCTTTGACTTACTTCAAATCAAATGACTCATCTCAGACGCAATCAATCAGACAAGACATTAGTGTTAGAAATCCTTTTCTTTTTTTAAACCTGTTAAAATATATGGACATTTGAAGTTAATTTTAACTATATTGAGGAATGTGGTGATACAATTAAACAACTAAAACAGAAGGAATGTCTTTTTAAAAAATACTTTCTAAAAAACGTATTAGCAATGTTGCAAAGTTGCAAAGTTGTGTGAAAATGTTCGAGAACACCCACATTTATTACTACATAAAATGACTAAAAGTAGAATCAGATACACCATCAGTGCTGATTAGACCATGTTTAAGGAGAGGATTTTGGAGGAGAAGGCTGTCTGATATAAACCTCAAACATTTTTGCTATTGATTATTGAAGTGAGTGGGTGGGATCACCATCGCAGATGTCAAATGTGCCAAGGGAGGAGAAACCAGCACCTTACTAGAACATAGGGTGTTCTAACATTTCCCATAGAAATTTCCAATATTAATTCTATTTTGCAAATTATTTCTTGTATTTTATTATTCTATTATTATCTGTAATATTTTATTATTATCTCTTTCATTATAGTTGAAATGAAGATCAAATCTCCATATGATTTAATATGGTATAGATTATGCCTTGTGTGTAAGTCCTAATAAATTTAGTACTACTCAAATATATTCATTAGAAAATCTACTTTGAACTCAGTTTCATCTTTAGCAATTCATACTGAGTTAGTAATTCTGCTTTATTCATTATGTTTTGCAGGGGTCAGGAAAGCCTAGTAACCCATGTTACTAATATTAATCCACTACTCTCAAAGTGTGCTTTGTTGAATTTCTTAAATTAATAAAAAAAAACACAATAATTACCACAGATATCCCTCCTGAGAATGTATCATAACTCCTTTTTCATACAAAGTTTCTGAATCATATCCTCTTAAGAGTATACTTGTAATTGTGAGGCCCATAAGAAACCACATGGGTGAACTCCACTTCCCCTCATTTATGAAGAATGGGTCAGAGGAAAACTGAACTGACTCACCGGTGCTGACGGAACTTAGAGTTGGGTGGTTTGCTGCTTTGACGTGACTATAAGGAGTAGAGGTCTTCTTTACACAACTGTCTAGACCCCTTTTACATTGTCTATAGTATGACTGCAGATTCTTTTTTTTATTAAGTACAAAGTACAGACAGAGGATCCACTGTAGACTAAAAGTTAAAACTAACACTAGTTTTTATCATCTCTTATCTCAAATGTCCACTCCCTCTTAAACAAACTAGACTACCTCCAACATCAGATGTTAAAATTTAGGCTTATTTTTACCAGTAAGTTCAGTTCAGTATATTCTGGCAACCCCATAATACAATATGAAAATGTCTAGTATCAATGTCCTGGCACAACCCTGTGATCAGTCAACCAGCATCTCCACCATATACTGTAAGTGTACACTTACAGACTGCATCTGTTGCCTCTGGTTACATTTGTCATGCATTCTTTACCCATTCGTGATTGGTCAGCTTCTGACCACAGGGCTGCTGCTAATCAGATATTATTTTGATGGACATTTCTTTGCAAAGTATTAACCATGACCTTGTGGCATTAGATTGCCTGTATTTGTGTGTGTGTTTGGACTTAAAATGGACTTAAATACACTTATTAAAAAAATATACTGTATAATGCACCCAGATTGGCATACAGCTGTCTCAGGCAGGAATGTAAATGATTACTGATGTGCTCTATTAGACACTGGATCTTTGCACAAGAGGGAGTAAAAGACCTAAAAAAGGGTTTGAGATGCTACTTTGTGTAGTGAGAGATTGTGGACTCCTAGATATGCCTCTATGATGCAAGACTTTTTGCCCAGTTGACAGACTTTGAGAGAGGGGGTGCAGCATTGGACAGGAATTTGCAGTCACCCTGCCCAATATGTGTCTTGCAATTGACAGCCAGTCACTGCCACTTTTGTTAGCAGCGATGTCATAAACAACAAAAGTGTGTACTGCTATGGACTGGAGCTGTATGATTTTCAGTGAAAAATACAGGTTCTGATTGAGATCTGATGGCATTCAGGTATGGAGGCCTGCTGCAACTGCTGGTATGATGATCAGGGAGTCAGCCCTAGGAGTGATATGAAGGACACTGATAGCTCACTAATATGTGCAGGACATCCTGTGGCCACATGTGCATCTATCTATCTATCTATCTATCTATCTATCTATCTATCTATCTATCTATCTATCTATCTATCTATCTATCTATCTATCTATCTATCTATCTATCTATCTATATCTATCTATCTTGTGATTCATTGGACTAATAAAAAGTGATTTAAGGATATTTAAGCTTTTCTTATACTGTAGTCTCAGGTGATATCTCAGTAGATGGAACAGGTCCAAGATCAGTACAATTGTGGACCCTCTTCCTGTAACAAGGCAGAGGAAACATTAATGAGTCATTAGTGTTGGTAGACATGGCCATTGGGTGCTGACCTGGGGCCATTTTTTCTGCTTAAGTGCAGCAGTCAATGAGCCTTGGTTTGCTGTAAACTGGTCCTGGAGCAGTGTTTGCAAGAGGAGGCCTGCCAGCAGCTGAATCAGAGGCTTGGCCATGTGAGGAATGTAAGAAATGCATGTGGTTAGCCACTGTGTGGAGACATTAATAGCCCTGTGGCTTCTGTTTATACACAGGAGGGAGACGGCAAGAGATGACTACAGAGTTATGAATGGCTCTGTGAGTCCACTGTTTGGAGTGAGTCAAACTTCCTCAGCTTGTCAGCAGAGAACACGTTGCTGTCCAACAGACAGATCTGGACACAACTGAGTTTGACACAGACACCCATGACATACATAAACAATAGCAGATATAGAGTAGCAAAATACCATTAAAAATAGACAGATATTACATTTCAATGGAAGTCAAACATTTTATTCCAGGTCATTTTAGAACATTTCTTTTGGTCCATTTGTCATAAAATGTTGACATAATATAAAAAAAATAAAGGTCAGATTTACATTAGGTCAAAAAGTGGAAATGCAAGGGGGTTGGAAGGTTTTCACTGACCATATAGTTTCACTTACAATATAAATATTTTTTAAAGAAAGAAAGAAAGAAAGAAAGAAAGAAAGAAAGAAAGAAAGAAAGAAAGAAAGAAAGAAAGAAAGAAAGAAAGAAACAGAAAAGAAAAACTAATAAAAACAAAGATAAAAGAGAGTCTTGGACGTGAATTTTGATAAAAGAATAAAAGAATGTATTTAGAGAGAAAAAAGTTACTGAGCAGAAGAATGTAGATAGAAAGATATAAGATAAAAACTGAGAAATTGGGAGACAAGGGACGAGAGAGAGAGAGAGAGAGAGAGAAAGAGAGAGAGATGGGGGTGTTTGCTGTTACAGTGAGCTGATTGACGTACTCTCTGGCAGTGACTCAGTGAGTGGACGGAAGACGTGAAAGTTCACATTCAGAATAGTGTGGATGGGTTGCAGAGGGGCCGGGGCCAAACTGCCTCCTACCCCACAGCATATGGACTTGCATCTGTACCAGTGTGTCACTCTGCTCGTCACAGCAACCACCATGGAAACAGCCTCCACACGTGCGTCAGCTGCTTCTTCTCCCTAACCTTACTGTCATACACATCATTAGGAGAGAGGAACAGTAGAGTTTTGAACTCTACTAGCTCAGGTTATTAATTGAATACATGTTACAGTGTTACAAAATCAGGATACAAAAGACAATAACTGTAGGTAAATATGTAATTAGATTACAGGTACACTTTAAAAATTAGGTGTTTATTTTACAGGATCACTACTCATACTAAGTTTGTTTCTAATCGAGTGTGTGTGTTGGGGGAATGCTGCTGTTGCTGTTGAGTGCTATCAACCAGTTTTAGCAACTGAGCAGGATCTATAGGCCCAGCTGCAACATCTGTGTACAAACGTGCTGCAGGATGCCATACAGAACATGTGTCTATTCTTGCATCCAGGCAGTTTTCTCCAGTAAGTGTATCCTTTCACACTAATCCTCACTCTTTCAGCGAGTGAATATTTTGTATCAGTCTGAATAAATGTGTACTCAAGATCAATTTGTATTCCAAATCAGCATGAATTGCTACTTAATATGTAAAATCAGTGTGTATTTAGGATCATTATACACTGACATCAACCATAATCTTAATTCTTAGTCCTTACAAAAAGGTGACATCTCGGTGGCCCTATGAGACTGCGTCCTTAAATCAGTGTGCCCTGTCTGGCCCCCTGGCTGCCTGTGACATTTAAGCCAAGGTAGCGCTGCAGCTCCATGCGAGTGCTGGAGAATGTCAGATCTGCGAGCTGCACTGACGAAGATCATTTCCTTTGACATTTCACCAGTTGAAGCAGGGCTGTCAGATAGGTTACCTCAGTAATTGCCCTCCATGTGTAGCGAAGGGGGTAGAGGGAATGATTTTGGACAAGGGTCAGCATCAACATGACACTGCTGGCCTTCCCACCCTGAGCCAAGGTCACCCCACACCAGTCACACCTTGCAAAGTCTACATTAGCATGACACGGAGGCTAGGGAAAGCAGCGCCAGCTCTGTAGTCACAGTCCCATAATGCAGCATGCAGGCATGCGGTATGAGCCCTAAAGGCTTCATTATTTGCATTAACCTTTTGCTTTAAATTTGGAGCTGTGGTGCTATTTTGTCTCTGGCCCCGCAGGGTTGTGTTATCAAAAAAAAAAAAAAAAAAAAAAAAGGAAAATACACTGATTGCATAAATCACTAGCAGGGAACGGTTTGTTCTGGAAGCTGGAGCACCATTTTTCTTTTTCATAATTCAAATTGCAACCTCAAAGCTAAGCTGAAAAAGTGAAGGTTGTTTCTCAGACTGGACTTCAGCTTACTTGATCCAGTTGAGGTTCCCAATTGATTGCTCAATAAAGAAACATTATTGTGAACATGTGGGTGGATCTTTTTTAACTTAACAATTAAATAACCTCCACAGAGTGTAAGTTAAGGTTAACTGTTAAATTGGTTTGATTAACCCTTTCAGGCATGAATTATGACAGTGTGAATTAGGAGTTTTCCCCAAATAATTTTAATCCCATTTCAGTTTAAGAAAACTACTGAATTATGTGTCTCTGTGTGTTTGTTTATGTAATTCTTTAAGAGTTAGTCATGTGTCCACTCAGCTGTTCACCTATAAGAGATATTGTGTTAATGGCCCAATGAATGGAGCAATGGTAAAGTAAAATGGTAAAGTAAAATGGGAATTTTAATGCTGAAAAATAGATGTGATGCTCAATATTATGCTAAATAGTGTGAAAGAAATCATGAGCCACAATCCACTGCCCTCTGTTTTTTTTTAAAGACTTTTAAATAGCCGTCCACTGTAGTGACCACCATGTGTGAAAGTGTTACATTGGCATAGAAGCTTTACAGTTGCCTTCAAATGATTCTACACACAAATCTCAACAGTTCCACCTGTTAGATAAGTCTCCCCCAATTCACACAATGCCACAAGTACTAATGGGTGAAGACTAGCATGTACTTCTTCTGAGGCACATGAAGAGCCATCATTTCAAACTGCTAATAACATCAATCAAGAAGAACACTATCTGCAAAAGTCAGCTAATAAATGCCTGTGCTATTTAGACTCACACTAAGAGATGGAGGGAAAGGAGGAGTAATACCACCCACAACGAGAGAGACAGCAAGACCAGATATACTCTCCTGGACTCCTGGTCACAGAAGACTGTGGTATGGAGTGAAGAACATTTTTTTAAGAAGAAATTTAAAGAACCACTTTAGTCTGTGTTCCGTTAGACATAGGTGGTGAAGCAAAGCAACACAATGCATATGGAACCTTGCACCTACAATATACACTGACCTGCCAAACCTCAGGAGACAGCAGTGTGTAAAAATTTGATCAAGGCATCATCGTATGTGCCAGATGGACGGAACATTCAATTTATGTACTGCTGTCCCATGACTTTTGCATATCAGGGTATGTCCAAATATTTGGTGGACACCCCTCCTGAATGAGAACATTCAGCTCTATCAAGTTGCAAATACACACGCAATTTCTCTAGTGTTTGTAGAGAAGTATCACCAAAAGAATAAGAGTCTCTGCCATGCATGGGCTAGACGAGTATGAACTGAACTGTGGAGCAGTGGAAGTGTGATGTCTGTGATCTCCGTGGACAACAAAAACAGTTATCCCAACAAAAGCAGGATAAAGTCTATTTTAAATACCTGTGATTTCTGAAGAAGCAATAATCAGCAGGCGTTGCAATACTTTTTCCCATATAGTGTATTCACTTCTATTAATGGAGTCAGAATCCATTATTCTTCCAATCTGTGCAGTGGAATCTACCACTAGAATTGTGAGTTCCATTTTTATGAGCAAATCTAGGCCATCTCTGTTGCTTTCCATGTTGCGATTAGTTCGGCGCCCACTCAAAGTAAGCGGCGTGGCATGAACACCCTGCAAAAGCAGTGTGGAAATGAAACGAAGTGCGCTCTACACATTCTAGCCAGAGGTTAAACATCTCTATTTGGGGTGCAAATCCATTCAGTCATTTGGAGCACACAACAAAATTTATACTTTGTGTTCAATTAAATTCTCTGCATTTCTGATTTTCCCTCTCATGCTTTTTGTTTCCCTTATGCTGTTTCTCTATCTCTCACATCCTTTCATGCCCCCCTCTCTCTTTTTGTTCTGTTTTTTTCCTCTTTTTGTGGAATTAGCCACAGTCCAGTGTACAGCTGGCCTACTTCTCTCCAGTGAGAATTTCAGCACACTGATGTGATGGACTGAAACATCCCTGTCTTCATTATTTTAACCACTGTGGTGCGTGCGCAAGCACACACAAGCACACACACACACACACACACACACACACACACACTCTCAAAAACACGAGCGCACACGTATACACAGTAGCAGCATCAGCATTAGCATCTGCAGGAGCTTCAAGACCTCAAAAATATTATTCATTCTTTTGAACTTATAACCTCAGTACAGGGTTTATCTCAGGTCAGGATGAGTGTTTTTGTGTGTGTGTGTGTGTGTGTGTGTGTGTGTGTGTGTGTGTGTGTGTGTGTGTGTGTGTGTGTCTGAGTGTGTTTTTCTTTCACCTCTCTTTCACCTACCCATACTAAACCACAGCTATTAGAGACAGAGCTGTGTGGTGTGGGAAATTTCTCTGAGATGTTTAAACAGTGTTGCTCAATCAGTCTTCTTAGGCATGTACACATAACAACAAGCTTTATCAGTCACGAGACCAATGTCTTTCGATCAGCTCTTAGGATGAATTTGCTAGGCCAGCTGACCTGGCCATGAGAGCAGATGTTTCACTTGTAAAATATTTAGAGGACAGCGGAACAACTGAATCGTTCTGAGATCTTTTTAAATCACTTCCCAGACTCAAAGCCTCTTTGAATCTGGCCATGCCATGATGATATCACTCACTTCAACTATCAAGAGCAAACCAAACTATAGTCTGAGGTTTAGGCCTTGTCCACATGCAAAGATTTACCTCCCTTTGTTTTTGAAATTTTGCACCCACACAGTTGTCAAAATGCTTGTACAAGACATCTGAGATTTAGTCTGAAACATTCATGTCTTGTGACATCAGCAACACTGATACAGAGTTTCTAAATATCTTCATCCAGGAACAGATTTAACAAAGGTTGATTTTCAGTGAAACATGTATAAAAACCTATGTTTTATAACATGTATGTGTACATGTGGACAAGGCCTTAAATAAGACAGTCTCCTCCAAAATCCCCTTTAAACATGTAATCATCTACAGCTGAAGTGCTGCACCTGACTCTAATTTTAGACATGTTCAGTACCAATGAATTAGTAATAATACAGTAGTAATAAATACATCACCTCCATCTCTTAGTATAGTTAAAATGAAGATCAAATGTCCACATGTTTGTGTGTTAAAAGTGTGTAAAAAGGTGTTCATGGGCTGTCCTATGTTTTCACATGACTGTAGCATGGATCAGTATCAGAAGGCAGCATTACTTCAACATGCATTTGAAGCTCATACATGGAACCACTGTGAGGCTGAAAATGTAATTGAAATACATGTTGTTACAAAATAACACAAATCAGAACTTGTCCTGAAGCACATCTTCCTCCCAAACAAGATAGATAGATAACTTTGTTAATCCCAGAGGGAAAGTAACAAACACTGACACTGTATAAATATGCGTCTGTTTCCTGTGACACATCCCAGCACCCCACCATCTTTCCCCCTACAGTTCATCATGAGACTGGCAGGGGATTTGGCCTTCTAGCTTGAAGCAGAAGTTCTCTTCACCCCTTCAGTGTTATTCAGTTTCTTCTCAAACAACAACAGTATGTTGGACTCTCAAAAACACTTGGGACTTTCCCAGTTTCCCAAAGTTAGATACAATTTTGTTTTCACACTTAAGGACAGTGCTTTTACTGCTATTTTTTTAACAGTTAGGTACACTGAATTTACCATGATTTACAACCATCCTAGAGCCTTATTCAGATAGGATTAATTTAATTGGAGTAGTGGAGAAATATAATGTCTGATTCACACTGGATTAAAAATCTCAGCATAAGTCACTGAGATGGAATTGGATGCATGATTTGCACTGCCACCTCCTCTAATAAATGTGGGTCATATGTGGCTTTAGCACTAAAAAAGTAGTAGAGGATGAAAAACAATCTTATCACCAACAAATTTATAACCCAGCCTGCATGCACCCTCACACACAGCCCTCAAAACATACGGTGCACCATCCATAGTAGGTATGAACATTTGCCACAGACTTGAAGGACATGAGGTATCTGTGCCATGCACAAAAAACACTAAAAGTCTTCTCAACCATCTCAGTATTAGGAAATCCTGATGAACCCTTTTTTTCCACAGGATATGAGGGAATGTTTACCAACATGTCAAGTTGCACTGCACTGATGTGCAGAACCTAATGTTACTGTTACTGTTAAAAGGTAAAAAAAAGTGATTTTTTTCATGCAGCCATGGAAAAACGATTGACATGCCCTATTGAATGTAAAATCACTGAGAAACTGGTAAAAATACTTTACCCCAACTGCCCATGTTAATCTAATCCTGGCTGAACAGGCCTTTGGGCACTGTGATTTTTCCAGCAGCTTTATTATCATTATGCATACTGATTTTAAAGTTTACAGTTAGACATTGATTTTAAGTGAAAATCTCACTAGTACTTTGATTTCAACATGATTCTCTGACCACCAGAATGCATTTTCTATTACAATTATAAGGCTGTAAATAAATAAATAAATAAATAAATAAATAAATAACTTGAATGCACTGGTTTAAGTTGATTATAAATCAGCAACAAAATTAAAGTGTGCAAATGTATTAAATAATTTAATTTTTAGGAACAGAAATAACGATAACAACCATAACAAAATAGAATACACAGAGTATTTAACAATAGCTTTAAATAAATAGTGTGGTATTTTTGAAAAAGAACCAAATGCACTAATAGTATTAATATACAACAAATATCAACAAATCCTGGCTTGATGCTCAAGGATAAATAATTTTTTTATTATGCAGGATAAGAGGGTAAAGTCTATTTAAATGAGTTTTTAAGAAAGATACAATTCAAATAATGTTGTCTACTTGATTCCACTTTCAGCAAAGTTTGAATGTTTAAAAAGTTTTAAGTTTTTAATTTACAAGCAGCTGGAAAAGTTTCTGCAGTAACACTCAAACAGTGGAAAGTCATTGCTTAGTCAGAGAGTGCAGCGTCTGGCCCATATCTGCCCCCCATTCACCCAGTGTAAAGCAGAGAAGTGAGAAAAACTCAAAGTGCGCTGGCCGCCTGTCTACCTGTGCTCACCACTGCAGTAATGCCGGGTGACAGCGTGCGGCTGGATGTGGCAGCAGACCGGGCTGACCAATGGCATGTCACAACGGGCAGCACAAATCCACAGAAAGAGCCTTCATCTTTTTAATGGGGCCTGCGGAGGAGAGCCACGGGCAGAGCCGCTCAGTGACTTAATGTGATAGCCAGCGTGTCCCTCAGCATCGCCTCTCCATTCTTCTAAAGTAGTTACACTTCAAGCTCCAGGCCTAGCCTCAGCCTCAGCTCTGCATCTCTATCCCCTGCTCTCCTCCTCACCTCTTCTCTGCTATTCATGTTGTCTTATTATTCTTTCATCTGTCTCTCTGCAGACCTCATTTGCTCTCATATTTTCCTTTTTTCTCCTCAATTCTTATCTCAGTTTCACTTCGCTAAAGGTGCCAAAGCCCATTCAATATGTCTAAAGGTTTGTAGACCTGTTCATCCAACATTTCTTCTGAAATCTGGGGAATTACTTGTGAATTCATCACCCCTTTTCTGCAGTAACTGCCTCTATTCCTCCAGAAAGGGTTTACAAGAGATTAGAACAGTTAACTGAATAATTCAACCAAGGGAGCAGAGATATGCAAAACAATTATGTAGATTTGCTCTTGACACTGGTGATGAACATGAACATCAAAGAGCAAAACGAAACTAAAAACAGTTAACCCAATGTTACAAATGTGACAGCATGCCATGAAATGAACAGGAACATATTTGCGAATTAGACTTGACCTGGACTGATACAAACACAGGACAATATATTCATGAGGTCATCCACAAACACTTAGCAAAAGTAAGGAGAGAGATAGGGCATAGAACAATGAACAAGAAGATAAACACAGATACATGAACAAAACAGGGACAGAATATGTGTATTTATAGCAAAATCAGCCATTCTTAACCTACAGGCTTACTGTTTTCTAATATGTTTCCCTTATTAAAAACAGAAGTGGAATTGTTTTTAAATTATTTTAAAATAGTTACAGCTTTTATATATATATATATATATATATATATATATATATATATATATATATATATATATATATATATATATATATATATGATTTATGTTCTATATGATTTATGTTCTTATCACGAGTGCATGAGATCAAACCTATATATATGGAAAACACGAGAAGTGGAAAATAAAAGACTGATACTGATATAACTGATAACACTGAAAGACATTTAATTGAAATTTTTGGTCATCCCAAAAAGAAGAGAGTAAAGAGGTGTACTGTACTGTTCCCCTTTTCCTTGCATGGCATACAGGTGGCAGTGGCTGAGGCAAAGGTAATGCATGTCATTCAGCTGAAACACACTCTAGAACTGATTGCTCCTCTGAAGGTGAGTACCGGTGTATTTATAACTGTCTGCACAATTTTCTANTAAGTATGGATATATATATATATATATATATATATATATATATATATATATATATATATATATATATATAATTAATATAAAATATAAAAGTGATTAATATTATGCAACTGAAAGAATAGAGGCTAATTGGGATGCAGACATCAGCAGACAGTTTGTCTTTGAATTTAAAGCAAATTGACAACAAAATGCAAATTACTCTAAACACTTAATATTGCATACTAGATCTCAGTTTCTATTTATTTGCTGAACTTAACATCCATCAGACTTCTTATCATTATCCCTGTTTAGAAGCCTACTTGGAATCAGTAGGTGCAGTAGGATGTTGGATTATCAGCACCCCACCTCATCTTAAACTCCCCAATTCCATATTTCAAAAGTAGTGCATGGAGCATCATTGTAGGACTAGACAAGCTGTGCATGTGCATTTGCCCTTAAAGTAGCTGAATGCATTTATCACAAGGAGTGTCCACAAACATTTGGACATATTGTATGTACGGTCTACTTTGGAGGAAGTGTCTTGTAGGTTACTTTCCAGCAGGATGAATTAATTTGAACAAGAACATTTTGTCTTCCTGACTTAATCTGTTCATGTTTGGTCAGCTTTGCTGGTTTCAGAGAAACAGTTAAACAGTACAGGTGTCATGTTCCACTATAGAAACTTCACCATGAATAACTTCCTGTGACCTCTCACTGAGGCCAACATTACCTTACTTAGCTATACATGGAAAGGAAATAGAGTTGATTTGTTCTCTTTGACCTTGCTGTGAATATTTAGGTGTCACTAGAACACCTGGGATGTTCTTTAGAATGTTTAACTACTACACTGTAAAAAGCACAAAATCCTTGATGAACTTTTGGAGGTTATTCGATTTCAAACTGTGGAGGAACCTCTTACAGTGCTTTGGGATACCTTCATAGGTATAAAAGGGTAGGGGTTTCTTGAAGATTCCCTGAAGCACTCTAAGAGGTTCCTGAAAAGTTGGAGAACCTCCAAAATTCCTCAAGGATCTTGTATTTTTACAGTGCAGTAATGCAGTGACACCAGCAGTGGTGTCATTTGAGATGTAACTACATATAAATACATTATTTAGAATTAAAAGGTTTAAAGACGTTATATTCTCCAATGGAAACCATCTAACTTGAAGGAGGTGGATCAGTTTTACCTTCAGGAATGGGCAGAAATCCCAATGGCAAAATGTGGCAGCTCATAGAGACTTATCCATAGCAATTTGCAGCTCTAACTGCTGCAAAAGTGGGTCTCTACAAAGTACTGATATTATGGGAGTGAATAGTTATGCACACTGAATTTTTCTGTTATTTTGTCCTATTTGTTTTTGGTTTCACAATAAAAAAGTTAAAAGTCGTAGGCATGTTTAGTAAATGAAATGATGCAAACCCTGAAATGAACCATTTCAATTCCAGGTAGTGAGGTATCAAAACACGTAAAATACCAAGTGGATGAATACTTTCACAAGGATCTGTACATACAGTAGTTGCACACATTCAGTGGAACTACCGTTTTGAGAAACACTTGTGTCGCTAAATGATGGTTCAGATGATGGAAGTTACCAACATAGTTACTTCCATAGTTCCAACAACGATTTTGCATCGCCACTGCTTTGTTCCTGCTGTGTAAATTGCTCATGCAATCCTTTTTTGGAAACAGACCCCAGATTGAATCGATGACCAGTATACACTAATAGTTTATGATTAACATTGGGTCGAAAAATCAAATGTTTGTTATGCTCTGACTGGTCTAGAACAGACCACACACTATTCCATTCTCTGTCCAAGTGTTGAGAAAAATACAGATTAGAGTCATTAGTCCGTAGTTTTCTTCAGCAGACACTGATCACTAATCATAGTAATGCTAACCAATGCTAATGCTAGTGGCATTAGCTTCAATATAATCCAGAACTTCTATACATGCTGAGCCAAAATTTACAAAGCTGACTTTAGACCTTGCAAAGCACATTAGGGAGCACATTGATCTACTTGAAAACAACAACATTTAAAGGTTTATTTAAACAAAAAATCATTGATTTATTTAATTTAATCTAGTTTTAAATTATCAATCTAATCTAGATATTAAGTGTGTTTTATTAAGTGCATTAATTACAGTGCACATCATGTTGTTACAGCCCTATTTCAAAATGGATTCAACTCATTCAAAATTCTACACACAACACCTCACAATTTCAATGTGAAAAAAAAAAATATCCTCAGGATGTTGGGAAAACAATTGACATTATGATAATGACAAGGATATCCCAATAATACACAAAAACAAGTAAAGTTATGTAAATGAATGATGTAAATATTTTTAATAGTACAGTGGGGTTGGGTAATATGAAAGGCTTATGTATGTGTCCGTTAGCCTGATGAATTCAATAAAGCGTTACCAATAGGACAAAAATATGGAGAGTGGCACAACGTTAAACCATTCACATCAACAGAGAAACATCAGGCTTAAAAACTTTATTGTGTGTGGCACGATGACATCCGAAGTGACATTAAGGATTGGGAGAGTTCCATTTTTGTGCCTCATTATGTGCATGGGTGGCCTAAATATTAGGAAGATAAGGTTGCCTTTGGAAAAATCCTCTCAGGCAATGCGACAGGCTCCTCATTAAGCCTCAGCACACACCAGAAAGATTCATATCTGCTCATGTCTAAGAAGGGAACAATCATCATCATCATTATTGTCATCTGCACAGCAGCTTGTGCCAGTAACTTCTGTTGTATGTTGAACCGTTGAGTGTGTCATCCTGTATTAAACCTGTGAGATGATCCCCTTCATTGAGTCCGATATTAAAGCAGAGACGTCACTCAGCGCTAATAACCTGGTCCTCAAGGGCAGTCATCTGCAACTGATAACGCTAACAGAGATTATCTTGGCGCTGGCTGCGTCACAGCCGGCCACTGAGAGCCTGTAATAAGATCAGTTAAAGGTCCTTTAGTATTAACTGTTATTGTGAGGAGAGAGAGACAGGTCGTTAATTTGACACACTGCTCTAACACACACACACATACACACACACACACACACACACACACACACACAATGACAGAAGGATATTTCATAATTAAAATGGATTGGACAGGATCCACTTCTGTCCCTTATTGTCTTTGGGCTTTGCAACTATATTACTAAAGCTGTCTGGTTAGCCATTGGGAGCAACACTAATCGGCCCTAACATTAAAACCACCTGCTTAATATCATGCAGGTCCCCCCCATGCAATCAAATCAGCTCTGACCCACCAAGACAGGGACTGCACAAGACCTCTGAAGGTGTCCTGTCGTATCTGACATGAAAACATTAGCAGCAGATCCTTTAAGTCCTGTAAGCTGTAAGGTAGGGCCTTCATGAGCATCAATAAGCCTTGGGTGCCAATGACCATGTTGCCAGCTTACTAGTTGTCCTTCCTTGGAACACTTTTGTAGGTGTCAACTGAAAACCAAATATTGGGAACTCCTCCACAATACCTTGATGTCCTGACCCAGTTATCTTGACCCCTGCCCTGCACATTTTGGAACTTTCTGTGCTTCCAACACATCCAATTTAAATAATCAGCTAATTAATTAAGTCCTTTCAGAGTCGCAGGAGGTGTGTCAAAGCAGGAAAAGCGTGCAGGGCAAGGGTGCCTCCAGGACCAGGTTTGAGAAACACTGCTCTAGACATCACTGTTTGGCTTTTGTCAAAGTGGTTCATATACTTATGCTTGCCTATTTTTCCTGCTTACAACACATCTTCTTCAAGAAATTACACTTGCCGCCTAATATGTAAACACAGTCCTTGACAAGATATTCAGATATGCCACAAAATATTTCTTTCTTCAAAATGAAAAGGGGTCTATATTTATGTTTACTTGCATCTGTTCTAATTCAATCTTTTGCAAGTGAAAACACTCTAATTTATGAAATAATTGGTTTTAAATAATGTGCTTTGGTACTTAAAACCTCTGCAAACTACTGTATACAGCCACAACAGTAAAATCACCCCAGAGGAGGCATTTTTTGGGTGGTGGATCATTCTCAATACTGCAGTGGCACTGGCAGGGTGGTTGTATGTTAGTGTGTGTTGTGCTGTTAGGAGTGGATCAGACACAGCAGTGCTGCTGGAATAATGCCTAATTGTCTTGTGAGCACCGAAGAAGGACTAGAGAATGACCAACACAAATTGTGCAGCAAGAGACAAGCTTCTGTCTTTGGATTTATATCTGCAAGGTGATGAAACTTGATAGGAGTATGTATTTGTGGACAGTGAGTGGACATGGTGTTAAAGCACTCCAGCAGCACTGCTGTGTCAGATCCACTTCTACCAGCCCAACACTCACTAAGGCATCACCACCATATCAAGGTTGGTGCAGTGCTGAGAAAGACCCACTACCCACTACCCACATAATACCTGCTCTGTGCTGGTTCTGTGTGGTCCTGTCCATTAAAGAACAGGGAGACAGGAGATTAACAAAGTAAGCAGAGAAACAGATGGACTACAGTCTATAACTATAGAACTATAAGAATCATAATGTTATGGCTGATCAGTGTATGTTCTATTCAAAGCAGTGTTTGAAGTGCATTTGTGCCTTTTGTTGTGTTTTTTTTTTCCTCGTGTTTATTTATCAGACAGACCTTAAGACAAAAATAATAATTAAAATGTAATAATGAGAAAATAATGAATACAGCGTAATAGTAAATCAGCTCACTGACAAAAAATTGCTCATATGTGTCAGAAACGTATCTAATATCATATAATACCTCCACAAGAACAAATTACAGTTATCATTTGACTTGGCATAGATCACATCAAAGAATTACACAGTTTGGACAGATATTGTTTACTCATTGTTCCAGCTAGTCCCACAGATTTTCTAGAGTATTCAAATCTGGGGATTTTCACATTTCACATTTGCGAATGCTTTGGGATTTACAACATTCCAGTCAGCATACACTTGCTGGCATATGAACACCAGTTACTATGAAATAGTAAAAAAACCGAAAGCTACTCACATGTATAAAGTGTTGTGATTGATAAGTTTCCAGTGGTGAAGGTGATTTTGACACTAGAAATTCTGCAAGCCACAGACAGTGACATTGTAGAACTGAAGATTTCCACGTAGTAGTGATACATGTAGCATAGCATGAACACAATGCAGAATAATATTCCACCACAGAGTAATATATTCACAGATCCACAGTGCATCTCTTATCCATGTTCCTTCTTGTAATGGTAAGTCAAATCTTATTGCCGTTTTGAACTGTACAGATCCAGCACTCTTTGTAACTACAGCAGTTGGCGCTTTGATATGAAATGCTATTAGATTATATTGTAGGGTTGTGGCTGCAGTCTCCATCTAAAGTGATGAGAATGCCTTTCACTACTGGCACTAAAGTGGTCCTACATGGTCAATTATGTCAGTTCAGCACAGCTTGGGTTTAGTCAGGGAATAAATGCTCAAATGCTTTCATGACCATAGAGGTTAAAGGAATCAGCACGCAAGTACAGACCAGAGAGATTTCAGTAAAATAAAGTGACAGAATTGCAAAATTGGACAAGCTTCAGAGGATGCTGCTAAAGTCCTAGAGAATGCTGATAAATGAAGAGTGTATTAAGGCTTTATTTATTTCTAGTGTATTTTTAAAATATAGTTTATCCACCTGCAATAATGTTGATTATTGTTCATTTATTGGTTATGAATTGAGCTACATATTATTTGGAAAGCATACTTTAAATGCTAGGGTGACACAATGGCACAACAAATATTGTGTGGGATTGTGGTATCAGTGCTTGCCCTGGTGAGGACTGTGAGGACTGTGTTCTCTCTGTGTCCATGTGACATTCATACAGTTGGGTTTCTTCCCACCCTGCAAAAGCACATATGACAAGTGAGTTGGCTGTAAAAAACTGATCCTAGGTTTGTGTGGATAGGTACGATGGACTATCCAGGGCGTATTCCTGCCTTATTCAGGGTAGGTTCTGCACCCACCTTGACAGTGACCAAAAAACACATTTGATGGATTATGGATGGATTATGCTTTATAGATACAGTTCACCAATATTTTTATTAAGTTCACATTAGCTTTCCCTAAACTTTGCTACCGATAAAGCTGTTCACAATCACTTTTGGGAAAAGCCAGCTGGTGCAAACTAAATATTGTGACATCTCAAACATTATTCCAACATTCAACATTGGCTCTTCTAAGCAGCAGCCTAGCACTATAAATGAATGGACCAAAATTAAAAGAGAATTAGTAACAATTTTTTTCCAGGTTAGGTTCAGAATACAAGTTAAGCTTAGGTTTACAAGTAGATGCAATTTACATTTTGCATTTTTGTAGTGTGAGTGAGAGTCAAATTTCCTGTAGTTCCTGTAGTTTTTTCTTCTTCACAAAAGGTTGTGAGTGAGTTATTATACAATAAACTAAAATTACCAGTGTGGGCATTTTCCTTTTTCCTGGGATCAGGCTGGAACATTAAAATAACTCATGACCAAAAAGCTGGAAAAGAATATGAGACATTAAGAAAGCCCAACACTTGAAGAAAACATTTCCTCTTTTCTTCCCAACAAAAAAAAATTCAAATGAACTTCTAAATAAGCCTGATGAAGTTTAGAATATAAGTGTGGACTAATGAAGGTACAATGCATATGTTTTTGCAATGAACAAAGGTGTGTAATTTAGAAGAACATCTTTCTAAATATTAAGCAAGGGGATGAGATCAACCATGTTTTGGATTTGTGTGAGAATAAATTAAATTAAATACCAGCTTATTCAGGAAGCAAACATCAAACCCCCTCATGGACCCTAGACCAATTCTGCATGATATTTTTTGTAGTTTGATGTGCATTTATTTACCTAGAAATTTTAAATAGATTTAGAGCAGTCACACATGCCAGGTGTTGTTTTTTTTTTCCTGGGGCTCTTGTACTATTCAAATTTTTCTTCCTTTTACATTTAAGTATTAAAAGAATGTAGATATTTGTTATTTTTGTTATGTATGTATCAATATTTATCCATTTATCTGGACTAGCTAAAAAGACTATGTGAGCAAAAAAAGAAGAAATAGTCTCTCCCTTCTTAGTTACCTCTATAACTCAATATTTGGGTCAGTAATGTCATCAACCCCACCCACTCTTGCTGATCAGTCAGCATCTGCATGCAGGTTGAGCATGTACATGTGGATAGGTCAGTAAACAAGCACAATACGGCTGCTATAGCATTTAAATTCAACTTTAATTAAATTGAAAACAAGTGAATTTGTGCTGATTTCCAAGCTGGATTACTGGAAATGTTTTTTTTTTTTTTTTGGTTTGGTTTGGTTTGGTTTGGTTTATTTATTTGTAGGTTACTCAGAGCCTCAATTATGAAGACTAGAAAATGGCACGTAACTGCCTGCAAATAAGTATTTTTGAAAACATAGTATCAAAAA
This sequence comes from Acestrorhynchus altus, assembly GCA_034509495.1. Classification (NCBI taxonomy): domain Eukaryota; kingdom Metazoa; phylum Chordata; class Actinopteri; order Characiformes; family Acestrorhynchidae; genus Acestrorhynchus; species Acestrorhynchus altus. Next base: position 9,199,873 of record CM067511.1, on the reverse strand, counting down.
ATAAATGCAAATGCAAATTAAAATATTTATAAAATTAACATATTTTATCAAGAAAAATGTCAAAAATGTGACTGTTTTACATTTATAGTATGTCGCTCTGAGTTTACAGTCTTTTACTGTCATGCTTTGACACTTTTTACAGTGTATGTTTTACAAATTATGCTTCAGAGTTAAGATATAGTTAAAAGAAAGATCAAATATCTATGTTTGAATGTATTTTAAAAAAGATAAGGTGAGGTCTCCTAATATTGTCTTAATGTTTGACATGTGCAATGGATGTCTGATTAAGTTTTATAGGATGGTTGCCAACCTTGTATAGAGATTGTCTAACCTAGCAGCAGTGCTATAAAACAACACATTTACGGCCAGTTACAGTGGGCATTTCTGAGCTGTGAAAAGATCGTGTAGGAGCAGAAATACTGGAGAACATACGAATCAACCAACCTACCAGGGAAACAGCCAAAAGACTGTATAGAGACTGTTTGATCGTGACTATCTTCTTTCCTTTTTTTCATTTCATTTGTTAAAAAAAGAAGAAGAAAATAACTTGCAGCAAAGATGGGACTCCGCTCCAAGTGGACATGTGTGTTTATCTGTCATATGCAAGTGTCATATTCAAGGAGCGGCGGTTTGTTCGCTGCAGAGTCTGGTGTTAATCACCATTGTGAAGAAAACATTTCAGGCTTTGGTGAGGAAAAAAACTCTGCTTTGGACTCATATTGTTCCTTTTTTATTGATTTTAATCAGCAATTCAGCCCCTCTCTCTCCCTCTCTCTCTCACTCTGTCATTCTCTCTTTATAAAACACCGCCTGAGTAAACAAGGGCCGCTCACATTTGATCAAAAATCCCCTGTTGTACTTTCAGACCCTCTGGTTCTTGAGCTTTTTCCTTATCAAAGACACAAACACGCCTTTTACAATAGGTAAATTACTCGTTACTAAATACAGTCATTAGCAATGTTTATTTCTCTGTTCTCGCTGCGAGCTAATTGCTGCATGTGCATTTGATCTTTATACCTCCCCACCCCCTCCGATTCAGACACGCTGTCAGATATGTTATGTAGGTCAGCCCTGTAGAAACACACACAGGTTTAATCTGTTTTAAGCGCAGGCAGTGAATCTGAACTCAATGGCTAATAGTGAAATCCCGTCACAGACAGAGTGCGCATCCCCTGCAGGTATAGCGATAAAGCCTGTTTCTTCACAGCCCGCCACTGCATTCCTGCCACACACACACACACACACACACACACACACACACACACACACACACACACACACACACAAATTCACAGTGTCAGAGGCAAGAAAGCTATATTATTAAAAATTAAGAGTAACTGAGATAAGAATAGAGGACAGTAAGAATTATTATTATTATTATTATTATTATTATTATTATTAATTTATTAATTGATCTAAATTTAATGTGATTACAATTGGTAAAATCACATAGATCACAGTACATTTGCACATCTGTGCTATTTTGAAGAACAACCAGCATGTTCATGTGTTTGAATCCATAGCTCATGTAATTTATTATTAAGCACTAAACCAGGTGTTGGATAAAAACTATAAATAATATTATAGATTCACTCTGTTTATGAAATCTTGGTCACTCAATTTTTTTTTCCATTGCATATTAATATGTTGTATAACTTATTGTAGCCAGAGGCATCACTAGAGATTAAAAATAGGGAGGGGGTTTTACAATAGGGGGTCTAGTATAACCCCTTCAGAAGAATTTTAAAAATGACCCAAATGATCAGCATTATGAAACTGGCATAAAATGCACAACTTCTTTTTAACTAACAACTATTTGGAGAAATTGCCTCACGGTACAAAAGTTCTTTTAAAAGACCCGATATTCTAGGTTTATCTTAGATACAGACCTTTAATGGAGGGGTAACTATGTTTACTATTCACTAAATGTTTATCACAAAAATCATTACAGCTTGCTTACATGTCCTATGGAGTTTGGCAAACTTACTTGATTTTGTTGAGGCTGTCTGTCCCCCCTTATTTGACAATATCAGGGGCATCGTGGTTCCATTAGTGTCACAAACATAGAATTAAGTCAAATTAAAATGTTTACTACAAGGGTACTTTATGACTTGCCACAACTGAAATTGATGGCTACTGTAAACATATGGTAAAAGGCATCAGACACACAATGGCTTGTTAGGTCTGAAACAGAGAGGAAGTGGCTGCCATAGATCGCAATGGAAGTCTTGGACTGTGTCGATTACTTTAAGTTCTCAATTCTGGACTGGCAAACAGATGTGATTCCCTCAAGGATTTTGAATCCATCTTCTGTGTGGTTGGTACAGTTTTACTGCACAACAACTCCTTGTTATTGTTGTTCTCTAGAGTGAAGAGTACTGTTTTCTGTTGCTTTCTGCCCCCAGCTTGCACACATCTGTTATGACATACCCAGAAATGTGTCTATATAAAACTGTCTATTCAGGATGCAGTAAAACTTATACCACAGAGCTAAACATCACCATTCTTTTTTGTTTTTATTATTATTATAAAAGGTACATGTCAGGATTGCAAGCTGAACAGAAGACTAGGGAGCGGAGGTAAAAATGTAACAAACTGATAAAACACTGAACAAAGGACTGATAGATAAAAAACAGGATTTTGACTGAAATGACAACTGATAAACAAAACTAACAAACCCATGGGGAGACAGGACCAACAGAAACAAAGCATGACAGAAACAAAAGGACTGACAAAGACAGACTGAGACAAAGGGTCTTAAATACAAGACAACATTGGACACACCTGGAGAAACTGATTATGAAGGGGCAGGGTTACAAATGAGAGACAGATGGGAACGGCTGGAGCAAGCAATGAGACAGAACCAAAACAAACACAAGCACATGGGAAGAAAGAAGATCTAAACAAGACAGGAAGACAGGAAAACAGGACTGACACATGACAGTACAACATTATTTACCATACTTACTAATTAATAAGTTTCGTAATAAATATCTTAAGGGGTTAAATTCCACATGACCACACCTGCGCTTTATCACATGACTGGACTACAGATGACCTGGAACCACAAAGAGCAGGATGTTTTTCTTGTGACGATTTTTGTGTGAGTAATAAAACAAATGTGATTGTGTAACTGTAAAAACAAACAATGTAACAAGCTGTTTGTGTCAATTATGTTCCTAGTGAATGTATAAAATTATACTGCTTTGCAAACATAAATCAGTTTACATCTCTCCAGTGGACAGAAGTTGTTTATTATTAGAAGTATTGCAATTTAGGTGTTAAATGTATTTATATTTAGGTGTCTGAATAGCTCACACATATATGACCCAAATGGGTGCTCCTTTAGATGGAGACTTTAGATTCAACCCTATTTGATCCAGCTAATTACTGCCTTCAGCTGAGCTCAAATCTGCAAAAAGGAAGCTCTCCAGGATCAGGGTTAGAGACCCTGTAGTAAAGTATTTCTCAAATGCTGATCACCGATGTCTCAGGAGACGTTGCATTTCATTTAGAGAACAACAGATGTTTCTCCACTGTTTATGAGAAATAGCTGAAACTAGGAAAACCTGAGATTTCCTTGTTGACTTACTCTCTTTTTAAGACTCCATAATGGTTGTTTGTAAGTGAACAGGAATTACTCAGTAAAGCAATGGAAAAACACAAGTTCTGGACAAAAGCTTTATAATCCTTATTAAACACATTTCATTTCATACAGTTCAGTTAACTGTCCCTTCAGGTCAAGGGTTAAGTAATACATGAATTTAAATATTGTTAGCTATTACAGTGAGACTGGGTAGACAGACAGAGAGACAGACAGACAGACAGACAGACAGACAGATAGATAGATAGATAGATAGATAGATAGATAGATAGATAGATAGACAGATAGACAGACAGATACTGACATGGAGATAAAAACCTTCTGTGGACACATCACATGATATGTAAATAACTCACTGTCAGGTAGAACCTTGTGGTTTGAAGGGGACAATTTGTCTTTCTGTGTGATATTGTTGTCTAGGAGAAACTACAGAGATATTAGGGGCATCTCCTTTTGATCTTTCTTTTCTCCATGAAATAAGAATTATTGTTTTAAGGCTACCATAGAAATCAGAATTATTGTTCTATACTATGTTATGCTTTGGGGTTTACTTGAGATCTGACTGTATCTGTTTGAACTGTTAGTAATTAAACAACTACATGGATTTATTGAACATACATTAGTTGACGTTATATTTTTTCTTTTCGCCATAAACCTTATTTCAGTAACAGTAATATTGCTAATAACAGCAATGACAATTGGAACCTTAGCACGGAAACTGCTGATGACCTGTAATTACATCTACTGTACATGTCTGCAGTGATCTATACATCTGTTCTGACAAGGATATTTGCCTCAAAAGTTACATCCTTGAATATTAAATGAAATCCAAATATGCATGGACATAAAACTGCCCGTAATGTATCCTAGATTTCAGTTTACCCCAAAGGACATTAAAGGGAGAATTATTAAGGGTAATTATGTGGGGTTTGTTCAGCCATGAAAAGATCCTCATAAAGTAGGCCTACATGTAGTTATGTACAATATTTTTTTTTTTTACTTTTGCATTTGTGTACAGTTGAGTGGGGGTGAATGATCAGACCGTGACAGAGACTAGAGGCACATACATAGACTAGACACACCTGAAGAAGATAATCAGAGGGCAGGGCTATAAAGGAGGCACAGTTGGGAACACTGATGACAAGGTGAATCTAGGGCTGAGACATAAGATAAACACCACAGAGCCATGTGCTTGTATGTCCACTGAAATAACAGGATTGTGAAATCTGATTAGCCCAGAGCTTCTATACAGTAACAGCACCAGAAACTCACAGGCAGAGAAATGTGGGCCAGCATGGAACATATGGTATGGAAAAAAAGGCTTGACCCTACGCATCCAATGCTTCAAAAGTTCAGGGCTGTAATTACAGAGTGTGTGCTGCCTAGGGGGAAAGTGGTGTGATGAGCAATATTGCTCAGTGATGCAGCTCGTTCAGAAGTGACACTGGTCTCCCAGGCAACCCTGACATCTGTTAATATGAGCCACCAAAACAAAAAAGAGGAGAGCTGTCTTAAAGCTTTGGTCCAAACTTGAACATAGCCTGAGAATATTCTGGCTACCCACTAACCCACATTACTGAGATTAAAAATCAAACCTGATCACAGCCTGGGAACTTTCTCTCAAATCAGTGACAGGCCAATAAGATTGTCTCTAAAACCAACCAGACTGTAGCTTAACAAAGTTATTTCTAAGCTCAACTGTAGCCTCAAAGGTTCTGGCTGAATCCAAATGTAGCCCAACCAAATATTACCCAACCCCAACTGTAAGCCAACAACATTTTATCTAAATCCATCTGGAGCCCAACAAGGTTTGGTCTGACCCTAAGAATAGCGCAACAAAGTTCTGTCTAAACCCAACACTACCTCAACATATCTGAACCTGTCTGTAGATTAAAATTCTGCTATAAACCAACTGATGTCAAAACATGGCTGGTAAGAAAAAAAGGAGAAAAGTCTCAACCTGACTGTAGACCAACAAAGTTCTGTCTGATTCTGACTGTAGACTGACAAAGTTCTGTCTGATTCTGACTGTAGACCAACAAATTTCTGTCTGATTCTGACTGTAGACCAACAAATTTCTGTCTGATTCTGACTGTAGACCAACAAAGTTCTGTCTGATTCTGACTGTAGACCGACAAAGTTCTGTCTGATTCTGACTGTAGACCATCAAAGTTCTGTCTGATCCTGACTGTAAACAAAGTTCTGTCTGATCCTGACTGTAGACCAAGAATGTTCTGTCTGATCCTGACTGTAGACAAAGTTTTGTCTGATTCTGACTGTAGACCAACATAGTTCTGTCTGATCATGACTGTAGACCAACAAAGTTCTGTCTGATTCTGACTGTAGACCAACAAAGTTCTGTCTGAACCTAACTAGACCATCAAAGTTCTGTCTGATCCTGACTGTAGACCAAGAAAGTTCTGTCTGATCCTGACTGTAGACAAAGTTTTGTCTGATCATGACTGTAGACCAACATAGGTCTGCCTGAGCCAAATAATGTTCTGTTTAAACATGACTGTTGTTCACCAAGTTCTGTCTGATCCTGACTGTAGTCCATGAAAGTCTTAACTAAACCAACTCACAAAGCACTGTCCCATTCCAACTGTAGCCTGACAAACTAAGTCTCAACCTGACATTAGTTCAGGTTTGAACTTTATTTATGTATTCTATTTGGACAAGGGTACTGGAACACGTGCTCATTCAATGTTTCTTCTGAAATCATGGGTATTAAAAAGAATTTATCATATTTATCACTACTTTCCAGGAAAGCTTTCTACTAGATTCTGGAGTATTACTGTGGGGATTTAATTGGATTCAGTGAATCAAACATTTGGGTTTGCTTGGATTCTTCATAGTTATGAGCTTTGGCCTGTGACAGTTGTCATCATCTTGTTTTCTATTTTATGTAAAAATTTCATGATGAAACAACTAATAGAAATGCTCCTGATTTTAGACCAACATCCACTGAAAGTTTCACTGAAAGATTTGTCCTTATCCTCTAAAGTAGCACAGTTTGGATATGGTAGGAGCATGTGATAAATAGACTATGGACAGATTATTGAATTTACTATTAAGTAGTAGTAACATCATTGAAACACACCCAACCTGAATTCTCAATCAAAGTTCCACACTTTAAAATGAGGTTTCTTTAAGTACCATGGTACCATGAACACTCACTCAAGAACCCTTTGCATGATTCTAGTGTTTTTTGCATCATAAAAGTTTTTTCAGCTGAATGGAAAATGGGATGTAGAGGGTTCTATATAGCAGCAAAATGGTTGTACTGTTGTTATGATGTAGCTTGTAACAATAGAAGAACCCATTTTGGTGCTATATAGAACCTTCTATATAGAGCCTTCTATGGCCCATTCTCCAATAATCTAAAGAACTCCACAAGATGCAACATTTTTACGTGTGTAGTAATGAAATATGAGGGGAAATATTGAAATTCAGGGCATCCAGTGGCTCTTAAATATTACTGGCTTATATGAGCTAATCACATTGATTTTGTTCCACTGTCTGTTGCTTAGTAACAAGGCTCACAATGTTAACTATAAATTCTGAGTGCATTATGTGAGCTCATAGTGCCTTATAATGTAAATAAAGATCAGCCAATTCATTTATGGCTACTTGAGTAAATACTTTTGGATGAGTTGTTGATGTGTAGCCTAATTAGTGGCTTTGTAGTGACAATTTCGAGCTCTAATCTATTAAAGCTGTTGACGGATTCCATTGTGGCTTCTTTGAAATTCTGAGCTCCTAAAACACTGAATGAGTCAGTGAACAATCCCAGAAGGAATTGAATGATTAATTCATGAAAAACTCTTTGAAAAGAATCGTAATGACCACTGCTGCTGAAGCTCTAAAGAGCCCCAATGCAAGTCAACCATTATACCTTCTCCTTGTGTTTTGTTATTTAATTGAATTCCAACTTGACAGCAGATTCTTTTATATCAACAGGCCAAGAAGGACTGTTTCTCAAATGTTCACCCCTAAATCCATGTATCAGCATCACACAATGTCGTATTAGATTCATCAGAGCAGGCCCCTGCTTACCAAATCAAACTAATAACCAAAAGCCCAAGAGCAGGATGATGTTCCAGGCATCCCAGAATCCAATTTGACAGCATAGAGCTTCTCTTAAAGGCCCTCTAAGAGAGCACGGAGCTGTGTGGTAGCGAAGCAGATTGAAAATAGAAACAGAGCAGGGGCACGTTGGGGTGGAGGTCGTGGGTTCCGGGTTTATAAATTGCTCAGAGCAGATTCTTTCTGCCAGTTGTATTTGCATTAAGCCCACAAATGATGAACGTCTGTCCTGCTTGCTCATGCTCAAAACGAGCACTATGGAGAGAGAACAACAATCCAGCAACCCTGCCCTTGTGCATTTGTGTGAGAAAATAACTCTTTGATTCAACACCACAGTTTTATGTATGTGCTGTTCTTTGTTTTGTCAAATGCTGTGATGCAATGGCCTAAATGTTTTTGTTGCTATTGCCTGAAAGAGAACAGGCTCCGAGGAGTTCCAGGACTGGGTGTGCCTGCTTGGCTGAAAGTCTTAACACTGGTGCTGGTGACAACATTACACATTGATCAATGTGCAATTCATACCCACCGAGGACAGTGCAATGAATCGTAGAGAGTCAATAGTAAGCACCTCTCTGTTGGACAGATGGACTAGGGCGATTAAAGGTCATAAATATGATAAATCATAATGTCAAATCCAAAGTGCACTGAGCTCACATTCAGCTACACACAGAACCTAGTAAATGGGTAGGCTGTTCTAGAACAGTGGTATGTAATTAAAATCAATAAGTTCCAATTAGAGAATATTTCCTCTCTAGAACATCAAAGAAAATCATAATGTCTATCTGATCCTGCATACTGACATAGCCTAGAAATTATATATATATATATATATATATATATATATATATATATATATATATTGAAATTAAATTACAATTAAATTTACAAATTTAATATATTTCAACAATGTCATTTCTAGAAGAAATTCTAAATAAATAAATCAATTTGTTTATTTATTTATTTATTTATTTAGTTGTTGTTTTTGTCATTTTGGCACTTGACATTACCTGCTTCTTTGCCACAACACTGTAGAACCTCCTCTACCATAAGCAGCAAGCTTACCCTTTTTACTGAGAAAGCATTATGAGAAAAAAAAAATTCATATGTCAACAAGTGACTGGTCTCCTCATTTGTATTGTCTCTGGTTGGTACAGCTTAAAACTTCCAAAAGAGCTTTTTCCTCATCACATTTAATTTTAGCTGTTCCAGGGGGATAGGATCACATTGCTTTGTAATGTTGAGCAAAAGTGCTTATCACACATCTGATTGGCATAACATGATATGTGCAACATATACATAAAATCTATAAAAATTATATTGGTTCAAATAAACACTCTGTCAACAGGTAGTAACAGTCATAGCTGTTCCAGATAGACAGCACCTGGATCTCGGACAGCAGTTTGGGAAACAGCAGAGCATGCTAGATTCCCTCAACAAACAGGTTTGACACATGAAACAAACATTTCTGTTTGCTTGCTTGGCTTCTACACAAGAATGTCAAACAAAAACCTTGTATCTTCATTTTGTTTTGTTTTTCACTGTATGACAAAGTGAATGTGGCAGAGGTTCTTTACACTGCAAAATTATGTGACAAATGGACCAAAAATAATTATGTGATAAAAATGCTCAAAATGAAGTGAAATCAAATCTTTTAACTTGACTTCCACTGAAAGTCAAGAAGAGGATTTCTTTTCCTGTAACACTGACATTTAGGAGATACAAAGTTTTTTGTGTGACAGTGACTTTTGCCCGTTTGACATTTGTGGGCAGAGCTTATTAATTAAGAGCTTATTTGAAGTAACAGAATGGATGAGGCAGGGATGAATAATGTAGATTATTTATGAACCGATACAGAAATGTAATACTTGTTTGACCAAAGAGAAACTGTAACTGTAACTGTAAAATTATAGGTACTGACCTATTAAAGGTAACAAATGTCCAGGAGGTTCTAAGAAAATTGATAAAGTTGAACAATGAGAGAATTTACTACTGGTTCTCTTTACACCTGGGAAATGATAGAGTCATACCAAACATGAACCTGAATTGCTGACACTCTTCATCTCAAAGCCCCCTGACATAATGAGAGGGAGCCAAAGAAGCTTAATGTGGGGTTTTAATGAACTGAGCTGGAGGGCAGGGAAGTTCTTTTCTATACTGAGTCTGAAGCACATTAATGTAAAAGGATCTTTAGACTTTCTGACAATGAATGATAACAAATCTGCAACATTAAGTAAACATCAAAACATTAAGTATATCTGATCAATGTTTTACTACGGTCTCATACAGGCACTTATCCTAAATGTAAGTAAATTATTATTTATATAATAGATAATATTTTATATATTGTTTATACAGTGTATATTTATATAATAAAATAATAAACCACCTCCTCCACACACACATTAGGCTGAGCCTCTTTGAAACCAGGAAACAGTCCTAATCATAACACAGCAGCAAGTGAATGGTCAGTTCTTGCACTTGATGTGTTGACAGCAGGGAAATGGGCAAGCATAAGAACAGCCCAAATGTGAAGGCTAGACAACTGGATCAGAAGAGCTCCAAAACAGGAGGCCCCATCAAGGAAAAGAGGAAGAGGGGGGTCCTAACCCCCAGAGGAATGATAAACCATTGTGGTTGACGACCCCAAACTTTCCACAGAAGTCAAAAAATGCAATATTTCAGTGAAACAAAAATAATTTCTGAAAAAAAAGTTAAAATTAGGATTTCCATTTTGCACTGATCCTGAATCACAATTTTATCATTGCTATGGGTAAATACTATTAGTTCCTACTTGTTGGTGCACAAGGAAATCTTCAAAAATCAGTTGTTTTAGAGGTGGCATAAGTTATTGTGTTTAGACAGATGCTTACACAAAGGCAAGAGTATTGCAGGAGAATCAGAAGGTGGGGAACAGAGCATTCATACTCACAACAATGGAAGCTTAGCCATGGGCCCATTGTTCTGTTAAAATACTGTTGTTTTAGGTTGTTATATCATATATATATATATATATATATATTTCTAATTATAAAATAATATAGTGATTACAAAAATTATGTAATATTTATGCTATTACAGGTAAATATACATTCTTACATTATGCACTAATATGTATTACAAAATTTTGGGTTTTAATTAATTGTTGGGAAATATTACAATATATCAAAATATCAAGTAAAATAAAAAGCAAATTAAAAGAACTCATATCTCTGCCAATGGGTCCTATGAGAGCGAGAGAGAGAGAGAGAGAGAGAGAGAGCGAGAGGAGAGAGAGAGAGAGAGAGAGAGAGAGAGAGAGAGAGAGAGGAGAGAGAGAGAGAGCTGGAGAGCGTGTAAGACTCAACCAACTGGAAGCCCCTGTTCATTTGCAGCAGTAACGAAGTTGTAGCGTCTGAGTCAAACATACTCTGACACAGACTGTCTGCACCTGTCTGTCCTCCGCAGCATGGGGGCAGACACACACACACACACACACACACACACACACACCATACATATATACTGTTCATATTAATCACATCACATCTTCATGAAACTAAACACACAGCTCTTCCCCGGAAACTGAATGATACACAAATACAGGGAAGATACACAGAAGCAGTATGTTCTCCTGTGTTCCTCTGTGTTCTTATCATTGAGCAACATGAAACATGAAAACCCCAACATTGCACAGATGTACAATTTTGGCAGTAGCATCAATTTAAGAGTGTTATGCTCTTTCAACAAGCACTAAATCAACAGATTCTGAAAAGGAAAAACAGTTTTGAAGAATATGCTTTATTGGCATGACATGATATATGACTTATGTTGCCAAAGCTCAACAAAACATTTCTGTTTCATTACAGTTCTGCTAAAGCATCAGAAACAACACTAACAAACTGGATATTAAGCAATTTTAATTGAAAGTAAGAAAAGTTAATATTTCATATTTTCATAATAATAGAAATATGAGTAATATTAGTAGGAGAAAAAGACATTGTTATTTCATCTCTCTGTCTCTCTCTGCCTCTTTCTCTCTCTTCACATTTTTATTTTTCCATCTTTCTCTTTTCTCTGTTTTTTTCTCCATCACTTTCGCCCTTCTCTCTGTGTCTCTCACTCTTTTCTCTGTCTTTCCATCATTCTCCCCTCCTTTCTGCACCCCCCCCCCTCTAGACTTGTGTCTAGATGTTGATGGACAGCCCCCAGGATGCTGTGATCCATCTCACCTGAAGCTCTAAATCAGTCGTGACGTTCGCTGGCAAAAGAATGTCCATGTCACTCACACCTCTCCATGACATGCTAGTTATCCCCACACCCCCCTCCAGCTGCAGGCTTTATACAGCCACATGCTGTCAGGTAACGAGAGAGAGAGAGAGAGAGAGAGAGAGAGAGAGAGAGAGAGAGAGAGAGAGACAGAGAGAGAGAGAGAGAGAGAGAGAGAGAGAGAGAGAGAGAGAGAGAGAGAGAGAGAGATTAGGTTTTATTACAGCAGTTTAATGTGATATTTTTAAGCTGTTATGTTAATTTGATTTCAGAAATTCATGTAAACTCATTTAACATTGAACAGACACAACTTTTAACTCCCTTTCCAGGAGAACTCCATGGATCAACACATTTCAAATTCATTCAGAACTTCAATTTATCCTGTGTTTATGTAGGTAAGTGAATTCCAGTGACATGCACTTGAATAAATAATTGATACCTTAAACTTCTAAATGAAGCAACTTTACACAACAAGCATAAATCTTCTTAACCAGCAGTCGTCAATGGTACATACACTGTTCATGGAATAAATGTACGTTTGAAGCATTTCTATTGGTCCATTTATTGTGCAGGTATAAATTAATTTTGGGAAAAGGGCCATGCCTCAAACGCAATCCCCTAATTTCCCAGGCCCTATTTAACACCCCAGTGTGATCTCTTGATTAACAACATGCCGCTGCATAATATATGTGCACTACTGTTCAAAAGTTTCAGAGCCCATAATGAAAAACAAATTAAATGAATTAATATATTTTAAATGATGCTAATCTAAAGAAGCAGAAAAAACATACCTGATGGGCTACAATGATGTAGTTGAAAGTTGGGAGAAAAGGAAGAGATGGTGGTAATGTATCTTTTTCTGTATTTTATTAACAAAAACAAATGTAAAATAAACAATAAATGACAGAATTTAAAAATAAATGTTTATTTAATAAGACTACAATTGAAGAATTATGTTCTATATGCTGTATGTGAAAAGTGACTCTGCAATGTATATTAACATCTAAAAGTGGCTTGATTGAAGATTCTTTGAGGTAGGAATGAGAAGGTCCAGTGTGATGTTCAGGGGTCTAATGATTTGTGGGCAAAGCCAGACAGAGTTCGTAGAACCATAAGCAGAAAAAGTGGAGGGGTGGGAGGGTCTGCTACAAACCTGGAGGCTTTGCAGATCCAGTGAAGTGGTGAAATGTCCTTGAATGAGGTGCCGATGATGTGCTGTGTTGTTCACATTGGCACATGTGGATTCTTGTGGTCAGTGGCACCTCCTGTCACTGAAAGAAGTTCAGATGCTACTGGGAACTTTTGGCTGAGGCAGTGCTGTTAGTTGCCCAGGTCAGGTCATGTACAAGGTGCACACCAAGGAACCCTGGTGCACTTGAGTCTCTCCACTGAAAAGTCATAATGTGATCTTCTACAGTCAACAATCATCTCTTTGGTTTTTCACTAACGAGGCCCACTACTCTGGTGTTGTCAGCAAAATTTATTATGTGGTTTGTACTGGATGATGTGTACTGTCTGTGGCCTCCTAGAGAGGAAGTCCAGTAAGTCCAAGTGTTGAAGCTCAGGAGGTTCAGCTTTTCAAACACATGCTGAAGAATGACTGAATGCTGTGCTGAAGTCAGTGAACAGAATTTTGGTACCAGGCTCTTCTGGTCCAAGGTGGCTAGGGCTGTGGAAGGCTGTGTGAGATCTCAGCTTTTGTAGATCGATTTTGTCACTATGTGAACTCACCATGTGAATGGTGAGAAATGGGGTTGTTATGTGCCTCAGGACTAACTGCTCAAAACACTTCATGATGGGAGGTTGGACACTGTAGCCTTTTTTTGAAGGTCACAAGGCCTTTTGTTCTACTACAACTATGTTTTTTAAATAACGAAACTTTTTTTTTTAGGTTTCACGGTGGATCCGTTCTGGACGACACTGGAAATATTTCACCCTCTATAGTTCCAAATTCTAGTTCAAAGCATATTGTTCAGTCCCCAGTCTAATGACAAAATCCAAAACTATTTTTCCACTCCATCAAATATACAAAATAGGTCACAACCCAGCCCATGCTGTTCATACTAGAAAACAGAACAGACTGATTTGAATTCAATACTTTTGTGATGTCTCAAAATACCTATATACAACTCCTCATTCTCAGTGGCTCAGCCCCACCCACTCTCTCTGACATTATATCATCAATGTCATATAAACCTCTCCAAAATATCAGCTTTACAGAGATGAAGGAAAACTTTATAGCATTCAATGAAGTCAGTGTAAAGAGATTTAATTTTAAGTAATTTTTGGAGCATTTCTATTGGCTCATTCATCCTAACATTTTAATTGCCATATGTAAAACATCAAAAGGCCATGGCACACCAATCGGATGAACACAAACGACTTATGTGGTTGGTGTGCCAGAGCTGTTCCTGTTTGTTCATGTTTGTACGGAAATGTTTGATTGAATTTGACATGTCAAATTCCAGTTTGTTTGATGATATTTAGGCACTTGTCCAGGACTTGGGACAAACATTTCCATGCATAGCAGTATATCCACCCAAGTAGTACCAAGCAAGCAAGATAAAAAATATTTTTCCCAAACACTTGCTAGTTTTATTATCTATCCTTGAGGTGATTGACCATGGTAGCTTTTTTCATCACTTATGAGTTTAATCTTCCACCTGATCTGGGAAATACCCATTTATCCACTGGACAAGTTAAAGCAAATCACAGTGAAACATTAAATATTTATTATTGACAGAGCATAAAAAAGAAAATGAGTAGCAAACATAAAAACAAAGATAAATGAAATAACACAATATATAATAAATATACATATTGCATAATAACATAATAATAAAACATTCACCTGCAATACACAGATTTAGTACCTGATAACCAGCTTAAACACACTACATTTACCACACACTGCATTACAAAACCTTAACCCTTTCCAGTGTCCAGTGATGGAAAAATATGACTTACAAAGTTTTTGCATGTTTTGGTCAAGATGAACAAGTGTTTTGTAAGCTGGCTGATTAGCAATGATTAGATTGACAAGAGTATTAATTGTAATAATAATTTGTTCTAAATACTAGCAGTAGTCCAAATAAAATTAAACCTCAATGTCTTATTTTATTTTTATTTTTTAATGTATTCATCAGTATATGCTTTTATCCTTAAATTAGTTCGAGCAAAGAACTGTGTGAGCAAAGAAAGGGTGCAAACAGCCCCTACCTTCTCATTTTCCTGTGTAACCCAATATATGGGTCAGTGATGTCTCTAGCCCCGCTCCCCTCACTGATCAGTCGGAGTCGAGTCAGGTCAAGCATGTACATGTGGACAGTGAAGTAAACATGCCCTGAAAGGATGCTATTGAATTTTAATTGGGATTTAATTCAGTTGGAAACAAATGAGTTTTAGAATTTTCTGAGCTAGATTACTGTCAGATAATTCCTTATATATGATGACACCATCAAGTTAGATAGGGTAATTCTGCGGTTTGCATGATATGATATGTACTGGATCCTGAGATACTTAACTCCTAGAAACAGGTATGATTCGCCCGCAAAGAGGGCCTCGGTTGTAAGAGTTAATCTGATGTAATGTCTTTTCTATTTTTCCTTTATCTTGATCTTTGCAGTGTGAACAGAGGACCAATACAAATGCCCAACACGTTTTACATTCAATTACAACTTAAAAGGATGTTAGTGAGGCACCTGTGTAATGATCGAGCCACACTAGTTTCAATAAGCTACCACTGCATGCCCACTTTACATCCACCACCATCCCACATCAGTATCACATCTGCAAGCTGCCTGCGATAAAAAGGCCACCATGAGATTCACAACTTCTCAGAACTCGGAACAGACAGAAACACTGTGGCCTAAACACACTGCTTCCATAACATGTGCAAAGAGGCATCACACTGCTTTCAAGATGAGAAACGCTGAGGAGATAAATTAACATAACTCTGCACTCACAACATCAGTTGTTGCACCACAAAACTCCGACTGCTCTGCATTAGGCCGGGCCAGTTCCCCCATTGCACAGTGTTTTCCCCTTGTCCGTTTATGTAAACAGTGGACGACGGCGGCCGTGTTTGTGCCGCCCGCCACTCACAACACAACGTCGGCTCTGTCTGCGAACACTGCTCAGCAGATGTTGCCTTGTTTGCGAAAGCACTATGTCAACATCACAACAAATATGCAGATGAGACTGCAGGGGGAAGGCTAGGAGGTCCTGCACCATTCCTGCATGACTGAATTTAACTTTTTTCAGCTCATGCTCTAAAATATAGGTCCTATTAAAGGTTCTTTAAGCAACGTCATAGAAAAAGAACTTTCAGCTCCATAAAAATTCAACATGTAAATTAATGCATGAAGATGAAAATGAAAGAGTTTGAAGAACCTCTAGATCTAGGTAAAAAATCTAAACCCTTTAAAAGGTTCTCTTTTAAAAAAGCTAATCCATGCCCTATAACAGTGTCACATAATGGAATAGAATGCTGGAGCTAAATATCATACCCTAAAGTAAGTGATGACCATATTTTCTTTCAAAAAGAGCACTATGGCAGGGTGTGTGACTGTATGTTTGGATCAAAAGGACACACCAAGACCAAAACCACAACTGTGAATTGTGGGACTGTTTCTGCTTTGCTGCCTCTGGACCTGAACACCTTGCAATCTTTGAAGGGTCAGTGAATTCAAAAGTGAACCAAAATAGTTTACAGTAGAAGGTAACGGTAAAGGGCCCTAACCTTAAACTGAACTGAAGTTCACATGAAGACATTTACCCAAACAACTTATGATTTGGAATGGCAGCCAGAGTCCTGAATTTAACCTTATCTAAATTCTGTCAAGATGTTCCCAGAGATATTAATGAACTGAAACACATATGCACACCTACAGGAAACACTGGCTGAAGGTGTTGCTGCTAAAGTGGATCTACAGGTTATTAAATTCAGAACTTCACTTACTTTTTCTAGCCTGTATTGCAGACGTTTACGCAGTGTGCTCACTGAGTACACCTGTATGTGATTTCTTAGTTTAGTAAGACTGAATTTGTGTATAACTTTGACTTAGATAAAGATCAGACCTTATGTTTCGCAATCAAAGCCGAAATCCAGGTAATTCCAAAGAGTTCACTTACTTTTTCTTGCATCTGTAGCTTCAGTGCAAGTTGATATAAAGTTCAGACTCCATCAAACTTTTCATAAGAGATCTATTATGTTTTCAGCTGAGAGGACGTTTTTCTGACTTCTTGCCAAACTGTTATGTATATGAGCATCTTGAAACAAGTGCCACTAACAGTGGTGGACAGTCGACTCTAGAGACACAAATCACACCTACAGAACGGTGAGAAGATTTAAATCAGTCTCCACCAAACATATTCCTCATCTCTCTCTCTCTCTCTCTCTCTCTCTCTCTCTCTCTCTCTCTCTCTCTCTCTCTGTCAGTAGTCACATTAGCAACGGTTTTATCACTCCCAGTTTAATCCAATCCACGCTCATCTTCAGATTGCTGTTTTTGGATTTGTATGAGCAGCTTATTCAAATTTCAAACAGCGGGCTGAAAATAAAGCTTGGCATGAGAACCAGGATGGGGAGAGGATGAGGCCTGTCTCCTCTCACACAGATTTGGACCATACATTTTCATGTTTTCTTTCCCTGCATCAAATGACAAATGGAGGAGGCGAGCTCCTGCGCTCCTCAACCCGTTTGACCAAAGGCTGAAGTCAGAAACCAGAGACGTTTCAAGGTCAAGTACGTTGTGTCAAGGATTCAGAAAAAAAGGCCCCAGCAAGCATGCCATTCTCTTAAACCATTTGGATGCGGAAGAAAAGAATAGCGCAGTTACGGTTGGGAGGAAATGTTAAATGTAGTGCAATCTATTTTCCTTTCTGGAAATCCCTTAACGTGGCTCCTTCCACGTGGCAATTTTTGGAGTGAGATTACAAATCCGATTACACTAATCATGTTAGCACATTGGCGCGTGGAGATGGTTTTGTGCTCTGAATGCTGTAAAACACATTCCCTCATTTCTCTTAATCTGCTTAATTACTCTCCAGACGCTGAGGAGGGAACTCATCACTAAAGAGATCACTGGAAAACTGGAGCATGATCAACAGGTCCAGAATGGAAACACTCTGAAGATGCTAGGCTTTCCATATCTCTGATAGTAGAGAACATATGAATACATGAGACTAACGAATACATGAGAGTGGTGGTCTGTAACGTAAAACATGAAGGGGTTATGAACAGACTACAATGTTGGCTTATAGCAACTACACCAGTCAACCATAACATAATGACCACCTCTTTGTTTCTACACTCACTGTCCATTTTATCAGCTCCACTGACCACACAGGAACACTTTAAAACAACTATAATTACAGAATGTAGTCCATCTGTTTCTCTGCATACTTTATTAGCCCCCTTCCACCTTGATCTTCAATGACCATTAAACCACAGGGCAACCACAAAGCAGATATTATGTGGGTGGTGGGTCGTTTTCAGCACTGCAGTGACACTGACATGGTTGTAGTGTGTTTGTGTATTTTGTGCTGGTATGAGCGGATCAGACACATGTGAATAAATAGCAGGAGTGGATTTCCATAGAGACAGAAAGATAGCATGTCATGAATAAATGAGAACGGTGGTTAGTGAAGTAAAAAAGCGGTCCATGAATTATGAATTATGACGAAAATAGTGACCTGCAGTAAATGAAGGATAACGTTGTCTTATGAAGTAAAAATGTTGGAGACTGAATCAGTGTGAAATGCTTTTGTGAAGTCAACCTGTGATCTGTAGTGAATAAATAAGAATATAGTAAACTTAAAAGTAAAAAGTGTTCAGAGACGGTCTATTAAGTAAAAGATGATCTTAGGAAATAAATGAAAATGCTAGTCTTTGAAAAATGTGGTCTTTTAATTAAAAGATACGTGGAATAGAATAGTGTACAATAAAATGTGACCTGTAGTAAATACATAAGTAGAGGTGAAGTAAACTATGGTGTTTATGAATAAAAATGATGGTTGTTTGACAGTCAATGAGAGTGGTGGTCTATGAATAAAAGATGATCTACAGGGAAAAGTTGAGAAAGGGAGGTTATGAATGTACAGTAAAAGTTGGTCTATTATGAATAAATTACAGAGTCCATGAATTTAAAATATATACTATAGTGAACAAATACGATAGGTGGTCTACAAAGTTAAAAGTTAATATGCCATTCCAATATACTTGCACCTACATTTTGTGTGTGTGTGGTTTTCTTTTTTCTTTTTTTTTTTCTTTTTTTCCAATTAAAACTGGGATTTACTTCAATTGCAAACAAGTGATTTTTATCTATTTAATTACTGGCTGATAATGTACACATGATGAGACCATTCAGTAAATCTTGTAGTTTGTTATGATGTATGTTCATGTCTGTAGGTTCCTCTGATCCTGAGATATCAACTGCTCGCAAATTGCGTAGCTTGGGTGCTAAGAGCTAAAGAAGTTTCTCATTTCTGTCATTTTTTTTTTTCTTATTTGCTTTTAAAAAGTTCTTTATTTTAAACTTCTGGAACTTTTCATGCTAAAGCATGTCATGGTTGAAGATAAATAAGGGCTTCATATCTTCATAACCGTTTGTTACCTATGACAACTCAGATTGTGCATTGAGCTTCAGGCAAATGACAAGTGAAGACACTTAAGTGCTCTTCATGCTTCATTCTGCATACACGCTCTTCAGTCTTTGCTTTTTGTGAGGAAGAAACTTTAGTTTATAAACAAAATCCAAACTTATAGCTTGATCCATCAAATTTGATTCAGTTTAAAACTTCAAACTTATGAACGCTTTCCTGTTTGGATGCACATTTCTACCATCCCTCCACTTCCAACCCTACCACCTAATTTTACACATGCTTTTAAGCTTGAATTGAATGTGTATGTAGCTCAAGGCTATGTTTGCTGAGATTGAAGCTAGATTGTCAGTGTGCCTCCTTTCCTCTTTGTTTTTCATTCTTATTGTCAAGAACCTTCTCTTTCTGATTTGAAATACTGACTTAATGTCAATTTCTGCTTTCTTTTAGGGTCTGTTTGCAACTTTTCTGAAAATAGATGTCAATGACATTTAAAGGCTCTCTGGCATTTTGCTAAAACATCTCTACAGCAGATCAGTAGGATTCAAACCATGACGCTGTCATTCACTATTAATAAGTCCAAAAGAGATTCAGCATTTTATTTTTAGATATAAATCATCTGTGAATGAAAGCAGCTTGTTCTGGGAGATGTTGTAATGGTTAGTCATCTGAGGGCTGATGTTAACATTGGGAAACTTTATATATTTGCTCTGATAAATAAACAAGAGTCAGTGTGTTGGTTAGTTGGCACAGATGGCTCCGTTCCCACCTGCCACACTTCTGAAAAACCAACAGGGAAAATGTTGATGATCAGCATATTAGATGAATATACCATATTTCAATACTCATTGAACAGTTTATTACATACAGCAGTGGTCCTCAAAGTGTGGTACATGTGCCACTAGTGGTACGTGAAGCATCCTAAGGTGGTATACCAGCTGACTTCAGAAAAACCTTAATATTAAGGATTTAAGTCTTAATATAATAAGCTTTCCTTATCATTACATTTTTGTGTATTCAGTTAGAGCCTTAAGTAAGCCCAAACTTCAGTTTTTCACTCCCACACCTACAGTACTATCATTTTTAACTTCAGTTTCAAAGGCCCTACAATAGAACCCTGTGGAACTCCACAACATATGCTAAACCAACCAGGTCAGTAATAACCACTCATTTTTACATGGCAGCTTGAAGATTGCAAAAGTAGACAAGCGCCGTACAGTTCATGAAAAAACACCTGCTGGATTACATGAAGTATGATGTGTGGAAAAAACATCTAACCTACTCTGTAAGGTGCTACAAATGGTTCTTTAAGTGAGGCCTTTGAGGAACCACTTTTATTTCTTTGAAGAAGTGTCTTTGCAAAAGGCATGAAATGCAGCTTAAGAACCATCTCTTAATGAACAGATTTCTTATTAATTAAATGATTTCACCACTTTTGGTCGTTCTATGTCCTCGCTCAGAGAACCTCTGTTCTAACATTGCATGGGTATGCAAGCTTTTTTTTAAAGAAAAAAACCCCAAAAAACTAGAGTGTAGCAAATATCATATGCTGGTCCTACACCATTAAGTGATACAGAGACCAGTAATAGTACCTGTCTTTTTGATGAGAGTGGAAGTACAAGCCGGAGGTTTCTAATAAAATGGCCATTAATTGGCCAGTGAGTGGAAGTAGAGAGAGAGTACAGCAGGTGTTTCTTATAATGTGGCTAGCGAGTGGGTGGGTAATTTCCGAAGGTACGTGTTCCTAATACACTGAGAAGTGTACATTGTGATTATTCTACTGCTACAGGAAAAGGCGATCACAAATACAGTGTGAAGCACTGCATTAGTGACTCAATTGTTCCTCTCTTTTCAGCAAGAAGATCACAATCACTGAGTTCCTCTGAACAGTTTAACATTTTCAGTTCTTATTGTTTTTCCGCTGCTTTTTCCTGCATGGGAAAACGTAGTCTGTGTTTTCTACATTTTCTGTTTGATGTTAAGTTGACCCCGCAGCCCCTTTGTGTGTGTGTATAAATGTTCTGTTTGTTTATGCTTATGCTGCTGCTGCTTGAAAAGCTAAAATTCAGTGGAGAATTTAAAGGGGATTTAGTCAAGCCCAATTCCAGACGGTGAGCCTGTGTGTGTGTGTGTGTGTGTGTGTGTGTGTGTGTGTGTGTGTGTGTGTGTGTGTGTGTGTGTGTGTGTGTGTGTGTGTGTGTGTGTGTGTGTGTGTGTGTGTGTGTGCATGGGTGTATGTCTTTAGGAAGAACACAATAATATGTGTCCATTAGAGGTAATTAATAGTTCATATTTTCATATTTTACATTTATATACTGTATATATATATGTGTGTGTGTGTGTGTGTGTGTGTGTGTGTGTGTGTGTGTTCAGGTCACCATAGGACCACCACAGAGCAGGCATTATTTGGGTCATGGGTCATTCTCAGCAGTGCAGTGACACTGATATGGCGGGGTTTGTTTTGCTGGGATGAGAGGACCAGACACAGCAGCAGTGATGGAGTGTTTAAACACTGCATCCACTCACTGTCCACCCTTTTGCATACTCCAACCTAGTTGCTCCACCTTATAGATATAAAGTCAGAGACAGAAGCTCATCTGTTTCTGCAGTTTGTGTTGGTCATCCTCTAGCCCTTCATCAGTGCTCACAAGATGCTGCCCACAGGACACTGTTGGGTGGATGTTTCTGGTTGGTGGATTATTCACATTCCAGCAGTGACACAGAGAGGTTTAAATACTCCAGCATCACTGCCGTCTGGTCCACTCATACCAGCACAACACCTCCATTTTAGTAAACTACACTTACCATACAGCAGCACTTTGTATATCTATATTTATAGATTTGAGTCCATCTGTTTCTGTACAGCAGTGCTGTACATACATACGCATAATTAACCGTCTGTGTATACATACAGAAACGTACATACAGTCTCTCATAAATGTGAATACTGGCTTGTGTTGCCAGCTATTTGTACATTAATGGCTGTGTGTTGAATAATTTCCAGATGACAGTAAACATATACTGCTATACAAGCAATAGACTGATTGCTCTAAGTTATATCTAAGCTTCGTTTAGTGTTGTCCCATGAATTCATATAATAAAAAAATTTGAAGAACTCTTTTGTGAGATACTGTAAGTATTTGGAGAGTGACACACATATATCTTGTCATTTTGCTTCTGTACACTCCCACATGCGGCACAATGTATCAGTTAAGGTGTGAGTTATGTGTAGAGGGGTTTTACACGGAGTTGTGTCTATAACAATTAATGACATTATTACAGACCCTCAATTGGACAAATGACTAATAAACAGTCCATCAGAGGGTATCACACTCACTCACACACACACACACACCTTAGCATGACCAGTTCACATACCTTGTGAATTTTTCGGAGGTGGGAGGAAATCGGAGTACCCTCCTGTGGGAGAACCGGGAGAACACACAAAAACCCAGGTTCCTGGAGCTGTGTCACACACACACACACACACACACACACACACACACACACACACACACAAAAACAGCCACAGTGCACGCAGTG
Organism: Acestrorhynchus altus; assembly: GCA_034509495.1. NCBI lineage: Eukaryota > Metazoa > Chordata > Actinopteri > Characiformes > Acestrorhynchidae > Acestrorhynchus > Acestrorhynchus altus. The sequence goes on along the minus strand of CM067511.1, from coordinate 9,176,790 downwards.
CCAAATGCCAATTATTAATAAACTCATTAAATGAAACTTAATATTCTACACTTTAGTTGCATCTTGGTTGCAAAGGCAGAATATAAAAAGTCAGTGTCCTAATACTTATGGACTTCTCGGTAGATATAAAAATATAAAGTGAGTGGGTACAGCTGGCAGTGTTACAGATGACAGTGAGGAACAGGTTGAGGCACTTGTAACTGAGGACCATCAGGCAGATCTGTTCAGCAGCCTGACTGCCTGAGGGAGGTAACTGTTCATGAGTCAGGGTGACTTGGCCTGAATGCTCTGTAGCCTGCATTCAGGTGGGAGGAGTGTAAACAGTGAATGTGAAGGGAAAGAGGTCCTTTATGAGGCCACAGACTTTCCATCTATGTACCACTCAGCATAGATGTCCTCGACAGCATGGAAACTTCAACGAGTGAGGAGATCTACTTTATTTGTATTTTAACTTAAAGTTGTTGTTTTTTCATCATCAGTGCACATGACTTTTCAACAATGCATCAGGCTGGTTTAGAACATATTCCTTTAGAAGCTTCTGACACTTCAAATTTTGTGGGAAATGTTTTCTTCCATAAAGTCTACAATATATTTGTGCAAGGGTTTCACAGAATAGTGCACTACCACTCCAGAGATGGCTACATCTTCAGATGGCTTCAGTCAAACAAGGATTCAAGGATCGAATTTTGCAATCCAGTGAGCTACTCTGAAAGTTGTCTCACCCTCCAGACTTCAACTTAACCTCCATCATTTTTGTTAACTGTGCCAATGACAAATGTCTATTTGAAAACACTTTGGTATCTCCTTATAGGTGTCATTCTGTCATCATCCCTTTAATGGTGAGGAACATTTTTAAAGGGAGGGTTAAGGGTTCTTAAAGCCTTAGTCCTCATTGCAGGAGAGGCGAGGCTTTGGGGCACATCTCATGAGGTTTCTGGTTCTAGAGACTTGTGAGATTTCCTCATGTATGCATCCATCAAACCTGAAGCCATACTGTGTCGGCAGTCCCAGCCGCCTGTGCTCCTGTGTCAGCAGTCCCAGCCAGCCGTGCTCCAGTGTCGGTTTTGTGTCTGTCTCCATCAAAGTTTTAGTACCTTACACAGTCCTGTCATGTCCTGTGTTTCCTAGATCCGTTCTCATGACTTGTTCCCATTTCCATCTTCATTGTTGTCTTTTATCCAGCCCCCTGTCCAATCTGTGCAGTCTCAGGTTCTGTACAGCATTTCATCTTCTGTTGTTATTTATATTTATATATATATATATATATATATATATATATATATATATATATATATAGTTTCAGCATGTGACAGCACACTTGTTAGGGTGGAATGGAATAATAGGCCTGGTGTATTTGTGAGTTTAAAATGAGAACTAATCCATAATAAGTATCAGTGTGTCTTTGGTTCATGCTTGCGGACTGTGGTGCTGCAAAGGTTTTAAGGTTGTGGAGAGTTCAAAGCCCTGCAACCCCATCCTGCACCCCCACCCCTGTCTTCCTGTGGCTCTGGGTACTAGACTGTCATTTATTAACAATCCAACCTTGAGATGAATGATTTACATAGTGCTTCAGAACAGTTCAATTTTGACTCAAAACTTTGGTGCCCAAACTTTTGCATGCCACTGCATTAATGTATGATTATGTTGGGATTTTTTGGGATCTTTATATCATCATCAAACCTCTCCCCCCTTAACATCCACAAGGGGGGAGGGGGTACAATTCTCCTGTGTTTTTCCTCACTTTGATCCTAAAAGAGAGAGAGAGAGAGAGAGAGAGAGAGAGAGAGAGAGAGAGAGAGAGAAATGGGGAGAGAGGAGAGAGGGGTTTCACAAGTGTCTTTTTTCTCCCACATGGCAAAGCAGAGCGATTTCTAAAGGTACAGAGTGCATAGCTATGGTGTGTATGCTTGTGTCTGTGTAGGTGTGTGTGAGTGTGTGGCTGCAGTGTATCAGAGTTTGCTACTGTACACCTGGGTGTGATCCAAGCCCAAACCAACTGCTTCATCTGGATTTGGAGATGTCGCCGAGGGCACAATTTAGTCAATAAAACAGAACAACAAAAGAATTTTGAGGAGTTTTTCTTTCTTTCATGAATTGGCCTATATTTAGAGCTCCCTTTTCAGCCCGTTGATTTATTTCTCTCTCAGAATAAAGCAAACGACACCGAGGACCCTGTAATGACTGCATATAAGTGATTTGTTTTTAATTATTAGGAAGAAAATCTGTTTGTGTAATTGCTGTAAAATAATGTGCCAGTAACAGGATACAGACTGGTAAATGTACAGTGTGATAACACCAAACAAATCTCCCTGAATAAAAGAAAAGACCAAAAGATCACGTGTAAGAGACTTACAATGTAGAAGCCAGTAGGCAGTGTTGAAAGGAAACATAATTAGGCTTCAAATGAGAAGGCTTGTGGGCAGATGCCAAAGCTAGGTACAGGAGAGGACAACGGGCAGAAGGAAACACCTAACCAGTGATGGATTTGGACTCATTGTTCATGAGCTGAATCAAAAGAAAACTGGTCATGCACCAAGACACCACACAAGTGGTTCTGCCAAACAATGGTTAAAGAAGAATAAAGTTCTAGAATGACCCAGTCAAAGTTTTGACCTTCATCCAATAGAAATGTTGTGGAAGAACCTGAAGCTTATGCAGGGAAACCATCCAACATAGCAGAGTTACCTTTTAACTCGTATCAGAAATAAAGCTTAGAAGGCAATTATTACACACCAGATTATGAAAGCAAAGGTTCACATATTTTTCACAGAAATGTTTTTTTTAACAAATAACTGAGCAAGTGTAATATGTTTTGTCTCATTTATTTGAGTTGGTTCCCTTATGTTCACTTTAAGACTTTATTCAAGTCTATGCAGAAATAGAAAACATTCTAAAGGGTTCGCAACTTTCTGCCACCATTGTATATTAATTCATTCAGTGCTTTTATAGAGGGTGATTTAATGATGATCTTGCTCTGGGGCTGTTTTTTTTGCCATACTTTTTGTTGTTGTTTTTTTTTTTATCTCTAAACAGACATAAATAATTCTGTCATGTTATGCATAATTCAAAACCTCAGTGAAGTTTCTGACTGAGGCATTTCATCCTGGTCAACAAGGACTGACATGATTCACCGTGAAACAAAGCAGGAACCGTGATATGTAACAACACACACACACACACACACACACACACACACACACACACACACACACACACACACACACACACAACACACATACAAGCACATATTTTAAGACATGAAGGTAAGGCTGTATGCCTGCAAGTACTTGCTTTCTGTTTATGCTGAATTTTTGGGTTCATTATGTACACACAAACACACACACACACACACACACACACACACACACACACACACACACACACACACACACACACACTCACACACACACACACCTGCAGCATTCAACCTCTGAGCTGCCATGCCTGCTTACAGAAATGCCACGTATGATGTGATCAGACTGCCAACAAAAATGACCCCCAAAGCCAAATTTGGGACATTCTGCTCTCAGTCACATCAAGCTCACATCACACTCTTCAAAAAGTCCCCCCCAGAGGGTCTTTAAGGTGACATTAAGCAAAGGTTCCCATACATCACTTCTGGAGGTATCTCACTTTGAGTGCACTATACATTTGTTTAATTCAGTGAGAACTCTTAATTAAACCATCATGACAAATGTTTCTGGGACACACACCGATTCATTGTTTATTCTGGTGCAATAAGGGTTTTGAAAAAGATTTTGTCCTGCTTTCCTTGGAGTAACTGATGACATATGAAGAATCTGTAAGCCAAGAAACAATTGCCATATTTCATTTACATGAGTTACAATGGTTTACTGAACTAACAATTTAATCAATTGTTTTATAGCAAGAAATGAATAAAACGCTATGCCACAGAAGAATTAATTTTGAAGGGTTTTTTTTTACCAGGTGAAAGGGTTCCATTTTAGGGAGCCAAAATAACCCTTTTACAATCTTTATTTGTAAGAATGTACACTTTTTAAATGCAAAGACCCAAAAGAACCACTTAAGATTCATTAAAAAAACACAGATTTGTGAGTATAAAGGATTACAGATAATATACAGATTTTCCTGTAGAGCCCCCCTAGGCTAATGTATTTATAGGAGACCATGGCTACACAAATTTGAGATTTAAAATGTATATAATTTAAATATTTGACCACATATGATCAAAAACTTACTTCCTCCTGCATTGTTTGTAGCTTAGATAGTCAGGTGGGAGCTGATTATCCATTGAAGTTGAGTGTTTTTGAGCTGAAAATGCAAGAATTCTGATGAAATGTTTTGTACAGATTAGATTGACAAGGATATTTATAACTTGAGAATCAGAATTTTGCATTTTCATCCCTAAAACACTAACTTTCTAATGGATGATCAATTTCACCTGGATTTCTTGAGTTTTTAAAGTGTTTTAGACATTTTATGCAAAACACACACAAACAATGCAGGAGGAAGTGTTTTTGATCATAATGTGGTCAAATATTTAAATGGCTACATCGAGAGGAACCAGTTGAGGTGGCTCGGGCATCTGTTTCGGATGCCCTGGGCGCCTCCCTGGGGTGTTCCAGGACGTCTCATCGAGGAGACCGCCGGGTAGACCTAGGACACGCCGGAGGACTATGTCTCGGCTGGCCTGGGAACGCCAATCCCTCCTGATGCCATGAGGTGTCAGAGAGGGAAGTCTGGGCTTCCTGCTTAGACTGCTGCCCTACTCGACCCGGCCCCGGATAAAGCTGGAAGAAGATGATGGATGGATGGATGGATATTTATAATACATTCTTCAAAATACTTGACAGTGGTCTGAATAAAACGATGAATAAATGAACACTGAGCAAAAAAAAAAAAAAAAGCCCCCTTATCATTTTCCTCTGTAACCCAATACAGTGACATCTTTAACCCCACTCCCTTTTGCTGATCAGCTGAAGTCTGCATGCAGGTTGGTCATGTTCATGTGGACAGAGCAGTGAGCATGCACTGGAAAGCTCCTTTGGTATTTAAACTGGGATTTAACTCAGGGGAAACTAATGAATTTTAGCTGTTTTCCGAGCTGGATTCTGATCCTGAGTAATGAAGCCCAGAATATGTAACTGCCGGCAAAGTGCAGATCTTGAGTTCTAAAGGGACATGTTTATATTCACTGATGAGCAAGTGTTCTGTCCTCAATGATTCTTGGCTCTGACATACAGTTCTAGGAAGCTTTGAGGTTTATTACTTCAAAAACTTTCCTTACACTGACATATCACACTTACAATCCTTCTTGGAAGAACTATGTCAATAGAACCAAAGGAATTAAATTTAACCAAGACAAGACAAGGGTGGAATGTTTAAATAATGAGGAGACTCAAAGAAGTCTTTATTTATATTATATATATGTTGTTTATTATTTGCTTAGAATATATTATTTATACATTTATGGTCTATATCTATTGACTAAAACTCTTTGCATTGTTCCATGGATTGAACCCTGCAGACTATTATTTGAGAACAACAATTAGTTAATTGTTAAACAACTGCTCATTATTCCAACACAATCCAAATCCAGAATTCAAATCTAAATCCACAACAGCTCTATTTTCCAAATAAAACAGGTTCAAACTAACATAAAGTGTACAAGAAATCTTTGTGAAGTCATTGTATAACAGTATTCCAGCACAGAGACCGAGCTTACAACAGGTGCCATGTATGAGCCACCCCCACCCCCCACAGACACACACACAACACACACACTCGCGCACACACACACACTAACACACACACACACACACACACACAGCCACACACACACACACACACACACACACACACACAGACAATACAGATGATTCAGGCACTTCAAAGAGGCCCAATGTATGATAATACTGAGGCTAGAATCAGACGCTTTGATAGACAGACAACACTCTTGACAACACACACACACACACACACACACACACACAAGCAACTATAATAAACTACACTTTTTGCATATGACTCACCATGAAATTACAAAGTCTAATCTGGATTGTCTTCCATTGTAGATCGGCTCTTAACATGCACATACAAGTGTTTTTGAGAGAGAGAGAGAGAGAGAGAGAGAGAGAGAGAGAGAGAGAGAGAGAGAGTGTGTGTGTGTGTGTGTGTGTGTGTGTGTGTGTGTGTGTGTGTGTGTGTGTGTGTGCAGCTACTCAACATTTGCGACGGTATGTGCATCATGCTGCTGCCCCCATGGAACAGGAGGGGTGACAAAAAAAAACACTTCTTGCATAACCTTTTCCATATGTGTTAGACTTGGTGCGGTGTCCACACCAACTCTGCTGCTGCATATGTGAGACATTAAGTCTTGGCCACAACTTTGCCCATCTGATCCAAACAAGGCAAATGAAAAAAAAAACACCCAAACTGGCTTCTTAAAACGTCTCAAACAGAAATCAAGGTTCATTACAATTTCAGCGTAGTGAAAAAGTTGCAATGAAGCATAGCGAATTAGCAGGGAGACCCCATAACTCACTCCACAATCCACTGCTTACAGAGCCCATAATCATGGAAGCCTGGACTATATACCAAGTGCACGTTTTAAAGGGTCCATATCCTTTCTTTTTTTTGTTTTTTTTTCTTACATGAACCAAACACAACCATAAAATATTTTTCTAACCACTGTTTATTGTTTAGATTTGAATACCCTGTTTTCTCTCTGTGCCTTTCAGACATTTAAAATGCTGTTGACTGTAAAATTTTATAATAATTTTACCATGAGTGGGTGAGGCCAAATTGCTGTAGGTCGTAATAGGTGGTGGGTGACATAACATCCAGCCATCCATCTTCTAACCTGCGTCATCCTGGTTAGGGTCCTGGTGGGTTCAAAGCCTACCTGGAATCATTGGGTACAAGGCAGGAATACACTGCACAGGGCGCCACTCCATCGCAGGGTATCACACACAAGGATTCACTACTAGGGACAATTTAGCATGGTCAATATACCTCCACATGTGTTTTTGTGAGGCTGGAATATCCAGAGGAAGCCTGTGTGGACAGAACAAACATCTCCTTACAGACCCAAGCAAGAATTGAGACCACAGCCTCAGGTCCCTGGAGCTGTGTGGCCTATGCAGCACCGCCGTGCGGCCCATCGCCATTACAACGATGAATTCAAATCCGCATACAACTAGCATATGAAAAGGTGCTCATGTCTGATTGGCTGCCCTGGATGGTGCCTCATTCAAGCAGTCTATCCTGAAACACTCCTTAATAACTTCAGTGAGCGGGTAGGGCTAGACTGCTGTAGGCTGAATTAAAAACACTTTAAGACATCATTTTGTGATAGATTTTTAGAGCTTCTGTATGGACACTACACAATGGGGTGTGAAGCACTTTTTAACCTTATGACCCCTTGGCCAATTGTGTGGGATATTTCCACCGTGTGACATGCTTTTATTCACCAAAGAAAATTAAAAATGTATTTGTTGGATACAGTCACACATGGCAGATGTTGATATTTGTATGGATTTGAGCATGTTTTGATTAAAAATGTACATCTATAAATGTTTGTGGGTTGTTGTTTTTTTGTTTGTAAGAAATCCTGTTGGAAATGGATCATCTAGAGTGTTTTTAAAAGAAAATTCAAGAATCTTGATGAGTTATGATGAGTTTTAATGATTAGATTGACAAGGATAAATATAATTTCTTCTTCAAAATGCTTGTCAGTAGTCTAAATAAAATTTTAAACAACCAAACAGCCCCTTCTCTCTCATTCTCCTCTGTAACTCAATATCTGGGTGTGTAATGCCATCAGCACTGCCCCCTCTCACTGACCAGTCAGAGTCTGCATTAAGCTTGAGCATATCCACATGGACACGGCAGTAAGCATACACTGGAAAGCTGCTATGGCACTTAAACTGGCATTGAATTCAGTTGCAAATGAGCAGTTTTGAGTTGGATTACTAGCTGACAACTTGTCACACATTGAAGTCATGGTTGGATTGGGAAAGACTTTGTTATGATATGTGTATCATGTCTGTAGATTACTCTGATCCTGAGTTATGAATCTTAGAAAACCACATGTAAATGCCTGCAAAATGAAGACTCCTGGGATCTAAGAATTATCGATACAGGGCAGCCAATCAGACCAGATATTTTTACATATTAGTGCAAATCGGTTCATTTAATTCTATAGAATTAAAAGAGGATCAAAGAAATGCATGGAATGAATGTAAAATAAACGTGTACATGTACAATGTAAGGTATGAGCCTCTTAGTATTTTTTCACCGGAGAGTTTACTGAAGATTTTACATCAGGAAACTGTGACAGCACTTTTCTCCGGCTTCAGGTAATCACTGCAGATAATCACTGTAACCTTCTGTAGCATTGCAGAAAGAGCATTAAATGCCACATTGTATCAGTGTGGCTAATTACCTGCGGCTCGGCTGATGGCGACAGGGCCCCTGGCAGATTCAGGCACGGCAGCTTAGCATCGGCGAGAGCGCTGCCACACGCTCAAAGCGCGAGCGCACTGTCACGCAGCTGTTAAACTGCGCTCTCTACTTCAGCCGCCTTGCCAGCCATGAAATGAATGCAAATAGAGTTTCAGACACCTAAACTGCAGAGGAAGGTGGGGACATGGGGGTGGCAGGGATGGTGGTGGTGGTGGGGGTGTTCATGGTTTTAGGAGTTATGAAACCAATGCAGACATCTCCATAGCAACTTTAAATTAGTTTTAAAAAAAGAAAAGGTTACAGAAATGGACAAAAAAGGAAAATGATCAGTTATCTGTATCATTATCAGTCTTCTAATGGACAATCTTTTTCATGTTGCATGCATGCAGGCAAAATTTTGAAACATACCATTCTCTTCCCAACATCCATATATGCAAGTTTAGCTAATGGTACGAAGACCAAAAGCATTTTCATATGTCCATCTATTCATCTTTCATCAATCTAGCTCCGCCAAATGCTTCATCCCTCACACAGCTTTCTCTCACTGAGGACAATCAATCAGTACAGAAATACTTTAAATATGCACTGGATGGACAAACGTATTGGGACACCTGCTCATTCATTTTTTCTTCCAAAATCAAAGGCATTAAAAATTTTTTTATCCCTCCTCAATTTTGGAGCACTTCTGTGAAAGATTATATTACATTCACCAATGAGCGCATAAGTGATGTCAGGATGCTGGATGATCACTACCCCACTTCACCCCCGACTCCCCAACACATCCCAAAAGTACTGCATGAAGCACAATCATTCCAGTTCAACTGCTCCACAGCTACAGTGGCTTGCAAAAGTAGTCATCATTTTTGTGACATTACAACCTGCATTTAAATATATTTTATATTCTGAATTGCATGTGATGCACCTGCACAACATCCTCGAAGTCGGTGAAGTAAAATGAAAAAAAGAAAGGGAGAAAAATACAAAATAAATGCCCAGAGGGAGCAAATACTTTCGCTATGCACTCTAAATGCTGAGGGTCTTAATACCCCTATAGGCCATGCTTGGCATTAGGCAGTTCTTCTCCAACTACTGGCAGTTCTTCTTCACTGGCACTAGATAATCCTTGAGTGCATTTACACATCGCTGTCAGCAATGGATACAACCTAAAGTACCTGAATACATTCATAAGAAGTTAAAATGTATAGTGTAGCTTAACAAACACACAGTAACAAACATAGCATGTTAAAAACAGAAAGACAACTTGGAATATGCTGTAAACTTTTCATAACCCAACTGATGAATGAATGAATGAATGAATGAATGAATGAATGAATGAATGAATGACAGGTCTGGGGCAGTGGGTTCTAGACTTGTTCTGAGTCCTTTCATCAAATTCCTCAAGGTGCTTCAGTAATTGTAATGTAATGTAATTGACTGGCACACTGTCCAGTGTGTATTCTTGCTTTGCACCCATAGGCTCCAGACCTGCAACCATCCTGACATATGCATAAGAAATAAAATAAACAATAACTAGCCAGGTGCTCGTGGAGAGAGTATAGATGAATAACAGCAAAGAAAAAAAAACTCCCCAAACAACACTATTTAAGACTTAACCTTTGAGCTAACACAAACACTGAAAAAAATCACCCAGTACCACTCATAGTTTTCAGTGTGTTATTTACAGTCATGGGTAAATGTTTAAACAGCCTTAATAAAATGATATGCTGTGTTATTTTTAAAGTGAAAATAACTAAACAAATGCTGTACAGAAAACAAAGTTAAATGTGGCATTTTAAAGCATTTCTATTTATGTGCTGAATTCAATCAATTGACAAAGTTTTACTTCTTAAGTTCAATGTGTGCAAGTGTGTCCGTGAAGGAGGAAATAAATAAAACATGTTTTTTGTCCATAGCGGTATTTGTTTATTTATTTGGCTTTTTGATGTTAGACCAGGCACACTTGGGAAAGCATTGTTACAGTATAAAACCCATAAACAGAAAGACAATGCTATGTAAGAAGTATACCTGAGACCATTCTATAGTAGTATACTGTATAGCCCAGGAAGTACCTGTAACTATACTGTAATATTATACACCCCAGTAAGTATCTTTAACTATACTGTAATAATATATACCCCAGTAGCTACCTGTAATTATACTGAAATATACTCCAGTAGCTACCTGTAACTACACTGTAATATTATATATTCCAATAGTTACTTGTAACTGTACTGTAAAATTATATACTCCAGTAGCTACTTGTAACAGTACTGTAATATTATATACTCCAGTAGTTACCTGTAACTACATTGTAATATTATATACCCCTGGAACTATACTATAAAATGATGTACTCCATTAGATACCTGTATCTATACAATAATATTATGTTCCCCAGAAGCTACCTGTATATATACAGTAATATTATATACCCCAATTGCTACCTGTAACTCCATTGCAATATTATATACCCCAGTAAGTACCCGGAACTATACAGTAAAATTATATACCCCAGTATCTACCTGTAACTAAATTGTAATATTATATACTCCAGTAGCTACCTGTAATTACACTCAATATTTTCCAGTTTACATTTTCAACTTTATTTATTGAAATTGTTGTAAGGGCCCTTATTTATTGTCCCACATAAGTAAATAAGGTACATGTTTTATAGCACTTATGGAATAATTTATAATGATCAATGATCAATACATCTTTTGTTCATATTTAACCTTTATTATCATATTTTATGACTACCAACAATATTAAGTCTCAGGTTCAACAGGTTCATTTATTAATGATCTCAAATACAATGTCATCACTTTTCCAAGTTTGGCAACCCAGAGCAGTGTCTTCCGTTCATCTTTACAGGCCTGACTTCCTGCCTGATCTTCAGATTACAACAGAACCTCGACTTAATCCCTCTGAAACCTTCATCCAGAACAAAACAACAGAAAGAAAAAAAAATAGAACAGCATATCTTTACAATAACGCCAACATAAGATCTGCTTCTTATTACACTGCTGAATTACCAGACTTAAAATTAAGTTATGCAACTTGAATTTTGTCATTTCATAAAGCTCCGGCACCATGGCAACCATGAAAACAGTGGCAAACATTTTCTTCCCCCTCCCCATAAATGAAAAGAAGAAAGAAGGAAGAAAAGAGAGTGGAAGGGGAGAAGGAAGGCGTGAGATTGATTCAATTAAGGTCCTCTCACTCTCTGAAGAGCAGAGCACTGCACACCAGCGCTCCACATGAGCTGCCATTAATGAGGAAAGAAGCTTAATAAGTAGCGCACATGTGAGCATATGAGGATATTATTGGCCACCACATTCAGTTTTCACACTATTCAAAAGAAATGCATTTGCTGAATCTCTGACTTATGGATGATGTAAATACTGGTTCTTTGAGAAATAAATTGTGCTTTAACCTGCACTGAAGGACACACTATACAAAGCATGATGTATAGTGATGATAGAGACCATACTCTCCCACTTACAGGTTAGTGTAGCATTACAATGAGTCTGAAAATGTTATTTTAAGGTAAACGAAATAATAATAATAATCTGATTTAAACACTTTACACATATGTGGAATGGGTTCAAGTCAATAGCAGCAAATCCGGGAAGCTGAAAGGCTTCTACAGTAGAATGACCAATACACATCTCCAAACCTCCACAATGAACTGCACAACACAAGCTGAAGGAATTTTAGAAAAGACCCCTGGGGTCTCCTGATCTTACCATCGCTGACCTGAACCTGAACTTCACTGATCTGAATAGCATTGAAATCCAATGTCTAGGATAAGCCGTTTGGCTAGAAAATGTGTTTACAAGCTTAGATTTCTGCCAAATGGGATGTTACTAGGAAAATTAATTATTTTTTTATAAACATTAACATCTGTTGAACAGTTCCTTTTAAATGGAAGACATGCCTCCTCCAATGCATGTGAAATCGGCCACCGCCTGCTTTTAAAAGAAAAGCCACCATTGCATCACTGCTGGGCAGCCAACAAGCTGGGCCCCAACTCTGATAAACTGGCTATCAGACACCCATGCCAACGAGTAGGGCACTGGGTGCTGGCACTAGGAGAGCACCATCTATGCACTCCGATAGTGCTTAAACTCCCTTGGACTTCGGCTGTTGATGGCAAGTAGCATGACCTGGGATTCAAACCTGCAATCCTTGAATCAACATAGGCCATCAACTAATTTTGAAATGTTCAGTGCATTTCCATGAACAAAAAATAGGTTCAGACCTGAAAAGTTTTCAGCACATTTTTCACACACTGTAGTCTTCTACATCTTTTCATCAGCAAAAGTTCATCCATGTTTGCTTTTTGGAGAAAAACAAACATCTGTAACAGCACACTTGCTCGCATGTCCTCCGTTGATGATGTATTCTGTGACATGTCCTCGGTTCCACTAAAACTGGTGTAAACATGGGCTGATTAGCTGAAAAACACCAAGGTTCTAATAAGCCAGAATGAAACCAGTCCAAGAACCAGAGTTCTTTTGGTGGAAAAGTCCGTTTAGCGCCCCGAGCATCTCTGGTTTTAATTCATGGTCACGTGAAGTACTTGAGGACCAAGTAAACTGTCACCAGTTGTGCTCAAAAGTTTTAAAGTTTACTTTCCCAGTAGTGTGTGCATGTGTGTGTGAGGGAGACTTCACACCTCAGAAGGAGTTCTGGCCATTCTCATGTGCTCTTTCTCAGGTTCAGTGGCTGAGTACACACCGAATGCACTCTAATGAGTGAAAATCTCACCATCATGATCCGCCATGATGACTCACTAAACTCTGGGGGAGGAATACCTGACTCATCAGAAAGCTCCACCAGTGCCAACAATCACCCGCCCGTCCAGCAGCTCCCTACCCAGTCCCACACATGCAAACACAAACATGAACATGCTTATATATACATAATGCCAGGCATGGGTTAGAGTGGTATAAACCAGCATTGACCTGTGGAGCACTGAGTCTGTGTTCTGTGGAATGATGGAGCGTCCTTCTTTTGGGTTGATACATACTGTATTTATTTAACATATTGCCATGGAGCTGCGCTCTAATGTAACGGTTTTTGTGAGTGTTGTCCTGCTCGCTTCGCCAAAATTACAATGTTGAGCCCAGATTAACAATGATAAATATGCTATTATACTTCTTACAGGCCAGTGGATCATCACAATGATTCTGAAGCTGCTGTTTTATGGTAAAATGCTTCATAATGTTGCTTTAAATTTGCAAGCCACACATATACTGGTACAGAAAACAATGCACACATAGGTGGAAGAGTGAATTCCACCAAACTGCAGCAAAATCTGGAAGCTGAGCTCTACAAAGACAGACCAATCAGGATGGTTTTTACTGACATTTCACATCTTCCAAAAGATGCAGGACTCTCTCATATATTGAAAGCTACTCCCTAACGCCTATCATGCAAATCACGAAGCCTCCCTCCCTGTCACCCCCATGGATGGTCATACATAAGGCTTGCCCCCAACTGGTTGAACATACAGCTTGCCCCCCCCCACACACACACACATACACACACACATGGGATATCTGTAAACAATTTAATAAAACTCTTACTCCAACAGAGTAAGGGAAGGGTGGGATACACCCAAATAGATGCTGGTATTCAGCAGTTAGCATCATGCACTTCAGGGAATGTCAAGGGTCATATAAGATGTCATTTGCCATTGTGAGTAGTCATGACAGATTATGTCCAGTGATATAATTAACAGTGTTACTGCTACTAGTCAGGACCATGACTTTAAGTGAACATATGCCATAAACTGAACTCTGCTACATAATATTGAAAAGAGCCATGTCAAAAACATGTTATGCTAGCTGCTAGCTGTTATGTTATGCTGTCATGTCATCATAGATTATTTCAGTTAGTATTACAGTGCTGTTTTACCATTGCTGGTCACCTAGTTGCCAGTCCAGCCCCGCAGGTCACTAGATCTTCCTATATCCATTGCTGACACTAATGAGCAAACGCACCAATATGGCTTGTGTATTCCCTGTAGAAAAGTATTGAATCTCTGGAGCAGATACATATCTACTGGCACCATGCCTAATATATAACACACCCCAGCATTCAGCTGTGGAACTGTGCTCTCTTGAATGATGGAGCTCCATCTGAAACAGTTGGAGATGAGCTGGATTGTGATCGTCCAACATTCTGATCTCACTATGCTCTGAATGCAATCAAATACTCATATTAATGCTCCAAAATTTAGCAGAAAATACCTTCCCTTGACAAAAAAAAGGGGGTACAACAAAAAATGCACGAGCATGTGTCCCAAAACGGTTTGTGCATTAATAGCAGTGCAAAACAGAAGAAACCAACCTCAAATCCCAAACGTGTCTTGGCTGATTGACTACATTTAGGATAAGAAGCCAATTGTGCAAATTTGCTTTTTGTTCAGATCATCCCTTTAAAAGGCCTGCATGCCTGTAAATCAGTTGTTATTGGGCTGACCATTGACTTCAGACTCATCACTGCATTTACAGGACAAATGCAAAAAGCTTGGTGACGCCGAGGGATGGACACAAACAGAGTGTGTGGCTCCAGAGAATGATGCATGCGTTCATTCTCTTATAAAATCAATAGTATTGCTCCGTGCCAAGCACAAGCCTTGCCCTCCTCAGGAGGACATTGCCATGGCAGCACCTCCCCAAAACAAAAACACAGCTGAGAACTCTCACTGTATGTGTGTGTTTGTGTGTGCTATGTGTGTGCGCTATGTGTGTGTGTGTGTGTGTGTGTGTGTGTGTGTGTGTGTGTGTGTGTGTGTGTGTGTGTGTGTGTGTGTGAGACAGAGAGAGAGAGAGAGAGAGAGAGAGAGAGAGAGAGGGTCCATGTGCAGTGAAGGATCTCTATAAGAATTTACAATGTGATCTGTAATCTCAACTGTAACACAATCCATAGACAATAAACACTGAAAAATGACAAAGGTACTAGTTTGTGTTTTGGGTTCTAGCTGTTGTATTCCAAGACCCACCTAAACAATCAAACCAGCATTCAGTCTTTTTAAACCTGCAAAAACCTCCAAGAATGAAAAAAAGAACTCCCACACACCAACACACATAAATTAAAAAAAATAAAAACAACTCCCACCGTCAACTCAAAAGAGAAAACACTTACAAGAAAAAAATGAAAAATGTACACAAAGCACAAAAGCAAGTTATGATGCCCAAAAGCAAGGTATCCCATGCTTTTTGGCCATGCATACAAGTCTTACATATATAAAGACTTGTATGAATGTCCAAACAGCATGGGAAATCAGTATATAAACTGATTATGAATTGGACAGTTTGGGAATGTCCACACTTGGTTTTGTTGTGAGGTGTTATCTTGTGTATGGTTGATTTACAAAAATGCAAGTGAAACATGATAGTGGTGCCAGATAAATGGGAAATTTCCCAAAGTTGTTTGAGAATTTAGCATTCTTCACTCTACAGTATCACATGTACTGGTGAGATGTCATGAAGGCATTACCACCGACACTGGATAGTGCAGTGACTGTCCACAGATGTTCTATATCATGACCTGCAACATTTGGCTAGAATAGTCTGTGCAAACAGACAAACAACATTCACATATGCATTCAATGCTGGAGCCCGGGGCTCCCACACTCCCTCAGTCAAACAAAAATGAAACACCCCAGTTGACAGAACAAAAACAACCCAGACTCAAGCCCCTCACCCCCACCCCACTCCCAGTCAAATGAAAGACCATGTGTGCAGAGCCCTGGATCATACCAAATCAAACACAACAATTAATTTTGTAAAATTAAACAGAGTGAATACACTTTGTTTATTATTTTTGGGTTCATAATTTGATAGCAATGTACATTAAAATAAAAATATAATAGTTTTAATTTAGTAATTTGGAATGTGCAGAAGAGTGATTGGAATGTTCTCAATTTCACAAACCAAGAAGAAATGTTTTCTTCCCTCTTAGTTGTACAAAACCAAATCCATCTGACCTTGTATTTCTGTGGGTTTCCTACAAACTCAAAACATTTATTCTTGAACATGGACACACACACACACACACACACACACAAACACACACACACATACACACACACACACACACACACAGGAAGCTTATACCTAACTTCTCTATTCCTGGATTTAGTCTCTTTTGTTTTGTATTAAAGGGGGATGCCAGGGCATTTACTAATCATTAAATGCCTAAATGGATTTCATCATATAAACAACCTGTGGGGGCTTACTTTAAAATTCCTGGTTCCACAGCGGAAATTACATGGGGTATTAGGCACTGGGGCGCTCTCTCGGCCTGCAGTCACGGCTTTCCTCTGCTCCTCCGCAGGGCTGAATACTGGAGCTGGCTTAATAAATCGCTCACAGCAATGCAATGTCTTATGACATTAAATATAAAAAAAAAAATCCTTCTGATCCATTGAATATTTTTCCTTTCTTTCCGTATAACCCTGCTGAGATAAAGCTTCTCAACTGTGTGTATGCTGAGGCATTGTCTAGTCGTCCTTCTGCTGAACAGACTCTGTGTTCTGCCTTTTTGGAAAAAGGGAAATGGATATGTTTATTCATTTGAGGAATTAGAGGATGTTTAGCATTATTAGCAGAGCATAGATACAAAACGAGAGAACACGAAATTGTGGTGGGGAAAACAATAAAGAAGGGGGGGAGGACATAAACAAGACTAATGACGGAAAGTCGAAGAGGAATGGAAGAAAAAAACTGTTTTGTGAGATGCTAATCCTCTGATCATCCAAAACAGAGAACAGAGCAGCAAGCTTTAATGAATAATTAATAATGTTACAGCACACGGCACGCTATGCCAATGTCAATATAACGCCGGCCCTGGTGTGAAGAGCTCAGACTGAAAAACCTGTCCAAGCCAAATTCAGCCCATCCATCGCTCGCATCCATCACACAATCCGGAACGCTCTCTTCAGATTCTGTACTTTTCCTCAGCAATACTTGCATCTATTTTTGGTGGGAGCCACTGAAAACAAACATGCTCCTGCCTAGGAGAAGTAGCCTACGGGCATTTCAATGAGGAAACTGACAAGAAGTGCCTGCAATCAAAATCAACACAAGAGAAGGTCAAGCAACTGACTCTGTGGGTCTGACTGAAATAGGCAAGAGTGAAAATGCCATTTCGATCCAAAAAGTGGTCTAATTTAAAAAAAACAAGTAAATAAATAAATGACTTTAAGGTTTAAAAGTGACCTTCAATCATTACAGACCTACATAATCAAAAGCAGCACAACAGAAACAAGCTTTCTTACCTGTTCAGCATTAGTTGCCCCAGCAGGACCTTCAGGGCAAATATAGCCCCTAGAACCTCTTAACCTCTAAAGTCCTAACTTTTGAACACTTCACACACAGCACTGCACTTCCAGCCAATAAATACGTGAGGTAGAATGAATTCAAATCAAAGAAAGAAGTTGTTTTGAAGCTTTTCCTGTTGCCTGCTTGCTTTGATAACTTTGTTATGCTAGGCTACACTTTCTAGTCCCGGCCCTGTTTGAGAGAGCTCAAAGAGAAATCCTTTCTGAGATACCAGAGAACCAAGATACGTATGGCTAGCTTGAAGAAGCAAATACCTGCGGTAAGCCAGAATGAAAGAGAAGGCATGTGAGAGGAGCCTGGAAGAGAGAGAGAGTCTTAGGAGAGCGTTAGTGGGGACTGCTAGTGTGTGCTGCCTGATGGCTTTATTTATCGCAGTAAATGACTAAGGTGAGTCTTGCTGGTGAATCAGCAGGTGTCAGATCTCGGCAGCAAAGAGACAGCAAAGCTGAGTGGGCACACACACACGCACACACACACACACACACACACACACAGAGAGAGAGAGAGAGAGAGAGAGAGAGAGAGAGAGAGAGAGAAATGTACTTCAGTATCTAGGCTCTGAGGAGCACTCCACCTTCGCTAGCACTATGTGGGCTGACTCGCCTCGTCTCCAGAGGCACACTCACTGAAGAGGCATGATTCACCCAGCCCTCTGTGCGTGTGTGTATGTGTGTGTGTGTGTGTGTGTGTGTGTGCGTGTGTTGTTAATGGATTTAAAACAGTGATTGGTATGTTGTCTGCTGTCTCTCTTCACTCTCCCTGCCTCAAAGCCTCTGCTCCTTCACAAAATCCGCCAGAAGCCCCTGATCCACCCTGCCACCCTGTCTTCTCTGTCTGCACTGAGGTCAGATGGCTTCATGGCATCACGGATAATCCTTTAATACACACTGTCTGCTCTAACCCTCACCTAACAGCTTCAGACATCAAAAAACAGCGATATGATGCATCAGGAGGTTTGCACGACGGCCCAAAGCTCTTCACAGTCAGTTTTATAAAACAGCTGCGTTGTTGTGTATGTCGACGTTTGCAGATTTGAGCATTGCTGCCTTGAATGCTGCAAAATCTCCAAATCATGAATATGTAAAATCTGATCAAAGAAGAACAAGAAAGAAGTTGTGACTACCCTGCTGAAAATCCAGCTCAGGGCTAAGTTGATGGTCAGAGTGGCTGAAAAGCTGGACAGCCAGTCAAACACAAACCCTGGTAAGCCAGTTAATTATATCAAATCCATACAAATGCTTTGAAAAGATTAACATATTTAAAATCTCCAACAGATCATACTTGGTTTATATACTTTATACATACCAATCAGCCATTACCTTAAAACCACTGGCAGGTGGACTGAATAACATTCATTCACTGGTTCCAGTGGCACCTGTCTTGGCTTGAATATGAACCGTCAGTTCTTGAAATTCATGAGTTTGAAGCAGGAAAAATGGGCAAAGATTCTTGAGGGGTTTGTGGGGGGTTCCCAGCATGCAGTGGTCAGTATCTACCAAAGGTGCTCCAAGGTTGGACAATCAGTGAATCAGAGACAGGGTCATGGGCATTCAAGGCTCATTAAAAGGGTCCATAGAGACCCCACATCACAACTGACAGGATCTACTCCTAATGATGATTTTGGTGTCAAATACGACATGATACTTTCTTGTGGAGTCAATGCTTGAATGGTTAGAGCTGTTTTGGTGGCATTAAAGAGACCTACACTGTATTAGGTAGATACATAGTTTATACTATTTATGTTATTCTAATTATATGCTAATAAATACATTCTTTCAACATTTTTGTTGCAAAATGGAAAACTTGTTTTTAAATACAAAGCAATGAAAAATGTTAAATATATTTAATTTCAGTGCAAATTCACTGAAATTATGGACACTGTAAATGGTCATGAAAAGTCCTCTGTACTGTGGAATTGTTTTTCCTAAAGTAAAAGTGAACTGGAAACCCTCATGTATATTCCTTCCATTCCTTGGCTTTATGATCCCAAAACACTTTTCCAGTTAAGTTTTCCACCCTCTTTTTATCCATTATGCTGCATTTACACGTTGGCATAGAAAACAAACAGGGCATCCGTTCCCATGGTGATAGGATTAAAGTGCCATTCCTGCCCATGTGAGGGTGATGGGGGTGTTATCCACTTTTTATGTTAAAAGCTTTTTAAACACATGCTAATGTATCTACTTGTGAGATTTATGTATGTGTGTTGTTTTGTTGTGCATAAGCATGCACAATGTTTCATAAAAAAAAACATATTCAATTTATTACATCAATTTTAAAATGTAGTAAAATTGAATACTTGACTAAATATTCCACTGTTGATGTCTATGCTTCATGGAATAACAGAATATTCAGTTTTACACCTACAATATAAAAGCTGTTTTTTTGTTAATAAGCCTTTAAGAATGCTTCATGCAAATAATGTCCATCCTGATTGGTTGTCCTATAATGCAGCTCACACAGATACATTATATATATATATATATACATTCCATATGGGGATTGGATTTTAGCTCTGTTTGCACAATGTATTCAATGCTTTTTTTTTTTTTTTTTTGTCTTCCGTGGTCTTCCATGATATGCGTCCTTTAATGGCCAGATACCCTGCTCTACTGTCAGGATGCACAAGCAACAGCAGACTGTCCCTGCCTCGTGCCTCAGACACTGTTTTAATGAGACACTGAGATTGCTCTTGTCTGTGCAGGCCTGAATTCCGTCCTAGATGGCACTCACTCTTGGAGTGAAAGTCACAAAGTCTAACAGATACCATTCAGAGGATTCATGAGGGCACTGTGAGTCACAAACTAAAAAGACTGACATGTATGTAAACCTGCCTGCTTTTGGATCATACTTATTGCTGCAATATCCATTCTGTATTATGCAATACTGTATGTGAACTACATCTGCAGCTGAATCACAAGCAGTGGTCCACACGTCTCATGGCAACAGCAATTATTTATTCTATTAATAACCATACTCGCATATATACAGTGACGCAATTTCATCTTTGATTCTATGTAGTGTTGTAACGCTTCACTCAGCATGTGACTGCATCCACTTAATGACCAATAGCCTGGATTATGTCCTCAGTGAACCAAATGGAAGGCTAAACAAGAATGACCTAATCACTGTTATCGTCACTGTCAGAATGAAACCTTGTATGTGTGTAAAATAACATTTGAAAAGAAGGAAAAAAATTCAGTCTAGGTTAATAAAGCTAGATTTCATTCCATGTAATTGAAGATTATTTCTACTGGTTTATTCAATAGAATGGTATTTTAGCACAATATGAAGAGCAGCTGATGTTCAAATTACATGTAAAATTCAACATTCAAATTACTCTCTACTAAACCCTTAGAGGCCAAGTAAAAGGCCTAACACGATTTAGTAGCACATTACATATATGTTTCTACACTGTGAATTGACATGGAATTTTCGATTAAAGGTGCCATTATATGCATGAATTGCTTATTGTTGAATAAGTTGTTGTTTCTTTAAGTACAAAAGTGTGTGACTTTGGTTGTACTGAAAAATGCTCAGATGTGTTTTTATAACCCCATTACAACCCTGCTATTTTGTCAAACAACGAAACAAACTATGGGACATAAAAGATGAGTTCTGCTTTGACTGTCTGGTTTATGCCACCATGATGGATTACAGGAGCCATGAGGCATAGCAATGTATTCTCTTTTTAATTCACCCCCCCTGGTATTTATTTATTTATTTATTTATTTATTTATTTATTTATTTATTTAGTTAGTTAGTTAGTTAGTAGAGACTTTTGCTCTCTGCTGGGTATTGTCTTATTGCAGTGTGCTGTAAACAAGCTGACAAGGTTTTAGGATGGACAGTCTCTTGTTTTGTCAAGTTTGAGATGCTCTTCTGCAGACAATGGCACAGGAAAAGCCAGAGAGAGAGAGAGAGAGAGAGAGAGAGAGAGAGAGAGAGAGAGAGAGGAAGAGAAAGCAATGTTTGAAATGAATAGTTTCTCACTTCCATATACTGAACTCTCATTACTTAATCATGTTCAGGTCAATACAGTTTTCCATGCTTAATAGAAAGGTTAGTAATCAGGCTGATAATTCACTAACCTCCATACAGAATGTACCACATGGTTATTCTTCTGTTAACTTACCTTTTTTATTCAATTCTCTTTTTTGTGATATTTTGACATTTTATGCGTTTCTTTACTTTTGAAAATAACTTTTTTTTCTCTTATTCCAATTTTTCCAGAAATATCCTTCTCAAACACAACTTGATTATGAATAAATATGTTAATTTGTGAAATATGTTTATCTATAGATCATCCATAGACTAGTTTGAACTCTCTATTTTTAAAAAAGCTGGCCAGTGAGGAAATGTTTATTTTTTGCATCTAACTGAAGAATATATATTCAGCACAGATGCTTTTATAGTTTCAATAATGTCAAAAATAGCAAGTTATCTAATGAGTAGTTAATTAATTATTTATTAATTGTGAAAAGGGCCTGTTTGAGTAGCAGCTGTGCAATGTATAAGCCTTTGCTGCTGCTGCACACTGAGAAACAGAGCCAAAAAAACATCTGTATTGTGAGCCACATTTGTACCTACATACATACAGTGGGGAAAATAAGTATTTAGTCAGTCACCAATTGTGCAAGTTCTCCCACTTAAAAAAATGAGAGAGGCCTGTAATTGACATCATAGGTAGACCTCAACTATGAGAAGAGACAAAATGTGAAAAAAAAATTGAGAAAATCATTTGTCTGACTTTTAAAGAATTTATTTGCAAAATAATGTGAAAATAAGTATTTGGTCACCTACAAACAAGCAAGATTTCTGGCTGCTGCAGATCTGTAACTTCTATTTTAAGAGGCCTCTTCCCCACTCATTACCCAGAATGGCACCTGCTTCTCAGTTGTTAACAGGCAAAAAAGACACCTGCCCACAACCTCAAACAGTCACACCCAAACTCTCTTATGGTGAAGATGAGATAGTCGGAGGACACCAGAAACCGAATTGTAGACCTGCACCAGGCTGGGAAGACTGAATTCCGCACAGGTGTTACAGCTTGGTGAAGAAATCTACCTGGGAGCAATACTAGGAAAATGGAAGACCTACAAGACCATTTCACTAATCCCTCGATCTGGGGCTCCACGCAGATCTCAGCCCGTAAATAAAATGATCACAAGAACGGTGGAGAAAAACCAGGAACCACAAGGGGGATCTAGGAATGACCTGCAGAAAGCTGGGATCAACGTTACAAAGGCTACCATCAGCAACACACTACGACGCCAGGGACTCAGATCCCTGCTTAAGCCAGTCCATATCCAGGCACGTCTGAAGTTTGCTAGAGAGCATTTGGATGTTCCAGAAGAGCATTGGGAGAATGTCATATGGTCAGATGAAACCAAAGTAGAACTATTTGGTAAAAACACAACTCGGTCGTGGTTTGGGACAGTGAATGCGAGTTGCATCCAAAGAACACTATACCAACTGTGAAGCATGGTGGGGGGTGGCAACATCATGCTTTGGGGCTGTTTCTTCCGCAAAGGACCAGGACGACTGTCCGCACATGAAAAAGAATGAAAGGCCATGTATTGTGAGATTTGGATGCAAACCTCCTTCCATCAGCAAGGGCAATGAAGATGAACGTGGCTGGTCTTTCAGCATGACAATGATCCCAAGCACACTGCCAGGGCAACAAAGGAGTGGCTTCAGAAGAAACATTTCAAGTCCTGGAGGCCTGGCCAGTCTCCCGACCAACCCCATCGAAACCTTTGGAGGGAGTTAAAGTCCGTGTTGCCCGGCCACAGCCCCAAAAACATCACCTGCTCTAGAGGAGATCTGCATGGAGGAACAATAACATACCAGCAACAGTGTGTGCCAACCTTGTGAAGACTTACAGAAACGTTTGACCTCTGTCATTGCAACAGAGGATATACAACAAAGTATTGAGATGAACTTTGACCAAATACTTATTTTCCACCATTATTTGCAAATAAATTCTTTAAAAGTCAGACAAAATGATTTTCTCAATTTTTTTTTCACATTTTGTCTCTCATAGTTGAGGTCTACCTATGATGTCAATTACAGGCCTCTCTCATCTTTTTAAGTGGGAGAACTTGCACAATTGGTGACTGACTAAATACTTATTTTCCCCACTGTAGATGATACAGTACATACATACATCAATCCGTAATCCATAACTACAATTCTTAATGACAACTGACATACACAAATCAACTATTACATCATGACCACCTTCTTGTTTCTACACTCATTTTAATTTTCTCAGTCCCACTGGACATACAGGAGCACTTTACAGTCCTATAATTACAGACTGTAGTCCATATGTTTCTATGCAAACCTTTGTAGCATCCTTTCACCCTCCTCCTCAATGGTCATTACCCCACAGGACCACCACTGAACAGGTATTATGTGGGTGGTGGGTCATTCTCAGCACTGCAGTGACACTGACATGGTGGTGGTGTGTTCATGTGTGTTGCGCTGGTACAAGTGGAGCTGACACAGTAGTGCTACTGGAGTGTTTAAACACCATGTCAACTATCCACTCTAATAGACACTCCTACCTACCACATGTAAAGTCATCAGTGGACACAGGATGCTGCCCACAGGGCACTGCTGGCTGGATATTTCTGGGTGGTGGACTATTCTTATTCTAGCAGTGACACTGAGGGTTTTGCACACTCCACCTGCACTGCTGTGTCTAAACCAGTGCAACACACACTACCACGCCACCACCATGCCAGTGTCATTACAGTGCTGAAATGACCCACCACCCCAATAATACCTGTTCTGTGGGGTTTCTTGTGGGGTCCTGACCTCTGATGATCCGGATGAAAGGAGGATGTTAAGGATGGTTGGTGTAAGTATATATAAACACATATGAAGGCTTATTCCAACAAATGTTAGGTGTAATTTTTATGTCATGTCATACTGGAAAGTGTTATGTTGTGGCAGAAAATTACAGTTACTCAGATAACAAATCTATACGATTGGGTTGAGCAGAAAAGCATCTTAGAATGCAAAACGCATTCAATATGGTGGCTGATAGGCTACAACAGCAGTGATAGATTCTATTCTATCAGCCAAGAACATAAAGCTAAGGCTGCACTCAGAACAGACTCAGCAACACTAGACAACTTTAGACTGGAGAAATGTAACCTGATCTGATGAACCTCGATTTCTACTGAGGGACTCCAAGGGTAAGGTCAGAATTTGGCACCAACAGCCTGAATCCACAAACTCAACAGCCAAGGCTGGTGGAGGTAGTGTAACAGTATTGTTGCTGACCATGTGCATCCCTTCATTACCACAGTTTATCTATCTTCTAATAGTGTCTTCAGCATGACGATGCACCATGTCATGAAGCAAAAGCCTCACACTTTTGACGTAAACGTTTTATGAACATGACAATGACTTCAGTGTCCACTAGTCTCAGTCACGATATATAAATTGGAACGCTTGTGTGTGGTGAAACTGGAGATTCAGTGCATTACGATTATCTTCAAAATTTGCTGGAACTGCAGATGCAATCAAGTCAACATGGATTAGAACCTCAAAGGATTAGTCTGGAATCCATGCCATGAAGAACTGAAGCTGTTCTTCTTAAAGCAGTTGCCCAATATCACTTTGGTTTTCTTAACAAGTTGCCCAGTGAATATCTTTTTCATAAGACAATTATGACATTTATGATATCTGATATAAACCTACATAGACATTTAAAATGGCAAGTTTCCAACAAGTGTCAGTAGTCATAACACTTAGCAAGGAGTGATGACCGCCGAAAGCTTTTATAAATGCTTGAGTAGGTTTATGTCAGTTATAATTACAAGCCTTCAATATGATTTATCACTTGATTTCAGTAGATACTGCTATTATTTTAGCAGTCTAGATATACTTCTCTACAGAACCCCACTCCAGGTGTTCTTTGCTTGGGTCTCAAAGCCTTGAAGAGAAGTCCTGTCAGACAGTGCTCTGACTGCCGGGCCACTCAGACTAGATGACTCTGCATGTCCATGTGTATTCTTGTTGCTGTTCCTCCCATATCCAACACACGCATATGATCAGCATCTAACGTTAGTGAGCTGTCGGGCAGCCCAACCGAACGGATGGGGTCACTCTGATTAGATGCTGACATGCGACCTCGTTAGATTGGTGTCTGGGCAGTACACCACTGTTTGAATGCTCAATTAAGTGGACACGTCTGAGGCAGAGTCTGCATCTGAAATGAGGATGTGGGCTGGGGATGATTTACATACTGATTCCTCTTTGTAGCCACCATGGATATGTATACTTCTGTTCAAAAGTTTGGAAACACTTTCGGAAAAGCTTTGTGTTGGATTTTCGAAAGGTGCTGTAAGAATTTGATTGCATTCAGCCATTAGTGAAGTCAGTTGCTAATGCTGGGTGAATAGTAATGACACTCCAACTCATCCCAAAGATACTGGATGGAATTCCATCCTTTCAGAGAACATAGGGTCTCATTCACTAATATCTTCCTAAAGTTCCTTCATGTTTTCTTTTTCTAAATGTGTGCTTCTGAAGAGTCCTAACTGCTTTTAAAATGCAGAATAATTTGCAGCTATGATCTTATAATGATGACTCTCATCATCAGAAACAACCCAGAAAAATGCATGTGTGTTTTAAAGCAGCATTACACTATAATTGGTATTTCTTCTTCCTGGGCAGCAGAAAGTGGAATATGCACTTTGAGCCACCACTAAAAACATGCTTTCACACGTTTTACATGCTAAGAGATACAGAACCATCACCGAAAGTGAAAAGAGCATGTGGACTGAGAGTACAGTAACATTACAGGATGACAAGTATGACGGGTTATGCAGCAGTTCTCACAAGCAGGCCTGTCAAAACAATTATGTTATTGACTTATGGACATGTTTGCTTAGAATTTTTTAAGCAAATCTTTATTCATGTTTTACTTATCTATGATATTTTGATATTTAATAGTTTAATTTAATTAATGTTAGATTCCAAATATATATATTCTCAAATCAGTGGCATAAAATGGTCTTAGAATTACATTAATATTGTTTATAACGATTATTTCATAGTTATCATGACAGGCCTACCCACAAATGTCATCCTACCCACTTCACCAGTTATATACTGCAGTTTCTGTCATGCTGAGCCCAAAATAGCAACGATCACCACACTACATCCCCATTACAGTCAGTGGAGCCTGAAGAGGATATTTTAAAGTTAAAACACTACATACCACAGCTTTTAGAAGATTTTTTTTTCTGAAGAAAGATTGGTTTCAACACTGGTTGGCTTTGGTATCAGTCACCAATGTTAACCATAGACTCAGGTGTAGCTACTCCAGGGCATCCCTTTTTTTTCTGCACTTTTATGTGAAACATGACAGTTATTGTTTACAAATGCTCCAAAACGCGATAAAATCTTTTCACATTTCATTTTTTTCCTTCTCCTGTAAAACGTGTATTGTTGCATGTCTGTGTCGTGCAGTTCTTCACTAAAGAATGGCTTTTTATAAGCATATCTGCAACAAAACTGTTGAATGATGACTCCAATTGTTTGAATGGTCGAGGATTCAATAAGTGGCATATTTATGAGTGTGTGTGTGTGTGTGTGTGTGTGTGTGTGTGTGTGTGTGTGTGTGTGTGTGTGTGTGTGTGTGTGTGTGTGTGTGTGTGTGTACACATATATTTATTATATAAAGCCTGTCTGATTTCTGGACTACATGGACACACCATGAAGACGACCATGCTATTGATTTCACTGGACACTTCTGACCTTATGCAGGAATGTCCATGCTGGTGTGAAGGACTCAAGTGTGTGCACTCTATTACAGTCTATCTTAGCCTGGTGCTGTGCATTGCTCAAAAAGTAAAAATCCAATCTACTGTAAGATGCTTATATTAGAGGAAATGCTTCATTCTCATTACATCTGCACAGAGAGAGAGAGAGAGAGAGAGAGAGAGAGGGTGCAACACACACTTATACACACACATACAGAGCGTTGCTAAGCGATGAAAATAAAAATGAATGCTTATGCAATTACGGCATGACAACTCTGTAATGACTTCAGTGCACTCTCTCTCTTTCTCTCTCTCTCTTTCTCCTTACTTTCACTTTTCCATCCGCCCTGCTGTGGAATAAGGCATCAGAAGGGAGGGGGCCACGAGAGGAAAAAAATACACAACGCTTTTCCCTGTCAACGTGCTCTTGCTGTAGTGAGAGCTCTCTGTGGCTGCATATTTATTAACCCCTGCAGAAAGACTGACTGATGCAATCACACATTATAACATATTCTAGTTAAAACATTCCTAAAAGTGGCTTAGTTAACTAAGGAAGTGTGGTGATAGGGCTCCACTAAACTCCAATAATATGCTAAATAGCAATTAAAATTGACCTTCTCAATGAATTCACTTCAGTGTGCCCGAAGAACCAACTGAAAAATCCAGCTCATGACCAGCTTTTCATCACTGTTACATATAAAAAACCTATATCCATTTTTTTACAGTTTTTACTTTGAAATAATTAAAATTTGCCAGTTGTTTTTAACAATGTGTCTAACAATGTGTTTAACATTTCATGATGAATGAAGGAATAGAAATGCTCCAATATGTCTACAATTTTTGCACATTGACTTCCATTTCCATGGTCATTCATTGTCAAAGTGGTTGTAAAGCTGGTTATCCAGCTGAAAACATGGCCTATGCTGGTCAACAAATTGGTAAATTTCATGGAGTTTCATGGACTACTTGGTCATAGTCAGGCTGCCTATACTGGTCACGCTGATTAACAAACTTGGTCATACCCGTTGACTTGATCAAGTTGTTGAAACTGGCAGCACAGTTTAACCATCATACTCAACTGAAAATATTGTAGTTTCAAAATATTTAAAATGTTTTCTTATTTATGATTTATGGTTATAAACAGTTGTTAGAATATTCAAAACTTGCAGGTAAAAGAAATCCAGGTCACTTTGACAATATTTAATCCAATCAAACCCAAGACCCAAGTGATGGGAGGTAATCATGCTGACCACCAATCCAAAAAAAAACTGGGGAAAGTTAAATTTTAATATTTGTGCCAACAGTTCAACTGAACACATTCTGTTTTATAAGCCTGACAAATATTTATCACAGACACACTTACAGAATTGCAACACACAGGTAAATGAAAGAAAATGAATATAAGGGGTGGCCCTTAAACTCGATCTAGAGTGTTACTGCCACAGAAGGTTCAATCAGAGTTCAGTGCTGTCATTTCTGAGCTATCAGGTGATCATCATTCAGTTATGAATCAGACCAAAACACTGACAGAGATCATATGAGAAACATCAATTCATGTGACAAACTGGAAATCAGGTCCTTTAAGTTTTTCACCAACAGCCTCTAAGGATAATTCACTGTTTGACCTCTAAGACCTGATTCTCAGACAGGGAATAAACACAGTCCACATTCAGAATGTAACATCTATTGACAGGAACATGAAGTTCAGGACTAGACTTGTGGGTGTTTGCACACATTTCAGTGTCATTGCTAGGTTGAGAACAAGTCCATCACTCAAACGTATCTACATGGGTTCCAGACCAGGCTATGGCCTTGTACCCATGTCTATGGAAGGATATTTCAGTTAAGTATTCAGACACAGACAAATAATTTAGGTTTAGTATGTATGTAAATAAATAAATAAATAAATAATTAAATAAATAAATAAATAAATAAATAAACTTACTAGAGTAGCAAGAGTTTGGTCACTCCAGTCAACTTGCCTGTTAACATATATGGCCTGTTTAACCTTTAGAATGCTAAGCCAATATAATAAAAAGCATTCATAGGAGACAGTCACACATGCCAGGAGACGCTAATACTCAGAGAATTTAAATACTTGTATGCATTTGACCATGCTTTGATCAAAACATTACTTGCACTGACAATGTTTTTATAAGGACTAAAAACACTTATCAGAAATTGATCATCCAGAATGTTTTTGCAATATTTTGGTGAGTTATTTGTAATGATCATACTGACAAAGATATTTTTAATAGCAGGTTCTCTGAAATACTTGGTGCAAAAACCCTGAATATCCTTTATTGGGTTTGTTACTTATGTATGTATCTGTATTATCCCCTTCTCTGGACTTTTATTCTGAAATTTGAACCCTGTGTGAGCAAAGAAAAGGGTCAAACAGCCCCTCTCTTTCCATTTTCCTTTCTAACCAAATATCTGGGTAAGCGATATCATTAGCCTCACCCTTTCTTGCTGATTAGTTGGAGTCTGCAACCTGGAGTATGGGCAGAGCATGGACTGGAAGGCTTCTTGCATTTAAACTGGGATTTAATTCAGTTGGAAATTGTAGCTGATTTCCTCACATGACCAGCCCAAAATGATGACCAGTGAAGTGGGACAAGTGTTGTAGTATGTTATGTGTATCATGTCTGTAGGTCCCTCTGATCCTGAGAGATGAAGCCTTGCTACCTGCCCACAAAAGGACCAGTAAAAAATTAAACATACAGTAAACCTCCGGTTAAAGCAATGAAAAATTTAAGTGAATAATTGATTCAGAGATACAGAACAGAAGCCCAAGGACATATACCTGAAAATCATTACGTTTAAGGCTGTCAGCTTAATCTACATAACAAACTCCACATTAAACTTGACAAGGAGCATTAATAAAAGCAGACATGCTGAAGAATGTCTGTCCTTCTGACAGATTCCCAAACCAGCTCTTGCTTGTTAATGAGTGTGAAATCACTGTGTTTTTATTAGACTTGTAGGGTCACAAAGCAAACAGAGCATCAGAAAAAAAAAACCCACTCTTATTGCAGGAAGCAATGTCAGCACACTCAGACTGAACAGGTCCTCGTCTGAAGTGTGTTTGGGAGGGGGCTTTTTAAGCTAATATGGATGGAAGAGTATACAGTTGACAGGAAATTGACAGGTAATTTGATTAGCTGTGTAGTTGAGTGTACAGTAATGACTGTGTGTCACAAGTTTCATGAGTTATGAAACTGCAGCTTTGGCACTAAAGCTCAAGAACTCATTGACAACAAAAGCATGTCATCATTTTATACAAATATTTTCTCAATATATTTTACAGAGCCAGTATTACAGAAACGTCCCTCACTTTCTGTACTTTCTGTTTCAAATGCAAAGTATGGTTCACTTCTTGATCTGTACAGTTATGTAATATCTACAATTCACCCATCAGCCCATATACAGTGCATCCAGAAAGTATTCACAGTGCTTCACTTTTTTGCACAAGTTGTTGTTACAGCCTTATTAAGTGAGAAAAGTTAGAAATTTTCGCATATCTACTAAAAGTTAAAACACAAAAATAGAACTTGCACATAAGTATTCAGAGCCTTTCTACTAACACTCAAAATTTAGTTCAGGTGCATATTGTTTCCACTGATCATTCTTCAGATGTTTCTACAGCTCCATGCTGTGGGGATGTTTTCCTGCAGCAGGAACTGGGAGATTAGTCAGGGTCAAGGGAAAGATGACTGCAGCGATGTACAGAGACATCCTTGATGATAACCTGCTCCAGAGTGCACTGGACCTCAGAGTGTGATGAAGGTTTATCTTCCAACCCTAAGCACACAGCCATGATAACAAGAGTTTGCCCTGTACTCCTTTTTGACTGAACACAAAACAGCAGCACCATTGATAGTAAAGTTTATTTACATATATGTGTTTAAAAGGCACAGTATAGCACAAATATTAAACAAAAAAATAGTTGGGAATAAAGTAATGTAAACAGTAATTATGAATGATGTCATATGAAGCCACAAAAAATTAATGTAATGTTCCAAATGTCCTTTAATACTATGTCATTAATTTTAGAATTCTGTCACCAAAATCAATAGGAATGATTACACATTCATTTTATGTACATTTAATTCATGGTATTTGTATATGCTGTTACATATGTGAACAGCAGTAATAACTAAACTACTTACGGTCAAACATTGTGAGTATGTAAGAGCATATTGTTAATTTCAGAAGGCATTTATTGGCTGTAGGTACTGCACAGCATTAGCACGGGTGAGTTACTGTGATGACGTTCACTGGCCGCTGTAGGTTTTAGGTATCCCACAGTGCATAGCTGCAGACGCAGGCTTTGGATGATGAGGTCATTTGGCCTTGTTCCAAGGGGGCACACCCCACTGAAAAAAAAAAACAAAAAAAACACTCAATTTCTTAGAGGAGCAAGCCTGGAGATCTTTACAAACACACACACACATAGAGAGAGAGAGAGAGAGAGAGAGAGAGAGAGAGAGAGAGAGAGAGAGAGAGAGAGAAAGAGAGAGACAGAGAGAACTGAGATGAGATTAGCAGAGTTAGAGCAGGGTATTACTTTAGAGAGAGAGAGAGAGAGAGAGAGAGAGAGAGAGAGAGAGAGAGAGAGAGAGAGAGATTACTTTATGTTTGCAATGTTTATGAGCATAATTTAAATAATTTTTGTTCTGCCTAACATTATTATAAAGCAAATACAGAAACACATTATATTGTGTATGTGTGTGTGTGTGTGTGTGTGTGTGTGTGTGTGTGTGTGGGGGGGGGGGGGAGGGGGGGTCTTTTAAGGTAATCAAATTAAATTAAGAATTATTTGTCACGAATGTAGTCATACACAATTCCAATAACAGCAAAATGCTTTGAAAACTGTTCTGTCACATGAATCAATAAAATAATAAGGAAAGAATGTAGAAAATATAAGATTATTTGATAATAAGATTATATTTTATATTAATTGCATATAAAAAATAAAATAAACATATATTTTGAGAACATACACATATACATAAAAATTTACTACATAATAATCTACATTAAAATAGTTGCGCCCAGAAGGAATAAACCAACTGCAATGCACGGCTGCAATGGTGTCATGCCAGACTGCCATTGAGTCACTCAGAATGACAGCAGGTCATCCACAGAGACAACCAAGAAATCAGTGTGTGGAGGCACCAGGGTCAGTGCCAAGATCAATAGTCACAAGTCACACATCTAGAAGTCCTGGTGTTGTGGTGTGGGCTGCAATTTGTACAGTGCCGTATCATCTTTGGTTTTCATTACAGACATGTTGACAGCCCAGTGTTACATTAATCATGTCCTGCAACCAGTGGCACACTCCGCTGCGCTATTCCAACAGGACAATGCTTGTCTGCATACTGATACCTATCCCTGATTGAAAAGGTGTGGGATGCAATTGGACATGCTTTCAACACTCCACCCCTGCCAAAAATCTGCAGGAACTGAGCGAGAATATTGAAGCTGCATGAGATGGATTATCACAGGATACCTTTAGGAACCTCCATCTGGAATATGGCATGTTGCACCATACTCACTGTATGTGTAGCATTTATATATATATATATATATATATATATATATATATATATATATATATATATATTTATATATAAATACTTTCACATTTATTCAAATAAAATGAAACTTATGTACAGAAGTATTCACAGCCTTTGCTTGATACTTTTTTGAAGCACCTTTTTATTGAAGTCTTTTTCAGTATTATGCTTCAAGCTTGTACATACAGCTGTTTTTGGGAAGTTTCTCCCGTTCTTCTTTGCAGAAGCTCTCACGCTCCATCAGATCGGATGGGGAATGTTGGTGCACAACCAGTTTTAGAAATCTCCAGAGATATCTGGAGCCAGTCAAGGACATTCACCGAGTTGAAAAAATAAATTGAATCCATTTTGGAATAAGGCTGTAACATGAAATGTGAATACAGGATGCATATGAAAATATTTTGAAGACTCAAAGAGATTGTGTCAGTATTCATAAGGTGATGTTGGACATGTTTTTTGAAATGTGCTGATGTATGGAACTTCGAAAAACTGATTTCAGCAATCAATAAAGGTTTAAAGGCTGCGTGTGGTAAAGGATGTGGTTAAGGCTGCATTTGTGACAGTAAGATTATTTCCCCTAATTTTATGATGAAGTACACTGGATGGAATCAGCCAGAATAAATGTCTGTGTAGGTTTATGTCAGTTGCCATGAATGGCTTCATGTTGGCTTCAGCGAAGTGTTGTCAAATAAACTGTTTTTTGTTTCATTTTTTAAAACTGAAGCATCATTTTCAAATAATGAATGTACTTAACTAAGCGTGTGCCTAGTTTTAGTTTACTTGACAATACATTCAATGCCACTTAGCAATTGCTGCAATCCCTGCATTACCCTTATTTTAAGCTTTAGGCATGACATCAAGCACATTCAAGAAATACTCAATAGACTTCTATTGTGTTTGGACGTGCAACCCAATGCCCCATCTGTTCAAAGCATGACTAATGTTTTAAGTGAAAAGGTGGAAAGTATAAATTCTAGTAAATGCTTACTGGATTTCAGCCTCTGACCAGAAATGATTCACTACTGGGAATGCGAATGTCATCACTTATACTTGCCTACACACACGAAGGCCAGTTAGCAATACGTGAGTGTGGCTAGTCTGGAAGCATAGATAATGATATTTCTAGTAAACCTATGGTGCCCAGTGTACTGTCTTCCATAAGACACACTGTTTTCGTTTCTTTTCAACCTGCAGCTGATTCAGACATTTTGGTCCTGAAGACTCTTTGAACTCACTTGAAGGCTCTTTGATTGTCTCATAAATAGGGTCAAACTGAAGTGCTAGTATGCCATAATACTGCAAGACCTACTTTTACAGTAACGGCACAGTGTTGCAGTGTTAAATAATGCTTGTCACAGTTAAAAGATTCTTTGAACACTATAAAATGCGGTGGTTTAGTGTGAAATCAAACAGTTCAGAGTGACACTTTAGAGAAACATATCTGGTCCAAATTGCTCAAAACTGTGGTGACTGGAGCAGGACACCTGAAACCTTGAATGCCTCTGAAAGCTCCCTCACAGCAAGTTATTTTAGCTAACGAACGATTAAGTATTTACTATGAATTATTCATGATCTGCAATTAATTATTGAGCATCTACTATGACATTCAGTGTCCACTATGAATTGTGCATTATCTGCTATTAATTACTGAGTATCGTCTATGAATCAGACATTATCTTATAAATTATTCAGGATCCACAATTAATTATTGAGCATTTACTACAAATTATTCAGTAAACTGTATACATTTCTCATGCTAGTGAGGGAGCAGGAGGTGGATGTAAACAAAGGGCAATAGGGTCATTATCAAAACAAACCAAACAGACTTAAAACCAAATACATAAGCGAAAGAACAAAGCGCACATGACAGCAGTGAACATATACATGCATAAAGACAAGACACACGGAAACAAAACGCTACTTATATACATAGAAAGGGCAGGGCTACAAAGGAGGCACAGGTGGGAACACCGATGACAGGGTGGAGCGAGGGCAGAGAAGAGAGAAAAGCACATGGCAAAACCAACAGAATGGAAACAGGATCAGACAGAAGTGTAACAGGACTATGAATTATTTAGAATCTACTGCAAATTATTCCTACAATGAATTATCTAGAATGAATGCTGTTTGAAAGTCTAAAGGGTTTATAACAACAGTATTCTCTTGTCATGGTGGGTGAACTTGGTCTTGGTGGATTTAATACATAATATAATACATAATTAGATGTGTATATGCACATGCATTAAGAGAAGCTGTGAGTATTATCAGAAAGTCCGTCATGTCCCCACATACATACATATACTGCCAACCACCCCCCTATATGAGCTCATTGTAATTACCCAGATACTGGCACCAAAAACACCCTCAGCAGGTCGGGGAGGGAGGGGGAAGTCACACACAAGAGCAAGTGAAATAAAGGTGATAGTGTGAGTTTGAGTGTAAGGTAGTTTTGTGTGATAGACAGCTGTGTTTACAGTAATGTATGTGCTTTACATTCCCAGTTTTACTTAATCAGAATTGTTTCTATTCACTTGCTACATGAAAAACAATGCAAACTGATTGAGCTATACTCCATACTACCATACCAGCCTGGACCTGGATGTGATTACCATCTAAGTTATTACTGAGGGGCCTAAGAAACTGATTTTAATTATAGCATATTATGAGAGTGGTGAAGTGTGGTCTAACAAGACCCTTATAATGATGTTATATATACATGAGCATCAATAAGTGTACATTTTAATTTGAACATATCGTTGCTGTCCAATAAAAACTATGTATTACCATTTTTATCTGTTTTCTCCTTGGTTTCAAACCTGCAGCTGCTTTGTAAACTGTGTAAAAATAGTACGGATGGATAGACCAGTAGAAATGCTCTAAAATTACTGTTGATTTTACAATAATTCCTAACATGTCCAGAGAGAATTTTTGCAAAACTCATCATTCAAAAACTCAAAAAGCATGTTGTCACTGACAGATAAATAAATGATTACAGGTGTGCTCTAATTAGACAATGGGTCATGGCACAAAGTGGGCATAAAAGTGCTTCCCTTGCTGCCTTATGAAAAGGTTTTAAGAGGCTACTTAATTAAGTAAGTCAATTGCATTTACATAGCACATTTAAACCAAAATGCTTTACAAAGTAAAAAAATAAATTATTTTGGGTAGTGTACCTGTTGGTGAGAGATCATCGACTGCTAGACATGCTTATAGGATGAACTTGAAGACATTTTGTCCAGTTGACAGACTTTTGATTTGGTGTCACAGCACCCATGTCTTTCATAAACAGGAGACCTGGACTCGTCTTTAACCATATTGTCTTTAGGAATTAATCCAGGATCCAATTGGGGGTATGGAGGTCTTGTGGTGAGTGCTTTAAAGCTTTGCTATAGAGCTACGCACTGCACCCAACATACAAAATTCATTTTTTATTTTTAGCAATGAGTGTATTTGCTAATAATTGCTTATTTATTTATGCATAATGACTTTGGGTATCCTGCATCTTTGTGGTGTGTTGTGCATATCCTCAGAAATTAATGCTACATGTATGCATAGTACAGTATACAGAAAAACAGTAGAGGCAGTGCACTGCAAATGGCAAAAAGCCATGAACAAATATGAAGTCTGGTTGTGGTTAAAGTTAAGATTACAATTAGGTTTAGTTTAGGATTTAGATTTAGGTTGTATGGTCATGTTTGAGGTTAGACTGAGGGTTAGTATGGTTATGATTAGGGTTAGGGTTAAGGTCAAGGATTTATGTATAGGTTGCTGAGGTTAAATTTAGGTTTAGAGTGAGATGGTTAGGGTATGTGTGTGTGTGTGTGTGTGTGTGTGTGTGTGTGTGTGTGTGTGTGTTTTGCCTGGTGTGTGTGTGTGTGTGTGTGTGTGTGTGTGTGTGTGTGTGTGTGTGTGTGTGTGTGGGGTGAGTTTGCCAAGAAGAATTGAATGAGCTCATATGGTTGACAATGTTGGCTCGATTGTTCACCGCTGTGGCTCGGAGGCAGAGAGTGGAGAGAACGTTGCCACGGTGATCTGACACTGGCAGGGTCTGCACAGACCCTGCAGCTTAACAAGTCCCTGAATTCTCAGCAGGAAAGAGCTTTCCATTTGGTCAAAGGGATTAACCTGTTAATGTTCAGCCCGGAAAATTGCTAACACCCCACTCTCTCCCCTGCCCTCCCAGTTCCTGCCCCTCTCAACCACCACAATCCACCCACAATCCATCAATGCACGTGTGTACACACACGCACTCACATACATAGATGCAAACCTCTCTCTCTTTCTTGCCCTCTCGCACGCACGCACTCACACACACACACACACACACACACACACACACACACACACACACACACACACACACACACACACACACACTTTCTCATGCACACACAAAAAAAACCCTCCAAAACCTTTTTCCCCTGCAAACACACCTTCACCTTCCTCTGCTTTGTGGGGATGTTTGTTTGTATTGCTCTGGTTACTCAGCTAAAGAAAGTGATAAAAATGAAAGTACTAAGAAGATGCTGGAACTCCTGCTTTGACTGAGAGTTCTCTGAAGCTTCTTCTAATGCCATGGGAAAAGGCTGACAGCAGTTGTGTTTTGTGTGCATGTATTTATAGTGGATAAATACACACACACACACACACACACACACACACACACAATTACAGAAAATGATTCCAAATATACAATACAGCAACGCCCAACAGTCTTGACACCTGAGAAAACTATAAGTAAAAGGATCAAATGTATTATGTATGTATATACAGTGCCTTGTGGAAGTATTTGACCTGTTTCGTAACATTACAACCTATATTTACATTGTATTTGGAAGTAATAAACTGAAAATTGGCATGTGCATGTGTAACTTTATCAATGCCAGAGGAAATGTCACATATTATAGCAGCATAGAAAACAACAAAGAGCACAACGAGCACAATATTATTGAGAGCAGAATAATTTGGCGATATATTAACAAACTAAAAACCACATTTACTGAGCTATAGAACAAATACTGAGCTGTGTAGGTATAGGTTGTCATATGTCATGTAAAGCTATGAATAAACGTTCTGATTATTATCTGTGCAAAGATATATGAATAAAAGTGCGGTAATGTCCAGCCATTTAGTGAGTCTGTCACTTATGTGTAGATAAAGTGCAATTGACCACCGCTGAGTCATCAGAGGGTTTCTGAAGGTGGCAGAGGTCTGACCTGTACTGGAAGTCTGTAGGGTAGAGGAAGGTGAGAGTGAACTTTGTTGACATGCTCCATAGACGTTCACCTTTGTGCAATTTAAGGGTCACACTAGCTTTCAGTATATATATACATATTTTCTGAAAGGCCCAAGAGGCTGCAAAACCATTAAGCAAGAGGCACCACTAACCAAACAATGCCATGAAGACCAAGGAGATCTCCAAACAAGTCAGGGACAAAGTTGTTAAGAAATACAAGTCAGGGATGGATTACAAAAAAATGTCCAAATCTCTGACGAGCCCCCGGAGCACCATCAAATCCATTACCAACAAATGGAAAGAACTTGGTACCACAAAAACCCTTCCATGGAAGAGTTGTCTAGAAAAAATAGGAAGGCTCATTTTGAGTTGGATAAATGACAAATGTATGCAAGAAGGTGCTCAAGTCAGATGAGACCAAAATTGAACTTTTCAGCCACAAAGACAAAACTATGTCTGCTGCAAAACCAACACATCTCATCACCCAAAAACACCACCCATGCAGTGGAATGTGGTGGTGGTGGTGGCAGCATCATGCTATGGGGACATCTCCAGTCTACTCTAACCTTCTGAGGTTTAAATAAGTCAAGTCAAGACAAGTTCTATTGTCACATCACATTACACAGCAGTAAGGGTGAGTGAAAAACGTAGGTAGTCCCTCACAGTAGTAAAACATTCATAAAAGAAGAAAAAAATAAGAATAGAGATAGAATATATGTAGTACAAAAAGAGTGCTTACACATTAACTTACATTATACATACATTGTATTGCTCTGTAGAATTTCTGTGTTTATAGAAACTATAAAAACATTTGCAGTGTATAGATATGCACCCGGTATAGAATTAAGTGTAGCTGTAGTGTGAGAAGGCAGTGGGAGGCAGTCTTTGGTGGATGCAGTGTAACTGAGCAGTTAGTTGCTGCTCCAGTAGTGAGTAAAGTGCAGGTGCAGAATAGTTTGTGTTATGAAGGTGTGATGATGTGATGAGGCAGGTGAGATGAGTTGTGATTGGCTGTGGACTGGAACACTGGGCTAATGAGTGTTTCGCAGTCTAGTGACCTGGGGGAAGAAGCTGTCATGGAACTGGCTGGTTCTGGTCCTCATGCTCCTGTACCTCCTACCACTGGGCAGCTCTGAGAACAAGCAGTGGCTTTGGTGGGT
The DNA here is from genome assembly GCA_034509495.1 of Acestrorhynchus altus. Taxonomy (NCBI): domain Eukaryota; kingdom Metazoa; phylum Chordata; class Actinopteri; order Characiformes; family Acestrorhynchidae; genus Acestrorhynchus; species Acestrorhynchus altus. Next base: position 9,137,223 of record CM067511.1, on the reverse strand, counting down.
AGATTCCTTAATAATCCTCCTGGTCTTCCTCTGACAGCGGCTGGTGTATAAATTCAGAATGCTTGGGAGCTGAACCCCAGTGATGTGCTGGAGAGGGTGCGCCACCCTCTGCAGATTTTTCCTCTCAAGAGTGGTGCAGATGGCTTGGTCAGGGATCTCCACTGACATCCATATCTCTACGAGACAGAGAATGCAGCAGTCCCTTGTCTCTCTTTGGAAGGAGATCCATGCCTGAAGTCCACTCAGTTTGTTGTGCAGGGACTGTACATTAGCCAGTAGGCCGTGAGTTCACCATCTCAGCCTGACCAGAACACCGGCTGTCCTATGTCTTTTGCAGCGTTTGCGGCTGGCACGTGGCCGGGCAGCCCAGATGAATGGGGCTCCTTTGGTGTTTACAAACAAAGGATCAGCCTAAGCAGCACAAACTGTTTGCAAACAGTGTCCTTTGTTAGTAAACACAAGACAGGCTCATCCAAAGTCTTCTCTTACCATGTTCTAATCATCTGCACTTGATTGTAATTTTAGACATTTTAAGTAGTAATAAAGGTGGGAATGTTCTCACTTTTCAGCACAAGCAATTGAATTTCTATAAATTCTATAAAATGTATTTGTTTAGTTATATCCACCTCTTAATATAGTTTAAATGAAGGTCAATGTATCTGTGTTTTAATATGTTAAAAAGGACGTTTTTTTACACTGTATGTACTCATTAAAAGTTGTAGTTTCTGAACTACAGTGAATTTTTGGGGGTGAAAAACTTCAAGCTACTTATTTCTTGTTTTATTAGTGTGTAGAGGTAGATGCAAGTGTTCTACCAGTAAAGTCCGTGAAAGCCTATTCCTGATTAGCTTGGTTAACCTGCAGAGGGGTTAGTCCTAATTACAACAGTGCAACACCGTTTTCAGATCAGTTTGGCTGACCTGCAGAAGGTCAGGTCTCATGACTCACTGCCCTCACAGCCTGACCACAGTCAGTCCATTAGCCGCTCCAATGGATGTCAGTGTGTCACTCTGTAACTCCGGTGAGTCATGCTCCATCACGCAGTCACACGGGGCCCGACACAGAGAAACCTGTCAGAAGCCAGGGGCATTTTCACTGTGCTGGGGCTGCTGCTTTGTCTTCTCGAACACTATGAAGAAAGAATAACAGGAGGACACCCATGTTCTGAGATATATATATATATATATATATATATATATATATATATATAGATAGATAGATAGATAGATAGATAGATAGATAGATAGATAGATAGATAGATAGATAGATAGTATACTATACTATATGTATACATGTTTTAATATAATTTAAACTAAAATAAATTGATGGCGACTAATAATTAAATTATTGATTTTAAAAGGCTTTATTTTACATAAATTAATCATCTTAAATTAGCTTGAACTTTTCCAGTAAACTTGCATCTATACTAACATAAGGAAATATATGATAATGCAAATATCACAATATATGTTTTTACCAATTTTTGTATTTTAATTATTCCATGTAATATCATCTTATATGCTTTGTTTACATATATTTTAAATATTTTATATGCTTCAAATCACCTACTGGGTCACTGTTCTAAAATATATTTAAACAAAGCAATACTACAAATTGTAATCTGCATTTCAGCCTGAATAGTCCATAAATTCATTTTGCACTCTTTTCTAAGTCCAAACTATTTAAACTTTAAAAGCTCTTCATCTATAATTGGCTTTTCTTGATGAACTCTCCCCTTAGTAAAATTGTTTGCTTCTTTTTTAAACTGCAAACACCTCAAATCCCTATTGTAAGAATGAATGAAGTTACAGTCCTTCACACACATAGAGCAACACTTTTTACCATAGGGCTATAGAAACAGCCCTTCAGTATAAGCTCAAAGGTATCAGTTACACATGCTACATGTGTATAATCTGTAATTACAGGCAGGTAATGTGCTCGGAATAACAGGGGGTGATGTGATGGCTGCGGGTTTGATTTTTCAAAGCTTGTGTTGCGAAATGATTCATTCACGTCTGACCACACATAACATTATGCCACGTCTGACATGCTAATTATGTTTGCTAGCACTGTATGCCTTGCAGCGAACTGCCATTTCCATCACTTTGGTAAAATGAGGCAGTGTCGGGAACAGGGACTGTGAACTGAACGGTTTGTGGACATCTGAAGCCGTGCTGTTATTGAGTAAAGGCCTTAAGATTGACAGGTAAACATATGGGGAGTAAAAGCCTTCACAGCTGGAGCAGGCCTATAAATTATGATTGAGAGGCTTTGAGAAAATTCTTTATTGGAATGTGCCGATTTCCTGTGAAGAACACTGTGAATGTATTCCACAGGGCCAAACTTTATACTCCAACCATTCAGAAATGCATGTAGCTGCATTAAGCTGACTGTCTGAAGCAGGAAAAAAAACTGACATGTTTAAGAGGATTTGGAAAATTGGAGGTTCACTTGCAGCTTGATGCAGAGTGGTCCTGTTAAAGTGGAGAGTGTTACGCCAGCCTGAGCTCAGCACACTGCTGCTGGTGTATACACATACATTAGTTGTTATATAATGTCAACACACAAGTCACTTATGTCCCGTATTTACCAATCAGCTATAAAATTAACACCACATTTTTGTTTCTACTCTCACTGTCAATTCTATAAGCTCTCTTTACCATATAGGAACACTTATAATATACTGTATATTACGAGGCATTATGATTACAAACCATTGTCAGTCTGTCTTCTACTTTTCGGGTCTCCTTTCACCATGTTCTTCAATTGTCAAGACCCAACAGGAACACCCAGAATGAATGATCAAATTGCAATGCGATTCAGATGAAATATATATGAAATATTTAGACTTAACTAGAAACTTATAAACTTATATATAAAATATAGACTAATATTGGCTATATTTATTGAGCTAAACATACAGAAGTCATGTCTCTAAGTATGTCGTTGCGTATGATGCAACATGCCAAACATTAATGATGTCATTGGTGTGTCAAAGTGCCTGAAATGAAGACCAAAGGTGATCTGGCATAGTACAATATACATCCCTGGACATGTGACATGTGAAAACATACCGTTGATCTTGCTCCTGACCAGTGTCCTCACACAGGAATCTGATGTTCACCCCCACCCCTGCAGTTGTGCATCACAATCAGTTGATTCCTTCAGGCACCTGATTCCTTCCTGCAACTATTTTTTGACAGTTACATAAAAAACAATAGAAGAATGATTAATTGTGTATTAAATATTAAGAGTCTGGATGGAATAATATATGACATATTGGCCGTAGATATATATTTCCAATATCATGCTGTTCAATTCCATTTTCAGTTTTCTCTATCACTTGAACCGTGTAGCTGCAAAATACACTGTTGTAAATAATGAAATACATTTGTATTATATACACAACCATTTATAGTATCTGTAAGGACAATTTGTCCCTTACATGAGCAAAAGAAGTGGGTTTGTCCTTTCTGTTAAAAATAATTATGTCAGTACTGTCATTCTGAAAATGGACAAAAACAAATAAACACCTACACACACACACACACACACACACACACACACACACACACACACACACACACACGAACACACACACACACACACAAGCACACACACACACATTGACCAACACTTGTCTGACCACGGAGATAAATGTCTGTCCTGTCTGGCCCCATTACCAGGTATTACATCACCACCCTCTTAAAGTGTAGACTATAGACATGATTCCATCCCATCTTTCGACCACTCCCTCTCTCTGTCTGCCCTCTCACTGTCTCCCTCCCAGTCTCCATTTCACTTTACCCTCAAAATCCCTTTTTTTATTCCTCTTACTTTCTGAAAATCAGTTCAGGCTTTTCAGTGCATTGATTCATCCCTTCCTTTTGCTTCCTCCTCTAGCCTAAAGTCTTGTAACAATAAACTGTAATGGTCACTTCAGTGGAAAATGGCTTTTATGAGGAAAACTGATGACATGGCGGCACGGTAGCTTGGTGGTTGTCTCTCAGCACTGGGGCCATGGGTTTGAGGCCCTATCTGGGTGGTGTTTCCATGTTCTCCCAGTGTCTGTGTGGGTTTCATCTGTGCTGTTTATATGCCCAGATATGGATTCGTAGTCCTCCAGTGCTCAATGAAGTTCTCTAGGTGGACAGTCAAGAGTATGCTGTGCATGATTGGTTGCTGTTTCTTGCCTGTGTGTTGGTTGAGTGCTGTGTGAAGAGTGCTGATTGTAACGAGTCCTTGGTTATCTATGTAGGCGCTATATGAGTGTAACTTCATTGATTCATCATTATAGCTACCTGAATACCAAGATGAAAGGATGAGAGTGCAGCGAAACCATTCTGTAATGATAATACAATCAATACTAAAAAATAAATAAATATATATATATATGTTTTTGTTACAGTGCTATACACATATATAAGTTAAGCTATGCTATTCTGTGGTCATTTAAACCAGAGCACAGGTCTGTTTGTTGTTCATGAACAGCTTCTTTAACTGCCATAAAAAAAGCATTGCCAAAATAATAGGATCTCCACGCCCGACGCAATCCATCAGGTAAATTGAGGTGAAGCCCTGCAGGACTCGACTGTGGACCAGTGGAACTGACTTCTGTAGATCGCTCCAGTCAGTTTCCCTGGAACAGGTTACACTATGTGTATGGTGAAGGGAATTTTTGCATGACTATGTTGTTCTACTAAACTACACACACCTCCCTTAGACACACGCTAAGCACTGTCAAACGCAGAAAGTGAGAGGGCCCAAATCTGTATTAGGAAAATCCAGAGCAGGCTGATATGATTGTGGTTTAATTGAGTGACGAGTGAGAGACAGGGAACGCTGTGCTGCCTTTACTCCTGAAGTGGTTGAAGTCATTCTGAAATGCACTTGTTCACTGTCACCTTAACCCAGCTGAGAACAGTGAAATCATTTTGACAACCACCAACTGTTAGAGTACAAAAGTATGACTGTGCATCAAATCCTGAGAACACAATCACAAGAGGATTGACTCATTGGGGGGCAGAGAGGGATTCAATTGAGAAGCCACCTCATATTTTTCTCTCTTTCATTCACTCCACTTCTCTCTCACTCCATCTCTTTCTATCATCCTCTTTCTCTCTCTTCTTACGTTTATCTTCCTGTCTCTCTCACCCAAACAACCCACACAACTTCCCCTGCCTCTCTGCTCCCCTCTCGCTCCTGTCTTTCTCTGCTTTTCGCTCTCTTTTCTTTCTCTCTCTCTTCTTCTATCTCCACATCTCTCTCCATGTCTTACTGGTCTCTTCTTTCTCTCTCACTCTTTATATCTTTATCTTTCTCTCCCTATCGCTCTCACGCCCACCTTCAATCTCTCTCTTTCTGTCCTCTTACCTCCGTCTTCTTTCCTTTTTTCACTTTCAATCACTTTACCGCTCTCTTTCTCTTCCAGTTGCTCTCACCTTCATTCTCTCTCACTCCCTCTCCATGACCTATATTTATACAGACCCAACCAGTTTTTACAGCCAGTTTTTTTGTGGGCATCACAATGCCCAGCCCGTCCCTCTCTATAGTTAAACCTAAAGCCTTCCTTTGGCAGACTATGGTTTGCTTCCCCACGCAAACACCAGTAAGACGTCTTGGGCAAGATACCTAGTTTCACACCAGTTTCAGTTACTGTGTGAAGATTTAATCACGCAGTCTTCACAGTGCAGTAAGTGGGCCATACATCTAGCCTAAAGAAATAACTCAGACATTTGTTTCATTCAGTGACAAGAACATTAGAGAGGTCAGGATGTTCAATGATCACAACCCCACCTCATCCCCACTCCCCCATCTCATCCCAAATGTATTCCAGAGAACAATGTGCCATGGCTCTACAGTTCAGTGCTGATGGGTTTTATACCCTTCCAGCCATGTCTGCCTTTAGGCATGGTGCCAAAAGGTTCATGTTTGACCACTTCAAAGTTCTATTCTATTGGCAATACTTCTCAACAGAGACTATACAAGCTGTGTGTGTGTGTGTGTGTGTGTGTGTGTGTGTGTGTGTGTGTGTGTGTGTGTGTGTGTGTGTGCATGTGCCCACTCGTGTCAGCAATGGGTGCAACTTATGAATGCAGTGAACTGCACAAATTAATTGCTGTCCACAAACATTTGGACATAGTATATGTTCATTTGCCATCAGAAGTCTCCTCTGCCCCTTTCTGCCCACAGACCGAGCATAATTACTTTAGTCCTTCGGCAAAACGGGTTCCATCCTTCACCACTCCTCTGGATGCCCTCTTTGACATATTTATGCCAGTTTGTCATTCTCAAAATGGCATTTTTAACGTTGACTAAGCATTGGGTCTGTGGCGGATGGCCGGTGGGCAGTCTCCATACCGCTCTCGCATCTTCTGCCTCCCTCTGGAGTAAACACACTCCTTTTCTCAGCACCAGTGTCTTCCTCACAACCCCAAACATATGAGGCTCTGCTTCACAGGGCTGAAATATTTCACATTTCATTTCTCAAGAAGTCATTGCACAGAGCACTTTAAGGCCTAGCATCCCATCCCAGAGCCAGATTAAAGCTTGTTCTCAATGGAATTTCTGATGACAGAACACTGCTGACATTTCAATTTAGCCAAACCTGGACTGTTCAAGTTAGGTGAATATATATATATATGCACCATGTCCCAGCTAGCCTCACCTCTCCTTAATGCACTGACATTAACAGTGCCAACTCCTAGCCCCCTAAGATATTCCTAAACCATTTAGTAATGTTTATTACTGTTGTAAATATTGTTAAATAAAGGGCCCTTGTTGTAGACTTTTACCAAATATATTTTGGGATACAGTGGCAATACAATATGTTTTGCTTTATCTAAGCACCAACAGAGACGGTCCGGAGCTATGATTGGTCAGGATGCTCACCATATGCATGAAATAAATCCCTGCTCTATCAAGCTATCAAGCTTTTCTGCTGTACATGATGCTCTTTCTAACTGGAATTTGCTGTTTTTGTGGTTATTCTGTTTGTTTAGTCATAGATTATTCCTTTGGATTCATATTCTTATTTAATTAATATACCTTTAAAAATAATGGAGGCAACAAAAATGCTTTTCGGATATTCTGCCATACACCAGGAGTAGGAGTAGTAGCAATCCTGGAGTGCCAGATTCCGGCACAGTTTGCTGATTTCCCTGCTCTAACAGGCCTACTAAATCTTGCAATTTACAGGTAAGTTGAATCAAGTGTTCTTGAGCAGGAAAGTGTTCTTGAGCAGGAAAGTGTGCTTGGTGTTTTTTAATCAAGTTAAGTTTAATTAAGTTTACAAAATGTGTGTGTCAGTATTACATTAGGTCAAAAAGAGAAAAACAGCAACAATGTGCATTTGCCTTGGCTTAACAAGCTGTATCTGATTGACAGTTTCCTGTTAATCATGGATGGTTAAATGAAAACCTATATTAAACAGCAAACTGTGGTGTTAATGCAAGTGGTTACACAGTACAAACTGCTAGAATAGCAAATTCACACTTCTGTGAACTGTATTGAGACACAATAAAGCTGCTATTCCAGTGCATTTGATTGTATTTGGCTTTAGGCATGTACACATAGAAGCTAATATGTGTTTCTATATGGATGAAAGGGTACACGAGTGATCTACTGTACTGATAGGTTGGATGTACAAATGTCATTCAGTACAGCTATTCTGCAGGCTGAAGAGCAGGCTTGACCTTTCAGTCCATCACAGAAAATGTGTGCATACACAACATAGCTATTTATATCAAATCCTGCACTTAACAATACAATTAAAATACAGATGCATGAACAACCCCACGTCTGCCCTGTGCACGCACGCACACACGCACACACTCACACACACACACACACACACACACACACACACCCACACACACACACACACACACACACACACACACACAGTGTGCAGGCTACTAAGGCCACAAATTCAGCTGTCACTAATCACATCTCATTAAATCATGGATGAGTAATCAGGAGGGAAAGAAATAACGATAGCAGATAGAAGAGACTGATAAAAGAGCAACAGTGTATTTAACAGCCTAATTTACATATAATCATAATTTATCCATATATACAAAGTTGTGCATCTAACAAAATTAAAATTCAGAATTCTGTATAATATACAAGTAGAATGTATAATGAGATAGAAAATATATAAGTTAATTAGTTAATATAACTAATATAAGTTAATACCTCCTCAATCTACAGTGTCATGTGTCTCCCTGGAAAATGTCCCAATACTTGAGCCTGATAGCATTAACCTGCTAGAATATTCCATAATTGTGGAAATCCACAAAGTGCTGCAACTGGTTACTAATCAATGAAATGTACCAGGCACTAGTCAATGACAGGTTTATGAAGACCAGTGGACCCAACCTATGCCATGAGAATACATGCCGCACCAGTATGGAACCACCAGCAGCCTGCACAGGGCCTGACAACTGGGGCCCATGATTTTATGGCATTTGCACCACACAAACCCTATCATATGGGTCCAGTTAGCAACCTCTTGACCCCAGGTGAGGCACTATATCCAGAGGCATTAACTCTGGTGGTGCTCTGCTACTACACACCATTAAATAACACTGCACTGAGCTGCATTACGTGTGTGGGGCTCCTGCGTTCCATGTGGATATAATTTCTGACAATGTTACTTGTCTTTTCACATGGACGGTTCTAGAAAAACACCACCGGTCACTATCATTAATAACCCGCACTGTACTGTTCACACAGTCACAGTGGGTGGTAAAGTATTCCTGGTACACATGACTCTGTGGATCGAGGAATGTTAAATGCCTGAAAAACTTTGGTAATGAAACTGAAATATGTATATATATATATATATATATATATATATATATATATATACACCAAAATACCTTTGATATACATTACATTATTGCTGTTGCGCACTGGGATTAATGAAATCTAACTAAATTTCTTTTTGGCAAACAGACAGTTTACCCAGCTTCATCCTAATCACTTTGTCAAAATTAATTAATTAAGCTAAATTATCCAAACACATATCTGCAGCTGTCTATAACACTTCATCCCACTAATCCTGCCTGGTATGTTTGATATAAGATTATTGAGCCTTATAGGAATCCATAAAATGCTCATGTCTCCACAAATTTGACATCTTCCTTAAGCCATTTCTCCAAATACTCTTATAATTTGTCTGTTGACATGGTTCAGAAATAGGATGGCTAGTTTTTTTTTTTTTTTGTTTGGTTGGTTGGTTTTTTTTTTTGTCAGCATGCAGAAAACACAGGCTGAAATTGATCCCAGTAGCTTCTGTTCTATTTAACCTACTTAGGCATGACTGTGTGCAGAACCCCCAAGGATTTAACATTTCCAAGTGTCAAAATGAATTAAGCATCACAAATACTACTTAAATCCTCGTGACTCAGGCGCACAGACACCAACACACTAAGAAAAAGTTCCCCAGTTTGATATTTTTGGGCTCAGTTCAGTACCACAAGAACAAAAGAGAGATTTATGGGCTACTATACTGTATGGACAATACCCTTCTCATTGATTGTTACTTCCGAAATACTTTTATTGGAGTAACTGTCTCTGCTCTCCAGAGATGTTGGAGCATTGCAGGATTTAATTGCTCATTTACTAACAAAGTGTGGTGAGGATGTTGGATAATGAACTCTTCACTCCACCTCATCCCCATCTCCCCACCCAGAAGTACTGGATTGAGCACCATCCTTCCAAAGAACTCAGTTTCACTGCTCCAGAGCTCAAAGCTGGCTTTATATGTCTCTGGCCCATGCATGATATTGGGCAAGGTCACACTCGGTTTATGTTTGTCTGCTCAAGTCCTATTCTACAGACAAGCTGTGTGTGCATTTGCTCATCTGTGTCAGCAGTAGGTGCAATTTAATGTAGCTGATTGCATTCATTGGCATCAGCAGTAGTAATCCTGTATATATATACATACATATATGTTTACCCAGGGTTGGGTAACTGGCACTTTCAAACTGTGGGAAAAATACAGCTTTTGGTCATTGGATCATGCTCACAATGACAAAACCCCCCTTTGGTTGTCATATTCCATGTTCACTGGGTGAGGACTGTCACGTACCTGTCTTGGTCATCTACTGTCTCATCTTTGTTTTGTTTATCTTCCCTTGCTTCTGAACACCTGTCCTGTCTCCACCCATTCCCAGCTGTGTCTCTTGTCTTCAAGTCTAGTCCATTTGTTTGTCCTTCTGTTTCAGTCCGTCCTTGTCAGTCTTCTTATCCTTCTTGTATTGTCAGGATGTTTATTGTTGTTAGTAGTCTGAGTATTTATATGTCTGCTGTGTTTCCTGTATATTAAATCCACAACCCTGCAAGTACGTCCACAAACCCATCTTGTCTGTTCAGCCCACTAACTTGACAAGGACAAAAGAATGGTTATTTTTTTAATAATTTAGTGTGAAATCTGGTTGTCAGATTGAGCACCTTTGAATTTTTAACATATCGAAATATAGTTTGCAATTACTATAAATGCAGATCACTTTTATCTGATCACACTCACATGCATTACTGTTTAAAATGCCTAAAATTAAAATCAGGTGCACCACATCAGCTGCAAATAATTAGACAATCACGAGAGACTACTTTGTTTGAGATTTATTTAAATTTTAGTTTGGTTTGCTCTTGATTGTTGATCTAAGTGGTATCACCATGGCAAGATCCAAAGAGCTCTCTAGTGTCACGTATCTGTCTCGTCCCTCTGGTCTGTCTTTGTTTTGTTTAGCTTCACATGTGCTTCTGTAGCATATGTCATGTCTCCACCCTTTCTCAGCTGTGTTCCATCTGTAACCCTGCCCCATCGTTATCATGTCCCAGGTGTGATCAATGTTACTTATGTATATAAGTCCCTTGTCTCAGTTAGTCCTTGTCGTTGTTCTTGTTTGCTTGTTTGTGTGCCTTGTTCTTCTTGGTTACTTGTGTGGTGTTTTCATGTCTGCTACCAGTTGTGAGTTATCAGTTAATAAATCCAACCTTGCATGGACTTCTACCTCCTACCTCCTCTGTGAGTCCAGAGACGTTACATCTAGGGCCTCTACAGCTTGGGATTTTAAAAGATCTCAAACCAATTCAACCCTTCATTGCACTGTCCAGAAAACAACTGCCAACATGACATTTAAAACAAGTGCCAACATGGCGAGGTCCAATCAACTTATCAAGTTCAGCCCAAAGGCAGACCACAAGATGCATAAAGAAGTCTCCAACAATCCTAAAATGTCATCTCGGGACCTACGGGTAGCTCTTACGACAGTTGATGTCAAAGTGCAGCATCTACCATCAGAAAGAGTCCAAACAAGTTTGATGTTCATGGCAGGTGTGCAAGGAGGAAACCCTTGCTGTCAAATAACAGCAGGGCAAGATTAAAGTTTGCCGGAGAACATCTAGACAAAGACCAAGAATTCTGGAACAATTTGCTTTGGAAAGATGACATGTTTGAGGACATGTTTGGTGCAAATTTAACACAGCATTTCAGCTCAAGAACCTCATACCATCTATGAACCATGGAGGTGGAAGTGTCATGGTTTGGGGCTGCTTTGCTACACCAGGGCCTGTAGAGTTTTCCATCATAGAAATAACAAATAAAAATCATTGTATCAGAGGGGGCTTGAGAAAAATGTAAGACTGTCTATACAAAGACTTAAACTGTTATATCAATCAAATTTGCATATGTTTAAATGTGTTCAAAAGTACAAGTGTTCATGGTTTTTTTGCAAATTGGGCAGATATTGCCTTTATTTATTATATAGCAGCTTTGTTTGTATTTGCAATTGTATACTGTTCTAGCTAAATGTTAATGCTACTATATGAGACAACACTGAAGTTCCCTAATTCACAACCTATATACCATGCAGTTCTGCATACATTGATATTTATACCTCCTGAAATGCATCCATTATATTATGTTGAGGAAATATTTGGATATATAGTGCGTCTGCATTTCATTTGACCAATTAATGGAGCAACTGTTTCACATTCAATATATGCAGATTAAAGTGGTGTCACAATAAGTGAGGGAGGCCTCCAACTACCCCACTGGGTTCCGTCAAACAGCATTCTTCAGATCCAGGCTACTTAAGGAACCATTTTAGTCTGAATGTTTTTCACATGTGTGAACCAAAGAACTAATAAGAGGTGATGATGCAAGTGAAGGAGGTGATGATAAGGCTGACAAAACAAAACAAACTTATTCAAGAGAGCAGCAACCTTAAAAGTGGTCAAATCAACAGTCTGATAAAGAAGGTATGCACTGGAAAGCTCAGCAACACCAAAAACCTAGGATGATCTGTTTTGAGATGTCAAACACAACAGAGGTACTGTTTTGGCAGAGGCATGTATGCCTACCAAAGGAACTTGGTCACTTGTGTTTTTTCATAACGTGGCTACTGATGATAAAAGTAGCAGTGTGAATTCTGATGTTTACAGAGCTCTTCTTTCTGCTCACATTCAGTCAAATGCTGCAAAGCTGATAGGATGGCCCTTCACAGTACAAATGGGTAATGACCCAAAACAGATTGTGAAAGCAGTCACATGATCTCATACTAATTGGTATATTTTTCACTTACTGAAGGCAACACTGAAGTCAGGAAGACCTTCACAAATAACAAGTAAAGTAGGATACACAAATCCTTGTATTTATAACTCTGACATTGTTAGACCTGTTTTAGCCCCCCAAATGTTCTTTATTGCCCCTCCAAACAAACCTGCATTATTTGTTTAAACCATTCATAGTTTCTTATTCATTTTCTATGATTTAACTGTGCAATCTCTCTCCATTATCAGCGTTTTGTTTGTGCATAAACTCTTTCTCTTCAACAAAGAGCCACTTAGTTTACTGGTTACTCCATTGGCACAGGAGGGTCTATGCACTTTGGAGGAACACCCTTCCTCGATGTAAAGATCTGCACAAGTGCAATAACCAGAAGAAGCCATTTGTGCATTATTTATCACTAATTAATTTTATATTCAGTTTAGGGTATTTTGGTCTCTACCCATTCATGAAGATTGTGTGACTGCCTACTGGCATTGCAAAAATGACCATCAAATGAAGCAGACATGACTATAAGGGCTTTGCTATTGATCTTCATTGCCTTGTCACTCTGTGTGTGAGGGAGAAGGTGTCTGTGTGAGTACATTTCATCACAGAAATAAAGAAAACACATTATTTAATTGGCTTTTACAAGCTTTAATTAACAATTAGTGGAAACAGCCAGCAGAAGAAACATGAAGAATGATGAACAATAATAATAACCTACTGAAAAAACATTTTAACTGTTAATGCATTAAACATTGGTGCACTTATGGCAAACATTAACGGATAACTTGTCCTATCTTGATTTTATGACTGTATTTTTCTTCTACCTGTAGATGGATATTTCTCAAATATTTCTCAAAGTGCAGGCAGGTGTGAGTAAAAATGTGTGTTATAGCAGAAAAGGAGGAGAAAAAGTGGAGAAGACTGACCTTGATCAGACTGAAGAAGCAGGTTTGATGGAGGTTAGTGTTCAGAAAGCTTGCGGGCAATGTTTAAGCCAGAATGTGAACTATACAGGCCTGTTACTCATACTGGGCATGAACGTACAGTACATTCCTCCCAAAGAAATTTGGTAAGTTCTCCAAAAAGTTGTATATAAGTTCAAATAAAATAGTTCATTTTATGCCACTTTCAAAACACTGATTTCTAGAGGTCATTTATTGATTCCCCTAGCCCCTAGACCCCTAGTCAAAGCTAAGCCCCCTATTCATATATCTCTAGTGACACCACTGATTTATAATCAGCATTTCAAATCTACTGGCTTGTTGAACAGAGACAAAAATATAAAATTAGAGCCAAATACTTACAGAGCTGACTGTACAAAGCCTCTACTGTAAATAAAAACTTGCCCATGAAAACAGGACTCTTCATAGGTCTTTATGTGGTCAATGAAATATTCATTTCACTTTCAGCCCAAGCCTCTGCTCTTGAATCAATTGAGCCAGCCACTGACATTTCATCACTATCAATGGTTGCCTAGGGACAGTGTATGGACAAGCACCAATTGGCGGAGTGGTGAACGCGAAAAGGGCCTTATGGCTGGGTAACAGAATGTGGTCATATTAGTTCTTGTGTTTTTTCAGTAAACACTGGCTTGTTGAGCAATCTCCCACCATCACCCCCCCCCCCCCCCTCCAAATCCCCCAATCTTCCCCATCACGTCCTCTCTTTTCATTTGACAAGCTCTGCTTGAATGATGTATGATGCTTGGCCGATCACTTTATTAAGAGCCTTGAAGCAGTAATCTGGCTCTTCCAAGACCAGGGATGTGTGGAGACACAGCTGGCCTGTAGCCCAGCATCAATCCAGAGATGATCCAAACAATGAGTCTACTGAATGGCCAGAACGGCTCTCTAAAATCTAAAGATGCCTTGAATATCCAATAAAGCGTTCATAAAACTAGGTGCTTTAAAGAACCTATTGACATACAAGTCTGACAGGATGAGCCCTTCGTAATCAACACTTGCAGAGCAAGTTTTTAAAATTCAGGTTCAGGCTCCAGGAGGGACAACTTTCTTTTGAATCTAGGCACATTTCTGAGAATTGTTCTTAGTTGAACTGATCTCCAAAATGTTCTAACTTTCTAACCAGGATTACTTTATTATATTGTTTTGTAAGATTTGAGTGAAACAAAAAGCATCATGCACCAATTTTAGGTCTAGGGCTGCAACAAACAACTGTTTTGGTATAACCATATATATATTGTCTAAAATGATTACTCAAATTATGTGATTAATTAACTGATTAATAATTAATAACTGAAAAATGTTCATAATAATCTTCAGAAAAGGCCAGATTATGCAAATGTCAGCTTTATAAACACTCTGACTCCTCAAACCTTGTCTCAACAATCAACAGCAATGGGTTCCCTTAAGCAGCTGCCTAGCACTGTTTAGAGGAGCAAACTGCATCAAAAAGATCATACACATTGCAAAGTCTGTGGGAAGAAGCATGGTCCCAATCACTCACCAGTAACACAGATGGTCAAACAAGTGTCAGTGTCTACTGTCCACCAATTTCTGATGATTGTACAGCAATAGTGCATTTGCAAAACCAAGCCCAGTCTGGTGACACACTAGCCACTGTGTATTCAGCAAGCATGGGAGCTGTTGTGAGTAATTAGGCTCTGTCTGTCTCTGAGCAGGCCCAGCATAAATCAAAGCTGCTGTTGCCAGGCCCTGTTAGAGGACTTTGACTGACACTGGGAGCAGAGCAGTCACGGCACGTGGCCAGGAGCTAAAGGAGGAACACGCCCAGCGCTGATGTTTTCACAGCTCACTTCATAGCAGCGGGGGAGTCTAAATGGACTTTTTGGCAAATGTTGCTTTTTCTGAGCACTTGATCCAACGTCTTAGCCTTATTTACAAGTCTAATCTTTACCCCACTGTTGACCAAAAACCTCATTTATTAGCTTAACATAAACTAATACAGCATAACTACAGCAAGTAATATATGTCCAAACAGAGTTAGTACAGATTTCTCTGTTGAAACTCAACTAAATGGGGAGGTTAGCTTTTCTGGGTCTGGACAAATGATGAAGACAGATGGACCAATCCTTTGGAGCAAGAAATGGAAAACAACAAGACTTACTACACTTTTATTGGTTCTTATTCCATTTCAATGGCTATTTTCAATGGTCACAGTATTGTGCTCTCTACCGCTGTCGCTGTGCACTTGATGCCTCAAAACGGGCGCTGTGTCCAAACTTGACATTCAACCAATGTTTCTGTGGCAACCAGAAGAGAGCATGAGTCATGTGGAGAATGAGGTGGCCCACTAAACTGAAGACCAGCATATGAAAAGCTCAACGTCTCAGTGGCTGGATAATACCCCATCCCACTCCACTGATCAATAGCTGTCACATCAGTGACTTTGCAAAATCGTGTTAAAATAGAGGGGGGCACTAATTTCAGCAATAAATATCTAAAATGGGAGCTTGAGAGTTTATGAATCGCATGAAAAGCTCCTTCAACAGATGAAGAATTCAACAACTAAGTTCAAATTGTCTTAAAGTCTATTACAACAGTACTAAAACCAAGAACAATGTAGCTTTAAAATTTTCCCTGACCTAAAGAACAGGGTAACAGTTACAGATCATTTCATTTTAAGGGAAAAAGATAGGCTGGAAAATGATTGTGTAAAAATGATTTATGGTAATTTGCAGACCAAAAAACACACATACCTTATATGTTGAACCTTATATATTGAAGCCATATGCAAAACGCAAGATTTAGATCTTTATTGGTTCTTTTAAGAATTTAATGTTACAGACAGTATCAAAAAGAATGGGTTTCCCAAGCTGTCCCCTGGGGTAACACCACTTCATTATCAACCATCCTATGACTTTTGGCATGCCAGTGTCATTTTAAGAAAATGTAATGAAGATGGTTCTAAAATAACTGAATGCTGTGGGTCATCAAGTTCTAATAACCTTGATATGCAAGTGTTGTCATTCAAATGTGGTGATTAAAGTTTGAGATGAATGCACCAGGCCACAAACTTGTAAAGTTGTATAGTGTAATACGTGTACATCTTTTTTTCTCCAATTCCCACACAGTAGCTAGGATCATCTCTATCAATTGTGTCACCAGTGCTAGAAAACGGAAAGCTAGAATGTTCTTTCTCTCAGTTACATATAACCAGCCAACCACAGCTTTTAAACTGCCACACAATATTATTAGCTCAACAACCTTGAAGGAGAACATTAACTTGGCATTTCATTAGATAGCAGATATGAAATGGGGGAGAGGGAATGGGGGAATCGTGGATATATTGGACAAAGAATGTTGGAGATGGAGCTGCCGGCCAGAAGGAGAAGAGAAAGGCTTCAGTGAAGGTTTATGGATGTAGTGAATGTGGACATGGAGATGGGTGGTGTAACAGTAGAGGAGGCAGGGGATAGAGCAAGATGGAGGTAGATGAGCTGTGCTCATCCACTCCGCATGAGATCCGCTGTGGCGACCCCTAAAGGGAGCACCCGAAAGAAGAAGAAGAAATGAGGGGGAGGGAGTCCCCACTTACCCATCCAGAGAAAGTGAGGCCATGCTCTTTTAGACTGACTTGTTGCATCACCAGAGATCAAATCAGCTTCAAATGATATGGTCAACTCTTAAACAGCTGTTGCACTAAAGGAGAAAGTTTATACAATATTTAAAAATGGATACTTCATAGGATATATATATATATATTTTTTTTTTTTTTTTTTTTTTTTTATGAAAATACAAAGAACCATCTGCTTAAATGGTTATTTGCAAGATTAAGTGATTCTTCTCTAAAACATAAAATATAAAAATTGTAGTGCATGTCATTCTGAAGCATTTCTACTGCCAGATTCAGATTGTCAAAAAAGTGAAAATGAAGATACAAGGATTTTGCATAACAGCACCTATAAAGAATCTTTTAAAAATCATTATACCAATATCAACACCCCCCCCCCCCCCCCAACACACACACACGTTTGTAAATCAGCTTACTGTACAACCAATGGCTTCACACTACTATATGTCCTAGCAATCTAATAAAGCCCTGAAGGTCCAACCATAAATGCAGACCTCAAGTGTTGTATCAGATCATGGTTCCCAACAGAACTCCATATCTATTTTACAGAACTATAACACAGTCTGAGGGGCTTTTGCATCTAACTTGGTTTGACGGTTAGTGCCGTAAAAGGAGTCTAGCTCGGGAGTGAAAAAAACTGCACACTGCGATCCAAGATAACAGCCCCCAGCCACCTCCATTAAGTGAATTTGATTCCACTTCAATAACATGAGTCGTTCCTTACTAGTAGCAATTAGAGAGTTGCTTTAACAGCAGTGATGTTAAATCAGAACATTGGCCTTTATGAACAGCTACGTCAATCCCAGCTGTAGCGCTGATACACGCCAAGTCACCCAAGTTTGATGACATCCAGCAGAGCATATCTTACTCTAAATCTAACACTGATGATTTTATGAGTATGAAATTTTTTGAGAATGGTCTCCATTCACATAGTAATACATAAATACTGTGTACAGTTTAAAAAAAATGAGGATGATTTGTTTCTGAAACTGGAATTTTAGACTGGATGTTCAGATTCTGATCAACCATGACCTGTAGCTTAGACAACATCCTCCTCTCTGACACTGTGATCAGTCAGTCCAGTAACTCCAGGCCTTGTGGATCAGTTTGTTGAGTCTCTTAGCATCTGCCACCCCAGCATGCAACAGCATAGAGGAACGTACTTGTAATCACAGACTCATGGAATATCTTGAGCATTGTCCGGCAGATGTTGAAAGACATCTGGCGCCTCAGAAAACGAGTCGCAGTCTGATTTGAAACCACATACAAATGAGGTTTGAATTGTGAAAAAGCCTGATCATAAAAATATTAATGTTGCATTAAAGAGCCCTTTTTCAAGTTTGATTAACTTAACAATATTACATTTAAAAAATGTACCATTCTCTCTCCAGCCCAACCAAACAGCCCATTTTGAATTCACTGTTTTTGTGATGTCACAATAAAAAACAAATTTACATATGTAAATGCATATTCAGCCAACAGCACTCTGCTGAAATTATAAGTGAGCATTTCATTTAAGACTGGTTTTTACATCCGTCACAATACAGAGCAGCCACATATTTACCTTTATTTGTGTCACATTTTTGTTCTGTTCGGCTCCCCTGTCTTGCCCTGTTTTGTTCTGGTGCCCCCACATGCTGTTTTGTTTTTGTCTCATCTCTGCCCTGGCTCCATCTTGTTTTTTAGTGGGTTCCATCTCTGTCTCATTTGTACCCCTGCCCTTGTGTAATCGGTTCCAGGTATATCTAGTACTTGTCAGTGTATATTTAAGGCCCATTGTCTCAGTCTGTGTTTGTCGGTTTTTGTCCTGTGTAGTTATCTTATATCCTTGTGTTTTGTGGGCTCTGAGAGGGTGTGTAAATGTGTTCTTGCTGGACTTTTCAAATGGGTTCCATTGTTACAGCTCAGCTTAATATAGGGTCCCATCTAAGAACCAATGCGCAGTTGACAACCCAGATGGGGCCCATGTTTATCCCCTCCTGGTTCCATCACTGCACCCTGGTGAGCATCCATATGTGGGGCCAACATGGAACCCATGGCCAAAACTTTCTGGCTCCCTATTGGGCCCCACATGGACATGATATCTGGGATATATGTTACTGTGAATAGCAAAGCAAGTCAAATATGACATGATTTCTATAAAGGCATTAAGTTGACACTAGCTGGGACCCCAGCATGCAATGAGTGTGTTCACATGCACTCATTAATCTGATAACTGCAGAAAATCCGATTTTGTCCGTAGTCCATTCAATGCAATTACACTTGCTTAATCGGATAATGAGGAAACGGGTTTTACATGAATCAGACAGAAATCAGATTTCTGTTTTGCAATCAGCCAATTGTCCCAGCTGGTTTGTCCCATTTGTTTGTCTCCTGAGCAGGAACAATTGCAGCTTGTCAGGAAGAGTGCATATAGGCTGAGAAAACCAACAGAAATCAAGCTGCATACATGCGCTGAGAAATCTGATTACTTAGCTGAAATCCAGATTTCCTTATTGGATTTCTTAATTGGATTTTTAGACCATACTCTAGTCTCAGAAATCAGAGAAAACTGTTTACATTATCACTTGAATAATTGTAGAAATTGATAAATGAAGAAATCTGATCAGATTATTGAATGTTTGTAAATGCACTCAATCCTAAACCAACCCTATAAAACATCTTTAAAGTCAAATGAAGCCAACCAACCTCTTTTTAACTAATGCAACATTATGTGCAAAGCTCAGCACACTTGGATGAGAACACTAACTCCTAATTACTAACTGCTGTGAGCTAATAGATACCTGGCTAAGTGATGGGGAAGAGGGAGGGCCATCCTACCCCCTCAGTAAGAGCAAGGTAAATTATACTCTCTGGGACTCCAAGGCATGGATAGATGGCATTCCCATGCAGCAAACCTACAACCTCCTGACAATACTTGTGATTTCAGTCGACCACAACAACCACATAAATGTCGTAAAGTGGACATCAGACACACGAAAATGTAGGACATGGGCCCTTTAATGTGGCAGCACAATATTTTCAGCTCTCGTTCAAACATGTTAAACGTGACCCCTTTTTAATTCCACGCTGTGGCTACTGCACCTCCTTAGGGTACTGCTGTGCCCAGAGGCTAGCGGGAGCTGTCAGCCAGAGAGAACAGCCACTGTAATCAGTCACACACACACACACATACATACACACATGCATACACACACACACACACACACACAGACATACACCCACTGGCGGCTGACCAGCCACTCCTCAAAGCTAGACACAAATGCGTGTTTATTCTGCACACTCAGACACTACCTCATTGGCTGTTTGTTCAAAAGCCTCTCATCCTGAACACGGTCATTTATTCCACTAATATCTGTGGCAACCCAAATGGTAAATAAACACCAGGCTCGGCCGAAGGAGAGGTGCACTTTGTTTTTCAGTTAATCTATTATAATTTTTTATCCTGTTGTCTTGTTGTTGAGCTTGTCCGTCCATGTCTAGGCTAATATGTCTACATTTGCGGCTGTAACAACCTTAATAACTGAATGCCAAAACCTAAAGACTAAAAACATACTTTAGTGTTAAAGCAAAAATATTGATCAATTTGACCTTAAAATAACATTTTCAGGATCACATTAATTATCCACTGACCATCATAGAGAGGATGGCATCTTTGTCATTCCCACTCTGGGCCAGAATGTTCTGGACTTCTGGGGGAGCTGAACAAGAACCTCTCACTGGAACTGAGTAACACTGCATATCCCTGCCTTGTATGCATCCTTTGGATTTCCACAGTAAGTCCCGTTTTTACACAGTGTCCATACATTTGCTGTAGTCTCTGTTCTATTTACACATGCTCACTAATTACTTAATAAATAATAGCTTTTATAATGATTAACAGACTCAATGGCCAGAGTTTGGAAAGATAGCATCTTTTCTGGCCTTTTGCAAAGCATTGTTTGATATATATCAATTTGTCCAGTTTGAGCAACTCCATAGCAAGCACCTGGGATACCATAACAACTGCCCAGCAATACCACAGCAACGACAAAGCACCCACCTAGCAACACCCCAGCAACCACCACGCAATATTATAGCACCCAACTAGTAACAACTTAGCAATGCCATAACAACCATCTGGGATACCATAGTATCATGAAACACAAGCATGGCATGCTGATTTCTAAAAAGTTAAAAATGACACATTTCTTGAATATTTGAAGCAAAATGAATTTTTACAGTTTTTAAATAAACAACCTGTTCGCTGTCACTAGCTAGGACAGGGGTGGGCCAGATTCCATATATCCCACATGTTTAAGTCTAAGTCGGCTTCAGTGGGAGAGAAGGCTGTGACAATATAATCAACACCTTCTTCATAAGGGAACTCCATCAGTATCCAAAGACCCGGAGACCAGCTGAAAAAGTGACCACTAAATGAATGAAGTGAATCAAGTTTAAGAAGCTAATGGACTGGTTGCACAATAGTATTCAATCCAATGCTGCCTATTTGGTATTGGATAGTACAATATAATGTCATCTACCTGCTGCTTCTATTAATTAATGGTAGGTCTGCTGGAGTCTTAAAAAACTAAAATGCTTTTTGTGAAGGAGGTGTGAGGCCTCATTTTTATTTCCATCTCTGTGAGCAGGCCATCATTAGGGCATTCAGTTAGCACATCTGTCTGCCCAGACTAAATGGACAGAGTGAGTGAACTGAACAAAGAAAGGAGGGGTGCTATTTGACATTACGAACTCATAATGAGTAATGCACACCACACATTCTCAATCCTTCACAAAACTCCATCCCCATCAGAGGCTAATAGGCGGAAAGATTATTCCATCGTCTGCTTCACAGCATATTTCTGGAATGGAAAATGAGCACTCACATGCCTTTGAAATGTTAAATTTGCATTCCTAATTTTTTTATCAAGAAGTTTTGGTTTATCAATTTGCCCCCCTTTTTTGCCCTCTTTCATCTGGTATAACTGGATTTTATTTTACGCTAACTTAGAACCACAACATGCTTCCTAAATGTGTACTTTATCAATTGTTACCCCCAAGTTTGTTAGAAAAAAATATGTGGTTCTTTTAATTTTCTCCCATGAAGCATGAAAGAGGCAAATCTATGTCGATTTAAATCTAATTTTAATAAAATTCCATTTTTAATGTCACATGCAGTTAAAGGCATAATGAAAGTAAGTACTTAAATGAAATTTAAGTAATAACTGTAAATAAAAACTGAAAGTCAAACGGAAAATGTGTTGAAACGATCAAATATAGTTTTCAAATACTCTATCAAAAATATTACAATTACAATATTAAGAAATGCTGTTGCTTTCATTATTTCTCATTTTAGCTTATTGTCTTAGTGTTGCTATTACAATTAAGTACTTAATATGTAATTGCATACTTTCATTCATTTATCTTCTTATCCGCTTTGTCCTGTTCACAGCATGGCCAGTTCACCCACTATAGAGGCCAGAGTAACCAGAGTAACTTGTGAATCAAACCCTCAACCCCAGGAGCTGTGCAATGCACTACCTGTGATGCCACCATGGCACCCTTAATGAATCCTTAACCTAATTCCAAGAAATACAAAAAGAAAAAGAAATTCTGAGAGATAATTTTTTGTACCAAATTAAATTAAAATGCAATCAGTAGATCCTACTTTTTTAGATATCTCCAGAGATGTTCAATCGGGTTAAAGTCTGGGCTCTTGCTGGGCCACTCGAGGACATTCACAGAGTTGTCCCGAACCCGCTCCTTTGTTATCTTGGCTGTGTGCTTAGGATTGTTGTCCTGCTGGAGGATAAACCTTCATCCCAGTTTGAGGTCCAGAGCACTCTGGAGAAGGTTATCATCAAAGATGTCTCTTTACATCACTGCAATCATCTTTCCCACAACTCTGACTAGTCACCCAGTTCCTGGTGCAGCTGACTGTGAGAACAGGCTGCACTAAATGTCTCTTGCACAAGCTGGATCTATCATAACATTAAATCAGGGAAAGAGTATTGGACAGCACTCACATAGTCTTCAATATACAGTGCATCTGCAAAGTATTCACGGTGCTGCACATTTTGCTATGTTTCCAAATCATATCCAATCAATGAATTTACCACAGGGGTCCTGCAATCAAGCTATAGAAACATCTGAAGGATGATCAGTGGAAATAAGATGCACCTGAGCTCAATTTTGAGTGTAATGGCAAAGGCTGTGCATACTTACATCATATTTTGTGTTTTTAGTTCTAAGACATTTGCAGAAAAATCAAGCAAAATTATTAGAAAAAACTATTTCTGCATGGGGTATTGGGTGTAGAATTTTGAGGGAAATTTTTAATTTAATCTATTCTGGAATAAGATAGCAACATAACAAAGTATGCAAAAAGTGTAGTGCTGTGAATCCTTTCTGGATGCACTGTATATTAAATAAATATGTAATACAACTATATGATTGCTGTCCACTACTCTTATAAATAAAACTATATGAGTGTTGTCCACCACTCTTTCTCTGATTTATTGTTATGATAGATCCAGCATGTGCAAAAGATGTGTAGCGTGGCTTGTTCTTTCTTTTTGATTAATACTACATCACTGAACAGCTCACAGTGCTTGGAGAAGAATGACAGCTGCAATTCTGTTACATGGGTTAACAGCATAGCACTAAGTGATGGGGGAAAGTTAGAGCCATCCTACACATCCATAAAGAGCTTGGACTGTCTTGGACTTCTGGCCATGCATGGCTGTTGCATCACTGAGGATCAAACTCACCAAACTGCATGTCTGTTCCAGGCCTAAAGCTATTGACGCAAACTGATGGTACGCTAGCAATGCAGCTGTTAGGGATTACACTCAAATATGCCAGAGCATTCCTTTTATACTACTCTGCAACGGCATGCTAGCTAAATTCTTTTGCAGGACCATGCCATAAAAAAAGAGGAGCCTATTGTTTTTTCACCTTTCGGCCAAGAGGTCAGTGAAGGGCACTTTTTGGTTTTATTCCCCTGTCCTCTGCAGCTCTGTCTCAGTGCATCACATCAGCTCTTTTTCCCTTACCTACTTCTCTCCTCCATGTGCGGTAAAAGCCCTCATCAAAAGCCAAGGCAGCAGCATGTTAAGTTCTAAAACAGCTAGCCACCTCTGGTCAGACACCTGACCTTCAAGAAAGCAGTGTGAAGGAGGGAAAAGCAGAAAAGCTTGCAATCATCATTAATAATATAGCTGTGTACTTTGTGTGTGTATGCGTATTACTATCTGTATGTGTATTAGAATTTGTGTGCGTGTGTGTGTGTGTTTGAAGGAGAAGAGATGGGGCGCTGAATAATAACCTGAAGCAAATCACCTTTGGAGCGGTTAACTAATGCAGACGGGTGAGAGCGAGCTGTCCTGTGGGGTCATTGGTGAACTGGTTGGCTGGCCAGGGCAAGGCAGCAGTGTTTTTGCTTTGGGCACTGACACTGTCCTAAAGCCTTTAAGCATGGAAAAGGCCCTGCCTAACCTTCAGGTCCTCTGGAAAACAGAGAACCCAAAACAGCCAACCCATCACCTGTTAACCTTGGCCCTGTAAGTGCGGAAACTATTGACAGTGAGATAGAACAGAGTGCAGCTGGTTAGAGCTGGTTTTGTGGTTGGGGAGTCTGCGTTATAGGTCCCGTCTGCAAGCTACCCAAGGGAAAGCAGTTCTTCTGAATTCATATGCAGTCAAAACTGCATGGTTTAAGATTGGAAAGTACACACTGGATTAAAATGCAGATATTCATATAGCAGAGTACCCTCTGGTGTCCTCAAGGCACTTTTAACCGACATTTTTCTCAGCTCACAGTAGTAAGGACCATTCTCAGAAGGTAACAGAACAGGTCAGATTTTGCAATGTGGAACTATTTTACAGTGGAACATGGAAATATAATGTAACATCTGAGGATACATTGACTTTGACTGTGCTGGAGCACTTTTTTCTCCAGATATTTTTCTACTTTCAGAATTATTTTGCTTAAACCATGTGGGGAAATACACCCCCAGCATGTCATATCAGTAAATGTCAGTTTTTTACCACATTACAAACACATCACACCTTAACTCATCTTAATTGGTCACTGCACAGCATACACAACAAATTATATTCAGGGGGAAATAAGCAATGTACATATATGATCTTATGCTGGCATGATGCTTTCAGAACTTTATATAGACTGAATTTAGAATAAAGAATAGTGTCTTAAACTATACAGGGCACAGAATCAAATTTTCTTTTTCTTTCCACAAAAAAATGTAATCCAATTGTTTTAAAAACATCTTTTTCAAAATTTCATGATGAAAGGACCAATAGAAATGTTCCAAAATTACCTGGAAGTAAATCTTTTTACAGTGACTACTATTGAAGATTTCCCCCTTTTCCAGTAATGTAATTATGTTGGAGGTTTTATCCAGATGAAGATTTGACAGAATACTGGGACTGTAAATCTCATCAGCAGAAGAGAGGGTTAAACAACAGGCGTGGTCATGGTAATGCCATCTAGTAATATAGAGAAGACAGTACATTCCTTTTCCCCAGAACCAGATATTCTGGTACAATGATGTCTGTTCTATTGACTCACAAATCATTTGTGAGCTATTAAGAGAATTGTATGCTGATAAATGTGAAATCTGAGTAGGTTCTACCAATCTGGAACATACACAAACTGCAGGAGGGTTTTGTTACGATGTGTCGGGGTGATTTGCCCGTTTAGTTGTTAAACAGTGTTCATTCTTATTCAGCTCATTCACTTTTGTTTGACAAACATGAAAGGTAAGTAGGGTAGCAGAGAGAGCAACACAACCTAACATAGGTGACAATTGTAGTCTAACAGAAACAAATCAAATGTGCTTCTAGTCATATTTTTATACTCCCACGGCAAAACCATGGATAGTACTTAGGATAGAATATAGTGTTACAGCTGAGACCACCAGTGTAAACAGTGAGATATGTATATATCATCAAATATAAACCTAAAGTTAATGTTTTGATACTTTATTATTCACATGGTCAGCAAACATACTTGTAATGCAAATGGATGTTTTTCAGTTGTGTCGCTGTTATTTTGGCTTCTCCTAATTTGTAGTAAAAAAAAAAAAAACACACATTTGAACATCTTTATTGTATTGATCTGTAAAATCTATGAAATCTATGTTAATTTAGGACCGGAAAAAATCCTCCTGGGAAAATATGAGAACTATTATTTTTTAGAATTATTTTCCTTATTGACCAGCAGTCTCAATTTTTTTGTCTTGTTAAATTATACAACAATTCCAATAATACAACTATTTAAACTAATCATTAAAACTGAGGTATAATTTCTGAACTCTTGCTGACAAAGACAAGTGTTAGGATTTAGTAAGATAAAAAATATTTAGGAACTTTTTTACAAATACCAATTCATCTTTGATTTTTTTCTTGACAAATGTTAAAACAAAAATGAGTGATATTAAGATTTCTTAAGAATCACAGTTTATCTTAACTTTTATCTTACGTTTGAAGTTTAAAAAAGCACCAGATTTTATTCACTGTTAATAGACTAAGGTTTAGTTCCCTGGTTAGGAAAGCACACCTCACTACTGTTTTTTATTTTGTTTTGTTTTGTTTTTGGGCATTTGTTTTGTTTTGTTTTGTTTTAAAATAAAAATGCATGAATATGATCTGTATTCCCTGTGGTAAAAGAATGTCAAATATTTTCATATATTTTATTTTGAAATGGTCAATGTTACAGCAGGATTTCACATATTTAGTCTGTTTACCTTCTCCCTACCTTCTCCCATCTCCCCTATTGATCTGTGCAGACAGTTGTAAAGAAGCATTTCACTGCATGTTGTACTGTGTATAACTATGTGCGTGACAAATAAAACAAACCTTAAACCTTGAACCTTGATATCCTGTTGTTGCTAACACTATATTACAGTTTACACTTAAATTAGCCAGTGTATCAACATTCCTACTCAGGCATCCCAATAGTAGATGTGCAGGTTGCTTATGGCAAAATAATACTGTTTATGTAATACTTTTAAATAATTAAGCAAAAAAACAAAATGTGTTACGTTGTGGGAAAGGGCTGATACTTTTCAATTAATCTCTTGTGCATTACTTTTGATATTGTATCTGTCACACAAAAATCTTGTGTATGTCAATTTAATTTAATTTAATTTAATTCTTTAAGTTCCCTGAGCCGTAATTTCCACGAGGGAATCCTACCAAGGGATCAATAAAGTTCTATCTAATGTAACCTAATCTAATCTAATTTCCAAAAAGATTATATATAGAACATAAATTGTTTGACTAATTACAGATGAAACCAATCACGCAATATATAGAACCATTTTTAAAGCTCCCATTAAGGAGGGCACATTTTTGCATATTTTGAATCTTGTTTTTATATGTTGTAAAAATGTCATAATGCATGGACCAATAGAAATGCTCTAAATGTCATGGAATAAAAATATTTTTACACTGACTTCCACTGAAAGTTGAGGTTGTTATTTCTCCAATAAATTTAGCATTTTTGTGTGTCAGCCATCTTTACAGGGTTCAATTGGATCTGTGAGGAATGACACCACAGTCTGTATATCCAATAGTCATCTTTTGCTTTCTTATTTAATTCTTAGAACCCAAGATCCAAAGTTTGCGGTCAGTCACATGCTGTTTTCTAGACTTCAGGACCAGAGTAACATACAGACATGATTCAGACATGACAACATGACATAACAAGCAAACTACAAGACCTACCCTCTCTTACCAAAAAATTCACTGGTTTCCATCTGAATTAAATCCCAGTTTAAATGCCAAAGGAGCATTCTGAACACCGTTTGCCAATCCCTTAGGACTGACTGACCCTGTGTGTGTGCCCTACGATGGAGTAGCGTGCTGTCTAGGGTTGTTTCCTGCCCTTGCGCTCAGAGTTGCCGGCTGGGCACCGGCTTCCCCTTGATCCTATTCAGGAATGAGCGGTAAATTCCAGTGCATGTTTACTGCTCTGACCAGGTGTATACACATATGCATAATTGTTATAAATATCATTACACAGAAACACTGTGGATGATCAATTCCCAACAAGATATCTGAGATATAAAGTGTTTTCAGTGTTTATAAGCACAAAACCACTATCAGCTGCAGGTGTGAGTAAACTTTTTTGATCGCAACATAGTCAAATTCGTACAAATATCTAAATTCTCATTATATTAACAGAGATTTGAGTTGTGTAGGATCTACTGAAAACAACATTATCTGGGCCCATGTGACTGTCTCCTAAACATACTTTCAACATTCAACATCACATAAAGTATGTCAAACTACAACAATATCCCACCAAATTGTTCTGGGTTTGTAAATATTAAACCCTTGACACTCAACGTTCAACTATAGCATTTAAAAATGAGTTTAGCCTCGCCAATACACAACAAAGCGCGACAGAAGCAGTCGTTCTGCCGCAGGTAACACTTTTATACCAGCGAGCGCAGCGCGCGCCTGTAAGCGACCAATCAGGGGGACCTTTTGAGCGAAGAGGCGGAGTCTGTGCACCGTGCGCCAAACGTAGACTCTTTTCATACGTTATTATGTTTCATACCTGTTTTCAGTCTGGTCCCGCCTTTTGTGAGTCGGAATTGGTCCGCGGTGTCCCGCCTTCTGCTCTGTGATTGGGCAACGGACGGACCACAGATTCAGGGTAGCGAATCACGCCAGCGCTTGTCCTCCAAGCTGTAGGCCAATCGCAGCGCGCTGAGTTGGACGGAAAACGGGTGCAGAAAGTTGAAGGAAGCGCGGAGAGAAAAGGGCGTGTGTTTATGAGCGGCCAGTCGAGCAGAAAGTCCCTCAGTTGAGCTGTGAGCGCGCGGCGAGAGGGCGGCTGGCGAGCGGAGACGTCGTCGCTTGGTTGAAGTAGGGACGGCTGAGGTTCGTGGTGTCGGGAAGCGGAGCTTGTTTATTTTTGACCAACTTTGGCGGTTGGTGGAGGTGACGCGCGCAGCTTTAACGGCTGAGCAGGATGCGTGGGGTAACGTATCACCGGCTGAATGTCGTTTTGTGTCACACTTCTCTGACTAACCACACACACACGCCGAGGACTTTGACTCATTGGACTGTTTGATGGGGAGGTTGTTTCTGTAGCTGAACTCGCCCGGGCTTTCCTGTCACCTACACAGACTGTAAAAAAAGCCCACTCTTACAGTAATCATTATTCATCGCCCAACTCGGACCAAAACATGCCTAACGTGGATCCGTGGATCATTTTCCAGTCTGTTCGACCCTTGTGGCAGCTTCGAGGACGAGCTCCAGCCTCCCAGCCTCGGAGAGAAGTCAGCCAACTGTCATTAACGGTCCAAAATGGGCTCGGTGCGGTTTAATAACCCCAATCTCTTTACGTCACACTCGCTTTACCGTAGGATGACGCCAGAGAAGCACCTAGAAGCCCCCGGTTTTCCTAAGCTCTGATTTTGGTTTGTTATTAGGCTGTGCTTAACAACACTTCACCACTTTGGTCCTGAAGGTCGTTGTAGATGCTCCTCACCTGCCTCTGGCTGCTCTAGAGCTCCAGGGGCTTGGGGTGGTGAGCTGTTGTCAAAGGACAAGTGCTGTCTTCCTCCTGGACATGTGTAGCTATGTTCTTGTTTATCCATGTATGTTCATGCATATTCATCTGTGTTGTTTCTCCTCACAGGGCTGACTCTACTGGGAATTTTTGAAAAAGCAGCAGAGGTTCTCCAGGAACAACGAAAAAAAAGGCTATTGCTTCTCCTTCAGTGGACTATGTTTGTTCGCCGAAAGTCTCGCCGTTCTGAAACCGCCTAATCAGATTATGAAGATTTCATACTGCTGTGTCAATGACGGGTAAAATGGAAACACCCTTCTATCACGATGACACGCCGAGCGTTCCTAACTTTGGGCCACTTCCAGATTACGATCGATATCAAAACCACAAGATGATGAGCAAGAAGAACATGGCTGTGCACAGTTTCCCTGGCGCAGTGGGAAGCGCTTCCGGTCTCAAACTGCTGCAGGGCCAGGTCGGGAGCAATGGCAACCTCAACCCCAACGGCCTGGGCATTAACAGTAACCCCAACAGCTCGCTGATGTCCTCGCCTGACATGAACCTCCTCAAGCTCTCGTCTCCTGATCTGGAGCACTTGATCATCCAGTCTAACCAGGGGCTGGTTACGACAAGCCCTGCTCCAAGCTCTTCTGGCAACCCTTTCATGTACAGGAACCAGGCCACAAATGAGCAGGAGGGATTCGCTGATGGCTTTGTCAAGGCTTTAGCAGATCTGCACAAACAGAACCAGCTGGTCGGGGCACCCATGTCACCCTCCTCTTCCATCCAGGGACCATACCAGAGGAACCTCATGTCGAGTGGCGAGATGCCCATATACACCAATCTAAGCAGCTACAACCCTAATCAGCTCTCAGTCTCCTCCTCTTACCCGGGAGGACAGATCCCCTATGGTTCTTCAGTCCATGCCACTGCCCATTCCAGCCAGGGTCAGGGTCACCAGCCTCACGGCCCCCGTGGCCTGGATGCTCCTCAGACCGTGCCAGAAGTCCCTCATCTGCCCGGTGGGGACCCAAACAGCTCGCCACCCTCGCTCTCGCCCATCGACCTGGAGACTCAGGAGAGGATCAAGGCAGAGAGAAAGAAGCTGAGGAACCGCATTGCAGCCTCCAAGTGTCGTAAGAGGAAGCTGGAGCGGATCTCAAGGCTGGAGGAGAAGGTGAAGGTACTGAAGACGCAGAACTCTGACCTGGCGTCCACAGCCAGCATCCTACGGGAACAGGTGGCGCAGCTCAAACAGAAAGTCATGAATCACGTGACCAACGGCTGCCAGATAGCAGTCAGCTCAGCCACCATGGCCAAAAGTGGGGAGAGCACCAGCTGCTGAAACAATGAGGGTTTTTTTCTCCCTTTTTCTTTTTCTCTTACACACTCTCTCTCTCGCTTTGTTTCTTTCACACTCTGCCTCACACCGAACTCTCAGTCTTTCGTCCGCAGACCTCGTCTCACTTTTTTGGTGCCATAGCCACATGAGAAAAAAAACAATGAGGTAACGTGAGACAAATGGCATAAAAGTGGAGACTGGCCAAGAGAGTAGAGAACCTGTCTTGGCTGATAAAGATGGGGATACTTCAAGAAATGGAGAGAGCATGCGTGCAAGAGAGAGAGAGACTTGGCGCACCGGCAACAGCCTTTGCGTGAGGGCCTGAGATGCCCTGAACATCACTCTGAAACTACATACTGTGTGCGATTTACAGAGAAAACAATCTCAAACACACCTTGCTTACCATTTGAATGGTATGTATTCGTTGTATCATTTGACTGCACTTTGAACTTGATCAGGTCATAAGGGAAACTACGGACTGGGACACAGCAATACTAAACACCGCCCCCCCCAATGGAATGACTTAGCAAGGGAACAGCAAGGCACACAGGCAAGCACAGACCGGGTTTCGGACACAAACGGTGACTCACTCCGGGGATTCCTGCCCTGGAAAATAAGATCTTCTCCCCCCTGAGGAAGACTATCAACCCAGATTATGACTAAAAAGGCCATTTTCCACTTCGAGGAGATGGGAATACATTTTCTCTTTCCTTTTTTCCCCGGTTGATCAGCGTCATACTCAGCTGCAGGGGTAACATTTGCTGTTAGTCTTTTTTATTGTTCAGTAACATGCACTATTACGCAAATCCGAACATTTATAAACGGCCAGTGTTGTGGTCACATAAAGAAACCTTTTTTTGTGCTGTTCCTATTTGAAGTTGTCTGAAAACGAAGCTTCTCATATTTGATAAATGACCCTTTTCCAACCTCCCACAGATATTGGTATGTCAACTGTATTGTAACGTAGTTATACAAGTGGAAAGTCAAATTTTGTTGAAGTCTGGTCACCGTGTCTCAATAATACATTGGAGCATATTGTTTGTATGTTTGTTGGTTTGTTTGATATTGTGCAATTTGTGAATACAGGAGGGAGAAAACAACACCTTTTTTTACAAAACTGAGAGTTTCAGATTTTTTATAAGTATTAATTTACTAAGATATTGATTAGGCTACATTCATGAGCAAGGTTTGTGGTACTGTGCAACGAAAAGCACTTTTAGATGTACCAATTGACTTTTTTTTTCTTTTTTTTTTTTGAGCCTGAACTGAACTGAAAGATTCTTTAGCATTCCAAGAAGACCTTTTGCACTGTATTTTCTCTTGTGATATATATATTTTTTGTTTTTGTTGCTTGGGAGATGCATTTTAACAGTGGGTTAATGCTGTGTTATGTGCCCTAATGTTGTGTATTAATGCTGCGTTAATCTTGAGCTGCAGTGTGGCATGGCGAATTGGGAGGCCATGGCTGTTTCTCGATTAAGCCGCCATGGTCATTCATTAGGACACATCATTAGGCTTTGCAAAAGGGACATGAATGCGTGGGGTCAACTTGGTGTAAAGACTCTGCTGTAATCAGAGATGGCCAGCAAAGGGCTTTTGATCAATAGTATTTTGCTTTTTTTTCTTTTTGTAAGGACTCAAGCAATTTATTTATGCAAAACTTTATCGTATTTATGTTGTGTAAAAGAACTGTACAGTGTCATATTGGCACTTTTTTCTTTCTTTGTTTAGTTAGTTTCTTTTGTTTGTTTTTATTTGGGAACTACATAATTGCACAAAAATTGAAACAGTAAATGATGTCTAATATTTATCCTATGTGTACAGCATAACAGTTTTAATTGTTTTTTTTTATTATTATTTTGCCTATGTTTTTAGTGGATTCCAACAACAAAAAATAATAAATAAAAGCCACAATTGTTGATACAGTATCAGAAAACTAGTCCAGAAGCATATTGTCTAGTAACGTCTAAGAAAGCATGTTTAACTTTGCATTTCATGGAGAGCTCCTAAAGACAGTTTTGCTCTTTGTTGGGTGATTGATACTTACACACAGAGAAAGGAGAGAGAGAGATAGAGTGAGAGAGAGAGAGAGAGAGAGAGAGAGAGAGAGAGAGAGAGAGAG
Source organism: Acestrorhynchus altus (assembly GCA_034509495.1). Taxonomy (NCBI): domain Eukaryota; kingdom Metazoa; phylum Chordata; class Actinopteri; order Characiformes; family Acestrorhynchidae; genus Acestrorhynchus; species Acestrorhynchus altus. Next base: position 9,104,108 of record CM067511.1, on the reverse strand, counting down.
AGAGAGAATCCCATAAATCTACTATTGTTGGTGCACTGAAATGCCTTTCCTATAAAAACACATATATAGATTGTTCTATTTATATATGTTTATATTCATATCAAGCTGAATAGATTTGATAGGGGGTACTAAGACAGGTGTTCAAGCTGTCAAATAACCTTAGAGCGTCAAGGAAATATTTATTTTTTTGAAACTTGAATAAGGTTTTGGATGTCACAGACTTATATTTTTGTACAAAATTGTTCTTTTTTTGTTTGTTTGTTTTTTGGGGTTACTATGAAGAGTGAGAACAGTGCATACTGTATTGGTTCGTATACTTTTTGTCATTCCAGAATACTTTATTTATTGAGGTGGTGTTAAAGAAATAAGAAAAGAAGCTAGTGTGACATTGTTTTTATGACTGTGCTTCACACATTTGTCTCATGTGAATTTGTTGGTTGGTTTTGCAATTTAAAAAAAAAAGAAAAGAAATTGAGCAAAACTCCCCAACTTCGAGACTTAAGATATTTTGTCTTATGTTTACTACCAGTTTGTTATTACCTGACAGTAATCCATATCACTCTCACACAAAAACCTTGTATCTCCAAAATGGCAACTTTATACGATAATGTAAAATCCTTTATAACTATAAATGGAAGTGATTTTGGAGCATTTCTGTTGGTCCATTCAAAAACAGGGTTTTTGCGTGAAAGGTGATATACTGAACATATATGGCACATTTTTCTTGCTATGGTGTGCTGTATTGTGTATGGCAGTATCGTTCTGTTTTTGTTCCCTGGCCTGAACTGGCAGATTTCTAATACCTAAGTTGTACTTGAAGAACATTACAGCAACTTTGAGGTATGAAACATACCGCCATCGTTTTCTGTGGAACTGATAGGGTGGGGCTGTCCATGATCTGCTGCTTTATGGTTGTGTGTATCAGTCCAGGAAAAAGATTAGCCATGTTCCTAAACAGAGAGAATCTTTACAGAGAGTTCCTTACACTCCATTGATTTTCACACTAAACACACTGATATGGTGAAGCTGTGAGTTCTTGTGCGAGATGCTCTGGGGTTCAAATTACACAATGTTTTGTCATTAACCACACGCCGATGTAAAGGGTGTGTGATGGTAACGATGACGTTAGCAGTTATTTGACCCAAATAATGAGCTCTCTGCCCCACCCTCAAGCCAAAGATACTCCTTGTAAAGTACTAGTATATAGATCATGGTTTATTGAGCACCCTTAACAACAGTTTCGTAACAGTATTAGCTGACTGTGAGTCAAAAAATGAATTCCTGGATGACAGTGTTTTTCGTGAAAAGGTGTTCTTTAGGGGAGGGTTAGTCGACCCATCAGCTCTTGCCCTTCCTTTTTAGCCCCCTTCTATTGACCTTCAGTCCAAGACTGAAGGAATTTGTAGTCTAAGTGCAATCAATCATATCGACAGCGTCACATGACTAAGGGGCGACTTGCCTTGCATTGTTTAATGGTTGTTTTATTTGGTTCTAAGCGATATACAGTCTTGAATTATTGTTCACTGTTTCCATGTTTTTTAATCAATAAAGCCGTAGGTTTCTAAACAACAGCTCTGTTGTGTCAGCTCTAATTTCAGACGTGTTTTGTTAACTTTCCAAAAACAAAAAAACTAAATAAAACAAAACCGGGGGTTTAAAGGAGATCTCACCAAAAGAGGCTTTCACCATTTGAAAGCTTGAACAAACATCTACAAACAATCTCACTGGTTGTTTAATGAATGGTCAGGATTACATCCAAATCTGGTCATGCCTTGTTTACAGCCATATTCCTAGGAATCCCTAGGTAACTTTTTTCCCTTTCACTGCACTGCAGTTTTCCAGTTCTCTTAGAACTTTCATTTTCCACAGAAACAATTTTGTAGGTGATTTTGTTTTGGGGAATTTGCAATAAGAAGCAAACAGTATTGAAAGCTCAGTAGAGAACATTTTCTGAACACACAGTACAGGTCTGAGTTCTCGAAATACAGAACTATAAGAGCAACTACAGAGCAACTGATGACTGGATGTGATGTTGAGAAATGCTGAAATGCTTCAAGTGAATACAGTCAGTAATGCACATCCATTTAAGAGAACAATTTGAAGGAAGTGGTCTGTTGTGAAGACAATAGTCTGAACACAGTACAGTAGGTGTGTTTGTTGCTTTGGAAACCATAAAGGTGCTTGTATTTTATTCATTTCCTTGAGGTGTACTTATGACCTTTGTGTGCTGCTTATATAACAAAAACCAATGAATTTTTAATGTGACCACTTTCAAATGCTTTTCATCCAGAGATCCCAAATTAAACAGCCAGATTTTATTACTTTTTTTCTTCAAGCATATCACACAAAAAACCTTGCATCTTCATTTTGTCTGTTTGCACTTTTTGTACTATTTTGCATGAACATATCAATATGTAAACGTAAACGTAATATGTAAACTTGCTGCTTTATGTGTACCCAGTTGGGCTCCCTTTAAAGTACTGTATCTTAGTGTAATGTATATTTTATGATTTTGGAGAAAAAAAATATGGAGGATAATCATAAGGATTTCCATGTTTTCAGCTCCACTGACTGTATAGGACTACTTTGTACTCCTATTACAGACTGTAGTCTATCTGTTTCTCTGCATACGTTGAAAGCCTCCTTTCACCCTGTTCTTCAATGGTCAGTACAACCACAGAGCAGGAATTATGTGGGTGGTGGGTCACTCAGCATTGCAGTGACACGTGGTAGTATGTAGTGTGCTGGTAAGCGTGGATCAGACAAAGCAACACTTTAAAAGACTTTGTGTCCTGCTAGGACAACTATTTTGCTTCAAATGTTTGTGAGTTGAAATGAGGAATTTCAGGACATGAGCCCTTTAATTTATGTAAATGTGGCAAGACTAATTCCTTTTGATAATTGTTCAGAATTGTTTGATGACCTGTGAGTGCTTGATTGCTTTGGTCTGCTTGAACTCACTTTGCAACAGAGCTTTACAAAGTGTCATGACAGCTGTCACAAACGCACATTACATACAGCATACTATAATCCTGTACTCAGTCTACTGGTGCCTAGCAGTACAGTCATACATTGCACTGACACCCACCCTGTGTCTGAGGCCTTCCCATAAGGCTAGGGCTTCCAGTAAAGCACATGGAATTGGTGCATGGGTCATTGTGAAAGTAAAAGTCACAGCTGAGGATGCAGAGCGTCAGGGAGTGGGACGGGGGAATCTGACTGTCTGCAACACTGAATTCAAACTAAGAAAGGAGCTAAAAATGGCCTCACTGATAGGAAATTGTTTTTTTTTTTTCACATCCTGCTGACCCATTGACAGGTTGGCCCTAGCTGCTCTCATGTGGGTGTTTGCTCTTGATCGAAGCTGGCGAGACACTGGGGTTTCACTACGATGGGGAATGAACGTGAACAGAAACCGCTTTATAAATAGAACATCTTCATCAATCTCACGTCATGATTTGTTGTTTGCGCAGTGATGGTGATGTGACCAAAAATACACAAGAAAACAAGAGTGTTTGAGCACATGACCCGATTTCCACACCACTACTTCCTTCGTCGTTATTGTCTTCACTGTCCACGTCTGTTTTGTTTACCCTTGCGTTCACAGGCCACATCAAGCCTCTGAAATCATACTGAGCTATCTGCTGGTGTGTGAGTGTGCATCTGAAGGCCCTTGTCTTCGTTCTGAACCTCACAGATGTGCTCTCATTTGGGAATGACTAACTCTCCATTTTCGCCCACCTTAGCTACCCACACACAGGCAAGGAAAAGAAAAGAAATTGTGGGTCAATGAGTTACGTCCATTCTCAGCTGATGCTCCCTCCTTAGACGCTCTGCTCCTCAGAGGATGTTCTACTACAGGAACTCTGAGTCGCCTTTGAGATGGACAATAAAAAGAAGTGCAGTAACCTTAGAGAAGATTGTAAAAATAAGTGGCAAAAAGTTTAGAACTCTTTTTGGCTCCCAACAGATTGTTTTCTAGATGATTCTTTTTCATGCATTTGTAATAGAACTGTAAACCCAATTCAAGGATCATGTTTGAATCTTCATCATTCAGTGTGGACTGTATAATACATATTTTCCTCAATATTTGGAGCCATGCTGTAGAAGAACTCCATCTAGCTCCCTTAAAATCCTTTCGATAGACGGTTCTTCATTATCTCCAAGTTGGTAAAGGAGATGAAGAGCCTTTCAAGAGAAGCATTATGTAAACTCTCATTTACTACATCTCAAAAAAATATATAAAATATTATGAAAAAGGCTTTTTTGTTGTTGTTCATAATTTAACTCAAAAAGTGAAATTGTCACATGTTATATTCCTTACATTTAAAGTGATCTTTTGATTAGTGATCTAGTCAAACTTGAAATTAAATATTCTTATCATTTAAGATTCTGGAGTTCTGATTTTCATGAGCCATAAGCCCAACAATCAAGATCAACAATAAAACAGAAATGTATAAAATATGCCACTTTACACTTAAAGAATATAAAATCTGACACTTTCACTTTTTGTAAGAAATTATGAACACAAGGGAACTTGTATATTCTTTTATATTCAAATTTTTTGGGAAGCACTAGTATGTTCAATAGTAAATATGGATACTGATACAGATTGAGCCTTCTGTCCAAACTCTGCATTCATTTTGCCCAAATTTGTGTATCTTCTCTGAAAGCTTATGGACACCAACTGAACAGAGCAGTACCACAAGAAATCATAGGGGGAGTACATTTCATTAACATTTATGGCATTTAGCTGATGCTCTTCTCCAGAGTGACTGGCTGCCGGTGTTATCTGTTGTGCCACACCAACAGGAGTATAGTCAATAGTTCAAGCTAAACACAACCACTGCCATATGTACACAAAATAAACCTGAGAGGACTCTGGTCTGCCCTCTACTTGGTGTATTGTTTAACATAAATGCCAACGTAAAGGATGCATCGAATGTGGGCAGTGACGGTTACATCATTGGAAACAGACGTTTCATTTTTGTACGTAAAGAGAATGAAAATCAGTGTCATGTCTTTACTACAATCAAACACTCAAGCCCAAAACAATGTAGAAACCTTTCAAGATGCAAAAGATTCCTACAGGTTTCTAATGCCCATGATATATTACCCCATAATCCTGCCAACTCTATCAGACAATTCTAGTGTATTTTTTGTGCTTTTTAAATTTTATTAATAAACTAAGCTATATTCTGTTCCATCTGTGTATTTTTAAGGATGTGTAATATATCCATCCAGCCATTTCAATGTATTCAACTGTCCTTCATCTAATTTTAACACTTGGCCTTCTTACAACTTACAAACTAATAAGACCACTATTGAATCCCTAATGAACATTTAATTCATATTTAATCAAAGATTCGTTAATGTAAACTCAATAACAATAGCAAGTATTAACAAGCAAAAGGACAAAAACATCTGCATACTCAAATCTGTGTAAAAATCATTTTAATTTGCTAACTTTTGGTGAGAGATATTCTTCAAGGCATGTATGAAGAAATCATTTTTGCGCAGATTTGATGTGGATGTTTCTGTGTTGTATGCTTTTGCTTTTTTACCTCCAGCACCTCAGTTAACTTTAATACCAGATGAGCTTTGTTTCTCTGATTTTTTTGAATATCAGTACGAATATTTTTTTCTAGAACTTTCTAGAAAATCTATTTGTTTTTCCCTTATGAAACAAAAAGGGGCAGTGGCACAGTAGAATCATTTTTGGTTTCATTCCTTTGAAGTTTTGCTAATAATTTCACATATATTTCATAATGGAATGTCCACATAATGTAAAGCCACTATACTAACTAAGAATTTTACCTAGAACTTTATATTCAAGCCAAGAACCATTTAGTAACCTATTAGAAATGGGCAGAGTCCTTGTATCATAAGAATACTGGAAATCTTATTGGTGTTATGTTAAACCATTTTAATAGGTTTAAGAAGAATCGTTGTATCCTTAGAAAGAACCATTTCATATTTTAGAAGTGTTTAGAACCTCCAAATGATTTAGAACTGTACTTCCAGGCCAACACCTCATTAATGAGGTCTATTTAAAAGTTTAGTGTATGAATAACTGTCCCTGAGCTTTGTGCTTCTGGGTTTTTTCCATTGGCAAAAATGTAAAAAATAGTTTGTTAAATTAAATTGATATTAAATGTGTTCATTTTGTACATGAAAATCTTATTTGGGGAACCTCCACGTGTAAAATTGTAATATCTATACAAGTGAAAGTTCTTTTTATTACTGTACTAGTCAGTAGTCATTTAGGAAGCTTTATTTTTAAGTGAAATGTTGTTTTTCCATTTGGAAACAAAAAGGGTTCTTTGGAGCAGTGACACGGCAGAACCACTCTTGGTTCCTCTTCCTTTCTTTTCAGTGGATATTTCTTTGAAGTCACCTAGAACCATATGTCCAAGCCAAGACGTTGAAGGAAGTATTCTAGGCAAAACGTTCATTTTTCTGAGAATCACAGCTGAGGTTTTTTCTTGTTTAGTGTTGACATTGTGTTTGAGGCTTTCATAATGATGTGCCAACTTGTTCACCCATGGATACAGTTTCTCAGGAGTCAGGCATATTGTGAACATGTGTCGTTTCTGCCTCGTCATGTTTCTGGTTGGCTAACAGGAAGCAGGTGCATTCCAGAAAGCAATTATGGGCATTTTCTAAGCCTACCAGTGATGTATCAATACCAGGCCACCAACATGTCAAGACTAACCTCTTTTACATCCTGTATTAATTTGACATTCTGCGTTAAAAGGAAGTAAGTAGGGAAGTGAGAGAGAGAGAGAGAGACAATCTGTGTGTGTCAGAGAGGGAGTGAAAGAGTGTAGGTGCACACTGTAGAAGGAAGAGAATTGCACATGTGTGCAAGGGGTGGATTTTTGTTGTCCTGAACTATTTGTCTTGGGAGGGTTTGGGTGTGTAATCAAGATTGCAACACATGAGTGGGAGGAGGGACACACCCACTGTGTGTGTGTGTGTGTGTGTGTGTGTGTGTGTGTGTGTGTGTGTGTGTGTGTGCGTGCACGTGTGCATGCCAACACCGTTGGCCTAAGCTCAAGAGTGCTTTAATAAAAGATGAGTGGAATGAGGAGCTCACAAGCCCAAGTGCAGAGATCAACACATGCATCTATTTCAGGTGAACACTTCCTACATTGCCTTGGCAACAATTGTAGCCTTGATGTTCTCTGTCTCTCTACTGGCAGAAGGATCTAATAAACCACAGCCACTCATGAAAGAACATTAACAGCACCATCAATGTCTTACATTCCACACAGAGGCATTCAGATGAAGTGACCTGAACCACATTATACTCACAGACTTAACAGCAGCAGCAGATGTATTAGTATGGAAGGAACACCCTCTTTATTTCATTACTGTAAAAATGATGGTAACATAACTACCAGTCAAGGCTGGAATCATGATCTCATGAAATCATAATCTTCCCAGGTGTTTTCTCAACCTACACGCTTGGAATAAAGATGCTACAAAGGGGCGATGCCATAGAAGATATTACATTCCATAAGAAAGCAAACATCCAAGTTATTGTTAAAGAGATTGCACAGGCAACAGGTTTCTGTGGGGCTCACATGGGTTGAGCCTGGGCTAGGTGGGTTCCAGTTCGGCATGGGCTTTGTACATGCATTGTTCCTAGGACCTAGTTGGGATTTTCCAAATGGGCCCCGTCATTTCAGCCCACCTTAAGCTCACGTGAGTTTTGACCCCATCTGCATGGTCACAACCCAGATGAGGCCCATGTTTAATCCCTCCTGATTCCAACAGGGACTCTGTTGGGCAGCCATCCAACATGAAACCTATGGACAAAAATTTCCCAGTTGCTACCCATACAATTCCATGGGCGTTTTAACTGGCTTATGTGAGAAGGAACTTTTAAAGGTTTAAAAACACTGACTTAAAGGTCCCTAACAATTCAAGAGTTGTTTTTTTTACATTCTTACAATATCACTCTCTTACCAAAATGGTTATTCTGTGTTATCATTTAAAAATCCTTTGTAACATTTCTATTGTTAAAGGTGTATTTCCATGTGTTCAAAATTACCACACTAATGAAAATGTGGTTCTAGATAACATGTAAATAACGTTTTTCCTTATAGCCACGTATTGATGAGAACCATTTTAGTGCAATATAGAAATATAGTAGAACTACTGTTATGAACCCTTTTAACAAATGTGTATTTAATCATTTATGTGCATGAAAACTTTAATTGCAGGAAACCTTTAGCAGTAAAAATATATACCTGAACTTTCTTGTTGTTTTTTGTTTCATTAAATTAATGATTCACTGTTGCCAAGCTGTATTGTAGGTACAGATATTCAAAACAGTATGGGTTGTGTAGTTCCTTGTATACTCAAAAGATGATGCAGAACATCTAAAAATATAGCTGATCACTTGAGAGCCACAATGCTCTCATCAGTTTATTATAGAGTACACATCACCCGGACAGATATGAGTCTAGGCAGTCTTCCAAGAAAGACTGAATGCTCTTAGATTACAAGGGTGTTCCACAAGGCTCAAACCTTGGCCCCTTTTTATTTACAAAGCTTATCGTCATCTTCTCCTCTTACACCTACAGTCAATGACCTATTTGGAGGTTAAAGGGGACGTTTTATTAAACGCAGTGATCACCAAAAACTTCAAATTAACAAACCAAATGACTAAAAATAATGGACTTACATTTTCAACAAGGTGGATATCCTTGCTGCCACACAAAAAACATAACTTTCAGTGGAAGTCAATGTTAAAAGACTTTATTCCATGACTCTTTGGAGCATTTCGATCAGTCTTATCATCATGGAAATTCAACGCATTTCACAAAAAGTGAAAAAAGGTCAAATGGAAATGTTTTTGCATGACAGGATATATATTTCTGGGATTTCAAATAAAATGCCTCATGCTTTAAAATGAGTTCTTAAAGAGATCCTTAGTTTTATATACACATGGCAGCTCTTTTGGAAGCTTAAAGGGTTCTTTATATGTATATGGTTCTATAAACCACCATTTTGTTGTGGAATCTTTTCTGACAGAGAACCGTATTTGTCATGTCAAATGATTTTACTTGTGTTCCGTTCTCATTGCTCTATACCACAGAGCTGCCTTTAGTAACAAATTCTTGAAGCCTTTTTTTAAAGGTGTGAACATTTAAACACATTAAGGATAAAAGCCTTTTGCAGTTTGCCTCCTGATTTAAATTCATGCAAGGTCAGTCCAGTGCTCGAGTGAGCTTTGTTTTTGCATTTCAGCCTTGTAGCCCAAAGGCTGAAATAACAGTGACACTTCAAGTCACAAGCAGATAACAAGACAAACCAGAGAACAAGAACAAGAAGGGAAGAGAAGAAGTCGTCAGCTCTCACATTCAGACAGAAAGAGACATGGAGGAGTGATCTAATGAGAGCTGAAGAAGCGTAGGGCTAGTTTAGCAGGGGGACTCACTATTGCTGGGCATTTTGGCAGTTGTGATGACCTACATCAGGCTGGAAGTCCGTCTGATTTGTTGGATGCTCTTTAATGTCTTATGTCTAGAGATAGCTAAATCTTCATACAAATGTTGAAAGTGCTGCTGTAGAAGAACCATTTTGGTTCTCCAACCTCTTAAACTCTGAATATTTACATCTGAAGGAACATTATTCAGTAATTACATTCAGTAGCTTCAAATGTGCATGGTTGTACTGTACATTAAAATGATTCCCACGTCCTGCTAGGCTGTTTCTACAGAGTTGCCATAGTATTCCAGGTAGTTTCCATGGTGTTGCTTGCTGGTTACTAGTTGCTTGCTATGGTGTTGCAAGGTGGATGGTAAAATACCACAGGTGGTTGCTCTTATGTTTATACGTGGATGGATACTACAGCGTTTCAATGTGACTGCAACTGTATTTCAGTTGCTATATGTTGCTATATGTAGTGGCTGCTATATTGTTGTTAGGTGGTTGTTAGGCAGTTGCTATGGTTTCCCGTTTGGTATTGGTGTCCCAGTTGCTTTCATACCCCATATTTGCTTTTGGTGTTACTTCTGTATTTGCATCATTGTGACATAAGGAAGGTGCCACAAACTTTGCAGCCAAGGAAGAAAATCCACAACAATCTGTTGCTATGCAGAAACAGTGTATCCAATTAAAAAATCTGAATCAAACAATCTGGATTTGAATCTGTATTGATTTCTCAAAACTGCAGAAAAAGAATAAAATAAAAATACATGAATGATATAAATTGTATAAAAATAATGTGCAATCCTTTGAAACCAGAACTGCATCGAAACCAAAGCTAATGGGTTATTTTTAAGCTGAAGAAGTGAGGAATTTGAACCTGGAACTACTAGAAGGTTCTATGGAGTCCTAGTCTAAAGAAACTCCAGTTGAACTTTCATATTTATAAATGAGATCTAAGAGTGCGGAGGACCCCAATATAATGTAAAGCTGCTGCACCAATTAAAGAGCCATACATCTAAGCCTAGGACCACTTACGATCCTTTCAGGATGTTAAGGCAGATTGAAAACATATAACTGCAATTCCGTACTTAATTCTAACCTTTAAAAGTTCAAGCAAGGTCAAAAACACTCAAGATGTTCTCAAGAAAAGACATATCCAATGCTAACTGGCCAATCTCAGCTGTTTGGATAGCTGTAAGAGCCATTGCAGACCACACTAACATAATCGGTGCTTGTGCTCAACAAGACACGTCGAACATGAACAGGGGAGACTTCAGGGACATTGGGAACACACATCTGAATGTGAAGTGTTCTCCTGGGGATCTTCTGCTGGTCCTTGACCCTAACGATTGTGGTTTTGATTATGCCTGTATGTTTCCCATTTAGCAGTGCAGATTTGCTGTGGTTCGAGTTTCACACTTTGCTTTCTTTCTTTAAGCCCCTTTATTAATAGGGAAAGTGTTTATTGCGCCCAGGGGTCAAATAATCAGACATTCCATCCTCTCCGGTGTACTTAGGTTACACATAAAAATGCCTACGTGATGTTTGGGTTTGACAGGATTATGAGACAGGAATGAGACTGTTTATGAACACAATTGGCTGATGAACCAAATTTGATTATGGTCTTGTTCAAATGTAATTATTTAAGAAACTTACTGTTTTCAGTTATAGATTCATATTAGACTTAAAAATAAAGGTGCTTTAAATTGTTCTTTGAACAAAACACCTGACAAAACAAAATGAAGGGTTTAAAGAATGTTTCTTTACCAATTTTTCAATCACGGTTCTTTATTAAAAGAGAAAGTGTTAATTCAATGGGATTGCTCAAAGAACCATTTTTAGAATTTTTTTCAAGGACAACACCAGTGAAACTACTGAAAAATGTAGCAAGAGCACAAACTGGTAGCTGGTTGTATAAATAACTACTTATTCCAAGTAAGTTTGGAGCTTTTCTAATGGTGGGAACCTTACCTTACTCCTTAATTTCAAAAAGTGAAAACTGTAAAAATAGTGGAAAAAGGTTTGTGCATAATAATAACAATACAAAACAAATGATTCCAAACCTCCGAATGAGTAAAACCTTGAGTTACCTTTTTAGCTTTGCAGAGATTTCACTGAAATCAGAAACTAAACTTGACTATTTCCCCTCAGCAGATACAGTAACTTGATTGTTCATGGCTTTACAACTATTAGTAATAGTACTATTATTACCACTCTTCTGTATTAGCATGTGTAAACTGGAGCTGACATCAGACTACTGACATGCATCAAAGCTCCTGAACCAGTGCCTGAGCATATGCAAAGCAAGCCTGAGATGATTTGGTAAAACACAGATTGCACTCGGCGCACCGCAGCATTGTGTTGGGTTGCATCAGATGATTTTTGGATCTGGGTTTCAGCAAACAAACAACAGCCTGGTGTAGTTGTGAAAAGAGAAGCAGACTGAGTGAGAGATATGACAATGAGGACGACAGCCTGTCAAGGCAAGAGCTAAGCAGCTCTAATCTATAATCTAATCCGATTGGCCACACTGAAAAGTATTAGCCTATCAAAAGCATCCTGAAGGAAATGCAAGGATAAATCAAGGTCATGCACAGCCTTTTGCTTTAGTACAAAGATTCCAAATCTGTCTCTCAGTAAGACAGACAGACAACACAGCTGCGTACTGATTATATCCCTGAACACAAAGCTTGTGTACACTTTCCCACAGATACAAATGTATGTAAAATCTAAATCCATGCACTGGAATTTGTGAATCTACTGTAAGAAACAGTTTCAAAAATTTCATTTACACAATGTTCACTTTAGCCTCAGATGTGGTCAGTTGGATTCTTTACAGCAGTGTTTCTAAACCTTGGTCCTGGAGGCACCCCTGGGGCACAGTGAGCATATGTGCCCAGAACGGTGGGCAGCCCTATCCACGGCACCCGGGGAGCAGCTGGAGAGTTAAGTGCCTTGCTCAAGGGAACTTCAGTCATGCCCTGCCAGTTGAAAGATTTGAACCAGCAACCTTCCAGTCTGATTCCCTAACCACCAGGCCATGGCTTCCCCAGAGAATGAAGCCTGCTCATCTTTGACTGGAAATTATGCCTGGTGGCATTGCAATGATGATTGCAGAGTGGACAGACTTTCCTGTAAGGACTTTGTTGCATATTATTACTATTTTTAACTGTTGTTGTTATGATGATGCTACTAAATGAGGGAGTCCGTTGTTTACTGTCCTGACCTTTATTGCATATTTCTTTGTGCTATTTTTAATATAGCATATAATAATTTAGTGTATTGAAGCCTATGATTTAGCTAGCTGCTGCTGATTTTCAGGCCTGTTTGACTGGTCTTTGAAATGCATGTGGTGTTGTTGTATCAATAAGGTAAAAACCTGAAACAGTCTCTCTGCTACTCATACGTGCATGCATTGGAACCTTACAGGTAGCCTATACTGGAAAGTGCTTGTGTATTCTGTGAAATCTTGCTGGCACCACTGGACCCAATTCCTACTTGCACTGTGGCAGTTACAATTGTAGTTCCCACACCCTTAATATGAGGGTTCTTCAAAGTTCTTCTGTAAAGAAAATGGTTCCATATGGGGTTATTCAGTTAAAGGAGAATGTGCTGTAGATGGTTTTATATAGAACCTTTTTGAAAAGGGATCTATATAGCACTAAAATGGTGCTACTATTATTACAAGATTGTAACAATAGTAAAACCCTTGTTGGTGCTACAGTATATAGATCCCTTTCCGAAGAAGGTTCAATATAGAACCATCTACAGCACATTCTCCTTCAATCTGAAGAACCTTTTCAGAATCCAAAGAACCTTTTAATCAAACAAAGTGTTCTTTGAGTGTACATGGTTCCATATAGAACTGTTTTCTTTACTGATGAACACTTACACAACCCTCAATGTTAAATGTGTAGAATTCTGGCTTAACGTAATTTTTCATGAACTATTCCATATGCATTTCAAGTCATTCATTAAAATAAATCTTTGTTCCATAATCTGCTAAACATTTCATGAAATCAAAGATTGCTGGTGTTAATTTCAAGCACATTATCAAGAGCACAGCTGAACATCACAGGTTAGAAGCAAAGTTACTGAGCCATGACAGCCCTCAAAACACCTACTCAGCACAACCGCCTCTCAACCTGAAAAACCTGTAGGATTAATCTTATTTGCACGGATAAGGGGGGAAATCTCATAAACATTTCTCTGTGTCATTAAAAAGCTTTTTTTCTTGAGCGCAGGCTTTACAGACGTCAAACTCAAATAACTCTGGTCCACCCCATTCCCTCAGCACAAAGCCAAATTAGGGGTGTGGCACTTGTCTTAAACCTGAGCTTTACGAGGTCCAACAATGGCTCTGCTACACGTGGGTCCTCCTCCCATCCATTAGCAGGAATGGCAGTTGAAGCCAAAAATACATCTCCTTCAACAAGTCAGGTGACTCAAAAAAATGTAGTGCTGCTCAACGTTTGTTGACGTGCTGTTTGGTGCTTTGCACCGACATTTTCTCTTATCTGCACTTTTCAGAGGCACTGATTATTCTGACAGGTAAACAGTGTCTGAACACAAGTAAAAGAAATATGAGATGTTCAAGATGTTGAATAAAGCTGCAAATTTTTAAAATGACTGAGAAGGCTGTAGAAATGTGTACACACACACACACACACACACATGAAAAACATGTGTTTTTTACATTTTTACATTTCTGGACACACAGCATTGTTTTATATACAAATAACAGTGATTTGGTTCTTTATCTGGTTTTCAGGGCTCTTATGGTGGAAAGCATGGCTTGTTAGATAAATTTGCTTCTCCTGTAAGGTTAGCACTTTCAGTTTCATCTAATAATACAATAATTCTAATGAAAACAATACAGTGTACAAAAAAAAACCCAGCACACTCCAAACAAATCCTTAAGCTTGATGTAAAGATGAGTAAACAGAATCCACACCTCGTTCATTTATAATCTTAACAAATGTCTGTGGTTAGGAGGTTAGGAATGTTCCTGCTTGAGGAACCTGTCTTTTGTGTTAAACTAAGAGGCAAGGAAAAAAAAAATCACCTCATTTAATACATTCCATCATCACATTCAACCTTTACAATGTTCAGGGTTTGTGTGTGTGTGTGTGTGTGTGTGTGTGTATGTGTGTGTGTGTGTGTGTGTGTGTGTGTGTGTGTGGGTGTGTGTGTGTGTGTGTGTATGTGTGTGTGTGTGTGCGCGTGTGTGTGTGACTAATGATAAATCATTGGATAGTTTAACAAGGGTTTATCCCCCTGTTTGACACTCAGTCAAGAACCCATTGCCTTTCTGAATCCGCTAACGGGACAAAAGGGGCTTTGAAGTGTCGGCTAATAAAAGGTGCTTCAATGGTGACCCCTGCCACCTCACCTCTTTGTAATGTGAACCCTCTGTGCTCTGTAACTCCAATCGTCCTCCTTATTTGTTTTCACTGTGTTGATTCAATTAAGTCTCCGGCAATTACCTCACATTTTTAAAAGAGGGAGCCTTTTTGCCTTTGTGGGTTTTAATGCTAGTCAAATGCTGTGTTGGATTTACCAAAATATTTTCACAGTTTCCAAGGGTAACCTTAACTTGATAGAGCTCGTCCCGCCAGAACGAGCTCAGTCAGGCCTGCGAGGGATGGGGGTGTGGGGGTTGGGGGGAATGTGGTCCGTGCAGAAGAACGGCATCCAATCAAAGAGATTAATTGCTTGTGGGGACGAGTCGGCTGTCAAGGTTGTTTTGCAGCTGTGTCATGTGTAAACACTGTCATGTTTACGGTACCAAATGTTAATCTATGGCTACAAGCAGGACTAGGCCTCAAATGTGGGGTTGCTTCTTGGACTGATGCGACGAAAGACCCAGTGGACAGAGCACAGCACAGAGCATTACAATAATTAGGAGGGTTTTGAGGCCCTATAATCCTGAAATGTTTGTTTTTCTCCTTCAATAAGTATTCAATTGCAGCCCCACATACAGCAGCCGCAATCACATAAAGAGGGCTCTCTTACTGGTGCTTATTATGAGTCTTTCTTTCTTTACACCACACACACACACACACATACACACACATACACGTTGGTCGGCATCATTTGTGGCGAGTGACACCCTGGCACAGTCCGGCGCTATTCTGCAGCGTCCCACTAGAAGAAGCCCACACATCCATCCCAGTGACATCACTGGGAGATTATTTGGCAGGCAGGCCAATGCCTGTGTGATGTGTAATGGAATAAGTCGTCCTTGTGCTGGCCACAGTGCGCAAAAACACATCTGAAAGCTGTTATCAGCTACAATGACATCAGCCTTGCTTGGCCTGGGCCTGCGCTGATCTCATTTGCTCTGTCCACTCACTCGCTGTGCGGACAAGCATGTGTGCGTGTGTGAGTGCGTGCGCACGTGTGCGTATATGAGTGCCCTAAGCTCTGCGAGAGGATACGAGTCCAGGCAGGAGGGATACAAGGCCAAAAACACCTCTGTTAGGCACTGTGGAGAGGGCATAATTTCAGAGGATGAGGATCCATCTAACTGGTAGTTAGACACATTCTGGGTGTCTCAGAGTGTTGTGCTTTCCACGCCCTGTTGACCTGTCCTTGTTGTTGGTCTATAGATTTTTTTTTATTGTTGTTACCTGAACAAAGAATTTTAAAAAATAGTGGGGAACTTGATGACAGCTGTATGTGCATTTGTTGACAAGCTGAGAGACACAAAATTAGCACTGGAAGTGGAAGAAGCATGCGGACTGAGGCATTAAAGAGATATTACAGGATTTTACACAAAAATGTCTCTGGTAAAAGATCTCATGTAGCACCAAAGTTATATAGTGCAGCAGCAACAGCAGCATTCCAGCATGCCATAGAGATATGTAGAATAAAAGCTGCTCAATGGTTAAGCATTAAAGAGCAACAACAGCAACCTTTTTAGCCCCCTTTCACCCAGTCCATCAGTGTTCATGACCCCACCGGACCACCACAGAGCAGATATTATGTGGCTGGTAGGTTATTCTCAGCACTACAGTTACATTGTTGCGGGGGGGTGTTAGTCTGTGTTGCACTGGTATGAGTGGATCAGATGCAGCAGTGCTGTTGGTATGTTTAAACCCCCTCAGTGTCACTGCTGGACTGAGAACAGTCCACCAACCACATATATCCATATATCCAAGGCAAGAATACCCCTGGACAGGCAGGGTAGACACTACAGCACGTTTTCAGGAAAAAAAGAACATATTATACAGTGAAACAAAAACATACATTCCAATAAACTAGATATAATTTGATAACAACCTATACTTTGATATTATCAGCAATGAAGCATATACTGTGATTGTTGCACGTCAGGTTTTTAATTTTTCCCAGTTTCTACAAAACATGTAAAGCAGCTAGGATAACATCGTTGTGCTGTTCAGTATGTTTGGAAGAGAACACTGCCAACTGCCAATGTTATGTCAGCTGATGCAGCGGCATCTCCAAGGATGGAACAATCTCCTGATGATAAGGCTGATGTTTGGCCCAAAAAAATGAGGCAATTTAGATTTCAGCTATTGCTCTGTTAAACCTGCAAAGGTAACAATGAAAGCATGCATTTGTGGGTGGAGCTCAGCTCAGCTCATTGTGCTTGAAACCCCCTAATTGTGGTAAAAATGACTGTAGCCCACAGCTTTGAGTGGCTTATTGCAACCCTAGGCTGCAGGTGCAAAGGGAAAATATAGGATAATAAATATAGAAAATTAATGGTAATTTGTGTGCAGTCATATGTGTGTATATACTGTACATTGAGTAGATCAACCAATCCAGTACTATCCATTTTATTTTAAGAATCACCAGGCCAGTGTTGGACAGTGCAGTCACAATCCAGCATAGAGGAAATGTTTAATATCTTCTCCACATGTCCCAAGAGCAAATCCACAAAGCTCCAATGAAGCATGAATTATGTGGTTATATTAGCATTAACTGGCTTATTAAAGCTCACCGACTTCCTTCTAGTCTTAAACAAGGGACTGAACAAAGGTTTTTTTTTTTTTCCATGAAAGCCACAATTCAAAAGAGGACAGACAGTGCTTCAGTTCACCACAGTATTGTTTTCACAAGCTTGCCCACAGGCACAGGCCAACAGATCGATTCATGTTGGCGTATGGTGGGGGGCGGCTGGGGGGAGACACTTGCGATTGGGAATAAAGGCATTGAACAGAGCGAATTGAACTAAGTAGGATTTATAAGGAGGAAACCAGGGAGGAAGCTCGCAGCGTGTGAAATGATGTCTTACAGTTCCACCCACTACTTCAGTTTCTTGGATCTCAAAACGTTACAGCAAGAGCAAGAGGCTTGACACGTTCATCGGTCTTCAGAAGGAACCGGTGAACAGAAATACTTCTTCAAATTGAGCCTCAGTTCCTTTGAAGAAGTGCTGAACATAACTAAAGGACAGTTATAACATCATGTGAACATTTCGAAATGCACCTACAGAAATGGCCTACATCATTATATTATATGCAGTGAATTAAAAGGCTCATATCCCAGAAAACCTCTGTCTGGAGCATTGTATGTGAGAAGTGGACAGTTCAAAGGGGGTTGGATAATTGGCACTTCCAAACTGGGAGGAAAATTAGAATAAGATTATAAAAAAGTCAAAAACACTGACAAAGTCATGAGATAGCAAATTGATAATGAAGTGCTACCTCAGGGGATGGTGAGGGAATGCCCACACTTGTATAAGGTGTTATCTAGTAAGTGAGGTTAAACACTGGGCAGCATGTTCATGGCAGGGTGTGAATTATCAGAGTGCATGATAATGGATGTCAGATGGATGGGACATTCCATTTCTGAAGTTGTGCAGGCATTTCCCATTCCTCGATCTAGAGTTTCATGTATGTACATGGAATATGTCATAGATGGCAGTACCACCCACAGTGGACAGTCCAGTGAGCGCCCATTGGTCCTTAATGATCTTGACTGGCAGCATCTGACTAGAATTGTCCATGCGTACAGACAAATGACTGGCAGAAATCACATCCCCATTCACTGTTGGAGCCCCACACACAATTAGTTACTGTCCCATGATTTTTGGGTCTCCAGTGTAGAAATTAGATTTTAACTTTTAACTTTTTTCCATTGAAAGTTAGGGGGTTTGATTTATGTAATGATCATGACTGCCGGCATCTGGCTAGAATTGTCCATGCGTACAAAATTCATGGGACAGTAACTAGTTGTGTGTGGGGCTCCTACAGTGAATGTGGATGTGGTTTCTGCCAGTCATTCTATCCAGATGCCACCAGTCATGATCATTAAGCACCAATGGGCACTCACTGCACTGTCCACTGTGGGTGGTACTGCCATCTATGACTAACTCTAGATTGAGGAATGTTAAATGCCCGCACAACTTCAGAAATGGAATGTCCCATCCATCTGACACCCACCATCATGCACACAGATAATTCACAAACTGCCCAGTTTTTAACCTCACTTACCAGACAAAACCTTATACAAGTGTGGGCATTCCCACACCATCCCCTCAGGTAGAACCTCATCATCACACATCATCATGACTTTCTGCATGTCAGTGTATTTGTCCAAAGTTTTACATTTGTTTATAATCTTATTCAATCCATTTTCAACAATCTTATTCAATCTTATAATCTTATTCAATCATCTTGGAAGTGTCAATTACCGAACCATTTGCACTGTCCACTTCTCACATACAATGCTCCAGACACTAGGAGCACATCCCTCCTCCAATACATGTTAAGCCAGCCTGCCACCTGTTTTTGAACTGCTGCTATTGCATCATTGCTGGCCAGTTTTGCTTCCCCAGACTCCGGCTGCCTATGGCAGGCAGCATGACCATGAGTAGGATGCAAACCTGTAATCCTCCAATCATAGTGTTTTTGATTATTTCAAAATTTCATAATGAATGGATGAAGGAAAATGCTCCAAACTGTTTTTACATTATTTACATAAAGGATTTTGACATTGATAGTTTTATCAACTAGTGTATCTAAAAAATAATATCCAGGAAAACTTGATTGATGGTCATTAATTTCATTGAAAAATTAACTGTTATTTATTTTATATAGTATTATTACAATAGAGTTATTATAAAGTATTATCAGGTCATTTCAGCAGACATTTATCTTAAATCCAGCTGTTAGTAATACATTAAGAAACCTGTGTATAATAACATTCAGAGCAGTTAAAAATAAACATATATCATTTGGTTTTGATTGATTTACAAGACAATGAAATATAGTTTTTGAATGTAGATCTTTAAGATTAGCAGGTTAAAGGAGAACTCTGTCCAAAATTAGAAACATAACCCTCACTACATCTTTAAAAACATGCCTACTCATCTTCCACAGCAGTGCCCTAATAGAGTCACTAGTGAGAGATTTTCCAGTTGATGGACAAAGAAAACCCCCTTCTGATGATATATCTTGAAGGTGGGAGGAAAGACTACAAGCAGTTTATAGCGGATATTTGAAGATAGGCTGTTTGAAATATTTTTTTCCTCTTCTAACTGGTTGATGCCGTTATTATTTGTTTCTACATCGGTGGCGATGCTTATCAGTCAGAAAATTCTTTGTCACCATAGGGAGGTTGTATAGTTGTGCACAATGTATTTGCATAGGGCATGCTGGGTACAGTAGTGAGAGAACATGAAAATGATACAAAACACTGATATCTATCAAAACAGATGAGTCTCGGAGACGAAATGCTGCACAACAAATAGCACATAAAAGACTATAATACTATAACTTTCATCCAAACTAACTATAATAAATAAAAATAAAAAAACAGGCTTGTAACACTTAAAAATTATGGTTCTTAAAGGGTTATTTAGTAAATAAAATGGTTCTATATTAAAACTGAACAAAATAATCCTTCGCATAAATAAAGATGTTTTTGCATCATGAAAATGTTCTTCAGATTGATGGAGAATGTGCTGTAGAGGGTTCCAAAAATAGCACGAAAAAGGGTTCTTCTAACAATAGAAGCAGCCCTTGAAGAATAGGAGAAAGGTTCTTCACACATCTGTTTTATTAAAATGGTTCTTTGTGGAACCAAAATGGTTCTTCTATGGCATTGTTCAAACCATTTGTACCATTTGTAACATCTTTATTTTTAAAAGCATATGTTTTCCATACAACTGGCACTAGAAAAGTTATTATATGCTAGACTCTGTTACACTGAAAACAGTAATGGACAATGGGTTCCCATTTGGTCTGAGCAGGAAAGACAATAAATTGCCCTTAAGAAAGGTTCCAGGTATTGCAACACATATTCATCAGTCCGTCATAACAAGCCATTGTCCCAAACAAGAGCAGACAAAGCTGTGATGAGTGTGCACTCTGATTGCCAGTCTGCTTGTGGCAATATGTGTCTGTCAAACGATGGGGGAGTAAAAGATGAGAGAGCAAAGAGCCATTCATTAACCTTTCCCTGTATGAATACAGCGTGAGTTAGCAGCCACTCAAGACCAGTCATCAGCCTTATGCTGGTCTACATGCCAAGCTACGCAGCTTCACTGTGGGCCTTGCACTTGCTCTCAATTTAAATCCACTGCTGTGGAGCTGCTGGCTCCACCACCAGCAGATCAAGCCTATTGTGTGTGTGTGTGTTTGTGTGTGTGTGTGTGTGTGTGTGTGTGTGTGTGTGTGTGTGTGTGTGTGTGTGTGTGTGTGTGTGTGTGTGTGCATCTTCTTTGACTTGCCAAATATGTCACCTCCATTAGTTATCAAATGCACCAATACAATAAAGTAAATGTCTAGGGATGTTCAAGGGTTCCTACAACAGCAACAGTTTTACAATAAACCAATTCAAAGACCTACTTGGCAGTCCAGTACAGTGAGCACATTATTGCGGATGCTGCACCTAACCTACAACCGCAATCCCATATCCCATCACTCGTGAACAAGACCCCATGATACTTAAACTTCTCCATTTGGGGTAGGCTCACACCCCCTACCTGGAGGTTGCATACCATCCTTTTACAGGTGGTAAAAAAAGCTTTTTTATTCAATATTAAACAGAAATTAAATGCTGGAAAGAAAGCACGTACTGTAGGCCTACTTTTGTAATATTTAATATGGAATATCTGGAAACAGCCAGGATTGAGCATGCCTGCATGATAAGAGACTTCGAAGAGCTTCCATTTTTTTCAATCATATCTTATTTTTTACTTGTATATTTAATGTTGCATTGAAATATACACTCAATGTCAAAAAAATAGATTGCAATGCTATTGGGAGGGAAGATAAAGGCTACCAGGAACAATAAACAATTAAAGATTTAGACTGATATGGACAATACTGTCTCTCTGTATGGCCCTGGTTACATGTATAACGCAGACCTTCTGGATGAGTGACTTGTAACAACAAACCACTGAGTTTGACACTGACTTTGGTGCCTTCACCGGTGACAATGAGCGTCTATTGAAATGATACACCACCTTTTTAAGTTCTAGATCTTTACACCCCCAGTACTACATTCTTTGTACTACAATCTCCCGAGAGATATCAAAGAAGAACCACTTTTGGATTCACAAAGAACCATATAATCAAAATGTATGAGTGTGAAAAACCTTTAAAGATTCAAAGCTTCTTTAGCACTAGAGAAATAGCCAAGCTTAATTATTTAAAACACCTTGAGAAGGACTTAATTGTGATGGCTGGACAAATGGGTCAGATCATCGCTAAAACCTCAGACAGGTCATGTGGAGTGTTGCCAGTATGCAGTGATCAGTACCTACCAAAACATTTCCAACAATGGGCAGCTAGCGACAGGGTCATGGGTGCCCAGGGCTCAGTGGTGCTTACCTCACGACTTACATGACTTAAAGATACTTGAAGTCCAGATACTACAGGACGTTAGACATCTTCAGGAGTCGGAGCTGTTTTGGCAGCATGAGAGGGATTTCCACAATATTAGGCAAGTGAATTTATTGTAATAGGTCGGATCAGTTCTGCATTTAATTTAAAGGATCAAATGAATAAAGGTTTCCTTTTATTTGACTCAGCACTGTATATGCATACCTCACTCATGAACAGCTTGGGAAATCCACATTATATCCCTGAACTCAGGACATATGAGGATTAAAAAGCTGGGTGAGCACAATACTCCAACTGAGGGGTATCCCCCCCTTGATACAAAGCAGCGTGAGGTCTGACAATGTGTACTAACCACACAAGCCTGGCAACACAACATACACTGAACACTAACTCTCAATTTGAGTCAGTCTGTTTCTCTACAGTGTATCACCATTTGTATGTATCTGCTTCTTCGCTACATGAACGAATGGCTGATATGCAGATTACATGCAGATGAGTGTTCCCCTATAGCATTAGAACCACCATAACATTGTGCTAAGAAATGAAATGAATAACGGTTCTCTCTGGAAAATTCATTTTCACTTGAACTTCGATTCCTCTTATTGCAGTGCATGGTACAGAGCACTCACCAACACCCCACCCCTCCCACCCCACATCCCCCATAATGACTGCAGTGTATGGTTTGTGTGGTAACAAACACGCCTCATGAACAACTTCTATAAGGCTGAATGCTGAATTAACTCTTAAAAACCCTCTACTACTGCTAATGTTCGCTACACGGTTTTTCCACTGAAAGGTCAAGGTCAATTCATGACAAAATCACAAGATAAAGGAAGCAGTGAGGGCATGCCACCACCGATTACGCAGGACGATTTCACAAAACAGGAAAAACCAGAACAGGAGTCAGTCCTAATTTATCTCAGCCACCAGTCCTATTGAGAAACAAAACCACAAACACATGGATTCCTCTAAGTCAGTCTTCGCACCCAGGAAAAGCGCTTAGAAGAGTGGGCGTTCTGTCAAGCGTCTCTCCTCCACAAGACCAGCACTTCAGCAGACAGCGGAGCAGCTCCATGGCCACGGGCCATTCAATCAAACATTTCTATAGTGCAACGGTGTTCAGTCGGATCATCACTCAACCTGAGAGAATTCACACGTCTCTGCTGCATACTAACTGACATAGACCTACATACATTTTGTATGGCTAACAGACTTACTTACATAGAATTTGTCTACATATAAAGTATATATATATATATATAGTTCAAAGTTCAACTGAGATTTGGGTTCAGTTTTACTAGCCATCCTCATGATAACTGACAGACCTGGGCAATCAAAACATTGCTTAGAACATGTCTAGCAATGGGAAGCAGGTTAGGAGGCCTCAAAAAAAGCAGCACATGATGCCAAGCTATTAACATGTACCAGTCTTGAAAAGGTTACAAGGCCATTGCTAAGGCTGTTCAACTCAGAGAAACACAGTGAGAGGCAATATCCACAAATGGAGAAAACCTGCAACAGTGGCAAACCTTCACAGGAGCAGACAGATCAGCCAAATCACAAAATGTTTTACAAATAAATGAAGTAAAATGGGACCTTTAACACTGTAGAACAAATATTATGCTACATGCTTTAACATGTACTGGCCTGACAATGAAAATAATATGAACCACAGTCCAATGCCATGTGCCAATGTCTGTGTTTTCAAATAAATAAATAAATGAGGAAGCCTCCAGAAACATTACAGAGCAAAAAATATATATATATTTAAAATAATAACTTTTAAATAGCTGTCCGCTGTTCTGACCACCATGCATGAAAGGGTTAATAAATGAAGCAATAATTTAAAAGCTGCATTGTGTGTTGCTTTCATGTTATATTAAAAAATTTGGAAAATATTAAACATTTTAATATGACAAATATGCAAAAAAGGAAGAAATTGGAAAAGGGCAAATGCTATTTCATAGTAATGTCTGTTATTTAGGACACTAAAGAAACCAGATAAGTATGCAAGCCTCTCAACAAATACCCAAGTGAGACATTAAAGAGGCATTCTGGTCTAAAACTAGAATTTGACATGTTATTTGTCATGTCATGTAATATTCCATAGCACAACATTAGTCTCTCAGCCTCATCATTTTGACAGCATTCAAAGTTTTTTCACTACAATACCCAGCATGCATTATGCAAATACATCATATAGCCATTGGGAATCCCTTCAGTGCTCAACCACTCCTGAGCTCAAGCCTAACTGCTCTATAGTTGTACTAATAAGTACAACCAAGCTAGATTTCAAACAGCCCACAAAATCCACCCCAAAGCAGTTGTAGTTGCTCCATCTTCAAGATATATCTGCAGAAGGGGATTTTCTGAGCCTTTAAACTGGAAACTCTAAGACTACTGCAGCACTGCTGTGGGCATGTTTACAATGTTAAGGCCATGGTTACATTTTTCTTTTGTGACAGGAGTGTCCCTTTAAGAGACAATATATAAAAATAGAATAGAAAAATAGCCAAAAGACATGAATATATGAATTTGTACATACGCACTACACTACGCAATAACTGTTTTCAGTTATAGTTACATAGTAGCTCATTTCTGTTCATATGGATAAAACAAAAATACAAAAAGTAAAAACAATTAAAAAGAACATGCATAAATACAGACAAAAAATTACTACAAACATTACTTCTTGCAACATACATCACTTCTACTGTAACTCTTAATAACTTAATATAACAGCAAAACCATTTAGAAACACACCACATCCCTGAATAGTGTAGCAGTTGTCCCTAGATTGAGATCTCATTGTTTAAAGATAGTAAAATTATGTTATGTATTACAAAGAACATATATTAAATATTTAGCCATTTCTGTGGGTACGTAACTTTATTAATCCCAGAGGGAAAGCTACATATTACAGCAACACAATGAACAAAGAGCAGAAAGACCACAGTACTCAAGCCTAATTCAGAAATCAATAAGATATATATTGAAGAACAACCATCTAAAAAATAAAACTACTGATCTACAAACAAATAGTGTGCCGTTATGGGTATTAAGTATGTAATATGTAATATTTCAAATGTAAGTGTATAAACATCATGCAGGTAACATTAGTAACAATAAAGTACAAACGAAGGCTCTGTTAGCCTGTCTGTTGTGTACATTTATAAATGTATGTGGAAAAGATATCAATAGAAGACCTGGATAATGCCTGTGCAGAGAGATATGAATAGAAGAGCAATACTGTCCAGCCATTTAGTAAGTCTGTCAGCTATGTACAAGTGTATTTAAAGGGTCAGTGCAATGACTGCATTGAACAAGCAAATGTCCAGCCGTATTCAGTGAGCCTGTTTAGTTAGTGGCTCAGTGTGTGATATTGTCCCAACACAGTGAAGAGGAGTTATACAGTGTGATTGCTGTTGCTATAAACGACCTCCTGTGCCGCGTCTTGCTACAGCGGAGCTGAACGAGCCTGTTGCTGAAAGTGCTCCACTGCCTTATCAGTAAGTCATGGAGGGGGTGAGATGTCTTGTCCAGGAAAGTTTATTTAGAGTCTTCTTGATTTGTGTGTTGAGGTTCTTCACCTTTGATACAGTCTCCGGCAACAACAAACTAGCTTCCTCAGCTAACTAACTAGCTGAGCTTCCTCAGAAAGTAAAGTCTGCTCATCCCTTTCTTGTACACAGCCTCATTTTTGGCCCTCCTGTCCAATTTGCTGTCAAGAAGGACACCAGCTGAACATTGTGATCCATGATGGTAACAGGCCTGATTATGGTCCACTACTATCTCCTTGGTCTTGGTCACATTAAAGAGCAGGTGGTTTATTGCACACCACTCAACAAAGTTGCTCATAAGGTCTTTGTAGTCACCCTCCTCTCCATCCCTGATGCACCCTTCCACCCCAGTGTCATCACATTTCTGAAGGTGACAGAGGTCTGACCTGTACCGAAAGTCCATGTACAGTTCCCTGAGGTACAGACCTGAAGATCAGACTGGCAGGTTCCCATCTCCACAAACTGGGGCCTATGAGACAGGTAGTTCAGGACCCATGCTGTCATGGATGTATCCACATGCATTTAATCTATCTTGTCCCCAAGAATGAGAGATTGGGTGGTATTAAATGCAATCAAGATGTCAAAGAAATTGATTCTCACTGTGGTGTTATTTCTCACTGTGGTAGGTACATAAACAAATTGCAGAAGATCTCAGGACCTGAGATCTGAAATGTAGCTGCATCAGCCTTTCCAGGACCTTCATGACATGCGATTGGAGGGCCACTGGTCTGAAGTCACTGAAAGATGAGACAGATGACTTCTTTGGAACAGGAACCAGACAGGATTTCCACAGCATAAGCATTTGCTCTAGTTTCAGACTCAGGTTAAAGAGACACTAAAGAATCCCATTCATAAGTTCATAACTCTTGTGCTGATTCCATCTGGTCTAGCCCCCTTGCCCATTTTGAGCTTCTCCAGCTATCCAATTGTCACCTCTAGAGCCACTTGGAGTGCACAAGAACTGGCCAACACAATAGAGGTCTTGGATAATGGCTGTGAAGAGGGTCCTGTGAACAGGGTGCAGAGACAGCAGTGGTATTGAGGGAGTAAAGCTACAGCTACTGGAGGAGGATGCTGATGAGCTGAACCTGTTAAGAAACACGTTCAGATTGTTGGCAGTGTCCAAACTGCCCCCTACAATTTTATTCATGATAGCCCAAACCTCTTTTGAGTTGTTCTTCTGAACTTTTCCATCCAGCTTCCTTCTGTAGGCCTCTTTACTCTCGCTTAGTCTCACATTCAACTCCCTCTGCATACTTAGTTCTTAGTAGAACCTTGTCTTAATGTCTGAAGGTTTGTTTCTTCTTCTTGGTGATCCACATTTGGTGATGGGAAAACAATGCACCCACTTCACAGGAACAATAGTCTCTGTGCAGAAGTTGGTGTAGTATGTGATGTAGTCTGTCATCTTGTTCATGTCCTTACCAGCTGATTTACACAAGACCTCCCAGTCTGAGGCCTCAAAGCAGACTTGCCTCCTCTGTCTCTTGTGACTCCTCTGGTGACCAACCCACCTGTTGCCTTAAGACCACTGATCAGTATATGGGAGTAAGTAGGACCAGGTTTGATTAGGATCTGGTCTTCCTAATGGTGGAAGTGCAGAGGAACTGTATACATTGTTCATGCTTAAATACAGGAGATCAAGTACTTTGTTCTCCCTGGTTGCACAGTTCACAAACTGGTGAAATTTTGGTAGTGTGGAGGAGAGTGAGACATGGTTAAAATATTGTAGTGCAAAACATAAAAACCAAAACAAAAATCATGAATTCTTTCAATTATGCAGCATTACAGAAGGCCAATACAGGTTACATATGTTCATTTTAAGGCACAGTGAAAAAACAGCCTGTTACATTGCAATGGCTTGGTTTGGAAATTGCTTGTAAAAACGTAGTGCAACTGTTTTTACTCCTTAAACTTATAAAAATGTTATAATGGACTCTATGGGAGGAAATAAAATGTATTAAAAATGTACAGTTGCATCATACAAGTAATGTCATGTGGTTTGTAGTTTGGTTTCAAGCACAATCACATGTCAGTCTAGATGTTGTCATGTTGTCTTATTATGAAACACGACATACATATTAAACGCTAGTTTTAGGCCACTTTATTTAAATTCCGTGAGCAGAATCTAAAGCAAGTGTCCAGTGACTTGTCTTATAAGGACTATTTGAAAAAATGGATTATGCTTCAAAATACTGTACTGATTCTATTTACAGACAATATCTGTAATACATGACCAGCACAATGAAAGTGACTGATCTCCTCATTTGTAACATCTGGAGTAACACACAGGGATGAGGGAAGAAAAAGCAGTGGGAGATGAAAGTCAGGGGAGTGTTAATTCACATGGTGGCTCTAAAAAGAGAAAAAAAATGAGCGAAAACCGAGTTTTAATCCAGAGTGGAGTTGTACATGTATATTCTTCCCATGGTCAGTTCTAAACCAGCATGGCTCATATGTTGAGAGATTGTGGCAATTAGGGATAAAACCAGTAGCTAATTTTGAGCCCCATTAGACAAGTTATTAAGCATTTTATTTTAAGATGCACACTTTCAAACACAACATTTTATTTCATTTTATTTCTTAATAATATTATTTGAAATATGAAACATTTAGTGTTTGTTATTTATAATCGGACCAGTTCAAAGTGAAAACTGATAAAAAAAAATATAATGATATTTATTTAAAATATAATGAGTATGATTATTATTGAAATATATTGAATTGTGATTCTAAAAGTTGATTTAGCCTAATTAATAGGGTACATCAGTATATAGGATAGGGCACTGAATCATAATGCAAGTTAGACATTATGATGTCCTGGAACTTGGTCTGAAGCTGGTCACTGTTCATTTTTTAATTAAATACCCCTGATTTATACGTTGGTAGACAATGGTTCATTTTGTGTTGTGTTAAGACCCTGACCAGCAGATAGCAGCGTTGTACTTTGTGTTCAGATCTCACTGCATAAAAATGAAACTTCTCTTTCTGATTTATGTGGTGGTTTGTTTTCACAATATTGCAACATATTGTATACAGTATTGTAATATATCACCATATATTGAACTGGAACCCTGTTCTTGTGTGTGTGTGTGTGTGTGTGTGTGTGTGTGTGTGTGTGTGTGTGTGTGTGTGTGTGTGTGTGTATAGTGCATGCACAGCCCTAATTATAAGACTACTGCTATTTTCTACATACTGGGAAAATTGTTGAAATTACTGTGCATGGTAATCATTCGCACTCTACAGATGCAGCTGACGGAGATTAAGTTAGATCAGACTGCACTATTCCTTTAACCTTGATGGCTTGCATTTCCTCCTCTTGACAGTGTAAATTAGCAGGCTGTGTGCAATAAGCCAAGCAGAAGAGTGCAGGGTGGCCTGATAAAGCTGCTTCACAGAGCACGAGGCCTCGACTTCTTCACTAGCACACCATCTTTCTGAGAAATGCTCCAAGTTTGACTACTGTGTGCGCGGATCAACACCAACACAGCTAATTATCAGCCTGTGCCTCTGACAGTAACGGCGGCTGTTTGATGGTGTTATCGGCGGTAATTCCTGGTGTAGGTGGGTATTACTGTAATTAAGTGTCAATAGAGACATGCAAATTAATATGTGATAAACCGAAATAGCCCCAGCTAGCAGCAAATCCCTCTCTACACAGATTTGGAGAGTTTGAACATTTTTAGATCTCACTGTCGTAGAGATGTGGCTGACTATAAACAGGTCACGCAGAACAGAACAAATGTGGGCGGGTCAAATGTCACTGATGCTACACGTGAGCTCAACCCACTGGTGCCTGTCAGCTTTGTGCTGACTTTATTAAGTTGTATTTTTGGCTGCAACACAGTCATTTCTCTACAAGCACAAATACAGTATACATACCTGATGTTCATAGCTGATATTGTACCCTTAGATTTACAGGTTTGATTATGCTCGAAACACAACTACAGCCCACGTTCATCAAAAAATGACTCCTCTTACACTACTGTGAACAGTGAAAAATAAGAGAGTTTTTACTCTGAGTCACAGAGAAGCTTGGTTCCAGATTTTGGACTTTGGTTCTTGCTTCCAGATTTTGGATGTTGATTTCACAGGAGCAGGTAAACATGTTCCACTTTTGTATGAGTTTAGGCAGTAAAAGAAGCTGCTGTCAATTCTCACGTATAATTACCCACCCACTCTTTTTTATAAACAGTGTAATTTATTTTAAATTAATAAATACATTATTCATTTATAAAAATGTTATATTCCAATTCTAATATCTGGATATTTGTAATAATGTAACAATTACTACATTATTATACTAGTATATTTTTAAATCAGTAGCAAAATTGGCCTGGAAATGAGAACATCATTTATTGCCAATATTTCTGGGACAATGTATTGGCCAAACAAAAACAGTTCTTGTGTGCTCCAAGTGGCTCAGTGGTCTAATTCACTAGCACTATGACGTGAGGATTGCAGGTTCCCGGCTCATGCTGCTTGCCAGAGTCTAAGGGATCTGATGGTGGGTAGATGGCTCTTTCTCCCCACAAATAACACTGAACACCACAGTCAGTGCTATGCTGGGATGCAATGAAGGCAGTTCGAAAAGAGTTGGCTTTTCACTGGATTCACATGTATTGGAGGAAGCATGTGCTTGTTGTTACCTTCCTAGTGTCAGGACCATTGGGGGTTGGGTAATTGGCACTTCCAATTGGGGGAAAAATTAAGACAAAACTGAAATTAATATTAAAAAAAAAAAAATTATTGTGACATGCCTACTGTCTTGTGCCTTATTCAGAAAGCTGCCCTCTAACTATAACAATTATGGAGTGGGCTAAACTACTATACGCCAAATAGTGGAATTGCTCTGGTTTTGTGATCTCATAAAAACAGGCTGTTTTATTTTACTGTGCCTTTAAGAGTGATTAAACGTTAACCACCCCTTTTCTGATTGGTTATCTTGAATCGTGTCTCATTCTGCATGAAAAATGCCTTAAAACTTCAGTGTAAATGGGCGGGGCTAAACTGCTGTACACAAAATAGGCTGCTGAAATGTCCAAATGCCAAGGAATGTGAAACAGGCTATTTTTCAAAGTTTAGTTCCCATATATGGGCTATAAGGAGTGGGGAATGAAGGGCATTCTTTAAAGTGATGTTTGCCTACTACAGTGGTTCTCCATCCTAGCCCTAGAGTACCACTCTACCTTGAATCCCACTGCCCGGCTTGTTTCAGAGTTTTCCCTAATTCCAGCCCACCTGACCCAACTGAAGAACTACCTGAGGAGCCCTTTCTGAGCTGGATTGAGTATGTTACAGTAGGACAACAAAACAAGCAGGGCAGTTGTACCCCAAGACCATGATTGAGAACCACTGGCCTACAACTGGCCTACACTGAACAGTCATTGCATTAAAACTACTGACGGGACAAGTGAATAACATTGATTGATCTGGTTACAATGGTACCAGTCAAAGAGGGGTTCTCCTTATTAAGCAGCAAGTGAATGATCAGTTCTTTGAGTTGATGTGTTGGAAGCAAGAAAAATGGACAAGCGTAAGGATGAGACACTTTGGTTGTGGTAGCTAGATGACTGGGTCCAAATATCTCCAAAACATCAGGCAGGTCTTGTGGAACTTTTTTGGTATGCAGTGGTCAGTACCTAATAAATGTTCTCCATGGAAGCAGAAACTGGTAAACCTATTGACAGGGTCATGTCACCTAAGGTTCATTGATGCTTATGCAGGCCCCATCTCACAACTTATGGGACTTAAAGGATCTGTCACTAATGTCTTGGTGCAAGATACCATAAGACACCTTCAGAGGTGTTGTGGAGTCCGTGCCTTCACAGGTTAGAGCTGTAATGCTGGCTTGAGGGAGACCTACAAGTCTTGTATTATAGTGCCACCTTGTGGCTGAGTATATAATTGTTGCCTGAATAGGAAAATACATTTGATATCCAGTTTTTTTTAGAGTATTCAGTCGTTTGCAAAGGAGCATGCATAGCCATTAACAATGGTTGAATATGAATTTCCCAGGGGGAAAAAAAACTCTATATAATAAACACAATCAAAAAATCACTAAACCTAAATCTGTTATGTTCCACACATACTGCAGATAAAGCAAACCATTCTGCACCAAAGCAAAGACATATAGCTTTAAGTACATAATAAGGCTTTTATCTTTATATGTGCATATATGCAATATGCCCATCAACACCACCTACCTGTCCTGCAGTTCAGGTGCACCATCAATCCAGAGCTCAGGATGAAATCCTGCCATCAACATGAGCAACAACATGGTGAACCCTCCACACCTGTCAGCTATAGGAGTAAACACAGTGTGCACCGTCTGTCTGTCAGATATGTTACTAGTACCCTGGGTTTCCTGCTTCAATATGCATCTAAATTTCCTGTTTACACCACAATCACAAAGCCAGCAGCCACATTCACCAAGCCACAGGGGCTCCTGCACATGCAAGAACATATGTCTAGGGACCCAAACAACAAACCTTGTACATTTGGATGCATAATTCCTGAAATAGTTAGGGTGGTCATTTTGATGAAATGAAATAGGGTGGTCATTTTGATCAGAAACACAAGCAGTACATTCAACTATACCTGACATGTTCACATATGTCCAGCACTTTAATGTGTTTAAAATGAAATAGAAAGTGTTAGTATCTCTATTATAATGGTAAATATTATAAATTAAGCTCTTATTAGGGTTAGGTATCCTCTTTAGGAATCTATAGCAAATTGTTTGGTTAGTGCATGTACGTCATGACAACAGGGAAATCCTATCAAGCGGGCTCTGTTCCATTACAAACAAATTGTGTCTTTGCCCTAATCTATATGCAGCCCTCATGCACAGTGCAAACTATGGAGGTTTATAATTATAATTATTGGATGGATGGATGGATGGATGGATGGATGGATGGATGGATGGATGCAGGACAGCAAATCCACTGCAAATGATGAGATGTATTTCTCAGACATTAGTTTGGTTAGCTCTTGATTGTTTAAGTAAGTGAGGTGATCATCGAGAGATCCAAATAATTCCTTTAGGCCTTCAGAAGGAGGCTTTCAAATGTGTCTTTTAAGGGATTAAAAAAATCTCAATTCAATGATTTCCTAGTAGACAACATTTAAAATAACTTCCAAAATGGCCAGGTCAGGCCAAAAACAGACCGCACGTTACAAGGTGCAAACAGAACATTTAAGCACAAGAATCTCATACCAACTGTGAAGCATGGAGGTGGAAGTGTCATGGCTTTTGCTGCAGCGGGACTGGAAAAACTCACTCTGAAAACTTTATTGGATCAGAGTGGGCTTGAGGAATATATAAGACCATCTGTACAAAGACTGATGCTGAAGCATTCTGGAATGCTGGAAGAATTCTGCATGGGGGAGTAGAAAATCTTTCTTCCAGTTGATATCAGAGACTGGTAGATGCTTATTGGTAACAACTGACATTTGTTTTCCAACAGAATCTAAGTGTGAGGAATGTCTAGATTCTAGCCCTGTCTACTAGTTAAGGATATTTTCTGAGTGAACAGCAAAACACTTTTGTAAGTTGCTCTGGTTAAGGGCGTCTGCTAAATGCCATAAATGTAAATCTGACATTATTTCATGAGAAAATTGCATTTCTTCTACCACAGGTAGTGCATATGTCACACACTTCCAGGGGCCTGGGTTTGTGGGTTCGATCCCTGCTCTGGTCACAGCCTGTGAGGTGCATTCTCCCCATGTCTGTACAGGTTCCCCCGGGGTACTCCGGTTTCCTCCTATGTGAATCGACCGCGCTAAATTGCATTGTGTGTGTGTGTGTGTGTGTGTGTGTGTGTGTGTGTGTGTGTGTGTGTGCGCGCGCGTGTGTGTGTGGTACCCTGCAATAGACTGGCACCGTGCCCAGGGGGTATTCCTACCAATACTCCAGGTGGGCTCTGGATTAACCATGACCCTATTAAATATTTATGAGATAATGACTGACTGATGGACAAATGATGGGTTTATTAAGACCTTGTTCCTTGACTACAGTATATGAATTAGACATTAGACATGCCTTATTCACTCTGCATTCATCTCTATTCCTTATGACTTTAGTATTAGTATGTTTTCTGAGGTCTGTGCTGTGAAGAAACACAAACTGAATAATTAACTTGTTATTATCCAGTAACAAAACTGATCAACTGAACTGTATTGGCAACCCAAAGAACAGACAGCAGATTAATAAACTATTACCAACGGTGCTATAAACTCTGAATAAACGTTTTGGGCCATTTTTGCCCTTAATTAGGACTCAACACTTCCCCTAGGTTTTGGGGCTCGTTTTATGACGTCATCAGGGGACTTTCTAATGTCTTAGAATAATGAAGACACTGGAAACCCTTTCAAACATGTCTGAATCCGTGATGAACGTTCGACATATTAAAGGAAAGGCGACCTGAAATCACACGCTCTGGTGACTTGTTCTAAATGGAAATGAGGAACAACAGCTTTTCAAGTGCCCTACGTAGGGTCGACGGGCGCCTATTGGAGCGCGCCCCAACGTGGCGACGTGCCGATCACATGCTCGGATGCGATTTCCTCCATCTTGGAGCCTGCTGAGGGATCTCCAGCGACAGGGAGGATAAAATCCACAACAGCTGACGTCCAGGTCTGGATCCACGAGTAGACGCTTCAGACGGGCTTGTTCCACATCGCTGGACCTTCGAGGAGACTCCAGCAGCCATGGTCCAGTCGTGCTCGGCCTATGGGTGCAAGAACAGATATCATAAAGATAAGAACATCTCCTTTCACAAGTGAGTCCAACTTCTCCATCAGTGTCCAGTGGGGGGATGTTTTCTTTGGTTCGAGCTGGAAAATCCAGGTCCATGGACTCCACATCCATCCCTGGATTTTCTTCTACCACCTGGGCAGGTAGAACCAAATCCTGGGGTGGATTGTGCCTTCTAGACCTGGATTTTCCACCTCCACCTCTTACAGACCATGAACCTGACCATGGCCCACTTCCTGCCCTTGCTTGAGAACATTGAAGTGCTCCTCAGCCTTCAGAAGGGGTTTCATTCTGTCCATCAGGGTCCCACAATCCTGGGCTTTGAGCCCCTCCTGCTTCGTCCTGCTGTGAATACTTCAGTGCTTTACAGGCTCTGATGCACCTAAAGCAGATCAGCTCATTACCAAGTCCTCCACAAGGTGGGTGTTCGGCAAGGGAGGTGTTCAGACAGCATTCCAGGAGTGGGAGTCAGATCTGTCCAAGTCTTCCCAGGGCTTGGAATCAGCTAATCAGTCCTTGTTGGTTGTCAGTGGTTATATATTCTTTGGCCATGTGTTCCTTCCCAGTTAGTTGGGATTTCTAAGAATGCACAGATATGGACATTGGGACTGATGTTTTTCAAGCACATGCACCTGATTTCTGTCTGGTCACCCAGATGTTCTGATCTTCTGGATTTCAGTAGGGTAGCAGCCAAGGCCTAGAGTTCAATAGGGGCAGGATTGGGACAGGGAAGTTGAGATTCAGTTCCCTGGAACAGCTGGAAGTAGTGTCTGCTGAGGTTGATGGCAAAACCGATTTCTGTCTGATCATCCAGATGTTCAGATCTTCTGTAGGGTAGCAGCCATGGCCTAAAGGCCTAGAGTTCAATGGGGGGCCATGGTTGGAGTAGCAGCCTCTGGACCAGGACGTTGCCTGTTTCATTCCTTGGAAGGGCAGGAAGTAGGGATTGGGGAAGCAAAGGCATGTTCTCTCCTGCCTCAATATACACAGCACTGCACCTAACCCACTTGCTCCCTAGGCATTGAGGTGGCTCCCCACCCTGCTGGGTGCGTGGTTCAAATGCAGTGGTGGTGTTTCTTATTCTGAGCATTGCATGCACCCCATTATTTGAACCAGTCACCGATTTCTTCATTATTACATCTGTAAATGCATGCATTCTGATCTGATCAGTAAAATTCGAATTGAACGATGAATCTTTTAATGTGAACGGAGCCTTAATGTGATTGTGATTATAGCTGCACAATATATTGCTTCAGCGAAGTCATTGCGGTGAAGGAATGCGTAATAATCAGACATAAAAAACGAAATATTCATGCCACAGTTGCATGTTGGGCCAATTTAATTTAATTATATGTATATAATATATTTTTTTTCTTTTCAATAATATCTACCAGAAGCAGATTTTGTCTGCTCATTATCATTAGTCATTTTATAATTTATTCATTTACACTCCAATCTTTGATACATGAGTCCATTATTAATATCATGACATTGGATCATTGACTTCTGGGGAAATCTGTTGATAATTCCTGTAATTTGTTGCAGGGAAAAAAGTTGCAATATGAGTTTTGTGCAGCCCTACATTATACCACAGTTGTGTTCATTTATTTATTATTCGACAGTGAAAACTGTCTTTCGAGCTGCACTTAAAGCATTGTGCTGCCAAAACAGCTTTAACCCACTGAAGAATGGACTCAACAAGACCAAAGGTGTCCTGTAATATCTGGCACCAAGACTTCAGCAGCAGATCGTTTGAGTCCTGTACTGCTTAAGGTGGAGCTACTGTGGATTGGACTTGCCCAGCACAGCCCACCGATACCTGAGCGATTGACCTCTGGGAGCAGGTCGATTCAACATCCTGAACTCTTTGTTTCTCAAACTGTTCCTAAACTTTGTCATTCACGTGAACATTTAGCCCTGGTCTTTCCTGGCAGAACAATGCCCAGAGTATCACACTCCCTCCACGTGCTTGTCTTCTTCCCTCAGAGCATCCTGGTGCCGTAACTGTAAAGTGCACATGTACCCAGCCAACCATCTGGTTCCAAAGGAAATGGGAGTGATTGGACCAAGGGATCAATCGCTTCAGCTCAGTTCCAGTGGACGATCATGCATTATCAATAACAGTTAGGTTTTCCCAGCTGATACTGAAAATTAGAGGAAGCATCATTCCTATTGCTCTTGTTTTCTGGCCAGGTGCATTGATGTTCTGCGATTAAAAAAAAACTCCCGAGTTAGAGAGCTTATTGAAGCTCAAAGCCTTGGTGTAATTGTGCATAACCAGTTATCGTTCTTGACACATGTTGCAAACCTCAGTCATGCAGATTTCTCCTTTACACCATCTGGGAACTTTTTCTCTTTAGAGAGGCCATTCAGCTTGCTCAGTCTTTTGTCATTTCAAGACTTGTCTAATACAACTCCCTTCTGTTTGGCCTTCCTATGTCATCAGAACTTTGCAGTTGATCCAGAATACAGTGGCACAGCTCTTCTTCAATGTTCCTCCAAAGTTCAGCCATGTAACCTTTCTGATGCATTCTCTTCACCGGCTTCCTGTAGCTGAACGTCAGGTTCAAAACCTTGATGCTGGCCTACAAAGCCAAACATGGACCAGCCCCTCAGTACTTAATGGCAATGGTCAAAACTCTGTCTATAACAAGAGCCCTTCAAGGATCAAGTACAGCTCCGTTTGACCCACCGTCCCTCATGATGCATGGAAAATAAGTATCCAGGCTCTCTGCTGTTCTGGCATCAAAGAGGTGGAACGAACGTCTCCTGGGTGTCTGAACACTCACTGTCTTCAAACTCCAACTGAAGACCATCTACTTCAAGAGCATTTTTATAATAGGAATGCTTTGGTTTCCCCTTTTGTTTGGAACATGGTGTAAATCATTCTGGCTCTTTTAAGCAAATGAGGTATAATTGAAATATTTGAGTTGTTTTGAATGTCCTGACAATTTTTGTTCCATGTTACTGATATTATTGTAGGTTCCCTCTTGCAAGACCTGACATCTGTGGGAAATGGGTGGCCGCCATGAGAAGGAGTAACTTCAAACCCACGAAATACAGCAATATCTGCTCACAGCACTTTACCAAAGACTGCTTCAAACGAGAATGCAACAATCGGGTGCTGAAGGAGAACGCAGTGCCTTCTCTTTTTAGTTTCAACAAATTGCAGATGAAGGTAATGAAAACACAGAACACATGTCCACAGTGTTTGTCCACTTGGGATTGTCTGTACTCTTGCATGCTCAAATGAATTTCTTTTAATCACTAATAGGAATGTCTTGATTAGGGTTGCACAATGGAAAAAACCTACATTGCTATATTTTGTTGTTCTGTGATATATTGTTATACGTTCTCTACAGGGGTTGGACAATGAAACTGAAACACCTGGTTTTAGACCACAGTAATTTATTAGTACGGTGAACTAGGGCCTCCTTTTGCGGCCAGTACAGCGTCAGTTCGTCTTGGGAATGACATTTTTAGGGTCCATCCGGGTTAGCACCCCAACATCCCTTTCAGACAGCTTCCTCTTGCGTCCACAGTTAATCCTGTTGGATGTGGTTGGTCCTTCTTGGTGATATACTGACATTACCCTCGATACTGTGGCTCTTGATACATCACAAAGACTTGCTGTCTTGGTCACAGATGCACCAACAATTTGTCCTCTTTTGAACTCTGGTATGTCAACCATAATGTTGTGTGCATTACAATATTTTGAGCAAAACTGTGCTCTTACCTGCTAATTGAACCTTCACACTCTGCTCTTACTGGTTCAATGTGCAATTAATGAAGATTGGCCACCAGGCTGCTCCAATTTAGCCATGAAACCTCCCACAATAAAATGACAGGTGCTTCAGGTTCATTGTCCAACCCTTGTAATTACATGTTGCAATATTTAAAAATACAGGAATTTTCACCACATTTCACCTGAAGTCACTGATCCAACATGCAATGTTATTAACAAGGCACCCTGGTATGGAAAATTGGAGTAGAATTAGGGAAATTAGGCAGACATAATCTAACTCTGGCTGGATTTTGTGGAGAATGAGAACTGAATTTTCCTTTTATATGTAGCATGGAATGTTTGGTTTAATGTTCATTATGTGACATCCTGCAATATGACTATGGCGTATTGTGATGATGATGACTTTGGATCCAAGTACCTAAATGTTAAGCATCATGCTACGACTTGCAGATCAGATGGTTATGTTTTTATACCAAAGGCAGACACAAATCTGGTAAGATGTAATGGTGGTTATTACTGAAGTAAAATAGTGTAGATAGTTTATATAATGTGACATTCTGGACTGTAAGTCTAGATTTTTAAAACAAGCATTTTATTGTGTGCTTAATATATTATAGTGTCATTTGGATTTTGCATTAGCTTTGGCTTCTCTTGGTTTTAATTGTTGTTGAATGCATGAAACCATAAAACCATAGTGTTTCTATTGTACATTCTTAGAATAAATGGTTCTGTGTTGAAGATAAAAAGGGTTCTTTGTTTCATGTTGGAAAAGATTTAATAAAGATCACATACCAGAGGTTTTCCATCACATGGAATAACCATTGTGCCTGGGGGGATTGGGGGAGCACGATCCAATCCATAATCCCAGTTTAGCAAGAAAATATTGTACTTATTTTTTTAGATACCTTGGCCTAATTACCGGGTTCAGTAGAGGTAGGAAATCAATGGTGTAATCGGACACCTACTCCTTTTGACCCTGATGTTTTAAAAAGGTCCAAATTCAGGTTCCCCCCTTATCTTCTGTCTTGCAGGCAGATTCACTGGAAGAAGTCTTCATCCCAGAGATGGACTTCCCTCTGACCCTCTCCAACACAGACCCTCAGAAGCAGGAGGCCGAGGTGCTGCAGCCTCCTGACCCTGAGCCAGCTCTAGCCGTTGCAATGGAAGACAAGAGCCCAGACCTCCTGCCCAGCACTTTTGTCTCCTGTGACCACAACTACACAGTGGAGGACACAGTCCAACAGAAGAAACGCATTGACCAGCTGGAGGAACAGCTTGAGAAACTGCGGAGGAAGTTGAAAACAGTTCGGCAGAAGTGCAGGCGGCAGGAGCGGCAGCTGGAACGCTTCAAAGCCATGCAGGAATTCCCCAACCCTGGCAAAAGCCTGGCACTGGGAGGGAGCTATGTCATCCTGCCCAAAAAACTCTTCAACCTCCTCAAAGGAATCGACACCATCGACGGATTGTGAGGGAGGTGGTCTCTCCGCATCAAGGCCGCACAAAGAAACTTTATTCGAGAGATCTTGTCGACATTTTTATGTTAGAGATTTGATGTGGGTTTTGGTTGTTTTTGTTTTTTTTGTTACTTCACAGTTTGGTTGTTTCCCCTTGTTTTATTAAAGTATTGGGTTTTTTGGTTTTGCTGTCCAAGCTGGTAGGGCAGGGGGGGTATTTAAGCCAAGATTGACAATTGTGCTGCTTTCATTGATCCATTATATATGGTCGCTGTCATATCAAACCCTTATACGTATATATTTGTTAAGTTTTGCACCGTTTTTGAAAATGTCTGCTGCACTTTATTTGTTTATGAACTTTATATGACAAATGTTCCAAAGCAATGTTTCTAAATGTCTTCATAGTTAGTTAGATTAATGAGAAATTTAAATGAACAGATTGGTTTGTGGCAAAATGGTTCATTACAGAGAAACACCTTTTTTATAGTATTTCTGTGTCTATAGCACATGGCCTTACTATTCAAACCCACCAATGACCTTACATGTGCACTTTCCCGCTTTATATTTACATATCATCTGAAAATCATATATTTAATTTTTTCCCCCAAAATTGACAAAATTTCTATCTGACAAATGAAAAAAATAATTATTTTTAAAAAAATTATAAAATGTATTTTATAAGGAATGGACACATGGAAAAGCTTAAAAATAACTCAGAATAAAATCATTGAACTCCCATGAATACTTAAGTATGTTTCTTTCTCTTGTAAATTTGCCATTTTGGAGCTACAAGGTTTTTGTTCATCACTGCCAATCTTTAGTTGCAGACCAAA
The DNA here is from genome assembly GCA_034509495.1 of Acestrorhynchus altus. NCBI lineage: Eukaryota > Metazoa > Chordata > Actinopteri > Characiformes > Acestrorhynchidae > Acestrorhynchus > Acestrorhynchus altus. The sequence continues at coordinate 9,063,493 of CM067511.1, read as the reverse complement.
ATTATTGATCACTGGCCACAGATGCTTTCAGTCAGCCAAGACATGTTTGGTTTCTGAAGTTTAGAACACTGGACTTGGACTATCCCCAACGTCATCTTCTTAAGTCACTGCTCAAAGAATATCTTTCAGCCCAATCAAAAGCATCTAGATCTTCATTTATTTGGCTAAGACACATCAGTGTGCTTACTGTAGATTATTAGAATATCTCTTTGTAGCACAGAAGTGCAAATGAGGTCAGGATTGGGTGATCAACACTCTACCTCATCATCAAAGTACTGGATGGAGCACCATCATTGCAGAGAACCCAGTTGCACTGCTCTCTACAGCTCAGTGCTGGGGTCCTATTGTCGGTGCTTCTCTATAGGGACTTGATCAGCTGTGTGTGTGCAGTTGCACATTTTTTCAGCAATGGATGCAGCTTCAAGTAGCTTCAAATGCATTCATTAGAAGAGCTGCCCACAAACGTTTGGATATGTAGTATATATTCATGTACAAATGCATTCTGACTGTTTGTGTGGCCCTTTGGTGGAATTCCTCTTTCGTAACTTGTGTTAATTAGCCTGCTTAAAATCACTAATAGAAAAGAATGATTTTCCTTCTTTTGTAGCATTGTCATTTTGGAAATATGAGGTTTTGTTATGACAGCGACGATTATATCATATCCAGTTCAGTTTTGAAAGGGTGGTTGTATTGGTTCTTTGCTTTTTTCACAGAATGTTGTACTACCATTAAACACATAGGGTGTGTTTCCTTTGCACAATAGCAGTTGAACCTTGTCAACTACTTAATAATAGGAATTCCTCTATGTACAATCTGGACCTGTTGTAGTGACTGACGAAAACAATCTTGCTTGAAAGTGATGGTTCATTTTCTCTGAAGGGTTCAACGGTTTCAGAGGTAGAGCTACAGGTGTTGGACAATCAAACTGAAACACCTGGTTTTAGACCACAATAATTTATTAGTACGGTGTACTAGGGCCTCCTTTTGTGGCCAATACAGCGTCAATTCGTCTTGGGAATGACATTTTTTGGATACAATCTGGGTTAGCACCCCAACATCCCTTTCAGACAGCTTCCCTTGCATCCTCAGTTAATCCTGTTGGATGTGGTTGGTCCTTCTTGGTGTTATGCTGACATTACCCTGGATACCGTGGCTCTTGATACATCACAAAGACTTGCTGTCTTGGTCACAGATGCGCCAGCAAGACGTGCACCAACAATTTGTCCTCTTTTGAACTCTGGTATGTCCCCCATAATGTTGTGTTCATTGCAATATTTTGAGCAAAACTGTGCTCTTACCTGCTAATTGAACCTTCACACTCTGCTCTTACTGGTGTAATGAGCAATTAATGAAGATTGGTCACGAGGCTGCTCCAATTTAGCCATGAAACCTCCCCACACTCAAATGACAGGTGTTTCAGGTTCATTGTCCAACCCCTGTATTTTCACTTGGTTAATCTTCTAGTATATGTGCAAACACGTTAATAGTGGTGTCTTCAGCTCATTAACAGCTTCTATTAATATTCTTGCTTTTATCTTGTTTGACATACTTGAACGTTAGAGATAGATTTGCTTTCTTGCATTTATCGAGTTGTGACCATGAAAATGCTGATGTTAGTGGTGTTTCATCTTGAGCGCTGATTCAAAATGTGAAAATTGTGTGTTTTTTTTTTTTTACACTGTTGTTGTTGTTTTTTTCCATTAACCATTTGCGATCACAGACTGCAAAGATTGCTTCATACCTCTGAAGCTCCATCAACTGACCAGAGACTATATTCTTTACATTTACTCGCCACAGGACTGGTTACCCGGTCCAACAGTGAAAGAATCAAACTCAGAATGTTCATTTCTGTTCAAACTTCTTCCAGAAAAGGACTTCTCAAAGAGCACTTCCCATCAGCTGACCTCGCTGATCTCACGAAACAAACCGATGCAGAAATGGACATTTCTGTTTGATGTCAAAGGGCTTTATTTGTGATTCCCTCCTGTGTAGCTAGCATAGTGATATTTATTGGTCCCTAAACAGTAATAATTTTGAAATCAATGAAAGCCATATACACAAACAAAAAACATGCTTGATCTTTGGCCAGGAGTTGGATGAATCATAGCTGCCTTATCGACACAGTGTGGTCCCTGACCTCGACTGACTGTTTGAATACAAATGCATTACATGAATCTAGTGTTGGTGTTTTAATCAAACCCTCCATTCTGTTGCCATTGGGTCTTATTTACTTTCAGATATTCAGATATTTCTTCTTAAAGCCGCTTCGACAGTTTTAATGAAGATTCTGATATTTACCAAAGTTTTCTTGTTTGGCATTTGTTTGATTTGCAAGGATCTACTATTATAAGGCTCCACATGCATCCAGAGACTCCACACAGATGGAAATGCTTGCATGAGCGTGCCAGCCCTGTGTGTCTGCGTGTGTGTGTGTGGTGTAGTGTAGTACCTCATAAAGAGAGACATCAGAACACCACGAAGAAGGATGTATTGTGCTATGCAGGTCAAGAAAGAATGGATTTTAAATCTAGAATAAATAGAGAATTATGTATGTTTGTAATATATCTAAATCTGAAATCTAGAGCCGTGTAGTTTCAGTTTAATGATCTATGTAGCTCACTATTTGAAGGTATTTGAAATTCAGCAAGAAACCTGCAGACATTATGACATTTTTCATAGAACTTGGTTTTCCCATCTTATGTGACAGTGCTGAAAACAAAACCAAAAAACATTCAAAATCTCCACCTTAGAGAGCTTTTCATTTCTGAATTCCTGGTCATTAGAAATTCAGGTTAGCTGAGAGCTATTTTGGACTATTGGTCGGTTCCTCCCATCCACATTCTATCATCACTGAATTTCAAGCTGTTTAGGGTTGTCTTTTTTCTGTCTCCTCCTTTCCAAACTCACTCAGCTATTTAACACTGCGTCAGTCACACAACACCAAAATATCTGTAATGACATTTTGTAATGAAAGCATTTTGGTGTTTCCGGCTAAATTGGTGAAAGTAGCCCAAAACAAATACACCAATGAATTTTCACCCACGACTACTTTTTCAAACAAGCCCAATTTGGCAGGACAACCGTGAACTTGGCACCCTGGGAGCAGGTGAATGAATTGGACAGATCTGAAATTGCACTCTTCAAAGAGAACTATAAAGTAAAAACAGGCCGTGACACTCTGATAATAATAATAATAATAAAATATATTTAGAAATAATGATTATTAGTTGTGCTCTAAAACTGTGGAATGCCTTCACATACCAGGAAAACCTACCGTAGTAGTAGTGATGTCGTCTGCGAGTAATTAAGTTGGAAACATATTTTATAATTTTATAAAGTTTATAATAACTTTTTATGAGCTACTGTTTGTAAAATATTGGCCATATTGGCCCTGAACAGAATACTTGGCCTGCTGTGACCAGCAGTTTTAGAAATCTGAGGGATCCCAGTCGTGGGATCTTCAAGAAAAAAACATGCACCTGATGATACTCATATATTTTGTCATAATTATATAATAAAATATTAACTTCGACCCCGGACTGTACCCATTTTGAAAAGAGATCTAAGGTTTAATTCAATTTCAAGTCTCTACATTCACAAACAAGGTTAGAAATGTACTTGGTATGTGGGCTTTGGATTAAAACATGGCAACTTTCATGAAGATCTTAAACTTCTGTTAGTCTTTACATCTCAAGTAATTATATAGTTGTGAAATCAAAGATTTTCTGTGAAGATAACATCTGGCGTGTGTGACTGTCTCATAATTACTATGTTATGAAACACAGAATTAAACAAAAACATCAAATAGGGCAAAGTCCTGCTGTTTCCTCAAATGGACGTCCATCATTGTGTGCAACCTTCAGCATCCTGTTATGAAACCAGTGACAAATTGAATGTACAGTGTAAAGAAGTTACAGTTTCAATACAGTGAAATCATTTCATACCAAACCCCACTCTGAACAAATTGTTTGCATCCTATTTGAAATTTTGACAGATTTATAGAATGATACCAGATGAACTGCAAACTCTTTTCTGAAGCTGCATCAGTCTTTTCTATTGGAGGCCTCCTGCCTTTCTTCTTAGCATTTACAGTCCTGTAAAAAGGACACCCGAGGAAACCTATTAACACATTTTAACATATTTAAATGTAAGGACCATTTGAAATCCCTTTCCATGCGTCTTCTCTCTGAAGGCCTTAGACAGCTCTTTGGATCTCACCATGGTGATATCTCTCACTTCAACAAACTAGTGTCTAAGGTTTAAATAGGACAGGCTCCTTCAAAGTCCTCTCTAATCATCTAATCATTTGCAATTATAATGAGGAATAGATGTTTTTGCTTTTGCTGGTAGCTGGATTCAGATGATCCAACTGGTCTTTCATGAGAAGGAAGGGTTCGCTCTTTTTTTGTTGTTTGTTTGTTTTTTGTTTGTTTTTGATTCAAGCAGTATTCAAGCTTTCGAATAAATGTCCCAAACAAATTCAGTACCAATACAAACATAAATAACGAAAATAATAATGGAAACTTTTAGGAAGGAAGGAAACTAACCCTTTGTAACCCACTGTCAAGTATTTTGGAGAACATATTATTATAAATATCCTTGTGAGTCTAATCATCACCAATAACTCATCAAAATTGCATTTTGCAAATTGCAAATCTTGCATTTTCAGATCAAAGCATTCTGGGTGATCAGTTTCCAAGAGGATGTAAAGTGTCCTAAAAAAGTCCTTATAAGCACAATATTTTATATTGAAAATAATATGTGTGATTTGTCTTCTATGAATACCTTTCTAATTTTTGGCAATTAAAAGACTGAACTGGCAATTAATGGTCAAAGTGGTTGAAAAGCTGGTCATCCAGCCAAAAACATACCATGGATAAACTGGTAAATCATCTTAGATCCTGACCAGAACATGGGATATCTTCCTTTGAGTTTGATTTAGCAGTGTTACAAAGAGCTGTAATAATGTTTTTAGAACAGAATAGATTGCATTGCAACTTGCGTCCACACGGTGGCACTGCAACCAAACAGGACTTGTGAGAGCTGATGAGTACTGATGGAGTCATCATCACTATGAAGATCTAAATCAGGCTCGTTATATCATTTATAGGGTTTTTGTTTAACTCTTCAAACGTGTACAGAGCATTTAATCCTGATTGGAGAGCGTAGATCCACCTTCTCTCACACCAAGCAGGCAGGCAGCGATTCATTTTTCTGAACCGAGTCAGTATTTTGGTTTAAAGGAATCGACTCTTTGTAAATGACTCATTTTCGCTTTAAAAAAAAGAGCTTCTGAACATAGTTTGTATTTATTGTATGAATGTGTTCTTATTAACACATAAGAGCCATTTAAACACATATTAGACATTTTATTTTTCTGAGACATTTGTACCATCCTTTTGATAATTCTATAATTATAAATTATTATAATAATGATCCTAAATAATTATTAAATAATAATAACATCAATAATAATAATAATAATAATAATAATGAGAAAGATAATAATAGTCATGATAATAATAACGATTATAACAATAATAATTATAATAATAATGATGAAGATGGTGATGATTATGACAATAATAATAATAATAATAATAATAATAATAATAATAATAGTGCATTGAACAAATACAAAATAATTACATTATTAGGAAAACAAAATCAGACAAATACACGTTTTCTTTTCCCTGGTGAATGATTATTATACTCTGCATTCACCAGAAAATAATAAAAATATTTTTAAGGGTGAAATTACTTTTAAAGGTAATTTAGACTTAAACTTAAAGGGCTTAAACATTTTTATGCTATATATGTTTTAGTTTCTCTAAAAACATTTCTGTGAGCAATAACTTTTGGGTCAATTGTTAAAATAAACTCATCATACCAAATGACCGTGACTTCAGATTCAATATTTTATAACGTGGTTTTTGATATTTCGTTAGATCTTTTTATTTGTATAATTATTACAGATACACTTACATTATTTGGTGCCATTAAAGGATATCTGATTGACTCGTGAGTCGGTTTCCCCGGATTCGAACAAAGAGTCGGTTCAGAAGAGCCGGTTCGTTGGCGACTCGGAGTTGGAGGCGCAGACGGGAGCGCGGGATCAGTCAGAGAGACTTACAGGCGGCCGCAGTTTGGAGCAGAAGTCCAAGATAGAGTGCGGGACGGTGAGTAAGAGCAGAGGCTCGTGTGTGTTTGTGTGTGTGTGAGAGAGTGTGTGTTTGTTTGTGTGTGTGAGAGAGAGAGTGACAGAGAGTGTATCGTTAGTTTATCTGCGCGCGCTTCTGCTGTTTGTGTTTGTTTTGTCTGAAGAGTGAATCATTTTAAACACTCCGCTGATTTCAGCCCTACTGCTGTACTACTGTACTCCAGTACTCCTGTACTCCTGTACTACTGTACTCCTGTACTACTGTACTCCTGTATTCCTGTACTACTGTACTCCTGTATTCCTGTACTACTGTACTCCTGTATTCCTGTACTCCTGTACTACTGTACTCCTGTATTCCTGTACTACTGTACTCCTGTACTACTGTACTCCTGTATTCCTGTACTACTGTACTCCTGTATTCCAGTACTCCTGTACTACTGTACTCCAGTACTCCTGTACTGCTGTACTACTGAACTCCTGTACTACTGTACTCCTGTACTACTGTACTCCTGTATTCCAGTACTCCTGTACTACTGTACTCCTGTACTGCTGTACTACTGTACTCCTGTACTGCTGTACTACTGTACTCCAGTACCCCTGTACTGCTGTACTCCAGTACTACTGTACTCCAGTACTCCTGTAGTGCTGTACTACTGTACTACTGTACTCCTGTACTACTGTGCTCCAGTACTACTGTACTCCAGTACTCCAATACTACTGCACTCCTGTACTCCAGTACTGCTGTACTCCTTTACTCCAGTACTGCTGTACTCCAGTACTGCTGTACTCCTGTAATCCAGTACTGTTGTACTCCAGTACTAGTGTACCCAGTACTCCTGTACTCATGTAACCAAGTACCCATTGTACATTGTGCTTTGAGGAGCTAGCATGTGGTTCGTTGGAGGGGCTTGTGGGGGGTCTTTCACACACGCTGAAGTTCTGTTTCACAGCCCGCATGTGTTTTGGCTTTGAGAGGGTCAGAGACTCGAGGGTCAGAGGATCAGAGACTCTGCTGAACTAAAGAGAAGTAAACAGTGTGTGTGAGAGTTTACACTGCTGCCGAAAGGCCAGATGTTCCTCTGCACCATGTCCAACCCTGGACCAACTGTTTATACATGTTCTATACTCTCACACACTCTCATACACTCTCACATACTCTCACACACTCTCACACACTCTCATACACTCTCACATACTCTCACATACTCTCACACACTCTCACACACTCTCATACAGTCTCACATACTCTTACACACTCTCACACACTCTCATACACTCTCACGTACTCTCACATACTCTCACACACTCTCACACACTTTCACACACTCTCACACACTCTCACAAATTCTCATACACTCTCACATACTCTCACACACTCTCACATACTCTCATACACTCTCACATACTCTCACACACTCTCACACACTCTCATACACTCTCACATACTCTCATACATGATCACACACTCTCATACACTATCACACTCTCACACACTCATACATGATCACACACTCATACACTATCACACTCTCATACACAATCACACACTCTCATACATTATCACACTCTCTCATACACAATCACACACTCATCACTCTTGTACACTCTTCTGTTCAGCTTTAGTCTTTTCTTTTTCATTCAGTTATATTTATAGTTCTGATCTGTTCAGTTTTAATTGTATCATGTTCTTCTTTACCTTCACTTCTCTTATATATTGTTTATCTCAGTTCTATTCTATTCTACCTGATCATATTCTATTGTTCTCCTTCATCATATTCTATTCTGCCTTATTCTTTTCTATTCTGTTCTACCTGATCATATTCTATTGTTCAACTTCATCATATTCTATTCAGTGGTCTGTTCAGTGGACTATTTCATTCTGTACTTTACTTTTTTACTTTCACTTCTGTTCTGTGTTGTCCAGGACAATTCTATTCCACATGATTCTGTTGTGTTTGTTGTGTTGTATTCTGTCTCATGGTCCAATTTGTTCTGTTCTATTCTGGTTCATTTTGTTCTATCCTATTATACCCCATATTGTTTAGCCATTTCAGTGTTTGGTTCTTTTATATTCTGTTGGGTTCTGATCTATTTGGTTCTTTTCTAATTTATTATAGATTTTTTATTTTCTATTATTTTTCCTTTTATTCTATTCTATTCTATTCTATTCTAGTGTGTTATATGTTCTGTTAGACCCCTTGGAACAAAATTGGAATCAGTCCGTGTGAAGAGCAAGAACAGAGATGAGTTTTTAATTAAGAAGTCAGGAGGAACAGCAGAGTCTGAATTAAGAGATACAGTCAGTGCACAGTCTAGAGTTGTCTGCTGCTTGAAGAAAAATACCTCTCCCTGTCCACATTCATCCGTCATTAGAACTACGATGGTTAAAGTGGCTATTTTTAGCGTTCGCCAGGAATACAACAAAGAATAATACTCTTCCCTCACAACTCTTCCCTCACAGAACGTTTTCATGTTGCATCATGCTCTCTGCCTGCAGAGCTTCTTTTATTTCTCTGGTTTTGAGGTTTATTTGCTTGTACAAGTCCAGCTGAGACTAGAGTGGAGATATTTCTCAGCAGACATCACCCAGTGAAATGTTTACAGACAATATTTATTAGAGCTGTTTATTTGCCAGAACCTGGACATACGCTACACATAACAGTACAGAGGTTAGTGTTCAATATCTTTCAATACTGTAAGCAAGTACAGGGGTCGGACAATGAAACTGAAACACCTGGTTTTAGACCACAGTAATTTATTAGTATGGTGTTCTAGGGCCTCCTTTTGCGGCCAATACAGCGTCAGTTCATCTTGGGAATGACATTTTTTGGATACAATCCGGGTTAGCACCCGAACATCCCTTTCAGACAGCTTCCTCTTGCGTCCACAGTTAATCCTGTCGGATGTGGTTGGTTCTTCTTGGTGGTGCTGACATTACCCTGGATACCGTGGTTGTTGATACATCACAAAGACTTGCTGTCTTGGTCACAGATGCGCCGGCAAGACGTGCACCAATTTGTCCTCTTTTGAACTCTGGTATGTCCCCCATAATGTTGTGTGCATTGCAATATTTTGAGCAAAACTGTGCTCTTACCTGCTAATTGAACCTTCACACTCTGCTCTTACTGGTACAATGTGCAATTAATGAAGATTGGCCACCAGGCTGCTCCAATTTAGCCATGAAACCTCCCACACTAAAATGACAGGTGTTTCAGTTTCATTGTCCAACCCCTGTATATTGCATTTATAGTATAATAACATGTGTATTACATTTTTAATCATATTTTAAGAAAACTATTATAAAAAGCACAATCATATGTGTTTTACACATTACAATGTGCTGATGTTGATATTGTAAGTATTACACACCTAATATAATGACAGTATGTGGAGCAAAATGTGAAAATGTGAGTGGTAAGGCCTCCAATTTTTATTTTTTTTAGTAGAAAATTTGGATACAGTCATCATAAAATTGTGTTGAAAATATTGTGTCTAAAATTGATTTGTCAGCTAAATAAATCTGCTACAAAGGGTTTTTTAAGTGATACCAAAAACCTAATACCACATGTGGTTCCATGGAGAACTAAAGAACCATGTTTGTAAAAGAGATTGTGAATAACATTTAAATTGCTCAAGAATCTTTAAACTCACACTTTTACCAACCAAATATTTTTTTGCACAGTGGTGTAAAAAAACACTGTTGTTCCCATAAAGAACTATGTTAGATGTTAGCATAAATAAGTTTTAGATAAATAATTTAAAGATCTTTGTGCAGTGCAGGGAAAGAACAACTTTTGGTTTCACCAAGACCAAGTTTGTGATGAGAGATGTGAGAAGGTTCTTTACACCCAGTGAGCCTCTGTTACATATTTCACAAAACCAAAAGCAGTTTCATAAACAATATAACAAATGGTTATTTTAACAACAGCCCCTCTAAAATGGTTCTTTGAGTGATCCCATTGGAATACTTATTGTTCTATTAAAACAATGGGCCTCATTCACCAATATCCTAAGTAGAACCTTTAAATTGAAGCTTTGTTTGATTCTGTTTTAGGCTCATGACCCCAACACCTCTTTTACAAACAAGGTTCTTTATGGAACCAGAGGCAGTTCTTCTTTGACATTGCTCAAAGAACACTTTGCCGTCTTTATTTTTAAGAGTGTATCACTACACCCCTAAAAACAAAAGCATCGCAAAAAGGACAGAAGGTGTAATATAATCAGAGAGCGCTGCAGTACATTGTCGAGTGGTTTGAGGAGAAGCATGGTGGTGGTTGCTATCAAGATCTCTTGCGTTCGTCTGGTTGTTATGACTGCGTACAGTCTGTGTGAAATTTGTGGAATCTGGTGGTTGGAGAACAAAGGTTTACTTCTGGGCTATTCAGCTGTGGGGTGAGTAAAGGATTGTGACGCTGCATTACACATTGTTATCTGCAGAAATAGACAAAAGTACGTCACAGGACTAAAAACATTAGACAAAAGCCTGAATTTTGATCATGTTTATAGATAAGGCATGCAAGGTCAGTAAACACACGAGCAAGTGTATCTGAAATCACGTGGTTTAATCTAAATGTGTGTTCGCATTAAACATGCAGTTTGCACAATGCTTTGTAGCTCCAGCAGAAAACTCAAGACATCAAACACGGCATGTGTTTTGAGTTCTAAAGCTCTTTTCAAGCTCAGGAGTGGTCCAAAGTATTGATCTCTGGTTCTACTGGTGGTCTGAATCTCATTTTGTAATGGAAGAAAACCTGCACTGGTGCAGGCACTGGTTCTGTGATTAAGCTAAGCTGTTCGAAATTGGATTAATTTTGCAACAACAGACTACAGTTACAATAATCATTCAACAGTCAGTCAGATGACTGAGCAGATTATGGCTGACCTTTAATGACAAACACTTTGAATTTGTTGGGTTTGTTAATGAAGCTTCAGGCAAACATTAAACTTGTACAGTTGACTTGCAGTCAGTCAACCAAGACATGAATGGTCACTAAGGTTGATTCCTATTTTTTTCACTAGGGGGCTAATGCATCGTATAAGAAATTGAAACATGGTCTACATTCATACAGAAGGTAAACTCGCCCAAATCCATTTTCTAAAATGATCTTTTCAATATGACCCACATTCATCTCAGCAGTTCACTCTCCAAACCTGAGTATCAACGAAACGGGTGCTGCTGTTCATTTTCCCTTCTTTCCCTGTCAGTTATCCTTTCTGCACAATTTAAGACGACCTGTTAAATGTATCTGATCACTTTTATTGTCAGTACTGGATTCACTGGTGTTACTGTGTAATAACTACATCTGCTTAACAGCAGGGATTTTAGACCACGCATGTCTGTAATTCAAGAACCAATGTGTATGAGAACCAAAGGTGCACCCACACCACTACAGTTCTAGACAAATACATCTACCATTACACTCCTAATAGAGAGTAATGCATTTTAGTGTTAGATGACCAGGTCACTAATGCTGTCTTTTTAATTTGGATCAATTGATTTGAACACATCACTGTGTAAAATCTAGAAAACAATCAAGTCAGTTAAGAAGAAGATGGATGGCCTGCAGTTAAGGGTGTCAACCTACCCCAAGTTCACAAGTGCGAGAGGGGCTGTGAGATTGATCATAGGTTAAGTGCAGTAATGGACTGCAGTGGTGAAGAGATACGGAGATGCTCTCATATTACCAGTCAGACTATGTCCTCAGCCTCAACTATGGCCTGTGGATCTGTGGGCAATGACTGAAAGAACGAGATCAAGACTGAAATTAGTTTTTGCAGGCACAGCAGGCTATGATATAACCCAATCACATGTCACCATGCAGAAAAAAATAAAATTCTGAGAACTTGAGATACAGAATTCAGACTCTGTGACCCCTGGTACAGTGTCAGTCGGACAGCAGTCAATAAGATGACCAGAGGTCTAAGAGTTTGTGGTTTTTTGAAGTGCTGCCTTTGATGTTCACTCTGTCAAAGTACAACATGATGCATATGCTAGTGTTTTTCTCTCGATTCCCTTGATTTTATTCTCTTGATCATTCTTGAATTCCACAAGGTACTATCATGTGGCTTATGAAGCTGATTATAATTATGCCGTTAATGTCATTACGAGAGTGAAGAACTGAAGTGTGGGCCTTTGTAAGTTTAAGAGGTTAATAAACACTGATGAGAAAACAACAGACAAGCCTCTTATAGGATGTCACCATTAAGCAAGATCCTCTTGGTTATAATTGAATTTAAAGGCTGTTATGTAATGACTCATTCACATCCCTAGGCGGTCACTGCAGTCTGTCATTGGCTTATATACACCAGTGCCCTAAGCCTCTCTGGAGTTCTGGGATATGAGATCAGTTCTGCTACAACAGACTGCAATTACAATAATCATTCAACAGTCAGTCAGATGAAAGATCAGAATATGAGTGACCTTTAATAACATGATTTTGAGTGAAGGTCTGTTAGCAGTGAGTCACCCTGAATGTGTTTGTTGTGTGAAGTTTGCTTTTCAGGCATCTTTCATTACTGCAATGGAAATGTAGTTAACAAGTAATGGAAACTTATAGTCACCATAGATTTGCGTCAAACCATGTCAAGGTGTTCAGTAACTATGAGACTTGCTTATGAGGTTTCTTATACGGTATGACAAGCAGTTTTCTATGAAATGGACAAAAGCAGTGTACTATCAAAGAAAAATTCTACGATTCTCGATACCAATTTCATTACCACAACACTAAATGAACCTTTTTTAAATCACAGATCAGATTGCTTTGTGGATCAGCAGATCATTTTGCTTTCCATTTATCAGTACTTTCACACTAGTGTAAACAATATGCATGAAGCTTTGTTTTGAACATGGTCTTAAGCGAAAACAAGATGTTGTAATGTTTAACTACTTGGCCTCTGAATAAATATGTTTTAATTTACTGTTTAAATTATGATGATTATGTTTGGTATTTACATTATTATTCCCAGTATATTTGTACTGAGGCCTATATAGCTTCCACACTTGTGAGCAATGTAGTGAGCAGAGACAGTTAACTTCCTGTTGCTCTGGGGGTACATCTATGTGTGGTTGAGGCAACAAAATATTTATCTATGTTTGGGATTTCATCACACATTTATGTAATTGTAAATACCACAGAATATTGCCTCTGTGGTGGAAAATGCCCCTGTAGATTTTGAAATAGCCATAGCCTGCTCGATTCATTCGGCAAAGAGCTGCTTCACTGCCAGGAAGTTGTATTGGCTTCCGATTGCCTCCCTAATACAAGAGGTGACGCTGCTTCAAATACGGTGGTATGATGGTATTAGCATTAGATAAACATAAAGGATGCTGTGTTTTCCGCTTTGCACCATGTTTTACATCTTTACGCCACCAGTTTATATTCATTCTCCTGAGGTTAAATTCTGTTCTCTGGTCTGATTGTACTCCAACTTTAGTTTGGTGCAGTGTGCAAGTGTTGACCCATCTTCAACTGCCAGTTGGATAATGGATAATGGTCGTTCTCAGTTCTCGATATAGGCATGTGCGTGTGCTTAAACGTGTGGCTGTATGTTCTAAATATTAGTAGCAAAAAGGATAAATATTGATCAGCCCAATGCAGATGTTTCAGTCACTGAACATATCTTGGCTGATTGTGTTGAGTCAGATGTGTAAATTAGATTTTTGTCCAGCTAATTCAGATATGACTAGGAGATGAGTTGTTCTTGGTAGTCTTATTAAATGCTTTATGTGCAGTGCAGTCCTTCTTGCATCATCAATACAATCATCCCAACTTCCTTTTGCTCATATTGACTTGAAAAAGACAACCAGTGAGTCACTGTACAGGAATGTATGGGTTCCAGCCTCTTTACAAACCAAGGGTGCCGGATGCAGGTTAAATATTGACAGGTCTGATGGCAGACTCATAGAAGTGTATGTTGAGGTCCACAGGTCACAAACTTCAAACACTGCAAACTCTTTCAGTTCTGTTATTATTGAAAGTGTACGTCTCAGACTTCATTTGATTTAGGTCATTAGTGTTTCATGAAATCTCAAGTTTCACCATGATTTTATATCTTTCTATATTTTATTCTGAATTGCTTGTTATTCCATAATAACAAGGCCAGAGTCTTGCACAGTTTGAGGATTTTCCTGCTTAATGCACTGAATAAACCTGCCAAACCAGCCCTCCAGGATATTCCCCACTTCTGGCCTATCATTTCTGTTGATGCCACAGCTATCTGTGGGTGGGAGACCAGGAGAGCACAACTGGCCTTGCTCTCTGTGAGTGGGTATGATGGTCCTCCAACTCCCTGTCCCTCAGCCCAATGCATTTAGCAGTGGTTTGAAAATATAGTATCATGTAGGACTTGCTCATCCCCCTGGGTAGGAAACTGGCACTGACAAAATTGGGAAGGAAACAAGGAAAATACATTGATTTTAACAAATACTTTATGAATACTATTATAATCCATTGTAATTGCTCCAAACATTAGTCTTTTTATTGCACCCACTCAACTAGCCCTGTGCTGAGTGACAGCCTATAATATCCCATTTATCCGCTTTCACGCGGAAACGCTGTGGCTTGGCATTTGCATTGTGATGTTTAGCCGGTGTGTAATGCCCTGTTAGCTGGGAGCAGTAAGCAAACTCTGGCAGTGCTTTCCATCTCCTTGTGGGACAACGGCATCTGCCTGGCCAAGCAAATCCCTCCCAGAATGCTGGGGCAGCACTGCTTTGTTGCAGGCAGCAGGGCTGGAGGCAAGCCAGGGCACATGAGTGTGCCGCTCTGACACGAGGAGAAGGCTTTATCAGAGCACTGTTGGGAGCAGCTTAATGCATTACAGTGCTCTCAACATGTAATCCAACTCTGAGATATCTCTCTGTTTCCCCAGCTTTGTTGCTAATGTGCCACTCTCTGTGTGTGTGTGTGTGTGTGTGTGTGTGTGTGTGTGTGTGTGTGTGTGTGTGTGTGTGTGTGTGTTTGTGTGTGTGTGTGTGTGTGTGTGTGGTGCAAGAGTCAACAAACTATGGCCTCAACTTTTCTGCTTTGCCTACTGTTGTCATATTTTTGACCATGCCCTCCTGGAATTCCTGCCAGTGTCAAACCATACCATGTATATTTTGACAATAAATGAAAGTGAAGGTGTATGTGGTAGTGGAAGTACGTGAAAGAGGTTGTAGAGTAATTTAACTGTAATTTACCCAAATATATGGAGAGAGATTTTGTGCAGTTCCTCCAAAGTTACAAAGTGACAATGACAGAGACACCATTGTCCACTTTGCAGTCAGTGGAGCAACATGTTTCTGACATTTTAAAGTAAATTAATCCATTTTTTGAGTGAAACGTTTTAATTAAAATTGCACATTTAAAGCTCAGTAGTTTTTAAAGAAAAATATCAACATGAGCTGATACCTATTATTTCAATACTGGCATTGATATTGGAAAAGAAAATGGTGGAGGTTGCTGGAGGTTAATGACTGTCTCAGAATCTACAATGCAGTTCCCAAACAAATACTTGGAAGACTTGTGCGAGAAGCCAATACATTACCAGGAAATACAGTCAAATTGAACAATATCACAATATCTTACTATATCATGATATGAGTTTGTTATAATGATAAATATTAACTTGGCACATTGTACCATCAGTGCTTAAAGAATACTTTGGACATTTTGTTTCAAAGACTGTAATTAGTCCTGTTTATATGGATAGAGTGCTTTAGTGTTTGTCATAATAGCACAGTAGATATTGTTTCTTTTAAATGTCTTTTATTTTTTTCTTTTAAATGTCTTTTATTTTTTTAATGCTGTGGCCTAATATTTTATCGTTACCCTACACTGACATCCAGATTACAGCCAGCATTAGCCAGCATTTACACTCCTTATAGGAGTATAGATGGTTCTGGAATTGTCAGGGATCATTTCATATTCTTATGGTAGAGCCAGCACTGTTGCACCACCCAAGTCCCAAAGAATGCAAATATTTAACTAACAATTACCCAGTATAGATTGGTGAAACACTGACATGGGCCACCACTATCCTGTGGGATCAGTGAATATAGAACTTCGTGATGTTGTCCAAAGTTCTCGCAGTGCAGTTTGTACAGTCAGGTCCGAGACCACCCCTGAAAGAGGCTTTTTTAACAGAAGTTGTGTCCATCCGGCTGCATGGCTACAGGGCATTTGGGCTTGATCACTGGCCCAGATGTCCTGAGACTGTTATAAACTGTGGCTAAAAGTTATTTCAGGGTGTTTCTTGTCCTTTATTGCCCTTTCATTCTGTCTGCCTTCTATTGGTTGCTTGGGTGTAACTTTTCATTTTAATATGGAGTGCTCAGTGAAAATAAACACTCCCGTACTAAAAGTTTAAAATTAGGCTTGTAGATTAATGGCGCAAATCACCAAGACCACAGAGTGAATGAGGAGTCTATGAAAAAAAAAAAGGTCCACTTAAAGAACATTAGAAATCAAACATTGTGGTCTGGCTGGCTTTTATGAGGATTACAGAGCATTTTATAGCAGACCAGTAGTCATTTGTATTTGTGCATATTGTTACTAGCATCACCACCCCAACACAACTCCCCCAACTCATCCCAAAAGTTCTGAATGGAGCACCATCATTCCAAAGAACACAATTTCACAGCTCAGTGCTGAGGGCTTCATAGCTTTAAGTTCACATCTATCATTAGGCCTAGTGCTAACAGGTTCGGGTTTATCTACTCCAGAGAGTCTTATTCTTTTGGCAGTATTTGGACATTTACATTTGTGGCATTTGGCAGACGCCCTTATCCAGCACGACAAAGTGCTTTTCTGTTCACTCAGAAAAGATCCTTACATAGTTAGAAGAGGCTAGAATCCAGAGATTCCTCAAGCTTAGGAATCATATAGTGTATTTATCAATAATCAGTAAATGGTTCGATTGATCATCATAATCAATAGCAGCCACAGAGGGATCCAGTCACAAGCTTGAAACACACACACTAGAAGACAAACACAGAAACACACAGCTGATGCCAGATCAACAGCCCTCTGTGTGGTCCTCATAAAGCCTATTCAACCTCTGCTGAGACGTGCCTCACAAATCCACAGCGCAGACTCCCGAATGAGCGCGCCATTAAACCAGCGCAGGGAGCTCATTTAAATCACACAGTTCCCACCGTCAGGGCAGTCACGCCACCACCCAGGAGCTTTACTTCCTTTCCAAGACAAGCCCATAGGCTATTAAAGCCAGACCACTTCAAGTGACGGTATAGTTAAACAAATTCCCTTCATTCATAAACGTAGTCAACCAAGACATGTTTGCTTCTTTAGTTTGACACTGCAGCTTTAATTTTAATGTAACTAACATATGATGGAAGCTTACAGGCACCTGCTAGCATCAAGAAAACATACTTATCCATAATAGAGCTGCATATACCGTCTCCAACACTGTTCATGTTAAACACAAAACAATATTTTTAACTGATTTTATGCAGTTCTGCCCAGGTTAATAGAGAGCAATGTGTCACATAGTGTAAGAAACCACACAAGCAAGTCCATTAGATTATTTACCAACTTGATGTGGTTTGAGGTGTGTGGTGACTCTGACATGCAGTCAGCACATTCATAATTGCTTGTATTGCTTGTTAGCTACATTAACCTTGTAGGTCCAGAGCAAAACTAAAGAAACAATAATATTATTATTCCATTATTATGGAATGCATTCACTGTGGCATAGTTTCCACAAGGTTCTACAGTGTCAGCAACATTTATTTCTGTCCAAAGTTGCATTATTTTCCCCCCATGATCTTGCTTTGATGATAGGAGATTTTGAACCACTGTGCAAAATCTTCTCCAGCACATCTGAAAGATTCTCAATGGGGTTCAAGACTTGACTCTGTGGTGGCCAATCCTTGCATGACAATTATATCTCATGCTCCCTGAACCTCTCTTTCACAATTTAAACCCAATGAATCCTGCATTGTCATCTTGGAATATGCCCGTATCATCAGGGTGGAACCCCAGTAACCCCAGATCATAGCACTGCCCCCATTATGCATGATGAGTGTGTCTTTTCAGCCACCTCTCTTCTTACCCTGATGTCCATCACTCAGTAACAGGGTTCTCCTTCTTTGAAAATGATGTTTCCCCACTGTCCTTTCAGTTTTTAATAATGTGTTGGACAGTTCTTTACCATTTTAGTATTTTCAGCAATCTCCTTTTTTTCTCTGCTTCATGCATGCCAATAATTTGAACCTTCTGTAACAGATTAACATTTTTTTCCACAGGATGTGTGTTTAACAAATGAGAAGCTACTAACTGCATCAGTTAGGGTTAAGTAACTTCTGGCCAGCTGAAACATAATAACGTATGCAGTAATTATCCAGTGGGAGGCTCTTACCTATTTGCTTAGTGAAATCAAGGTGGTGACGTTTTTTGACCAGGAAGTGTATAACATTAAATTTGTCCATTCATCATGAAATTCTGATACAATATAAAGAACAACTTCCAGATTTACATTATGGAGTAAAGTAAAAATGGAGATGGGGGGCTGGGGTTAACTTCAGGAAGCCCACATCAAACAGAGTAGTAGCAATAGGGGTCAAGGTTCAGGAATTTTTACAGCATTCCAGCCCAGTCATTCACATTCCTGCATATGGTGATTAGTGAGTTAATGGGAATAAACAGTCCTTTCCTGAGCAACAGATAAAAGACTGGCTATAAGACTACAGCTGATTAACATGAGCCCAGTAGCAATCTATAAAGCATCCACTCAATCAGGTCTCTATTTGTGTGGTAGTATAAGCTGTGTTTGCAAAATATTAGGTAATTCAGATAATGAGTAGCAATCAGGCAAAACACAAATTTTACTGTACAGGTAATTCATAGGCTTCATAATTCTGGATCACCGAAACCTACAGACATGATAGACATTTTATCACAAACAAAAATTTAAGTATGTAAACATTTTTGGGGAGTAACAAACTATATATTTCAGGAATGGAGGCTTCAGCAGTTTGATACCATGTGTTCAATTATTTGGTTCCCTCCCCATTCAGGAATAGTACTGCTTTCAGTTAAAAAATGAATTCCAAGTAATGTTGGAGCATTTGTACTGGTATATTCATCCAGAATTATTTGCACAGGGCACAGAGCAATAACATGGTTCACATGACAGAGAAAATAAAAATGGACCAAATGGCAATACATGTTTCTCATTGGACAGCAGTGATATGCAAATATATTTGTTTTAGTGTCATTACCATAGTGATTCTGCACATTTCCTATGGACTGATGATTCAACACTATGCTTTAAAGCTTGTTTACTAATTAACAGACTTTTTTTGTAAAAAGGTGAGGACATTTACTTGTCCATGATGAGACATCTTTTCAGTGATCTGACCAGTAAGACCAACACAAAAATGAACCGAGACGGACCGAGAAAGATTGAGATACCAAACCTGAAAAACAAGCAGAAATATGTCATCGAAAGGTGTTGGTTGAAAGTGTGTTAACATTAATGGGTCATTCGCATTCAAATTTGAGCACATTTAAGGTTTGATTTGCATGTAAATTGGTTAAATTTTAACTCCAGTGCAGTTAAATGTGAGCTGTGATCTGCTTCAAACACTGAATAAGGCTTTGATTGTTCTGAAGCATTGTCTGTGGCCTGAAGCCAGTGTTTCGTCTAGCAGAAGTATTATTCAAAAACATGGTGTTTTCACAGTCACATCAATGCAGGGTCACAAAGTCGTGCCCTCAGACTTTAATTAGCTGCTTTCAAGTCACCAGTCTTGTTTTACGTCTGCTTGATTAAAGCCTCAGCATTTGAATGCATAGTTTTGGGTCTCAAATGAGGCAACCTAAAGAGTAAAGGAGTCACAAAGCTACATTTATGTTTGATTTGTTTGGATTTCTTCTTTTTGATGTTCTAGACAGTCTTCAGTCGATTAAATAAATATCCCATACAAAGTGACGCGGAGGCCTATAGCTCAGTGCGCTCATTCAGGAGTGAACGTATGCATGTTTGCTGATAAAAGTCGGTAAATTCAGTTTCAGTGATGAGATAGAGAAGAAAATGTTGTTTTCTCTATCTGTATCAAGAGCCCTTCGAGCATCAAGTACAGCTCGGAAGGAAGACAAGCATGCAGACTCTTTTCTGTCCTGGCACCAAAACGGTGGAACAAACTTCCCCTGGAGGTCCATACAGCTGAGTCACTTGCTGTCTTCAAACATCTCTTTCATATTAAAGGATTAAATTTTACTGAATCTCGTTGGTTTGGATGTCTCCAATCTGACAGATGTATTTGGCAGCATCTAAATTTAAGGTAGCTCTGGATTCTTGCCTCTACTAACTAGCTAAAAATATTTTCAGAGTGAACCGCACAGCACTTCTGCAAGTCACTCTGGATAAGAGTGTCTGCCAAATGCCATACATGTATTTTCAACAGAGGGTGAAAGTTTATAATTTTACAATAAATTTTTCAGTTTGTAGTTCACAGTAGTACATGATTTTTATTAAGCCACCCCATATAATCAGATAATAAGTAAAAAACTGTGCATTTGCTTCCTTTCTTAAAGGAAATGTGCACGTTTCTGATGTACACCACAACAGAACACATACATGAATTCATGTTGCCAAGGTAACGCCTCCAGACTTCTGGACCAAAAAAAGTTTATTATGCTCTGACCTTTTCCGTTTAGACACTTCAGTTTTTCCCCATTTACAAAACCAAGGCTGAGTATGAACACTAGACTTTCTACAGACTGGAGAGCTAGCAGACAATGAGTAAACATTCACAGAATTTTACAAAAATCAATGAACTAAAATGGTGCATATTTTCTTTAATGCTGGTTTGTGCACTAAGTATTATCATTTGTTTAGTTTTATCATCATGTTTTGAGATACAATGTTATTTTGTGCTGGTTTGTGCCATTAAATTTAAATAGAATAGACAACACTGGGCATATATGCATTTTAAAGCATTATTTAATCCAATAGTGCCCTAGTTCATGATAGTTTTTATTATTTATATTTATGAAACATTTTTATAAAAATATTTACAGACAGTAGAACAAAATATATCAACATTTCTCTGCATTACGTTTCTTTATCAATATTTTATGTGTTGTCTTGGATACATTATCAAGTAGCCAAACATTTTCTCAAATAGCAGTGATATTATACATTGAGCTTTGTTATCACAAAACTTGAAAGCGTATCGGCTGGTTTCTATATTGAGATTGTACACTTGCTCACATTAAGCACAGAAAGGGGTCGTATACCAGAAAGTTGCTTCTCTTTTTGGTGACTCCATAAATCTTTTAAAGGCACTCTCCACTGAAAGCTTTTGCATGAGGCTACAGAAAACATCCACATTGCTGTATAAACTTGTTTACAATCAGTTCTTGTATTTTAATGCATTGAGTCATTCAGTTTTTGAATGATAGAATCATTCATAGCAACAGGTCATTGCTTTATTTTCAGCTGTTATATTATTTTATATTTAATTTGAAAGAACAGATGGTTTAGGTAAGACTAAGGATTTCAGCACTAAATGTGTGCATTTAATTCATTTTGTAAATCTATACAAATAAATACATTTATTCCAAATTCTAATCCAGATCAATGTAATCCCAATTTTGATAAATGTTAATTATATGAAAATGGCACACATGAACATTTCAGAAAAGTATGCAATTAGTACTATAACTAATTATACAAAAATGCTATTTATATTAGTCTTAGATAAGCTCAGTATGGAAGTCTGTTCCATGCTGTAAAACAAACAAATTCCTTGATTGCTGATCACTTCTATTGAGTATCAGTTGAGTACACAAATATGGTTGCTTATGTTTGCAAGAGCAGTGACTTAACTAAGCACATTAAATATGTCTTTCCTGAAAAGTGTTAGAGTGTTAGAAGCTCAGGTGAAAGAGGTTCTTCTCAGTAGTTTTACTGGAATTTTGACAGTGAAAGATGGCATTGTGTTCTGCAGATCCATACAAAGAAGAAAGGTAAAGACAGAGGATAAGCCTGTTGAACTACATTTTTATCTGATTTCAAAAATCAAATTCACTTCCTCACACCACATTCTTTAACAAGACAATCTTCTCAGTATTTTACCCAGGTTGTAAATGCTTTTTTGCTTTGTCAGCTGGATTGATTTCATTAGAAGTTTGTTTAGAATATGGTAAGATCAGTTCCAGCCACATCATTATGATTATGAGTGAACTTACTTTAAATAAGAGAAATGTGGCCCCTCTGACCCCCCCTCTGAAAGACATATAGACTATCACAGTAATGGCAGAGACAAATAGTTCATGCTATAATTAATGGAAGTCTTGAGAACACTGGTGATAATTGTCTTTTATTTTTGCTAATATGACTGTCTAATGTTAACATACACCGGCTTTTCACCACGCAATTCATACTTTCAAAAAGGCACTTTGTCACATACAGACCATTGCATCAGTTCCGAGGATCCAGCTTTCTCCTCCAAGCATGATGGCTGCCGTCACATGACTTGGATCTCTCCCCCCTGGCGTCGAGAGCAGGGCATGTAATGTGGGAGGCTACTTAGGGGGGTGGGTAATTGGCATGTCTAAATTAGTAGGGGCGAAAAATTGGAAAATGGCAAAAAACAAAAAAAAAGAGAAGTGCCATGTTAATAATGGTGTTAGTAGCTGTATACAGAGTTTTTAATATCTGCTTTTAACAGATATTATTAGCATTACAATATTTAATCATACATTGATCTTGATCATTTCTGCTTCTTATTGTTATTATTTATTAAATAAATGCACAAAGCTGCTGTAAAAAATGACATAATTGTCCCATAAGCATCCAATATGTACTGCCTTTACAACCCCAACCCCATAAAAGGTCTTCAAGGCTCAGAAAATCAATGATCCATGAACTTGACAATGGTTTCCTCCTGCTTGCTTTAGGTTTTCAAAAGCAAGAGTTCTCTCCATAAACTAACAGGCCTTGCTGACCTTGGAGTGGTTACTGTTTTTTTATTTCTGATTTGTGTATTACAGATAGTTAGTCACAGCACCAACAATTTGTCCTCTTTTGAACTCTGCTATGTCACCCATAATGTTGTGTGCATTGCAATATTTTGAGCAAAACTGTGCTCTTAGCTGCTAATTGAACCTTCACACTCTGCTCTTACTGGTACAATGTGCAATTAATGAAGATTGGCCAACAGGCTGGACCAATTTAGCCATGAAACCTCCCACACTAAAATGACAGGTGTTTCAGTTTCATTGTCCAACCCCTGTGCGTTTTACGTGTCTGTTTGCTCCCTCTCTAATAAAAGTGGGTCTAATACACATGTACATAAAAGGGGATTACCCACAACAACACCCAGAATTATATTTCACTTCACAAAATCGAGACCCTTGTGAATACCACACCTGAAACACAAGTCCAACAGGTAAGGGGAATTCCAAGACTTTCCAAGCTTTCCAAGCTTCCCTGATACACACCACTTTTAGTTTTATTTCTCGTCAAAGCCCAAAAAAGGGGGGGTTTCTTTGTTGCCTGTCGTGACTTCCTTGCCAGTTAATGAGGTCACAAATAACCCACAAACAGTCATTATCTCTAATGAGGATCAAGTGATGATTGACATTGTGATGAAATTGCTTCTGGCTGTGGGAACATCACAGTGTTTACCTGAGATCAGTCTGTTTGTGCAGCACACAGATTTCACATAAAACAACCATTTGACACAAACCTGGTAGCTGTTAGGCTCAAGACAATCCTGGAAACAAATGATGGGGAAAAAACTGACATGCCACCCTCGTAAATTACAGTGTAGAGTATATGTTTGACAGTAAATGAGGCATTTGAGTGTTTGATGTTTAAACTTTACCCTCTATTTACATTATGTGGAGGTTCTTTAAAATGCAAAAGGCCTATTTTTACGCATTTAATTTCTTTCATGTGGCCCACCTTTAGAATTTAGACAGGTTGCTGCAATGGCAAAACATTTTTTGAACTCTACGTGGGATATGTTCTTATATTTAAAGGCCTCATATCCCATATTTTCCCCCACAACATTTGGATAAGCTTATACTAGCATATCAAAAGCAGTCATAATTCTAAAGTTTCTTCTAAAATCAAATGAGTTTGTCCTGCTTTTGTTGGCGTAACTGCCTCTACTGTCCAGAAAAGACATTGTACTAAATTCTGGAGCTTTGCTGTGAGGATTTGAGTGCATTCACTAACAAGAGCATTAGTGAGGTCAGGATGTTGGATGATGCCTGCCTCAACATCACCTCCCTAACTCATCCATCAAGTTCTGGATGGAGCACCATCATTCCAGAGAACACAGTTCCACTGCTCCACAGCTCGATGCTGGACAGTTCTATACCCCTCTTTCCTGTGCCTGGCATTAGGCATGGTGCCACTAGATTCATGTTGATCTGTTCTGATCTGCTCCTGTTCTATTTGCAATAGACCTACATAAGTTGCGTCACATCTGTCTCAGCAATGGATGCAAATGTCTAAATTCATTCATTAGAAAGGTCCACAAATATTTGGAGCTATAAAGTATCTGTTTAAAGTTTAATACATTAACTGAAGTTCTTCTGGTTTCATGTTGATCTTTAATGAGTGTGTGAAGCTTTTCCTTGTTCTAACTATCCACTGTGCTGAGGCGGAACGTGTGGCAACACATCCCCACAGGGCTGATGTCTATCAGCGTGGATCCCTGACCTCAATCCCCAGCAACCCACCGCTCTGCTGTTTAAACAGCACAGAGAATAGGCCTCCCACACCAAAGAGCCCTGCAGTGCACATGCAAGAGTCCTGCCTCACCATGCCTGAGCTGACAGTAATACCATAACTTCTATTACACAACTGCCCTGTTCCCACTCGACCTGCAGCAGCCGAACAGCTGTCACACTTTTTGCTGATACACACTCTTACTCATCTGCCCTGAGGTTGTGTATAAAGCGCTCAGATCCTGGATCTGGAAAACACACACAGTTACTCACAGTTATATGCTGCAAATGCTCTGCATCTACTTTTGGAATGCCACTGATACCCAGTTCTGAACAGAGAGTGGTTCTAGATGAGTAAAATCTTTATTGTTTATGCTTGATTTGAATTTCATTCTTTAGGACACAGTGATTGGTAAACACGTGCATATGTGTTACGCTGCTTTTTGGAGTTTCACACTTCAAAGCAAATGTTAATATATTTAAAATGTCCGACACAAAGCTTTGGATGACCAACACCCTGACGCTGGTCCATGTTTTTTCACTCCTTAAACAACTAGTGGTAGACCCAGTCACAAAATCTCCATTTCAGAGACGCTCTTATTGGTGTGATCTGAATTGATGTTGTCACAAAGCAGCTTTACAGAAATCCAAAGAAGTTAGTTTCTTCCATCGATGACTGTTTGGTGCCAGTGGGTAGTAATAAACTCAGGTAGATGTGTTTTGATTTATGGGAACCAGATCTGAAACATTTAATACCTAATTGATGTTATATTTTTATTGATCAGCTATTGCAGATTTTACATTTACCCTTATTACAAGAAAACCAACATTGGTGGTGTTTATTGCTGTATATAACCTCTACTAATAAATCTTAAAGAAGCTACCTTTAAAGGGTGTACAATGCCTCAAAGTATGCTCACTCCTCATTCATTTGTACCTTCTCTTTTTTCTGTTTCTCACAGATGAGCATACCATAACTCAGAGGACCACTATAGGCTGAAGAAACCTAAGATCTTTGTGATCAGGCCTCAGAACATACGCCCCCGCCCTCTCTGACCCTGATCACCCTTGTTTCTCACATACAATTTTGTTAGACCTTCACGCAGGAGGGATGTCCATTGCCCTCAAGCAAGTCTTCAACAAAGACAAGACTTTCCGGCCCAAGCGGAAGTTTGAGCCGGGCACTCAGCGCTTTGAGCTGCACAAGAAAGCTCAGGCATCGTTGCACTCAGGTGTGGACCTGCGTGCAGCAGTGCAGCTTCCACCAGGTGAGGACTTGAATGACTGGGTGGCTGTACACGTGGTGGACTTCTTCAATCGCATCAACCTCATCTATGGCACTGTGTGCGAGTACTGCACAGAGAAGAGCTGCCCAGTCATGTCTGGAGGACCACGCTACGAGTACCGCTGGCAGGATGAGCACAAGTACAAGAAGCCTACAGCGCTGCCCGCTCCACAGTACATGAACCTTCTGATGGACTGGATCGAGGTGCAGATCAACAATGAGGATATCTTCCCCACCTGCATAGGTAAGAAAAGTCATTGACATGGTACATTTTGGGCTGAGGTGGTTTAAAGGCTCTGAGGTTTGTTGTTGTTAAACAGCCTAACAGGGTTGTTAAAAATTAGAGAACAAAATGAGCAAAATACTAATATACATAAATTAAAACCACTGACATGAGCTAAAACAAAGTGAAGAATATTGATTATTTGGTTACAGTGGCACCTGCCATGGGGTCTTAGATAACAGACACATTTTGGGCCAAATTTGGGCTAATTTTGGTACTGAAGGCTAAGATGTTGGTCACAGTTGGGCCAAACATTCATTGCCATTTGAGGGACAATATTAGGCAGCATGTGAAGTCAGCATGTGCCATTAATGTGTCGGAAGTTCCTGGTATGCAGTGGACAGGACCTAGTACAAGTGCTCAGAGGAAGGACAGCTGGAGAACTTGTGAAAGGATCATGGGTGCCCAAAGCTCACTGATGCATTTTTCATGGTCCAACTAAGGTTTAGTTGATCTAATCTTTGCATTATGTGGTCCAGACTGTCAATGAGGGATATACAGGGGTTGGACAATGAAACTGAAACACCTGTCATTTTAGTGTGGGAGGTTTCATGGCTAAATTGGAGATGCCTGGTGGACAATCTTCATTAATTGCACATTGTACCAGTAAGAGCAGAGTGTGAAGGTTCAATTAGCAGGTAAGAGCACAGTTTTGCTCAAAATATTGCAATGCCCACAATATTAGGGGTGACATACCAGAGTTCAAAAGAGGACTGGTGCATCTGTGACCAAGACAGCAAGTCTTTGTGATGTATCAAGAGCCACAGTATCCAGGGTAATGTCAGCACACCACCAAGAAGGACCAACCACATCCAACAGGATTAACTGTGGAAGCTGCCTGAAAGGGATGTTGGGGTGCTAACCCGGATTGTATCCAAAAAATATCATTGCCAAGATGAATTGACGCTGTATTGACCGCAAAAGGAGGCCCTAGTTCACCATACTAATAAATTATTGTGGTCTAAAACCAGGTGTTTCAGTTTCATTGTCCAATCCCTATAGGCTGATATTGTGAAATCGAGTGTGCTAACAGTAAGTTTGTGTCTCCTTGCTGCAGTAATAGCATGAACTTTTTCTGACAAGGCTTTGCACTCAATAATGAGAACATGCCAAACCATTGAATTGAATGCTGTTTTCGGCAATGGACGCATCTAAAAATCAGGCTCTTTAAAACGTTTCCAGTCCAATTTCTTAGATGGCCTGTTGTGTACATGGAAACTGTAGTGGCTTGCGGGCAATATCCACTGAAGTCTTCCTTAAATAAAAGCTCAGGACGTCACTGCCTGAGGTTGTTACTGGCTACATCTCAGTGACAGTTTTCATTAGGACTCTTTCTGAAGGAAAGGGATGCTTTCATCTTGACATGAAACACCAGGCAAGATGGCTCTACAACACCACCAGAGGCCAAACACACACAGGACACACCTGTGATCTGTCAAGTCAAACTTGTTCACCAGAGACTTGTTCAGTTTCATCAGTGTGAATTTGACATGGTCTGACCACAAAGACATTAGTGTTTAGCATGGTGCAAACTGCAGGCTTGACTCAAAGTGCAGGTCCAATTAGATTTGATTCTTGAATCTGCTACACTGCCAAGTTACTATACCATGACTGGCCCATTTCTGAACTTAGATATTGATGTTTATCATTATACCTGTAAATAGAGTTATGGCCCCTCCTCTCCTCACCTGCCCACTCCGTCACCTTTTCATGACAACGATTCATCTACAAACTCCTCCATGTCTTCCAACTTCCATTCTTTACCTTTGCTTGGCAAAGGGGCTTCGAGAATCATCATCTGGAGCCACCCAGACTTCTAGTGCAAGTTACTCAAGTTCCCCTTCCTTGCCTCAACCACTCTGATTGTGGTCCACATTTTGCAAAACTAGAGAACCATTTGCTACAACATAAACAGAACAGGACGTTGACCGTGCTGGTTGATTTGATGAGCAGGTCACTTTAGTTAACAGGTTGACTTTCAGTAATATTTACTAAAAGGATTTTAGTTTTAGTGGTCACTGAAAAATTCAACACAGAAAAGAAAAGATGTCTAGGCCTCAGAGAGCTCTTTCTAACTGGCCATGGTGATACCACTCATAAAGCTGAAGATTTAATAGTACAGGCTCCTCCAACATCTGTTCTAGTGATGCTCTAATCATTTGCAGCTGATGCTTAGTCAATTTAACAGATGTGAAGATTTAATTTTACAAATGATTTTAAAAGGCATTTTATATGCTTAGTTATATCACCTCCCCCTCCCAATACTGTTCACATTAAGAGCAAATGTCTGCATGTTAATTATGTTTAAAAAAAAAGACAAAGGTATTTACAGGGTGTTCTGACATTTTCTAAAGGCTGTATGTCAGTGTCAGAAACCACATTGGCTAGTCTATAACTGTAACTGTGTATGATCAGCAAGCAGTCTTCAAACTGCTGGCCACAAAGTGCTCATTTATTGTTTGCTACATCATTGCATCATAGCTACAGTGTCGTAGCTGATCAGTTACATATTGGAGTGATTGTGAATTGTGTGAATTTGCTGTAAAAACACTGAGCAGTGACTTCGAACACCCGACCACAGCCCCCTCACTCCTGTTCCCACTGTTCCCCTACTTTGAACTGGGCCCAGAGGCTGTGAGATATTGCTAACGTGAAACACTATCACCTACAGCATGTCAATAATTCAGAGCCATCAGATCCCCCAGAGACTTGCCCTTCAGTCCTACCAGTCACCCCCCTGCAACCTGAACCAGTGGCTCAGGTGCCAGTGCTACGAAGGAGGCAAAACAATGGGGAAACAAAGGCTTCATACTAGGGATGGAATGAGTGTCCCATCATGATGTCACTGACTGAAATGATTGTAGGTAACAGCAGAATCACAGTATTGAATTTCAAAATAAACTGAAGTTGGTTCTACTACTTCTAAAATCTAATTGGCCAAGAATACACACACACACACACACACACACACACACACACAGACACACCCACATCTATTCGTCTGAACTGTTTGTTAATATAGCAAGTTATTAAAAAGCATTATGCTGTTTATTGAATATTCTTTTCTCATTGCAAATTGCTATTGAATGCTAAACGAAGGTTTCTAGATTTAGATAGATTCTAGATAGTCTCTTGTGACTTGATGTAAAATTATGCATTACATCCATTCTTTACTCTTTTAATTGTAGCAAATCATTGTAAAGTTCTGCCTCACATGGCATTTTAATCCACACTGAAGTCATTATTAACTAACTAGCAATTGTAATTCATTTCAAGGAGACTGTAGCTATTGGACCTGCTCGATATATAATCTAATTTATATTTATGGGTGATTTTGAGTTTAATGCACTTTTATATCCTTAATATACTGCAAGGAGACTGTAGCTGTAGAACATACATGTGTAGGTCATGGCCAATATGTTGTCACGTTGGTATGTTCTTCCTCCAGCTCTAAGGGACTTTTTCCTTGCCACTGTCAACCTTTGGCTTCCTCTCCAGGGGAATGTCCTTACTCTTTGCTTCATGTGTAGTTCACCTTTTTATTTTCGATTTCGGGAAAGCTGCTTCATGACATTTTTTGA
Organism: Acestrorhynchus altus; assembly: GCA_034509495.1. Classification (NCBI taxonomy): domain Eukaryota; kingdom Metazoa; phylum Chordata; class Actinopteri; order Characiformes; family Acestrorhynchidae; genus Acestrorhynchus; species Acestrorhynchus altus. The sequence continues at coordinate 9,033,492 of CM067511.1, read as the reverse complement.
TTGGTTGTTTGGCATATAATATTGGCTGATATCGAGTTTCATATGTCATAAATAAGTAACCAGTGAATGAAGACTGAGGTACATACATGAAAATGTTCAGCTCTCATTGAAATGTATAATATCAAACTCAATATAAGCCAATATAATTAGTTAGTCAATATATTGGTCAGCTACTATAGCTACAGTCTCATTGCAAAGCAAATTAAACTCAAAATCGCCCATATTTATCAATCAGCCGATATATCAGACAGGTCTTGTAGAGACAGTCTCCTTGCAAAGCACATTAAAAATCAGTATCAGCTACCATTATCAATTAGCTGATATGTCAGACTGATATATTGATTTATTGATAATATTGCCTGATATTGAGTTTGATATGCATGATACCTGTGATACTTGTTATTGAGCATTTAGTATTTTTAGGCTTTTATGTCCGTCATAATTCACTGTCCACACACGTATGCACAGAAACACTAGCTGAAGGGTAAACTCAAATTTTACCACATTCAGTTTTCAGATCTCATCAATTATTAGAATTTTATCTTCTTAATATGTCAGTCTGGCCCTGGGTAAGCTACTTACTTTCCCCATGAATAATTATAGACAGTTACTGGAATTAAGTATTATATAGGGATGAAATAATTAAAATCAGTAACATCTTATCATTACTTCATGCCATTGTTACCTAAACTAGCAGCCCTGCAATCTTTTTTCCTCCACTCTCGCTCTCTTTTCTCTTCATCTCTGAGGTTTCAGACCTTCTCTTTGCTCTAAGCGTGGTATAAATTATTCAGTCCTGACGCGTGCGCCTCAGCCCAAGTCCAAGCCTCCCTCTGTTTGTATTAGGAAAAAATGCATTATTCAGAATGGCTGGAAGAAAAGGCCGAACGGAGGAGTTGTGTGTATGATGAGGCCGCTTCTAGCCATGAAACAATGCAGCACTGTGTAAAAGCTCAGACCAAATGGACCTCATCCAGTAGTGCAGAACCCACAGCCACTTCTTAAGAACAGCGATGGCTTTTTACATCATGGAAGGACTCATGAACCCCCTAACATCTTATAGAGTCCGCAGGGAGAGTTTCAATGAAGAGTGTGTTGACCCACGTCTTCTAGATTGGGCAGTCTGCCACCACGGTCAGTCTATGGTTCGTCACCTGCGTCTGGGATCTCTAAGCATCGTATTTCCACCCTGGTGTCTTACAGACACTGTAGAGACCTCTGCAGTTTGGGGTAGAGGTCAGTAGGGCTGGTGACTTGCATCCTGCTGATGAGTGCCTGGTTATATAATTATTTACACAAATACACAGAATATGAAAATTTACATAGTTGTAAAAATCAAGGTCCTTAGAAATTCAACAATTAAGCTCGTTAAGTCTTAGAACTCAAGATTCACACTTTGGGAGCAATTACATGCTGTTTTCTAGGCTTTATACATCAGGATCAGAGTAACCTACAGACATGATACACATATCATAGCAACCTATATGATTTATGTTATGATATGGGTATCATGTCTGTAGGTTATTCTGATCCTGAGTTATGGAGCCTAGAAAACAGCATGTAATTGCCCCGCCATGTGTGAATCTAGGAGTTGGCTGTTAAGTTACTTGTAAGACCATTCAGACGACTTTGTGCTCTCAGACATGAGGCTTTATCCTTTTAAAGTCTGTGCTTTGAGCCCCAGTTAGCTGGAACACAGTGCGTGGGGTTTAGTATGCTAGCTAACTTATCTAAGCCTGAGTCCAAACACCACCCAAGAAGTCCATGTATGGCTTTCTGTCACTCCCAACACCACTCGGCTTTGCTCTCTGAGACACAGGTTTTTATTGCCGCAATGTGTATCAGTAACACAGATGTTAATCAAGTGGCACGTGGTGAATCTGTAGCTTTTTTTCCTTTATTAAACACATTTTATCTTAGTGAGTGGGCTACAGATGCAGCATAACAGGAAATAAATAATTTCAGGTTCTAATTGGAGTCATTATTGTCTAAACATTTATATGTACGTTCCAGTGGTGGGCAAAATGTTCTCGACTCACAGTAGATTAACAGTGGTGGTGTTAGACTGACTGATTAACATTTATTGAATAATTGATTTGAAATTACACACGGCTGTGTCCAAATGTCATGTTTAATGCACCAATGGAAATGGTCCAGTATTGGATTTAACCTTTTAATTTTGACTAACAGAAAATGTAGTGTTGAGTATTGAGTATCATATATATTATATGATATTTTATATATTCAGATATTAAAATCAGTACAATATCATGCCTTTTTTAACCAGTGGTTTGTGTGTGGGAGTACCAGCCCATATTATCACCCTGATCCCTTTTCACGCTTACTGTTTAAGTGTATCTCTATAGTTCCTTGTGATTGTGTGTATTTCTGAGTATGTATGTTACGTAATCACTTGCTTCTCTCTCACATATACCCACACACACCATTAGCTCTCTCTCTCTCTCTCTCTCTCTCTCTCTCTCTCTCCCTCCCTCCCTCCCTCTCTCCGTCCTCTGTTGTGCTAAAGATTCATGGCTCAAAGGCCCTGAGGAGTGAGCACGAGCTGCTGCTGAAACACTGCACAGCACTTGCTGCCACAAAGAGGATTTCGTTAGGCTTTACTGAGACACACACACACACACAGCCTGCACGTGTTCAGCAAAGCACTTATGGACATTCAGCTCGATCTTACATGCATCTTAATATCTTACATTAATACAATGTACAACATGTACAATGTTACATACGATACAGAGTTTAGAGTTTATTTTTACTGTTTAATTGCAGAGATATATCAGAATGCAGATGACTGATTTCACATCAACATTCAGCAACCATTCTGAGTCCTGGCACAGTGCTGATGGTACTGTTCACAGTTTCTGACCAAAACGTGGCCCGGCTGTTGTGTGTTTTCATGGTCATTCACATTCATGTGTAGGGCGTCTAGAAGGTAGTCCCACCCAGCCAACATAATGGATTGATTCACATTAGTGGGAGAGCTTATTTAATTCTAATTACCTATATATCGCTGAGAGGACTGAGGTCCATCCATCCATCCATCTTCCTCCCGCTTATCTGGGGCCGGGTCATGGGGCAGCTGTCTAAGCAGGGATGCCCAGACCTCCCTCTCCCCCAACACCTCAGCCAGCTCCCCGGGAGGGACCCCGAGGCGTTCCCAGACCAGCCGAGAGACGTGTCCTGGGTCTACCCCGCTGTCTCCTCCCAGTGGGGTGTGCCTGGAACACCTCCCCGGGGAGACGTCCAGGGGGCATCCTAAAAAGGTGCCTGAACCACCTCAACTGGTTCGTCTCGATATAGAGGAGCAGCAGCTCTACTCCGAGCTCCTCCCACACTGCTCATGACCATAGGTGAGGGTAGGAACATAGATTGACCGGTAAATTGAGAGCTTCGTCTTTTGGCTCAGCCTTCTTTACCACGACGTCCCGATACTCCGACCTCATGACTGCAGCGGTAGCACCGATTCGACTGAGGCCCTAAGTGGACAACTTTCCATTTAACAAATGTAACTTCTGCTTCTGCTGCCAGTAAAATGTATTAAAATAAGAGTACTGGAATGTAATGAATAAAATCATACATTATGAGGTTTTGTAAAAAAAAAAAAAAAAGGTTATACAGTATTTATTTTTATTTGGAAATAATATAGATATGCATTTTGTTTAAAAAAACAAGTTAAATTATAGATATCCATATGGAAAATGTCTCTCCACTTTCTTGAAGGAACCAAAAGTTCCTCTGTGGCATTATGCAAAAAAAACCTGTTTGGTGACTTTATCTAAGAGTCTAAATGTCTGCACATTTCCAGTTTCTCCAACTGCTGGCTTGGTTCATTTGTGAAGATTTTTCCCTCAGATGAAAGAAAAGGGGTCAACACACAATGCCTGGCTGTGTGGTGCTACAGAGAATAACTGTTGGCAGGAGTGGAGCCTATCTTGTGACCTGAAAGCAGGTGATTTCTCATGAAATGATCGCAAAGTGGACACAAAGGGAAACTGCTCATATCAGTGCTACTAGGCAGCTCTTCAGGAGGTCAAAGGGCCATATATGGGGAAGCGGCTGCCTGCTCGTAACTTTGTCAGTTTGGGGTACCCATGGGAAGAGGAAGTTCCTGTTGCCAGGATGCGACTTCCGATGTCCAGACATCTGGAGGGGTCTTTGGCCTTTTGACCCCTCTTGTTGCAGCTACTTTGCTCCAGGCTCAAACGTGTGGCTTTTTGTAAAGTTGCATCTTCCCAGCTTTCCACCACCTTCAATAAACATTGTTATCTGTCTGAATCTAGACTGATATCAGAGTGATGTCAGGTGACCAAAGTTTAATATCAGGCCAGTATCAACGCAACAATGTTGATATTTAGTTGGCATTAAATTGTGATGTGAAGCAAGACGAAACGTGATGTGCCACATGCCAACATCATACTGACATAAAATACCAACATCCAGTAAGGTATGGTGACCAAAACCCAGTGTCTCCCTCAACGTTGCTTCTATAGCTTTGCATAGTAGTAGTTTTTGTTCTAAACTGCACAACGTCAAATATAAGACATGGTTGATCAACTGTGTTTAGGTTCAGTGATGAATCATGTTCATCTGATATTTTTCCCAAATACTCCTGTAAGAAGTTGTAGCATTAGTATCCTAACATGCTTTCCTGCGATAGCCCTGAATAGTGTACTTAAATCTGACTCCCGTCCTTCCTTGTGCTTCCTGTCTCTCTCTCTGTTATAAGTATAGTGTGTCATAATCAGTGGATGGACGAGCAGGCTCAATCCTCTACTCATTACGGTCTCTCATTCTTGTTTATGCTGTGCGGACACACCTCATAAGTCAACATACATTGGTCCGACTCAGTCTGCTGCCTTATTCAGGGTGCTCAGCTGTCTGCTGTGAGCTGTCCACTGTGAGCTATCCACTGTGAGCTGTCCACTGTGTCCTCAGCTGTAGTCTATGCTAGGATGTGTAGGAGCATCTTGCCTTGTAAAAAAAAAGGAACTGAAGAGGTCATGTACAGTGTGTGTGTGTGTGTGTGTGTGTGTGTGTGTGTGTGTGTGTGCGTGCGTGCGTGCGTGCGCTGTGGTCTGGGAGGAGTGTGTGTTGGTGTATGGCATGGCCACTCTCTCATTATACTCTGTGGGTGCTTATTAGCCTTAAGATCCACATGACCTCACTGCTTACATTGCCTTAGCCCTGAGCATCTCTCTCTCTCTCTCTCTCTCTCTCTCTCTCTCTCTCTCTCTCTCTGTTCTCGCTCTTTCTCCCATTTTGCCCCCAAGTCTCTCACTCCTCTCTCTGTTTCTGACTCTATGCCCCCCATCTCTGATCCTTTCTTTCTCTCTGTCTCATTCTCCCTCCCCTTCACTTTCTCGCCCAGTTTCTCCCACTCTCTTTCCCTCTGTCTCCCCATTCCACCTATCTCTCCCTCCTCTGTCTTTTACTCTCTGTAAACAGTTTGTATCTCACACTGTATGACCCGTTCTGCAGCTTTCTGAGTTTTCTCGTGATGCTTATGTAAAGCTAAGCTCTTGCACTTCATTCAGTCTCGGCCTTTGTATCTCTGAACTGTACCACAGTTGTACTCGTAATTGTTCTGTCAGTTTCCACAGAATGAGTTACATGTGAACCTGAGCTGGGGTCAAAATGCTGTGGAAGTTGATCCAGCAATTTGCCGTAACGACACTTAGTAAAATTCCCGGCAGTGATCCAGGTAGACTGCTGATGACGTATGTGTCCTGTATTCATCCAGGAGATTTAAACCAGGTGAATGAACACACACTCTTGCCTTGGTTGGTCAAACACTGTAACTTATAATAACAGGTGTATATCTACACTGATCATGCCATAACTTTAAAACCACTGACAGATAAGGTGATGTGAATAGCATTGCTTATCTGGTTATAGTGGCTCCTGTCAAGTGCTAGGCTCTGCATACACACATACACTATACATCCTAAGGATTGTGGACACACCTACTAATGAATACATTCAGTTACTTTAAGCTGTACCTGTTGATGACGCTGATGTGCAAATGTACACACAGCTTGTCTAGTTTGTGTTGAGAAGTACTGCCTATTGAATAGGACTCTGAAGCAGATAAACATGAACCTATTGGCACCATGCCTAATGGTGTGTAATAAAAAAAGCCCCCGATATCGAGGTGTGGAGAAGTGTGCATCTTTGGGATGCTCCAAAATCTAGCAGATGTCAGCAGCAAATGATATCCTAGATGACTGGATCAGAGCATCCCCAAAACATGAGGCAGACGGAGTCTTGGGGAGTGCTCCTGGCTGTGGTCAGTACCTAGTAACATTCCTCTAAGGAAGGATAAGTCACTAATGTGCATCGCAAGCAACAGCTAGTCTGATCTTTCTAAAGAGCTACTGTAGCACAAATTTGCAAAGAAGTTAATGTTGTCTTTGATCCTACGAGTGGTTTCAGAGCTCAAATTGACCTACTGTTACCCTTAATGTTCTGGTAAACTTTGGTCCAATTTTCTTATCTTCATTTTTTGCTGTTACATCTTCTGCTCACTAGGCTATTTACAGTAGCAGAAATTTTAACCAGTGTTTACATTATGTGTAGTATAGCACATTGTTTCTCAATCCCGGTTCTGTAGGCACCCCTGCCCTGCACATTCTAGAGCACATTCTTCTCTCTGTTCTCTAGCTAATTAACTGGCTCTTTCAGGAGTTGCAAGGGAGTGTTAATGCAGAGAATTCACTAAAGTGTGCAAGACTTAAAGGGTTAAAATGAGATTTAGCTCTGAACGTTTTGCAGTAGCCTGTATGTAAATGTAGGGAAGCAGTGTGGTTTCTTTAATGATCTGTGGTTCAGTAGGATATTTAGTAAAAAGTTAATCTGATCGGATTGTTCCACATAGAGGAAGACGGCCTGGCAGAAGCATCGTGGTGAGTGTATAAGCACCAGCATCCTGGTACCTCTCTCCTCCACCCTCACCGTGTTCAGAAGCACACCCATACCCACACACACCATCTGTTTATTGTCTGGCTGCCAAGGCAACAGGACTGCCTACAGCTCTCTCGGGCATCAGCTTCAGTGAAATTTGAAGACTGTTGGCCCTCATTTTTAAATGTTGTTGATTGTAAATCATCATGAGTGTTACTACAGTTTACCGTCACTATAGATTTATGACAACTGTATGCATGTTCATTAACAGCCTTTTTAGCTGTTATGCTCTAGAGTGATAGTGAGGGGGGGGTCGCATTAAGGACATTTTCACACCTGCATGTTTTAGTCCTGTTAAATCAGACTCTGGTTAATTTTCACCCTTATTGTGATTCATTTACATTAATCTCACTCATATTTGGACCAAAACACCTGCACCAAGACCTTTGAGAGGAGGTGGTCTCTGTCTAGTGCCGAGCTTTGGAACAGATTGTTTGTGCTGAGAAAGTGATTTGACTTTGATCCAAACAAACTATTAAGCATTAAACAGCTCCTCTAGCCAAGTGTGCATTATTTCCTAGATAATTACTACAGTCATGATCAAATGCCATCACTGCCATTTCCTCGTTTTTAAATTTAACAGAATATTCTCTAGTCCAGAACACAGGACCTTTTTGAGCCTGCCCCAGACAGGTCTGACCAATAAGCGGAGAACATTCTCACCTGGTTTGTTGTAACACAAATAGTGTTGTTGCACAGGCCGTGCATCCACAGGTCAGAGCTGCTTTGATGGCACAGTATTAGGAATTAACAATTATCTCCCAGCGTCTGAAGCAATCCAATGATTCTGCATTAGAAAAAGTCCAAAAAGCACATTCACGTTTGATTCAGTCTCTCTCGACACAGGAAAGGTTTCCTGAAAGGTCATTTGTAAAGGTGTCGCTGCACAGTAGAACAGTGCACCACCATTCCAGAGTCTGATTAGTGTTATTTTGTCTTTATAGCTTTCTACCATGTTTTGTTTGCCTGGATTTTTTCACATGTTTGTTTTTCTAAAACCAAAAAAAAACAAATTGTGAATTGATTCAGATAAGATCAAATTAACTATATTTATGTATATGCCTAAAGGCTATATTCCAGATCAGAGTCCAAACTGAGGTTCATGTTTTTGATACATTGTGTACATTTCATCTAGTTAGTTTCAACTTGCTGATCACCTCCCATGGCCATAATTAAAAATGACCTCCAGTTGTTGATTTGCCCCTCCACATTATCAGTAGTTACTCATCAGAGCTGATCAGGAACATCCTACAGGCCTTACGGTTTCGGAGCTGCTCTGACACAGACGTCTAGCCATGAGGATTTTAGCCCTCAAACCATCCCAGATCTTGATCAGTGATCATTTGTCCTTCAACTAGAAGATTCAAATCAAATCCAAATTTTATGTAGTGCTTTTTACAACTGTTGTCACAGAGCAGCTTTACAGAAATCAAAAATAAAAAGGTAAACAGCAAATGAAACAAAGGATAAAAAAATAAAGCTCCCGGTGAGCAAGGCAAAGGGCTATAGTGGCAAGGAAAAACTTCCTCAGAGCTGGAGGAAGAAGCCTCCATCCTCCTCTGATCAACTATTTATACATAGTTAGTTTGTGGACACTGGACCACCAGTGTAATATTCACTGACGTAATCATAGTTTGATGATGGACATAATAGTAACAGTAGCAACCTATAAGGGTCTGTGCAAATTTCTACATAGTTGGTGACAGCTGGTGGGCAACTAGTGCAGGGCAGGGTGGGAAACTAGTCCAGGGCAGGGAGGGAAACTAGTCCAGTAACCAAAAATTGGGCAGTCAATATGAAGTGGTGGCTGGAGAGCTTGGGGTGCTTCTCAAATGAGGCAGATGGACTGGAGGCTAGCATTTCATAAACCCAGGCCGGTGGGTCATCAGTGACTCGGAAAAGGCAGATAGATGTAATTAGTTTGGTGTTTAACCACCTGTTCATTTATTTTTTAACATATATCCAGACCTTGAAATGCATTGTTGTTGTAGGATAATCAACAATATTTGTCTAATCTAATGTTTTGGCTCTTCAGCTTATGCCAATGTAGCTTTGCCTATTCACACAAATGTTTTAGCCTGAAATACTTTCAATACATTTAACACTATATCCGTCTTCCTAGCTTGTGTGAGTCTAAGAAATAAAGAGGGGCCAACCTAAGCTATGATTGGTGCTAATTGGTGTTCCTAAGCTTCCATTATTTCATAACTATATTAGCTTCGTAAACCCTGTTCAATACAGAAGAAGATAACTTCAGACCAGACATGTGCAAAGGTGCTCCAGGCCTTACAGACCCAGTGTCTGTCCTTCACCCACACTGACCTGGATGCACAGTCTGAGAGATGGCTAATGTGGGTCAGTTGCCTCACTCCTGTTGTCTTCACTGAAGTGGGGGTTATAGAACCGGTGCCTGCCTCTCTTATTCTCGTTCATTATATCTCTCTTTTTAGTGACCTCTCTTTTCTGGCAAGGCCTCCGGCTGTCTGACCCTGATACTCAGAACCCACACCTAAGACCTTGTCGACTTCTGTTCCAGTAAAGAAAGTGACAGTTCGACCAAAAAAAGCCATTGGTCAGTCCGTGGTCAGTTGTTTCTGTTTTGTACTGGAGCTACTAGGCTGTTCTAGCTAACAAGTAATGGAAAGTTATAGACCGTTTTGGGAAGAACGTCATGCTTATGTAACTGGCAGCTGCACGCACATTGTGGTGGCAGAAAACTGGAAGAGTGGAGGTAAATGGGTGAGGTCTTTGAAATAATTACAAAGAAATGTCTCGAATACACTGACTGTCAGAAATAGAGAGAAAAAACAAATTACTTTCATTTTTAGGCAAAACACAGACGTTTATGGTTAATAGCTATTAAACAGACATACTGGACTGATGAAATCATCCAAAATCCTCATCTCTGCAGTGCACATTTCATATCAGTTAGAGGGGAATTGACCTCATATCAATTTTAGTAGCCCTACTTTAGCCTTACATCATGAAAAACTCTTTATAGCAATAGCTATAGATGTTGTATCAGTAGCAACATTAACATTCTAACATTAAACACTGAAAAAAGAGTTTATACCAACCCAACCATGCAAGGGCACTTCACTGTCAGGATACAGCTGTTTGACTTGTACTGTATGTGCTTATTGTGGACTAGTCGATGCTTTGGTCTTCTTATTATTCAAGGTCCTGGACATGACCACAAGATACAAAATAGTAGATAATGAGATATTTGTTATGCCTTGAGAGTGTCTTTTGTATGCTGGTTAGCTTATTAGTGTATCACAACCTGTCTTTTGCTCTTGCAAGCTGTTAAAATAACTGGAAAAGGTGTCTGGAATTCCCCCGTTTTCCTACCCCCTGTTAAGCCACGCCCAGAAAAACGTCATTTCTGTTTACAAACACAAAACTGGGCTATGCAAATCGGTTATCAGTATGATACCTGCGTGTCTTACATACAGTACATACATAGGCTATTGTAGATTTGATCCTATAGTTTGTTACACCATGACTCATAGTTAGGTATGAAAATGAAGAAAAGTACATTAAAATACAGTTTTAAAATATGTTTTCATGTAGACACTGCTATTCATATTGTTAAAAAAACTATGGTAATTCTTGTTTATATATGAGCAAATGTGTTGCCATGATGCTGTTTGCTCTGTTCCTCATCCCCGTGCACATGGACTCAGGCATGACTGTGTTCAGCGGATATAAACAGTGGAGCAGCAGGCCGTCTAAATGTAGCGTGAAGAGTGGAGAAATCATGGGAGTCTGGCTCAGTGATGTAATGGAGCTCTCTCTCTCTCTCTCTCTCTCGCTCTCGCTCTCTCTCTCTCTCTCTCTCTCTCTCTCTCTCTCTCTCTCTCTAAGAACCCTCCCCACATATTGTACTCATATGTTTTCTCCAATGCTCATTTTATTAACAAATGGTTTCAGTTTCTCTTTACAGTGCTTGTAAGTACTTCTTAAGACAGCAGAAATGTTTAGGCTCTGTTTTGGCCGTCACAGTGATTTGATGTAAGTTGGAATTCATTATGTCATCTAATCCAATTTCAGAGACTTTTTTTTGCCCACATTGCTGGACTCAGGACTGTTTAGTCTGTTAGACTGTAAAACCAATTTAGTTCTATTTTGTAGAATGGAAGTGTAGATTCTTGCCGTTTAAATGGTTAAATGAGTGCATATTAGGTGACCTGTGTGGTTACTGGAGTGTGTTATGGACTTGACTGCACACTGAGCTGGCTAAGGTAACATGAGGATGACCTCGGGGCCTATCAGACTGAAACTAGAACTTTAGACAGCCGCCCCATTTCCTATTTAATCACATAGCAACTTTGAAACCATACTATTTCAGATATTATTAATGCATGATTACTGACATCACAGCCAGTGTGATGCTGGTCAGCACAGACACCTGTTAGCTGTTTTATCTGCACTGGGGACCCGGCACATCATTGCTGCCAAGCAATGATGCAATGTCAGCAGTTCAAAAAGAGGTGATGGCTGACATCACATGTATCGGAAGAGGCATGTGCTTGTCTTCACACTCCTAGTGTCAGGAGCGTTGTGTGTTATTGGGGGAGAGTTGGAAATTGGTTGGGAGGAAACAATTAATTGGAATTTTTCCCTAATTGGAAGAAAATAGCTGGTTGATATGGTTGGTAATTCTGGTGCCATGTGCAATAGACCCACTACTGTTTTTTAAAGGGGCACTCAATCCAAGATGAAAAATATAAGCATCGAAATGTCTGTTGTAGATATTTCTTCTCATCTCCAACAGTGCTGCTCAAATAGTCTCCATAGTGAGTTTTTTCCATTTAAATGCTAAAAGCTTCTGATGATGTATGTTGAAGGTGGGAGGAGGTTGTATGCAGTTTGCATTCAGTATTTTTGCTTGGTTGGTGATTGCATCTCCTAAGAATATTTATTTGTTTGTTTATTTATTTGTTTAAAAAGTTTTTTATAAGTTTAAATAAGTTTTTTTTTAATTAAGTGGCTAAAAAGAAGAAGGAAAAAAAATCATTATCATTGTGGGGGGATTCCCAATCATGCATGACATTTCCGCAGTGCATGCTGGGTGTTGTAGTGACAGATCTGTCACTGTATTCATTTGTATTCATTTATTGAGGTGTCTACGCAAAAAACAGTGGAACTGGTGATCATTTCATGTTTATGTGTCATTGAAAAGGTGTGGAGAAATGTGTTATGATATCATGATAAAGACTTTATAAACAGTCTCGTTCCTGCAGGTCCATATACTGTATACACACAGTCTATATCATTATCAAGAATCATTTACTCATGTCGGATCTCAGGGATTTGGTAATGTGTATGTGTGTGTGTGAGAGTGAGAGAGAGAGAGAGAGAGAGAGAGAGAGAGTGTGTTATAATCTCTGGGTCAGTGTGTATCATGGGAGATTATCAAGGCAGATTAAGAGAATGATTCTTAGAATCATCCCTCTGACCTACAATACAAACCCTTACAATAGAGGAGGATGATAGGGCACATGGCAGGCCTGCTGGCCAATCACAGCGCTCACACAGCTTCACGCCACAAATTTGGTTTAGAAACTGGTTTAGGACACTTGATTGTGTGTCCCTTTGGCTTAATTACAGTGTCATTCTTGTCATGCAAGGGTTACTCAGTCTCTTGAGAGGGATCCTGTACTTTAGGTGAGCTGAGGCACATTTCATCTATAGTTCTTGTGCATCTATTTCAGTATTCCAGCTGCTGTTCCAGTTTGAGGTCTGCTGATTTTGCTGGACAGTTACAATGTCCAACTATTTGATCATATATGTAGAGCCAGTCACACAGATTTGGACCTGTGTACCCCAAAGTCATCCTACAGTGTGGGACTAACAGCGTTGTGTTCTCCTTAGACCTGAATCACACATTTACAGGAAGAGTGAGCTTAAATGTTCCTCAGCTCTTCTGTTATTGAACAGGATTGACTCTTGAACTCTGTCGGTGTAGTGTAGTAGATTCCCTCTGGTCTTAAAGGCTGAACAAAAATCAGTCTGTTAAATTCTAAGGGATCAAGAGAGATGAAGGATGTTTTTCATACATAAAACCACACACATGGCATAAGACCAACCTGGGAAAGAACAATGTCAGATATGAGTCCTTTAAATATTAGAAGTTCTAGAAATATTCATAAGCAAATGATTCATGTGGCTAATTTTTGGCTGGAGGGGCTTATTTTCTCAGGTCATATGAGTGTGTTTATATGTTTTGTAATAATTCTGACTTGTACTAAATAATCAAACCAATCCCTGAAGAAATTTCATGACGCATGATTTTTTTTATATATAAAATTAAACTTCAAGTCATTGTGAGGTTAGAGATTTACACATTTTGTCATTTCAAATTCAGGGTATCATTCTGATTAGGATTTTATGCACTGATGCTTGTCTGAAATCTTGCTCTGGCATTTTTCCGTCTCAGTGTTTGAATTTAGAGCAAATTGAGCTGAACGCTTATTTTGTGCATGTTCACACTGACTGTGAGAAAGTTCTCTTTCCCATGACTGTCATTAGCCACTGAGGAAAGGTCCTGTTGAGAAGAGGGTCTGTGGAGAAGTGTGACACCCTCCTCTGACTACAAATGAAATGTGAGGGTTATATAATGAGTTACTCAACAGGGAGGATTAGGGGGATGCCAGTCTGATTTAGGGTAAATGTGGAGCCTGTTTAAGTTGAAGGCCATGGAGCTGGGAAGGATTGTGGGAAATGTAGTTCAGTAAATTTGTTGATGATGAGCTTGAGAGAATAATGACTGTTATCTTAGAGTGCTTGCATGAAAGCTAACAGATGCTCGGGACAGATGTTTATAGCCTGTTTAATCTTAAAGGCATCCTATGAGGATTGTGCCACGTGTAGTACAGTTGTGTATATTTATTCATGCATCTTTCAGCACAATTTCAGTACAGTTGGCTATAGTCGATACCAATCGAGGGCAGGGCTGGATGACGTACTCTTTCTAGAAATATGTTGTCTGTTAAAGACAAAGACATAAAGGTCAGTTAACTGGGAAGAATTGAGGAAAATGGAGTTAGAATAAGAACACTGATTAAAATTCAGCCTGTGAGGACAATAAAAGGATGTCTTTGGAATTGATAGGTGACTATAAAGATTTAAAGGAAAAGAGCTGAAAAGCAGATCCATCTTGACCTCAGTGACATGGCCAGCTTAGGTCTCCCAGCAGCCACCCCTCACACAGAATACTGATTAGCAAGCTGGAATAGTGAACACTGCTGTAAAGCTGCCTTTCTCCATCTCACCATATGGTGCATTAGTGCGGATCGCATTAGACCACAAAGCAATGGATGGTCTCCCATATAAATGATTTGCTCAGAGTAATGTGGTGAATTTTATCACATGTATTCAAGTGTGGATGTTGATTTAGCAGCACAAAATCAGCTAACAGCGGTCCACGTGTTGGTCAACAGTGGAGCGCCTTGTTGAGGGTCCAGCGTACTCCAACAGTTCAAATAAAGGATCTTTTTCACACAGCAATGGGCAGATTAGAAGGAGCTTTTGTTTGGAAACAATGCCCTCTCATTCAGTGCCTTTCCCTTCCTACACACACACAAATGTACTTACACTACCACTTCCCATGGAAATGAAACTCTTGATTACTGTAGCTACAGATTGTACTATGGAGCCTTTTCTGTATGTCATTAAATGAGAAATGTGTCCTGCATAAAACATGAATGTTGCCCACACAAAAATGCTTCAAACACTACGCATTCTTCATGATCTGAGGGGGAAGGCATATTAACACATATAGCTGACCACTGCTGTCCTCGACACATACCTACACACACTCACTTTGGGTGACCATATGTCCTCTGTTCCCCATACATGTTCACTTTTAGGGATCTAATAATGGGTACAGAGTTCTAAATTGTGTAAAACGTCTGGGATTTAACATTGTTTTCATGTTAGTTTACGTCTGCAGTCACCATATTCTACTGGATCTCAGAAAATTTGATTATTGTGAAAAAGTTCATTTGTGTTCATAATTTCATACAAAAAGTTTCTCTATTCATTACATGTATATTTACAAAACCCAGAAATCCAGAATCTCACATTATTGCAATATTTAAATTCAGGTTTGACTAAATTACAAATCAGTATCAAAAATGAACTAAAATGAAAATCTTGAAATGTATCACTTTAAATGTAATTAATATAAAATATGAGTTAAAATTTTTGAATTAAATTATAAACAATATATTTCACAATATTCAAAATATTTTAGATGCCCTAGTATTTTGCGTATGTGTTTATATAACTTTGAAAATGAATCTTTAAGCTCTGCCACACCAGGGGGTGTACCACAATACTTTTTACTACTTTTTTACTATATTGCCCCCTACATTTTGTGTGTCTGAGAACGTGATTTGGGGTGGACAGGAGCAGAGTAGAGCGGGTGCTGAGAGCAGGGTGGACATTCATGTGCTGAGACCAAATATGTGTGCAAACCATAATATGAACACCCTACCTTACACTATGAACTTTGATCACTATGATCTTCAGAGCTTTTTATAGTGTTGCAGAGTCAGCAGCTGTGGCATGTTACGCTACCCCTTCTTTTTCATTGTGTGTGTGTGTGTGTGTGTGTGTGTGTGTGTGTGTGTGTGTGTGTGTGTGTGTGTGTGTAGCCTCAGGACAGGGTATCTCTGTTTTCAGCAGTCTGGCATTAACTCTAAAGGTAATTAAAGGGGCCCAGCCCAGGTCCACCTGCAAATGGTCAAGTCCAGGCAACAGTAGTTGCGGTCCTCAAGGCCTGCAGCTCTGTGTTTAGCAGTTCCTCTGCTCTAATAAATTCCCCAGTTTCCAGCCACAGGATACCATCAAGTATTTGTTGAGTCAGTTGTGAGGTGCTATGACCAAGTTTTACAAAACCATGAAATGCTCTAGACAGTATTTATTAAAAATAAAAATAAATAAATAAATAATAATAACAGTTTAGCTGTGAATAACATGGACCTTCAAATAATTTTCATTATATAAATGAAAATCCTTTAATACAGGTGTGTTTATTTAATCTTCTGACCAGTTATTTTTAAATGGAAATGAAATAACACTTTGCATGACTTTTATTTTGTATAATATTTGATCAGGAATTTATTGTTCACAACAGGTTATTTTAAACAAACTAAACTATTATTTAAACTATTATTTAATAAATCAAACGTATCAAATGTGATACACTTGGCTTTAATGGTTTAATTATCTCTCTCTCTTCAGAAATCCCCTTCCCTAAGAACTTCATCTGATCTGTAAGAAAAATCTTGTGCAGACTCTTCCTGGTCTTCGCATGCTCCACATCCACCACTTTAATCAAGAGATCATTCTGGCGGTGCTAAGAGGCTCATGTAGAACATCCTGCTACAAGCATTTTTACTACTTCTGCACCGAACTCAACCTCATAGACCGCAAAGAGCTGGAGCCACTGGTGGGTACACGGCCTATTACTAAGACAACGGGAATTAGAATGGTTGTGTTCTTATTTCTTAGCAGTTTGTAGGTTGTTACTACACGTGTTGCTAGGTGGTCTGGTTCCTGGTTGCTAGGTTGTCATTACGGGGTTGGCTTATGGCATCACTAGGTGTTTCCCTTTGCGTTGTGTGTAAAGTGTGTGTATAGCTATGGTTGCTATGATATTGCAGTGTTTTTATTGGTGGTATAGTTAAGATGGTATTACTATGGTATGGTTGTTAGGGCGTTGCTACATTGTTGGTGGGCAGTTGCTCTTGTGATTCTTTCTTAATTTTGTCACTGTACATGCACATTGTATGAATACCCAGTTAAGTGGACCCTCATATAATACACACACACACATAATTATTATTATTACATATTATTATTATTAAAACCTTTTATTGTGACACATATTGTATCTCCATTCTATCGCCCCAATACACAGCCCCTAGTGGCTTACCTGAGATAGAAGCAGTGGTGCAGGACAGAATCTGCACTGGTCAGAGTTGATCTGATAGTCAGCTGATTATTGTGTTTGGAAGGTGGTTTGCTTGTAATCTTGCCACAGAGTCAAGGCTGAAAGCAGATTAAACCCTCGATGGGAGAGGGGCTCAGGGCCTCAGTAGGGTAAAGAGCAACCAGAACAGAGTGTGTTCCAGTTCAGTCTCAGTGCTGCCCCCTTGTGAAATCACAGGTAATGTACCGTTTGATGTTTTTTTGCCTTCTTCATTTAATTAGATGTAGCTCCTGAACTTTAACAACATTTTAACCTCAACAGTTCATTACAACAGCAGAAAAAAAGTTCACAGGAAGAAACGAGAACATTCTATGAAATCCTTTCTTAATGTATTGAAATATTTTGACACTTGATCTTCATTTGAACAGTATTGAGAGATGGAGGAAATATAACCAAACACATTCAACTGAAGAAATGTCTCAATAAAAATTACTAGAAATGTAGATTTGCAAAAACGTGGGACACCGTTGTGTTGTTTATTTCTACACATTTAATTTAATTTAGTTGGAGTGATATTACCAAAAAGCTCTCTGAGGTCTTCAGAAAAAAAGGTTGTAGATGCAGATGAGTCTGGAAAGAGATTTAAAAAGATCTCAAAACAATAAGAAATCAAAATCAAATTATTTAGAAGTGAAACATTCGCCAACATTGCCAGATTAGGTTAGAGTTCAGCCTAAGAGGAGACCCCAAGAGGCATAAAAGACAATCTTAAATGTCAATACAAAGATGAGATTCATTGAGGCGCACTAACTGTGAATTTTTGTTCAAGGAAAAACAAGACAAAAGGGAAGGTAATTCTAAGGAAGTGTCTCACATTTATATTCAATTGATTTGTTATTATTTTCGTATGAAATACATTATACTGAATAAACCAAAGTACTCAGATGCTCTTTGTTATTAATGGATATGGTTATTATAAAGACCTCATGTAATGATTCTTCTGTACACTCAATTCTGCACGAGACATCCAAACCACCATCTAGTCTAAACAGTTCATATATATGCATGTGCCAGTAAATGCAGTTTTAAGTTCATATAAAGTTCATATAAAGTCACAAAAAACATTTCCTTTTCCTAAACATTTCCACTTAGCCATTCAGCCTGCAGCATTCAGACTGAAGTCATTGATTCAGCAGCCCAGTCTGAAACATCATCCTCCTAACGAGCCGAAGGCTAAGCACAGACGGGACACAGGACAGCAGGCTCATTAACCAGGGCAGCAGGAACAAAGACAGCTGTTTCTTTTATCATGGCTGTGGTCTCCTCATGACTGAGCAGAAGGAGAACATACAGCACACAGCCACAGCCATGCAGCAGCCTGGAAGCCAAGGCCCAATGAAGTCATACAGGCGCGGCCCATTGTCACCACCAGAGCAAGATGAAAAGCTGCACTGTGTTTTTGGTTGTAGACAGCAGTTTTGGTTTTATTCTAGTTTATTTATTTATCCTTGAAACCAATGAAATCATAGGGAATTTTTCAATTGGGACAAAAGGATACCTCATTATAGGGTTTCCTCCTCTCTGTTCAGCCCCATGTGTGTGGAATCAGCTTGACTTTGTAAAGTTCTCCATGTTTTTATTTGACCATTTTTATTTGGTAACTAAGGAGAGGATGTTTATGAGAGATACGAGAAAAAATCCTTTATTTATAGATTCTGATTTAAATCGAAGAATGTTGGAGAGGGAGCTGCCGGGCCGAAGGAGAAGAGGAAGACCTCAGAGAAGGTTTATGGATATAGTGAAGGTGGACGTGGAGATGGTTGGTGTAACAGCAGAGGAGGCAGGGTATAGGGCAAGATGGAGGCAGATGATCCACTGTATGTAATTCTCAAAGGAGCAGCCGAAAAGAAGAAGAAGAAGAAGATTTTATTTCTAAACATGAATAAATATTATTAAAACACGCATTAGTGCTGCCTGGCCTGGACGAGCCCGTATTTTATTAGCTATAACTTTCTTACTGAAGCTTCAGCTGTCAGGTCTGCAGTTCCAGGTCTTCTCATCTTAGTCATCGTAATCCTGTTACGACCTGCTCTGAGGACAGGCCAAAAGAAAAGGTTTAAAGTGAGTTCCCACAAAAAAGGCATATATTAAAAGAAATAATTTATCACTTTTAGAATCCAGCACTACTCATTAGTCAGCCCACAGCTTTATGCACTTGCCTTGTCAGTGATATACAGGATTAAATAAATTCAGGGTGACGCCTGGCCAAAATGAAAAAAACCTAACAAAACACCTAAAAAAAATAAAGGTAAACTAAATAAATCTCAAAGGAAATACAAAATACAAAATACAAATTTTGCCCCGTCAAACCCTAAGCAGAGAACACAAAGAAAATGGCAGGTAACCCCTACAAATCCTTGGTCACCTTACTGCAGTTACAGCTAATCAAAGAAAAACAGTTTGGTCTTGATGTAGGCACTCACACTGGAGCAGCGCGTTGGCTTGAAAGGAAGAAGAGCAGCTCCCTGGCTGCAGGAAAAGGACCTTTTAAATTCCCACCTCAGGACTGACCACAGGAATCCGAGCATGAGGGTAGAAACATCACAAATACTGGAAACAATAACCACAAAAAAGAAACATAAATAACTCATCAAACTCACATGACATAACATGGCCTCAATTTCCTAAATTTCTCGTGATCAAAGCATCCATCCATCGAGCCGACATTCACATTAAGCTGTTGACTGTCAGTGCTCTGATGTTGCCAGCAGACCGCCTTTTGTCTCTCTGTTTTCTCCCTTTTCAGAGTGTTTTCATGGTGTAAGAAACTGTCCTCACTACACTCATCTTCATCTGTAATTTCTATAAAGAAAAGGGCTCTACTTCTATCTGTGTTTCTTTTTTTAAGTGTCTTTTTATAGTTATATACATTCAATTGTGTTTTCCCATGTGGGTCCTATCACATGCTCTGTTTGTTTTGGTCTTGTTCTCCCCTCCCCTTGTCTCTCCGCCCATTCCCATCTGTGTCTCATTTGTAACCCTGCCCCTTCATAATCAGTGGTTCCAGGTGTGTCCAATGTTGCGCTCTATTTAAGACCCTTTGTCTCAGCCTGTCCTTTGTTTCTGTCTTGCTTTGTTTCTTACTTTTTGTAGCGATCATGTTAGTTTGTTTCCATCTTGGTTCGTTTATTTTCTCAGTCATTTCATTAAATCAACTTCAGCATTTATCTCCACTTCCCAGTCACACCGTCCAGCTCACAACCCTGACACAAATGCATGTTGAATATTGTGCAGAGAGAGTGTCGAACACATTCTGTCTCCAGCACTGCTTTTTATACAGATAAAGAATCAGTAAATTGTTTAGTTCCTGTTTTCAAATGTATCTTACTACCACTGCTTCAGATGAGCTGTAATCTGTTAACCAATTACCTGACTTCAGTTTTTCTTCCCCACATAAGCTCAGGCTGTTACCTTACCTTTGTTGTTGAAGCCACTGGATTTTGGATGCCCCCTCATCCAGCATATGGACTTGTTCAGTTCACTCCCCAGCTCACCGGATTTAACCCTCATTAGCACTGGGATTTACCAAACCAGGGATGATAACTATAAAGACTAGACTCTCATGTGGAGAGCTTTTGGAGCTGAATGAACACCACTGCTTATTGTATTATATTATTAGTCTAATTTGTTTTAGTAATATTATTTGCATTCTAATATTAGTGTTTCACTGAGTAAATGAACGCTAACTACACAGATAATGAGCTTTATGACTTAAGACTCTTGTGCAGTACTGTGTATATATACACTAAACTAGCATCTATCGCTCACTGTCCAATGAAAACTACGTACCTCCAAAACAGTGACTTAACAGGAGAAGACAAGCATTTCTTAATCCTTTGTTCATTTCATACTCAGAAGGTACTAAAGGTCGATAGAGCGTCTATTGGTCTATTCCAACAGAATTGTTTCAAAGTGTTTAAAGGAGCTACAGGGTTCAAACCATGGAGAAAACTACAACCTGACAAAAATGGAGACACATGGGATATATGGCTGTGTGTGTGTGTCCTGGAGTGCCCGCCATTTGTCTCCCACTCAGAAGTAGCTTAAAACCTAAACATGCTCATATATACAGACCTTGTAGAGGCTAATATTTAAAGGCCAACAGCAGCACATTTACATGATGAAACACATCCCTTAGGAAATAAAAGATATCAAAAGCTGAACTTTGAATGAACCCAGGAAATTGTATTCACTACCGCATAGTTCTGCTGTTCCTTATATAGGACTTAGACAGAAAACATGTCTTTAAGTACGAGTTAATGATGAAAGAGTAAAGTTCTTGCAGGGTATTGTTAGCTCAGGGCACTTTTGAAAAGTCGGCCTGCTTTTCTTCCAGCAGTTTTTGAACAAAGCCATTTTCTCCACATGCTGTTAGCATCAGTGTATGATTCTGTCTGTTGACGTCTGATGAATGAAGACAGGTCATTTAAACAGTGATATGTAACATATATGTAACACGTAGTAACATATGTAGATACTTGTGAGTACTGTCTTTGGGAAATAAATAATTCATAGTCAATGCATTGTACTTTTTTCACATATTTTACCATCAATAAGGCAAAAAGAGGCTTCAACATGTGCTCTACTGACAGTTTGGAAAATAGAAGGAAATTAAGCTGTTCATGGTAATAAAACTGATTAATCCCTCTCTTTTACTCTCCCTTTTTTTACTTTGTGTCTGGCTTCAGTTTATTTACATTCTGTTTTTAGCTGCTTACAGTGGATGCGTGTGTCTGTTTGGTCTTCTGTAGTTTTTGATTTCCTTCTTTTTATCTTCCCCCAGTCCCCTACCTTAAATATGTACCAACAGTCAGTGTTTAGTTTAGTTTGTTTACACATCACGCATGTGTGCACTAGGACTTATTTCTTCATGCAATGCCTTGGTGAATGAAGGATTTTTGATTCGGGTACTAACTTCTTTTCATTTGTTAGAACTTAGCAAAAAACATTGAAGTTTTGCTTTTTCTTACTTGCTAATATTAGTTAGGTTTAGGCTTATTATTTATAGATACTTATAACTATCACACAAAAATCTTATATTTAAATTTTTGGTGCTGATATATATATATATATATATATATATATATATATATATATATATATATATATATATATATATATATATATATATAGAGAGAGAGAGAGAGAGAGAGAGAGAGAGAGAGAGAGAGAGTAGTTGCAAGGAATCTTTACATTAATCATTGGAAGGAAGTTCATTTTTTGGACTGTGTTTACATAAAATGTTGATGCTCCTCTAATATAAATCTTTCTTTTGGCATTCTAGAAAGAGATGACATCACGAATGTGCCATTAATGGATGCCCTGGCTCGGCCCACATGGGACAATAACGGAGCTGAGAGACTTCTCTGAGAATGAAATCCACTTGGTTGCAGGTGGATGTGGATATCCGGGCAGCAGCAGAAAGGACTGTGAAACCCATGGGCATTAGCGTTGAGTTGGACAGTATGTTAGAAACCTGCTGGTGATGTCTGATGTAATGAGAGGAGGAGCAAGAAGTAGTGTGAGCACCTGCCTCTTCACCTAAACAACTCATGGAGCATGCTCACAAAGATTAACAGCACCATCTGCTAGTGAACAGTCTCACACACAGTGTGCTACCAAACTGGTCCACTAGGTGGCGAACTATACCAGATAAACAGCTCAGAGGTTGAAGATCCTGCACTATTTGAAAACAAAATCGGTTACTATGCAACATAATGATGATAGTTATATTTTGTCTGAAATAATATCT
Source organism: Acestrorhynchus altus (assembly GCA_034509495.1). Classification (NCBI taxonomy): domain Eukaryota; kingdom Metazoa; phylum Chordata; class Actinopteri; order Characiformes; family Acestrorhynchidae; genus Acestrorhynchus; species Acestrorhynchus altus. The sequence continues at coordinate 9,010,759 of CM067511.1, read as the reverse complement.
TTAGGATACGTATTGTCTAAGGCCTCATCTTTAATTCCATATTTTACTGAAATTTCCTTGTGGATATAAACGATTTAACACTTTTTTTGATGCTTTGACACTAATGGTGTGTGTGCTTAACTTTAAGGATTTTTGAATTTGTGGTGTTTCGAGGCTGCCAAATACTGTCATGTTCTTAATCTAAAACTTCTAAATGTGAATGTTTCGAGGGACTTTATGACTTCACATGTGATTGAATCTGGCATCATTTAGTCTATACAGGTGATTATAGGTGGTGATTTTCAGTGGATATGTTGGTTCTAGAATCATGTTCTTACACAATTATTGTACTTTGGTTTTAACAAACCAAACACAGCAAGAGAAGCAGGGTTTCAGAGTCCAAACCTCAAATCTTTTGGGAGTTAGAAGCTATTCCACATCCCATACACTAACATGTGCTGAGAATCTCTCAGCAAAACATTTGTAACATTATAAAAAAAATTTAGTGCAGTCTTTCTCAACCCTGGTCCTGGAGATGCCCTATCCTGCATTTCTATTGCTTTCCCTGCTTCCTGCACACCTGATTCAACTAATCAGTTAATTAACAAGTTTTTTCAGAGGTGTTGTGGGTATGAAAAAGCAGAGCGTCCACTAAAATGTGCAGGGCAGGGTGCTGATTTAGTGTACATACGAGTCAGCATGCATAAATGTGAGGGCTGACAGAGGATGACGTAAATTTCGATCACTGTCTCACTGTCTTTGGCTCCATGAACCAGCACAATTGAGTGACAAATGGCTTGGTCCCACTGACCTCCAATCACCATTTGAATTGTATTGTTCCTCCTTAGAGTTGGGCTTTAAAGCATTACTTACTTTTTAATTTTCTTCTTTTCTTGCATTGTCAGTCTCTTGCGTTTGGTTTAAACATGTGCATCTGTCCATGTGAATTCCACAACTGAAGCAATAAAGAGGATTTCGGGTTTATTCTGCTACAGCCTGTCCTGATTTGTGGGATTACGCAAATGCTAAAGCATTGTACGGAAAGTTGCTCTTCTGAAGAATGTTGATGGTATGAAACGAACAAAAAAAAGTCCCTTAGCTTCAAATCTGAAAGCCAAAAATATGTTGTTTTTTAGGTTGTTTTGCACAGCCAGCGTATATGATATGAAGGAACCCTCCCAAGGGATCAATAAAGTTCTATTCTATGATATATAATGTAGTACGGAATACTCCAGTGAGTATTTAGGTATATTGGGTTTTTCTTCTAACCCTTTAATCTGTGATTTTAATACTGAAAAATGATAAGATTATCATTAATCCAAGTAATTGTTCAGAAAACAATGCAAACTGGCTGAGTTTGTAACAGCTCATAATAAACTGCTAAAGATCTATTATAAGTGGTTGTAAAATATGAAGAAAATATAGCTTGTCTTCCTTTGAGCTGCTATTTTGCTTTGCGTTAATCAACTGCGTTGATTTGACTGGTATCTTATTTTCTTTGTCCCCCAAAGTACAGAAATAACAAACACTGCATTTCTAGCTTGCACAATCTCCCTTCTCTCTCCTTTAAGCTCTTTATTAGAAACACTCTCTTTGATTGTTTGTTAGTTGTGGATCAGAACAAGTAGCTAACACAAGAGTATATTACTCTTAAAAGATCAGCCTGGCTGTAATCCCCGGTGGGGTATCCAAGATGACCTCTGTACCATGTCAGAGTAAGATTAGACCTTAGATTTATCTACAGAAGGGTTTTGTGCTGTAATTTCACTGTGGGCAGGCTTTATTTGAGCTGTATATAAGACACAAGTGTTCTCTTACTCAGAGCTTCATTCTCTAGGTAATCGTTGTACAGAGTAACAAGGAAAACCAGGATTTGTACCACTTCTGCGGGTTCACATTGTCTGGACATCTCTACGGGAACCACAAGGACCAAGATTTGTACCAGCTCTTTGAGTCAATATTGTCTGAACATCTCTACGGGAAACAAGAGGACCTAAAATTCTCCGAGTTAACATTGTACGGACATCTCAGGAGCAGCCACAAAACCAAGATCTGAACCAGCTCTCTGGGTTAATGTGGTCCGGATATCTCTAAAGGAACCAAGAGAACCAATAACTGCACCAACTCTCTGAGCTAACAGTCTCTCACATATTCTATGAAGTTGATTTTCATGGTTTCAGCTTCACAGAAGTGCTGTTTTCAGCAGTGGTTTGGTGCACCTTCTCATCCCCCCAGCTTGAACCCACATACGTGTGGGGGCTCCTCCAGGCTATTCTAGCGATGGTGGACAAAACAGTATCATCCGGGCCACCAGTGTGCGTGCAGATCCTGTCCACAATTGCCCTGGTGTGTTTTGGTCTCTACTGCATTGTCAAGGGGATCTCCTTTGGCTTCTTCAACTGGTGGTACATACTAGGGGCAGCATGCTTGCTAACCACTGCCTTTGCGGCCTTCCGCGTCTACGAAGTGTGTGTGATCGTAACTCGGAGAGAGATGGCCCAGGCTGAGCCCTGTGTGACCGTTTCCTGAGGAGTGTTCATGGTTAGATATGACTATTCCTACGTTCCTGTACAATGTCTGTCTCCTGGACTTTCATTGACATTCATGGATGGACCATGTGTTCAATAAACAGTTTATTGATGAGGTTCCTTAAGCTGAGATCCTTTGCTGTAATTTGACGATATATGCATAATGTTAGATCCCAGATCAGCCCTCAGGTGCATCTGGAGATGTGAATTTCACTGAGTGTAATCTCATACTGTACATAAGGAATAAGCTTTGTCAAGAAGTTCCTCAAATTGGTGCATTTTTCAAAACCTCGTGTTAAAGTGACAGTCTTCATAGCCTTCTCTGATTTCAAGGTATGTGTGATCACGGGGTAGACAGCCCAGGTCAAACTCTCATAGGTTTGGATATTGTTAGAATGTGGTGAGAAGGGTCAGTCGTAGGGCAATTCCCTGTACTGCTGTTGACCGATGTTCATGGAAACACCATATTCATCAGCCATAGTTTAAACAGTCCCAAATGTTTCTGAAACCCAAAGCCCAAAGCAGCTTTGTAGAAATTCAGGTTTTAGCCTTCAAAGCTTGAAGAACCACTGAGGGGAACCAAGCCATTAGTTACCTGTGACTTGCTGTGAGGATGATATATTGGTAGGTTGCTGTTGCTGTAGACAAATGCTGGAATATCTGCATGTCAGATTGTTTGGAAAAGACGGTAAAAGCTTTATAATTCACACCCTTGAAGTTTGAATGCTTTGTACTGATTGTGTGACAACTTGTATAAAGTATCTAATGTAGGATGAAAGTTTCCAGATGGACATTCGTGAGCTGCACAAGACAGGAGGTACATACCAGCTCCAGTCACCCAGTCTCTGACTCACACACTTTCATAATGCTTTACATGTCCTGCATTACATAATATGGGCATAAGGTCGTACTGCATCATGCATTGATGGACATGAAAGTGACGTTCTATGTTATGTTAGCTTAATGCATCTTGAAAAATCTGAATTTTAATTAATAACAGTAATTGTCCAAAAAAACAGTTGCACCCAGAAGGAAGTTTGGCATTGCAGTGCTATTGGGAAGGAAGAGAAAGATTTCCAGGAACAATAAACGATTATAAATTTTGATTGATCTGGGCAATTTATTGTGCTACACATACAGAAGTAGTGTCACTCAATGTGGCATCGTGTATAATACTACACACCAGACAGCTCAGGAGGTTCCTAATGGTGATCTCCGATGATTCACCTCATGCAGCTTGAATATTCTCCCTCGGCTCCTGCAGATGTTGCAGTAGGAGAGGAATGTTGAGTTGAATGTTGAACGTTGTGGCCGGGCGTGAAACCTGAACCGTTCACAGAGTCGAAGCTGCCCACCAAGCTTCTGGATGCAACTATTATTTTTAATGATTTTTTTTATAATTATTACATTTAAAATGAAATACTAGTTTAATGTTAATGTTTAAATAGTTATTTGCTCAAACTCAAAATTCAATATTCTAATCGTTTATGATACTGGATTTTCTGACTGAGCTATAAGCCATACGCCTGAATAAGGCCTGAAATATTACCTAAATGTAATGAAAATGAAATACACAACATAATAAGAAATATATAACATAATCGAGTAGCTCTGAGTCAATAATAAGAGCATCAATGTTACCAGTGTGTATTTCTAAAGTAGCTTTATCAGTGTCAAAGAAGAAAAGCCTCAGTGTATCGGCATGAATTGCTTGTCTATGAAGGAGCCTCAATGTTAACAGAACCAATAATCATAATTAAATGATAATTAAGATGTTCCCAAGTTTTTCCCATCAAAACAATTTAAACCAGACATCTGGCCATTCACTGCTTACCGACAGTGTGACTAACTGGACTGAACAGTGTGCACACTTTTATTGCTCTACTGACATGGGACCCTAATCTTCTTGGGATTGGAGGTGTCTATGTTACTTCATTAATATAGATGTCTGAAGGAGATGTTTTTGCAGACACTACAGGACAACATGTTGTACTTCTAAAAGTGATTTCAAATAGGTGGCACCGTGTGTTCTACAGATTCCAGGGAAGTTCAATATAGGGGTTTTGTACTAAAGTGGAAGCACAATTTTAAGTGTTTCTAATAAATTGGCCACAGACATAGTAAAATGTATTGGTTTCTAATAAAGTGGCCACAGACAAAGTACAAACGAGATGTTTTCTAATAAAGTGGCCACAGTATGGAAGTACAACATTGGTGGCCACTGATTGGAATGCAGTGGAATCCATTGGAATCCTGGTGCCAGAACTGGGATTTCACAATTCACAATCCACACCGAGACAAAATGATTTCACAATAAGAAGTTTATTGGTCCCTTAAAAGAAATCAGAGTAAAGTTTTCCGACGTTTGCACAATGTGCCATTTACAGTAGCTCTCCAAAGCCCAGTCTTTTAACACAGAACATAAATTGCCGCCATCTCCAGCTTAGGATTTGTAATATACATCTACAGTCTTTGGCTTTCAGCTCTCAAAAGCACGTTTAATACCGTGACACACGACACAGGAGCGTTTTTACAGCTGCTGTCACACCAAAACACACAAGAAGAAACACTGACATACAGTATGATCTGATATTACTCTGATAATAATCAAACAACTGGAATACACAATGTGTGCAAAAGAATTGTAGTCCGTGAATCCTGATCATAGGATTACATAAACTTTGATACCCTTATGATACATGGCCACCACACAGGAGTGCAGCAGCACAATGTCTTTCCCTTCTCAGAGGCTCCAGTTCAGCCGGCCTCCTCGGCAGAGCAGTCGATCCCTGCGTAGGTGAATTTCTCATACAGCGTGGTGTTCACGTACGTCTGAGGGAGAAAGAGAGAAGTGTGTGTATCTGTAACGTCAGTTTAAACGCAGCAAGCAAAAAAAATCTTAAAGACACCTCAAAACATGTGTTCAACACTGAATATTGTGAACATTAATAACTTTCAACTGCTTGACATTGTTTCAGGAACAGATTGTTGGACGAGCCAAAGCTTTAAAACGTGTTGTGTTGTTCAACTGTGTTCTTCCGTTTCTCTCTTTACCTTTCTCTCCTCCAGCATGCGGCTGAGGGCCACCAGGATCTGAGCAAATGAAGGCCTTTCATAGGGCTTCTCTCGCCAGCATTGCCTCATCAGCTCATAGCTACAGAGAGTGTGTGTGTGTGTGAGACAGAGAGAGAGAGAGAGAGAGAGAGAGAGAGAGAGAGAGAGAGAATAGAAATATAATGGCTGTTTGGCTGTTTTACAATTAATGCACCATTTCTTCACTGTGTAATGGTTGCAAGTAGTTGCTGAAAGGATGTGATAGCAATCCACAACAAGAAGGGGTGTCCACAAACATTTGGACATACTGTGTAAATGATTACATCATCGTTTAGAGAGTAAATAACTTATAGTGTGCTGATCATTTCATATTAGAATATTTATTCAAAACAATAATACCAATAATATTCAAGCTATTGTTTTCTGAACGATATCAGCATGTCTCCATTGACTGACATCATATTTGAGACTATTAATTATTATTATTAGTTAATAACAGCATTTGACCACACAATGCTGTCATTTCTCCCCATGTAGACAAAAGTTTACATATTTATATATATATATATATTTATATATATGTACTATGTATTGTTGAGTATGTTTCAAACAGGAGTATTTTGATCTTCCCTCTTCTCTATATATGAATATTTTCATTTTCAGGTCAAGCTGGTCAATGTTTCACCCCTGTTCCCAGTTTTCAGACTATTCAGACCACTCTGAATGACTTTGGTTAGAACCAAAAAATTGGGATTTTTGAAAAATCTGTGGACTTGAAACACAAAAACACACAAACGTACACTTCGTCGTCACAGTTGAGAGGTTTCTCCAGGCGGTAACCCTGGGGCAGTTTTTCATAAAGCTCAGCACAGGTCATGCCACAGTACGGCGTCCCACCTGCAAATCAGCGGGATTAAAAAAAAACATTATTAACATCATATATAACAACATATAATTAACATCGTTCCGACACAAAGGTCTGATTTGAAGGTCTGTGAGATATCTGTCCCTGTCCATTTGAAAAAACTCACAGTGTGAATATACCTAAACTCACCACCTCCCAAAGAAGCACTCCATATGACCATCTGAGAGAGAGAGAGAGAGAGAGAGAGAGAGAGAGAGAGAGAGGGAGAGAGAGAGATTCACTATCTGACCATCAAACCAAGTACACTACTAAAAATAAAGGTGCTACAAAGGCTTGATGTCAGTGTGATGTGATGAAAAACCCTATTATATCCATAAATCAGCATGTTTGTAATAAAAGTGTGTGGAGAGAACTTTCAAAGACCCCAAAATACTTCACTGGATGTAAAGGTTCTTCACCTCACACACCTCTTTTACACATCATTATGGATCCAAAAGTGGTTCTTCTAAGACATCCTCTCTCTATAGCTCACACTGAAGGCTAGTATGATTATAATCATTTTCTGCTTTGTCCAGAAGCTGGAGACTCTTACACGTCACTGTTGGTTGTGTACACACTGTAGTTCAGAGACTCAATGGCCATCCATCGCACAGGTAAACGGCCCTGCAGACACACCAAAAAAAAAAACAATAATTTGCATCAAGATCACAGAGAACATGTATATTCATGGAGCTTGTTATTAAACCAAAGCTGGAATGTGTGTTCAGATATTAATTACCATTGTCTTTTTCACATAAACCTCCTGCCCTCGCGAAAGGCCGAAATCTGCGATCTTGGCCACAAAGTTCTCCCCCACCAGGATGTTTCTGGCTGCTAAATCTCTGTGGATGAACTACAGACCAGACATATTTCAACAAGCAGCAACAGATCAGACATCAACCACAGATCCAGGTTTTTGAGGGTACTTTGATCATTACATAGAGTCCTATATAGGGTTTCTGTACATTGATGTTCCACAAACGTGTGCATGTGGATACTTTGGCACATGTGACCTTGGGCATTGCACTTAATGTCCAGGACTTTGCTCTGAATGCCAAAACACTGAGGGTCCTAAAAGGTTCATTAACTCACGTCAGATTAATCAGTATGAATATACAATATAAATCTACACTGTAAATGACTTTATATTGGTCATTAATTTCATTTTAATTTCTTAATATTTATGACAGTTATATCAAAGAACGTAACAGAACCATAAATTCAGAACGTCAATTCTGCTGCATCTGTAACTCTGCTTTAATTAATGATTAAATTAAGACTCTTAAATTAGACTCTCTAATTACGATGACGCTCCCATTTGTGGCTGCGTGACATTCGAAGCACATCGACACATTCGACACATCGAATCACCCCTGTAAAAGGCTTTTTTTCAAATGCGCTGTGAGAACAGGAGGTCTGCTGTTAGTGGGCATGGACATGCCCTTTAAAGGACAATGTGCTCTGGACGCTTTGAAGCAGAAATCTGACTCGTGGGACAGGATGATAAAATGCCATAATTAAAAAATAATTAGGTCTGAATTTATCCACCAGACGAGACTTGGATGTAAAAATATGAATAACACCACTGCTGTACAGAAATCCCAAGACTACTCACTTGTTTCTGGCTCAGGTAATCCATCCCACGGGCCACATCTGCTGCAAAGTGGAGCAGCTGCTGGGAAGAGAGTGTGGAGGCTGTGCTGTTGGCAATAGCAAAGGCAGGGTCAGTCTCCAGCACCCGGCTCTTCCTCAGGAAGTCCAGCAGGTTGCCATGAGGAGCGTATTCAATGGCCAAATACAGATAACCTGAGGAACAATAATAGAAAGTGCATTCGGCAATGTGTCTTGCAGCAATTTGTCTTGGGGAATTTAGAGCTCATGCGTAGTAGAATACACACCTCTATGTTCACAGGCCCCTAAAAGGTTGATGATGTTTGGGTGATGGCCCAGTTTACACAGCACCTCCAGCTCCCCAGCAAAGTCCCGGTGGTCATCCTTAGAGGCGTATTCTAAAAGAAAGAAAACAAAGACAAACTATTTTCCAGAATAAACCCTTTTCTAATTCTTCGACTTGCTCATCCTAATGTTCTCAAAAGCAGCTGTCACATCAGGATAGAGACAATGTCAATGAGAGGCAACTGGACCCAATCCCTTACCTTTCATCCTCTTGATAGCAGCGTCCATCCTTAGGCCGTCCTTTTTGATGCGAGCTTTCAGCACCTGACCAAAGTTTCCTTCTCCGATCACATCCTGGAACTTGATGTCACTCCATTCCAACATGGGATACGTAACCGATTGTGTGGAGGTCCTGGGTTTTTTGGGCATGGTCAGAGAGCCGGAGTTAAACTGGACCACAGGCTCCTCTCTCTGAGAAATGATACAAATTGAATGTAATAGTCTGAAGACAATTCTTCAGTAGATCAAAAATATTAATGAATCAAGGCACCTATAGCTTTTTTATAGCTTTTTGTATTTCTTATTGTAAATATAGTTGTAAATATTTTGTAAATATCAATTGTTTGTATAAATCGATATAATGTGTACATTTGTTCTAATCTTTAATCTTTCTTATGCATTTGTTTACTATGTATTTTTTGCTATTTCTACATAAAAATCATAAATAAAACAGGGCCCATGCAACTTTTGTAGTTTGTATTTTCATAGTCTTATGTAGTATATTTCTTGTAAAACTATACATAAACAAATCTGTATAAAGTTGCTTATTATGTAAAATCATGCTATTAATATAATAATATGTATTATTATGTACATTATTTACTACAATGCATTAAGGTCACTGCTACAGAAAAGTAATAAATGAAAAACTTGTTTTAGTTTGGATATTTCTTTTTAAGCAGTGTTTATCTTAAATATTACATTTAACAAACACTTGCTTAATGTAATATTGTCACAGCAGATAAAACATTTTCAGTATGTCAGTCACAGTTATGCTATTTCTAAATAAATGTGGTAAACAAAACAGGGCACCCAAAGGTTTTCTCTCCTATATTTTCTTCTAAATAAGTGTTGTTGTTGTTTTGTAGTGTTTACTGCTATGCATTTCATGGCCTCGCTAGAGAAAAGTGATAAACATGGCAAACTATTTCTTTTTTGAAACTTTTTTCTTATTCCTGTTTAAATATTTATAAAGGGACCTTTTTTCTGAACCTAATTTAAGGTGCTGTAAAAGGGTGCTGTCACTGTAATCAAAAGTCATAAAAGCTATACTTAAAGACGGAGGAGTAAAGGAGGTAATGTGCCCGATTCTATCCCACACAGAGGAAGTGTAAAAGGCATGTACCATGCGTCTCTGAAAGGAAGATCTCTTGAGCTGGAGCACAATGCAGAAGGCCAGAAGGATGGTCAGGCAGGTCATTCCAGCAGATCCCAGGATTGCATAAAACAGCATGTTTCTATCTGCACCAAAGCCATACAGCCCTTAGACACACCAACACAACAGATCATAACCAAATCCTCACATACTGGGCCCGAACACAACACTGGAGCTTTAATGTTTTAAAACCACGAGGTAGCACTGAGTGACAAACCTGAAGGGGAACTTCTGAATAATTGAAACAAAAAGACAATCAAAATAAAAGAGACATTTTCAAACTTAAAGGGGTAATTCAAGAAATTAGTAGACCAATTAAAAATCAGAGTTAGTAACTTTCTATACTTTGCTTATATGTCAAAAATTCATGTTTGGTCAACAATCCATCTTTAGTTGAGCCTCAAAACAGCAAATGATCTGCAGCTAAAACCAATCAAATCTACAGTGGCGCAACTGTCTAACTGCCTGCTTGTCAAGAGATAGGAGATCAGATCGCATTTACTTCACAGTCCTCCATGGTCAGGAATCTGAGACTAGAAATGTCCTCCCTTCATCTAAGTTAGCTTCACCTGAAATTATTTCCAGCTGAAATTTGACTGTTAAACTGACCGACGTGCCCTTAAGAATGACCCCCAACCCCAAATCGTCTGCCTACGCACCACAGCAGAGGTTGCTCAATGCTCCAGGCAAGTAAGCTCACTGTTTCACTGTGGTGTGTATGTGGGTGTGTGCTCACCGATGTGTATGGCTGTGTTCACACTACAGAGATATAAAATGTGGAGGTAAAATTTCATCTGTGTCTAACACAAATAGTATTTTGTCCAGTGTGTATGTGTATGAAACTCACGCGCACTCTCTTGAGGGGTCAGGGTCTTCAAGATGATCTCCTCTTTTTCTTTACTCTCTCCAATGTTATTAATGGTCCAAAGCTCCAGCAGATAATCAGTATTGGGCCTGAGGCCACGCAGCTGAAAGTGCATGCTGCTCTGACCTGCTTGCACCCCCAGCTCCACCTGCTGGCTGTAGAGAGACTGCTCTGTCTCCCGGTAGCGGATGATCACCTTGGAGATGGAATGACCCTCTGCAATGTTCCAGGAAATGATGGTGGAGGAATCAGAGGTGTTGGAGGCACAGACATCAGTGGGAGCAGGAGGAAGCACTGAGCGAGAGGAGTGACATGGACTTAGAAGTTAAAGAAACACTGCAGATCCTGCTGAAGCATGAGTTGACTGATAAATCCCTGTGCTGATCAGTTATTCACCTCAGTGTTACTAAGCTCTGTTAAAGTCTGAGTAGACTTAGTCTCCTCAGTACTGGCCATGTTCACCAGTCATAAGCTCAGCAGATCTTACCACACATTACCAAACATTACCTGTCCCTGTTCAAGGGTCTACAATATCCAAATACAACTATGTTCACTATAGCACAAAAACATTTCCATTTAAAATCTTGCAACTCACAAAACTTTAAAAACAAGATTATATAACTTCACAGTTCCTTCATAGTTCCTTGGTGCATTTACATTAAGAAAATAAATGATGAGGAACAATAAAATCTAAAGACTCTATCTTCCAAGTTCCTTAAAAAATAAGAAATTGCCCAGACCACCACAGAGCACACGTTGTTACAACACATTTGCCTATTTCAATTCAAATCAACCCCCTAATTACCATCACTGAGTGTCCAGGCGCTCACAGTGGTGCAGGACTGCCCACTTGCCCGGCTGCTCAGCCCAACCTTGCACTGGTACTTGTGTCTGGGCTTCAGCATGGTCAGCCGTGTGCCGGTGGAGTTAGCCGGCAGTTGGAAGTTCCATACACTGGTTATGTCATTTGTCTGTTGACATGTCATCTCATAGAACCAATCATCTTTACCCAGAGCTGTGCTGGGTGTGGGATCCCAGGATAAGGCCAGGGAGGTCTGGTTCACAGGAGTCAATCTGACCCCTAGTGGGAGAGACATATCTACAGGAAAAGGAAGAAAGGGCATACTGCTTGGTTTGGACTCTGAAAAAAAATGTGTTGTTCTTTACTTAACCTCCTTAATGTATGTCTATTATACATATTAAACATAATATACAGGGGTTGGACAATGAAACTGGAACAGGCCACAGTAATTTATTAGTGTGGTGTACTAGGGCCTCCTTTTGCAGCCGATACAGCGTCAATTCGTCTTGGGAATTTTTTGGATACAATCCGGGTTAACATCCGAACATCCCTTTCAGACAGCTTCCTATTGTGTCCACAGTTAATCCTGTTGGATGTGGTTGGTCCTTCTTGGTGGTGCTGACATTACACTGGATACTGTGGCTCTTGATACATCACAAAGACTTGCTGTCTTGGTCACACATGCGCCAGCAAGACGTGCACCAACAATTTGTCCTCTTTTGAACTCTGGTATGTCCCCCATAATGTTGTGTCCATTGCAATATTTTGAGCAAAACTGCTCTTACCTGCTAATTGAACCTTTACACTCTGCTCCTACTGCTGCAAAGCGCAATTAATGAAGATTGGCCACCAGGCTGCTCCAATTTAGCCATGAAACCTCCCACACTACAATGACAGGTGTTTCAGTTTCATTGTCCAACCCCTGTATATGAAAAATATATTATTCATGTATTTTCTTCATGCAAAGATCAGCCATTACACTTTGACCACCTTGTTTCTACAGTCACTTTCAATTTTATCAGCTTCATTTATCATAGAGAAGCCATACTGAGCAAACAAAAGAAAAAAGGCTTGAAATGTCACTTTACATATAAATATGACAGTTTACCTTTTTGAATGAAATTGATTTGAATTTAGGAATTTATTTAAATGTAGGAATTTAAATAACAGTTGAATAAATGAAAATTTTTAAATGAAATAAAATGTAAAATTAATGTATTAACATTAAATACAATGTTCTTATTTATGACTGAGAGGGCTATAATTGTTATGCCTGGAGTCTGAGATTAGGAGATCATGAATATCTGTGTGTGTGTGTGTGTGTGTGTGTGTGTGTGTGTGTGTGTGTGTGTGTGTGTGTGTGTGTGTGTGTGTGTGTTACCAAGCATCTCTGTAAAGAAGCTAGCCTCCGGTCCTGGGTTGCCAGTTCCTCCAGCTCCACCTCGACTTAGCTGGACAAATGCGGTGTATTCAGTCATGGGGGAGAGATTCTCCAGCTTCACCTGAGAACCACTCACTAACACACACACACACACACACACACACACACACACACACACACACACACACACACACACACACACACACACACACACGCACATAAAAACTATACAATGGCACAACTAATGTAGAGTTATACATACAGTATGTTCCACATCTATATTGACAATATGTCCTATATAGCACCTCTTTCCTTTTTTGCTGTATTTTGAAACTGGCAGTTGTTACACTGTTTACAATGAATGGATCAATAGAAATGCTCTAAAATGGAACTGCCTTTCCCTAAGTCTCACAATGCAACATATAGATGAATACAACCTTCATTGAGTTACTTCTATGCCTCATAGAAATCTGTTTACAACACAATATAAAAATATAAACACAAAATAAAGCATTAAAAATATGCCAAACAAGCAGTCAGTGAGTTTAGGAAATAATCCAGGGACTAATTATGCCTTATTTCCTCACTCAGACACAAAAGGGCCCTTCCGGATGAGTGACATCATTTACATTGTTCTGCGTAGCCATAATTTGTTTTGGATTTTGGAGCGTTCAGAATTGCGTTGAGCTCATCAGATAGATATTTTTATCATTGTTTTGAATACAGCGCACAATGGAAATCAGCAGTAACTTGCAAGCTTTGCCAAATGAAAGGAATTAACCTTTAACCTTTGACACAAAATGTTCCAGGGAGGGAGTGGCAGTTTTTTACACAGCGAAAGAACAACTGCTATAGAAAACCTGTTTTCAGCAGATTTGTGTTTCTTAAACTTGAGAGGTTCAGAGACATGGTTGTGTTTGTTTAAATGGATTTAATTGTCATTACATTAACTATTTACACTTCAATGCTTATTTACAAAATAACCCTTTAAATTTACAATCAGTCCACTTTCTGTTTCAGCAATGTCGGGCCTATTTCCACTTGTTTTAATGTCAAAATGGTTACAAAGATAATGTTCCTCTTGTGCAAAATGAGACTGCAGGGCCATCGCCTGACTATGCAGATTCCCATTGCTCTGCTCAGGCATGACGGTGGTGCATTCCATTTTGTTCTTTTTGTTTTGCTCTTGGTTCTGTTGTTTGAGGCTTGTTAAAAAAAAAAATATTGGAAGCCCAGACCAGGCGATGCCCCTGGTCCACTAGAATAAACTTGAATGATAAGTACAATTAAAATGAACTAATTTGCATCATATTTTTTGGTCAACATTATATGTTGATTTGAGCTTCAAAAACAACAGTTAATGCAGCTAAAATTGAAATATTTTGCAGGTTAGAACACCTTTGAACCAATCGAGGAAGGCTATGGTGTTCACGTGATTTGAACTTGTGATCTCATGTCTCAGGGGTTATGTCTCATGTCTGAGAGCGGGACAATTAGGCCGCTCTGAAGTTGTGGAGCCATGTACATTTGTTTCAATAAATAATGCAATGTTAATAGAACTCAGAACAGGGTTTTACGTAGTGTCATTTCACAGCTCTAGAGTGCCCCTACTCATCAAGGTGTAAAGGGAGATCAATAAGTTCAGCAAGGGCTCAGCACTCCATTGACCATGACATTGACATTGTTCTCAGCTATACATAAATAGGCTAGAAAAAAATGAGGGAGGAGTAACACACTAAACTATGCACCTCACTAAATATTTAAGCAATTTCAGCTGTTGTCAGGATCTGTTCCTGTGCTTGCCCTGTTCTTTGGTTTTAACCTCCTGTGTCCCTGTATCTGTCTCAGTCTGTTATACTCTTTCTGTTTTGGAATCTGACCCCTCCCATGTCTCAGCCTTTCCCCCGCCTAGTCATTATTGTTCCCAGGTGTTCTCTGTTTTGGCCCTTATTACTTGGTGTGTCTTTCTAGTCCTGTGTTTGTTCCAGTCTTTGTCTAGGTTTGTTGTCTTTACACGCTGTTATAGAATGTATTGTAATGGTCAAATGTCTGTTTTTGCTTTATATTTGTTTTGGTTTTCAGTTTTCCATTGAGTACCTGTGTTTTGTCTGCTTTTCTGCTTAATGTTTTGTGTAAAGGTTCATTTCTCAAGACTTTGAGTGCACATTACTGACCCCCTAGTGGTCAAAAGAATATAGGCCTGTGTAATCTTTTACACAACTCTGTTTGTACAAAGTAATCAGTCAGTCGGTCATTATATTCACTCTGAATAGGGTCTCGGTGGATCAAGAGTCTACATGGAATCATCGGGTGCAAAGCTTTAATTATTGAACGTACTTTCATTTGTATGATCATAATTTTATTTATTATTTTATATTATATAATAAATGTATTTGTATAAGCATGTGACATATGTTTCTTCGTTTATCTTATTTTCAAGATTTTATGTCCGTTCATATGAATGTACCTTACTGGGAGATACTGGGCCAAAATACTTGCATAGTGTAACCTGGAAGCTTTCTCAAAACTGAACCGATTTTTGAACCAACATCTAAACAAGGCCTTGAGTAGTAGACATCATAACGTCACTTTAGGAAGACAACATAAGCATCGATACAGCAGCTCAGTTAAAAATACCCTGACATCTCAATGCATGCTTCAAAGCATCGGCCAACAGCATAACATCACTAGTGTTTGGTGTGTTTGTTCTCTTTTCCTTCAATTATTTACATCCATGTAGGTCTTTGTGATATGTTTATGTGATCTGTGACAGTTGTAGCCCATTTACTAAAGTTGTTGAGGCTCAATTCAAAGAATTGTTGATCAAAATGAAATGCAGAAGTGAAAAATGTTCGAACTTTTGACTAAACTAAGTTGAGTAAAGTTAATAAATGCTCTGTCTATAATTTCATGTTGGCCTGGCTTTACATTTTTGCAGTGTAATAGATACAGCAGCATTCTCTGACTACTAACAGATAACAAAAGCTATGCACTTTGATTAAACAGTAAAGAGAAACTGCTGCTACCTTCCACTGTTTCCCATACTGATGAATTGGCCTGTTTGTAGGCCACCTTCACAGAAGTGAGAGGTCCATCTCCAGTGTACGGATCTTTGTTGACCAGCACTACCAAATGATATGGCCCACTGCTGTTCAGTGAAGGGGGGTTCTGCGGCTGTGGAGGGACTGCAACAAGAAAATAAGGCTGCTGAGCAGGTGTGTGACTGGTAGCTGTGGCTAGATCAGCCCGGGAAGAACATGTAAATTCATGCCTTACCTTTAACATTAACAAAAAATTCTTTCTCCACCTGGGTACTAGTGGTCTTCACCTGGCAGAACCAACGACCGCCATCAGCCGCAATAATCTTGTCCACCCTGAACATGGAGGTGGTCTGGTCACCCACTGTCTCTGTGTCCACAGCCTGGTCCAACAGAAACAAAAAGACCACATCTGTCAACTCTCCAGAAAGTAATCGGTCAGAGATCATCAGAACATCTTGCACATAAACTGTATGTCCTATAGTATCCAGACACTCTTCACCAATCTTTGTAAACACAAAAATGAATCTGTATGGACATAGCCAGCACTGACAGTGGAATTAGATGATCTATGAAACTGTACGTGTTGGAATGGTGAAGTATATTTAAAATAGAATGAATGAATGTGGGTCAAACTAATGAACATCTTTGCACTTTTTGAGTGATGATACTCCACTGTACACTTGAGGGTTGTTTTGAACTGAAGAAACTCCACTGAAGAACTTCAACTGAATGGATAAGTTGGACTGATTGAGCTCTACTAATTGAGAACATCTGGTATTCTATGTGGCAAGTTAAAGTGATGTGGCTTTTTTAAACACCTTGATGCAATGAATTTGAATCATCAAGTGATGGAACATCTACTGATGCAGATCCACTGAACACCTTGGGAATGGTTGGAGATTTAAAGTTCTCCTGAACACATTTTTGTTTATTTTCAGAGATGAAGCTTCACTTAACACCTTTGAGATGATGAACTGATGAAGCTCTGAACAACTTTAAGATGAACAGGAGTGTTGAAGCTCCACTTAACACTTTTGGGATGAGTTGGAGTGATCAAGCATTCCTACATACATCTGCATTCTTTTTCAGGGATAAAACACTACTTTACACCTTTGGGTAAAGTTTGACTGATGAAGCTCCATTGAATACTTTTGGGTTGAGACGGAGATGTAAAGTTCAGGTGAACAGCTTTGGCATGAAAGACCCACTTAACAATTTAGGGATGGAGCTGGAGTGATGGACCTCCACTGAATATCAACGGAAAGAGTTAGATTTAGCTATTCCCAAAATACTTGGGATGAGTTGAAGTTCTAAAGCTCTCCTGACCACCACTGGGATAAGTTGAAAATATGGAACTCCCCTGAACATGAGCAGGTTATGAACAGGTTGTGTGGGAACAGACAAGCTAACATAAAAAGGATTGATGAAGATCTGTTATAATATTAAGTATATTCTGAATATAGTTTTGGACACTAGACACCCATACTTTGGTAAGGCCTACAGCAGTACTTCAAAGGATTTCAGTGACAAATCACTACTGTTATTGCAATTCAGTCCAAGAAAGCGTATTCCATGTATAGAAAACATTGCTAAAGTTTCAGTTAAGCCTGTGTCATAATTCTAGTCTGTTTGGAAATAAAATGTAAACTGATATCTTGCTGATGATATATGTGCTGCTGCCTCACAATAATGAAGACAACTTACATATAAAATAGTCTTGTCTGGTCTGAGCAGTAGAATTTCCCCATGTAAGGGTGCTGGTTCACCATAGACAGTGCAATTTACGGTGTAGGCTGCTCCAGAGTTCAGCTCTCTATCCTCCAGAGTGCTCAGAATGACTGGAGGTTTGTCTGGGGAAAGGAGATAGCCTCATTCATGTTTAAATAATACAGGAATTCAACCCAATTCTAACAGTTGTCTCTGTGTTTGTGGTTTTACCTTCTTTCTCACAGCGGAAGCCATGTCTTCCAGGACACACACATCCTCTGAAACGGTCACACTTTCCCTTATCGCACTCACACTTCAGTTTGCAGCCAGCCCCATAATAGCCAAGTGGACATGCTGGAAGGAAGGAAGAATTATAATAACATTGTGTATTTTAAGGTAACTCTGCCCTGCATGTCATTAAAGGTGTAATGTCAGGCAAGCATGTGAATCAGAGGTCAGTTTTACCCTCGGTGCAGTTCAGGCCAGTCCAACCAGAACTGCAGGAGCAGCCATAGGGGTCTCTGAGGCAGAAAACTAGGGCACGGCACTGACCATCTATACAGCGCTCCTTACAGCTCCTTCCAAAGCGCCCCGCACCACACGCTACACATACACACAAATAAGAATCCGATTCATAGCTTATAAGTGCCAAACAACTGTCTGTATCAATAAACTGTAATGATCATAGTTTTGAATTTGCATCATATAGCGATATGTTTCAAATGCTTATTCAAGGAACAGCTGCAGATGGCCCTTTTTGTGAATTTCAAGCCTGTTGTCCGTTCTTTAGGGAAATGTAGCAGCAGCTCGAAATTAAGTTAAACGTGCTGGAGTATTCCTTTCATAGAGTCTAAGCTGGATGATTTCATTATGGATATGATGATAATAGGAGCAATACCTGTGTCACAGGTGGGCCCTGTAAAGCCCGGAGGGCAGATACACTCTCCTGTCTTGTCATCACACACTCCTCCCTTATTGCAGGCTGGACAGGACTTACTGCAGTCAGACCCCCACATGCCAGACCTGCAGCCTGACATTGATGAAAAAAAAAACACAGCAGCAATGAATTGTGCAAAACCAAGCCATTCATATCATCTTCCACTGGCAAATACAGTCACGTGGAAAAAGTAGGACGACCCATTAAAACCTTTATCCTTTTTTAACATCTTAAAAATACAGTGCATCCGGAGAGTATTCACAGTGCTTCATTTTGCACATTTTATGTTACAGCCTTATTCCAAAATAGACTAAAACTATTTTTCCCTTCAAAATTCTACACACGATACCCCACGATGACAAAATGTGAAATGTTTAATACATTTGCAAATTTAAATAAAAACAGAAATATAACATGTACATAAGTATACACAGCCTTTGTCATGACACTCAAAATTGAGCTCAGTTGCATCTTGTTTCCACTGATCATCCACCAGATGTTTCTACTGCTTGATTGGAGTACATGTGGTAAATTCAGTTGTTTGGGAAGGATTGGGAAAAACACACGCCTGTTATATAAGGTCCCATAGTAGACAGTGCAGTCTAAGCAATTGCCTGTAGACCTCTGAGACAGAATTATATTGAGACACAGATCTGGAGATGGGTACAGAAACATTTCTTCTGCATTGAAGGTTACAGTGAGCACAGTTGCCACTATGATCCGAGTTTGGACCCAGTAGGACTCTTCAAAGAGCTTGCTGCTAGGCCTAACTGAGTGATCATGATAGGAGGGCCTTAGTCGGGGAGGCGAGCAAGAACTCGTTGGTCACTCTGACAGAGCTCCAATGTTGCTCTTTGGAGAACCTTGCAGATGGACAACCATTTTAACAGCACTCCACAAATCAGCCATGTGTGGTAGAGTAGCCTGATGAAGCTACTCCTCATGCACATGGCAGCCTGTCTAGAGTTTGTCAAAATGCCAAATGCACACCTAAAATACTCAGACCATGACCATGGACTGAATGCCAAGCATTAAGTCTGAAGGAAACCAGGCACTGCTCATCACCTAGCCAGTACAATTCCTACAGTGAAGCATGGTGGTGGCAGCATCATGCTGTGGGGATGTTTTTCAGCAGCAGGAACTGAGAGACTAGTCAGGGTTGAAGGAAAGATGACTGCATGTACAGAGACATCCTTGATGATAACCTGCTCCAGAGCAATCTAGACCTCAGACTGGGATGAAGGTTTATCTTCCAACAGGACAACGAGCCTAAGTACACAGCCAAGATACAGAGGAGTGGCTTTGAGACAACTCTGTGAATGTCCTTGATTGGCCCAGCCAAAACCCAAAGGAATATCTCTGTAGACCTCAAAAAATGGATGTGCAATGATGTTCCCCATCCAACTGCTCAAGAGCTTGAGAGGTTCTGCAAAGAAGAATGGGAGAAACTTCCCAAAAACATGTGCTAAGCTTGTATCGTCATACTCAAAAAGACTTGAGGCTGTAATTGCTGCTAAAATTGCTTCAACAAACGATTGAGCAAAGGGTGTGAATACTTATGTACATGTTATATTTTAGTTTTATTTTTGTATAAATATGCAAAGATTTCAAACAAACCTTTCTCACATTGACATTGTGGATTATTGTGTGTAGAGTTTTGAGGGGGGAAATGGATTGAATCCATTTCAAAATAAGCCAGTAACAAATGCAAATGTGCAAAAAGTGAAGTGCTATGAATACTTTAGGGATGCACTGTATAGACCTTTGATTTGAGGGATGGAGGTGATTTAACTAAATAAATAAAATTGAAGAAATGTTTTCAAAAATTATGTGTAAATCAGTTGTTAGAAATGCAGTTTTCTTGTGAGGAAAAAGTTTGTGGACTCCACATTTATTACTACTTAAAATGTCTAAAATTAGAATCAGGGCAAGACTAGAGTTTGCCAGAGAACCTCTAGACAAAGACCAGGATTTCTGGAAAATGTACCTTGGACAGATAAATCCAAAGTTTAATTATTTAAGCACAGTAACAGAAGATGTTTGGCTCAAATCAAACACAGCATTTGAGCAAAAGAACCTCATACCTACTACGAAGCATCGAGGTGGAACTTTCATGGTTTGAGGCTGCTTTGCTGCAGCAGGGCCTGGCAAGCTCTCCATCATAGAAACTTGAAATCACTATGAAATCTTTACGGTTTCAGAGGGAGCTTGAGGAAAATATAAGACCTGGAAGAACGGTCTATCTGAAAATAATTCTACATTAAGGAGTCAGAAATCTTGGATCTTTCTTCCAGTCAATGACTGGTATACGGTTATAAGAAACTGACATTATTTCAGCCAAAGCAGGAAATACCAGCTGTTAGGGTATATGATGTCTTGACTTTCTCCTCACAAGAAAATTGCATTTCTGTTAATTACAGATTTTATGTATTATGAATGTAATGATTTAAAGTTCTGAATATTGCACAGTATACATTAAAATAATTTAAACCTAAACATCCAACTGTCTAACTGTATGTTCTTTAAGTTGTATTTCAGACTATTTGGATAACAAAAAATTAAATAATACAATGTAACAAAGCTGCTTTTATACACTCTTAAAAATGTGGTGCTTCAAAAGTGGGTCTTTTATGGCATCAATTAAAGAACTGTTTAAAGCAGCATCATATCTAACAGCTATTTTTTGAACGGTGTTGTAAGTCTTATGTTATGAGCTAGATACGTATAAGTATAAGCTGAAGGACTGAAGTATGAAGTATAAGCTGAAGGACTGACCTCTCACTATAAGGCGGGTGATGGCAGAGGTAGACGGGCCTTCTGAGATATAGCGTATGGTGTAGAGTCCAGCATGTTTCGTTGTGACTTTACTGATGGGATACTGTACTGAGTCCATGATGTCCTCCTTGGGCACAGAGTGCATAAAAGTCGGGTCTCCGTTCACACCTATCCTGACAGTTTTTAGTGCTGATTCAACAACGAGAAAAGGAGTCAAAAGCATCAAACTGCTGCTGTATATATAGTAATAAAGTCAAAGCAAAGGTGTACATAATTTCCATGTAAAATGTTTCTACAGTCGACTTTCTATGCTCTTCGATCTTGTAGGTTTGATAAGCTTTGCAGAACCTGGAGAAAGAAAGAAACAGTGTACACAATGTTGCACTGCATTTTGTGAGTTTGGTCCAGCCTGGGTACCTACAAGTCTTGTAGATCACTGCATCCTCTTGGGCCACCTTCCGCCTTGTGTATGCTAGGTTGACATCATCTTCAATACTGGCCGTCACCGTGAGTGCCACAGGAAGGAATGCAACTGAAAGATAATAATGTGCTACATTTATAACCACTATAATAATTTCAACAAGTTTCTCTGTGCTTGTAGAAGAACAGAAAACCTCAAAAATATTCTAATAACAAAAGCCAATGGACAAAGGCTGAATGCCAGATTGAAGTCCAAAAGGAAGCCACTATTCCAAATTCGACACCTTCGAGCTCCACTGAAGTTTGCAGCTGAACCTCAAACCACCAGCTAAATGGTGTAATCTTGGACACCACTGGGTGTTCTAACAGGACCCCAAACACACATTAAAGATGGTTGTGGAATATACGAAGCAGGCTTCTGGAATGGCCTTCCCAAAGCACTGACCTGACAAACTTGTTCCACCAGAAGCTTCTGCATCACTATTTCATCCTCAGGGACAATTCAGGATAAAACAATTCAATGTTTTTTCTATTAAAATCTATGTTGCCAGAGTAGAGCTCATCCTCTACTCTGCTCCACTCCACCCCCATTCATGCTCTCATGTACACACTATGGACGTCTTGGTGTGCATAAAGGACAAATGAAGGTCAAATTTGAATATGTTTTTTTTATATCTGCCCATCTACCTTCAGCTAAAATATATTGCAATATGATTTTTTTGTCCATATCGCCCAGTCCTAGCCATGGTAGCTTCAGATCCAGTTGAAAAACACTGAAGCGTTCCATGAAAAATGTCTTCTCGTATGGCTTGCTCATTTCAACAGTGACAAGGAACAAACTGCACTGAAAAATAACTCAAAGGAAGACACGATTTCCATCAAGCCAAGAATGACTAAGCAAACAAATGCCAGTGCCAGGAAGTGGAGACCTATTGAAGTTTAACATTTCATTCACCCCCTCAATGTGTTTATGTTTTATTAGGTGACACAGGGAGCTAAAAACAACTGTGACTCCACCGACTGCTCATTGTGTCAGGAATAATCTTGCCATTTGAATGGGGCAATGTGAAAGCATAATACTGGACATAAACCAGCATTTCCAGTTCAGAGTGCATGGGGTCCAATGCTATGGGCTATTTATTTTTCCATGCTGTTTCCATTTTTCCATGCATTCCCTCCTCAGCGCATTCCTGTATGATTGAAAAATCATTGTTTTCTTTTTAGCATCCCAAGGAAATGTCTAACACTGCTTATCTGTCCACAGGACAAAGCTAACTTGGTCAAATAAAGAGTAGCTTCAGTTTCCAAGTCAATGGCATCATGTGGAAATGAATCACTGTAGTGGCCCCTGCCCTTCAGATGCATTAGCTCTGAAATAATCTCAGGAATATAAAGTTGAATGAACATCATCTACATTTGACGTGTTTTAGTTGCATATAAAGGGGAAGCCGAGGCTTGGAGGGAACCAGCCTTGTGACTGGAAGGTTTTTGGTTTTATTCCCTGATCTGGCAGGACATGACTGAAGAGCTCTTGAGCAAGACACTTAACTCCTCACCAGCTGTCCAGGTGCCATGGACAGGGTTGCTCACCCCTCTCCGGACATGTGTGTTCACTGCCCCCTAGTATGCGAATTCACTAGTGTCTGTGTGTGTGTTTCACTGTGTGGATGGGTTAAATGCAAAGGTGCAAGTGTGTGCAAGCAAATGTATGTGTACATTTACATTTACATAGACTTGTAGGTGGATGTTAGCAAGTCAAACATCAGCACTGTGATTATGAAATGCTTCAAAATATATCATCGCTGTCACATGAAAACCTTGCATCTTCAAAGCAGCAACTTTACCGGAGAAGGAAAAACCTTAATTTCAGTTTTCATGCATTCAGTAATCCAATCTTAATCACATATCTGATTATTTAAGGGGTCATGTAAACAGCATACTCTGATATCTTAGATTACAAAGAGAACTGTATTTACACTCAGAAATCAGATTTCTCAGTGTGTATATATACAGATTACTCTGATTTCTTTCGGTTTCCTCAGTATGTGCATGCATTCTTCCAGACTAGCTGCAGCTGTTCCTAATCTGGCAATTCTCCTGCCAGATTACAGAATGCAATCAAATTCTCACAGCAATGCTCCAAAATCAAGTCGAAAATCTTCCCTGGACAGTAGAGACAGTGACTCCAACAAAAGTAGGATAAGCTCTTTTTAATACCCTTAATTCTGGAAATAACAATGACTGAGCTGACGTCCCAATACTTTTGTCCAGATAGTGTAGGTCTAAACCTTTAGTCTTAGCTAAACTGTAAAAGGTATTTACCTTCATTCAGCATTTTGAAAGTGTAGACCTTGCTGCTGCCTGAGTTTTTGGTTTGGCAGAAGAAAGTTCCAAACACCTCAGTGCGATTCCTCCAGATCACCTTTACAGAGGATCGGTATGTTTTGTCCACAGTGGGGGTCAGAATCTCTTGCTGGGGCAACTCCCGGCCGAGGCTGAGCGAAGAGGTTCCAGAAGATGTCCAGTCACTGCTCACACACTGCAGAGAGGCGTGACCTGAGGACACCACTGGATCTGGGTTTATCAGGGTGATGTCTGAGATGTCCAGAGCACTGCCTATAACACAGATGCACATATTTAATGAGAACAGATTCAGCTGCATTAGCCGTTCTACAGTATAGAATTCAGTAATGAAGAATTCAGAGTGATAAACAGAGCTGAAGATTATTCTAAAATAAAGCTGCAGAACATCTAGAACAAAGGTTATAATCACATGAATGTCCAGAATTCCTTGTATTACAAAATTGGTGCATGAAATCTTAAACCAGATTACGTTAATATTTAATTATTTAATATTTAATTATTTAAATTAATAATTTCATTGTATTACACATCTTTTTGTAATAGAATACTGAACACCCCTCTGGCCCACACCTGAAATTAGTCATGGTGCCAATAAATTCATGTTTATCGGCCCATGAGAGTACTATTCTTTTGGCAATACTTATTTATGAGCGAATTTCCATTTGCCTTCATTAATACTAAACATTTGAACATAATTTAGATTATAATCCAGAGCAGTATGAGATATTATATGCCAATTAAATAATCTGTTCATAAAAAAAGAAGCTACACCAATACAATGTAAAACTAATGAAACCAGCACAGCAATAAAATGAACACACCAGTGAAATAAATATGCTAGTGAATCTGCTTATAAAAGAAGCCCACCCATGCCTAAGCCAAGCAAAAAGTATGCCAAGAAAAGTCATATGCAATAAAATAAATCTGCTAAAAATAAAAAAATCATCAATACATCAATATAAGAAATATGCTTTAAAAATTGCATAGCTATGCAAATTTATGCCAGGTTTAAGACGCAGCAGTTAAAGAAAAAAAAGTACAGAAGCAAAATATGTGTCAAAGAATAAACCAGCTATTAAAAAATGAGCTATTAAAGCTATTAAAGACTTGAACTTCCCTAAATTTAGGGAACTGCATCCACAGCCTTGTGATCAACAATCACTCCAGTTAAATAAATATGCCAATAAAATAATTACACCAATAAAATTAATCCAACAAAAACATTTCCAATAAAATCTGCACACACTTAACAATTATAAGGCACTTGAAAGTTGTACAATGAACACATTCCTGAATACAGCCTCCCATTTAGAAGGAACCTCAGGTCACCTCACACTGAGGGACTGCATTTTGCAGTTATACAAGCGTCATGTAGACGCCAGATCTGATCGCTCAGCATAAAACAACTCCCTGTCCACTCTATCAGAACCCACACTCCAATCTGAGGCTCAGGAAATGCTGTGGCAGTCAACGCCATCCAAAACAAAATAAAAAAAATACTGATTGGTGCGTGTTTAACTGTATGCCTATTAAAAGCAGCTTTCCCCACCTACTCCTGATCCCACAGCACACATAGGAAACACATTCTCCTCATATCAGACTTCACAATCAGGGACAATCTTTTATTTCGGTTTTGATGTTGTTAGGTTGGGCAAACACCCAGTTAAACACCCGAAAATAGCTCTGTTTACTCAGATGAGACCTTCAAATCACTGTTGTAGCTTGGGACACACAGATCGCCTTCGGCTGTAGAAACATTCCAAATTGAAATGTGAGAACCTTTACATTTTTATGATTGATATAAAAGAAAAATAGCAAATATTGTGTTTCAGTTATGTCAAAATAATCTTTTCCTGCTTTTAAAAAACACTTTATGATGCCATAGACTGAGTTTATACAGAATTCAAATACTTGTTTATGTCCCAGTTTTGTGTTGGTAAATATGTGTAGTGGTAATTTAAATGTTCACAGATAGCATAAGGCTAGAGACATGCTTGCTGTTAACTCCATGTATGCATATGCATGATGGCTGCCTCGTATCCTGCGTTTGATGGGCACATTAATATGGCAGTCATCATGCATATGAATACACACGCTATGCGTACTAGTACACCTGGTGCAGTACACACAAAAGCACTAGGGACAGTGCAGGCACTCCATCAACTTGCCAGGAAGTTTTAAAGAAGGTCTGCGTGACCAGGTTGTCAAGTGTCCCTGTTGCTGCACAGTGACAAATATGCTTATCAGAACTGATGGTGAGAAATCAGTATCAATAAAGCTACGCATTCGCCCATGATCGGGAGAAATATGTTCTTCAGTCACTCTTTTCTCGTGGCTGATGTGTGCTCCCTTGTCAGTCTTTCTTTGCATGGTGAAGGTGTTGTTGCGGTAATGACAGTAATGTTGATCAAATTAATGCACTGTTTGATAACATGCAAAAGTTGTGCAGAAATTAAGGTAAAGGTGTTTCCTTATGTTATTATAAGATGTCTCGGATGGAAAAAAGGACAAAATAGAAAAATGGGGATGATATCGATGGAAAATAAGAAAATGAATCCTCATTTTAGTGCATATTTTTGGTGGGGCCATAAATATTATATATCCAAGATATGTAATCAATCATTTTAAACATGAATTTATAACCTGAGGACCATAATTGACGACGATACACCGCAACCTGTTTTTGCTTTAGTCATCAGGACCAGATAAGATCATTCTACATGAGAAATATAGATTCTGTGCACAAAACTGAAGCATTTTAAAGAGGCCCTAGACAGGAACACTATTTATCTTAGCATGGTTGAATAACGAGAGGGACTTCAGGAGAATACTGTTGTTGATACTGAAGAGGAGCTCATCATCTCCAGACTGAAATTTCTAGGAATAGAGGTTTTCATGTGAACCAGGCCTCATGACTGTGGCTTATCCTTTGCCAGTGTCCACAGAAGGACAACTCGTCATGCAACAAAGCAAAACCTGGGGGCAGCCAGCTGTACTAGATCTGTGAAGGCTTAACCCAGAGTGATTTTGAGCTGAAAATGAATTTTTATTTGTAATGAGTAGACTGACGAGGATACTTATAATAAGTTCTCGAAAATATTTGAGTGCAAACAGACCCTTCCTTCTTACTTTTCTGAATAAAGCAATATCTGGGTCAGTGACATCATTAGCCCCGCCCTCTCCTGCTCAGCAGTCAGACTCTGATGTCCACATGGACATCAGTAAACATACACTAAAAAGCTCCTTTGGCATTTAAACTGGGATTTAACTCAGTTGGAAAGGAGTGAAGTTTAGCTGTTTTCAGAGCTGGATGGTGTGTGTAGTTTGTAGTGATGGTGTCTGTAGTTTGTTACATGTATCATGTATGTAGGTTACTATGATCCTGAATTATGAAGCTTAGAAAACAGCAAGTAACTACCAACAAAATGTGATTCACAGGTTCTAAGACTTGATGAAAGACCATTGGGGACTTCTAATTTGTACACCGAATTAACAGAGTAGTTACTCATAGTTATCTGGAATTTATCTGAAAGTGTCTTAATGACACTTCACATTTTGCTGGACAGCAACTCCAGCAAGATTCATTATACAGTAGCATTAGTCCTCAGCAATCTCCATTAGGAAATATGGATTGGACTGCATTTCAGCAGAGCTCCAGAGCTGCGTGAATCTCTTCATAGCTCAGAGACAAGCAAACAGTTTTTGCAGTTTTATACTTCAGCATTCGAAGTGTTTCTCTGAACCGTGGCAGCGTGAGTTTCACAAAACAGTCACGGCCAAAGCTTTTCAGATTTACATTTCCATGAACATGGCTGGAATTTCTGCAGTTAACCATTGGAGGTTCATAGCTATGTATGTCATTTTCCTGGAATTCATTCACACTGGAATAACATTCTGTATTGACAGTTTTGAGTCTGCAGTTTTCCATTTCTTTTCATCTCAAAAAATACATTAAAAATGTTCTTGTTCTTTCTGCAAAGAGGCTCTGTGCCCAAAACCACTTTCAACAAAGTTTCATTATAATAAATCATCTCTACTCACACAGACAAATGTGCTCGGAATACAAATATGGACCGAAGATTTAGAATCTGTAGTTTCAATACATTATTGTTTGTCTGAACCTTGACTGAAGGTGACAGAAGCGCGTGGAGTAATATTACAGGATTTTACACCAATATGACTCACAAAATTATACAATTCTTACAAGCCTTTTCCTTTCCACATTCTCCGGAGTAGCAACAAAAGAGCTGCTATTCTCCCTATTACTGTCTGTGGAGTATCACCATACTTTTGCCGCTGATATAATAAAGTAAAAATGATACAAGACAGAAGCCAGTCACATACTTTCACGTCACAGCATTGCCTGCTTAAACAACCATCATCCAGTGCAATGGTGTTTCGTGCTTGTACATCAAACTGAGAGTAGAAAGGCCTATTTTCTATAACGAGTCTCAAAAAAGGACCAAACAGTTCAATGCCAGTGCATAAATGCCTGAAATTGCCTGGTTCAAAACACGTAATTGATTGAGACGCTGTACTTCATACTTTAAGATCCTGACAGGCCCTGTGAGCAGTAGAGTTGGAATTTGTAGCTGAATGTGAAAATATGAGTTATTGTACCTTTAATCACTTAGCACAGCCTCAGAACAGTTTTGGAAAGTGATTAGTGTAAGAGTACATAAAGGGAAACCTCACCCAGCTATTGTTGTGGCAGGAATAGTCCAGAGCAAAAGACCTATACAAGGGTGTGGGGCTTTAACTTAGAAGTGACGCCCCATACTGACACACACACACACACACACACACACACACACACACACACACACACACACACACACACATACATATCAATGAAAGAGATATTTCATTTTCAGGAAGCTATCAATCCTCATACTTGACATTATTTAGCCATTCACCAGAGAACAATAGATGATTAGCATGTCAGAACATCTGTCTGACTCTCAAACTTCCTACAAGCAATGCTCTGTATGAATTTGTAAAAGAGATAACTAAAGTCATGGCTTTAGTTTTCCAGTGGTTTCATAATTTAAATTATTGCTTTTAACCCAGCATGAATCTGCCGTGTGTTGTTTTATAGTCTGACAATTATAACTGTGAAGTGATTTTAACCCAGTATGAATCTACAGTTTGTGTAGGTGTGTGTAGGTTGAACATTCTCACAATACCTGTAGAGTTATTGTAATCAACAATCAATCTGCAGTTTGTGAAGACTTTTGATTGGATTTGATTTGAATTGTTGATACATCAACATTTTTTTCTTGTATATATCAAATATAGAACAACATGTAAAAATAACTCAAATCTAATTTCAAAAGAATTTACAATCACTCCATTCAAGAGCTCCGTATAATCATATCTGTCATAAATACCCATATAGCCTGTCTGCTGAGTCCATTTGTTTTCTATTTGGGAGAAGAACCTTAGAAGGGGTGCTTTAGGGCCTTCAAGGGGCTCAGCAAGAGTACGCAACACAATAGATCAGCCTGAGCAGTACTCACGTGCCTAGACTCAGCTCAGGACTTGAGAGTTTCTTGAGTGAAGATTTGTACAGATCACCTCACACATACAGCTGTCAGAGACAGATGTTTGGGTGGCTGTGGTAAGCATTCCAGAGATTACGCCGTATCTGAGAGGACTTTCAAATGGATTCCTGCCAGTTACCATGAAGGGAATCAGTGTCTATAAAGATAACACTCCAGGTCACCAGGAAGAATAATAATGATAATAAAATGGCATAATGAGGATGAAAGCAAGATGGAAATCAAATAGTGTGTTTACTCCCATAAAAGACCATGACAATAAACCTGCATTCATTAAACTAAACAGTGACTGGCCATTTTACTGGAAACACCTTCAGATTGTAGTCACTGTTGATGCTCAGTTTGTCTAGATTTGGATGGGATTTCTAAGTAAACATCTGGAATTCAGATCGATTTCACATCAGTGTTTGTTTCTACAGTTGCAACACACTCTATGTGCAGATTTGTATTTATTTATTTATTTTTAACAGCTTTAAATGCATCTGTTTAAGCCCTGCATCTCAGTCAACCAATGGTAAGATTGCTTCCCACCACAGCTGATTGACAACAGCCTAAATATACCTAAATACAACCACATGGCCCTAAAACATAGGCCTACGTGAAGATCCTGAAGTTAATTTTGTTCAGCTTGAAATGTAATGACTATTCCTAAAGTGACCACAACATTAGAGAAAGTGAGACATCGCCTCTACTCAAACTTCCAGCTGTACACAATCAGAGTAGACTGTCTTCTTGACCCTTAGGGCAACAGAAGCATAGAGACTCTTAGGACTAGACAAGGGTTCACGACACTGACCTATAAAAACAAAAGCAGCACCATTGTTCCTCATAGATATGCCATTTCCATATCAACAAGGTCCACTCCCCAAATAACATCTGGTCAACATTGGTCCTATTAGTTTGGTGTTTCTAATAAAGTGGTTTGTGAATATATAGTGAGTATATAGTGCAGGGTGGACATTCTGGTTGAGTGTAATGGAAAAAAAAAAATCGTGAACAAAATTCATAATAATAAGATTTGACAGCACTTTGCACATTTTGCGTCACATCCATAACTAAAATAATACTAGTCATCCACGGGTGGTCAGACTCAGTCTCTGTGTGGAGAATGGTCAAGCCTCAGCCCCTGTCTACCATATTTCATTCCAAACAGCTAACACGCTCACAAAATCATGATTCAAACTTATCTTGACAAGAAAAAATGACAGGAAGAAATCCCATCCCACCCTCAAACTGTGCATTTCCAGGGTATTAGGTGTATAACCACTGTGAATAAGCCAGTGGGCCATAAATAAGACTGAGGTTAATTGGGGTGTGTAAAGTGTGTATGTTCTTGGTCTCGATCCAAAGCTCCCAAAGGCATCCACACGAGGTTGTCAGAATGAAGGATGGCTTTTTCTTCCTTATCTTTGGTTCCAAGTTGTAAAGCACCAAGTTCATATTATTGTTGCAGGGGTGATTGGTGGGGGGTTTCTTGGTTGTTTTCTCTGAACATAAGAGACGCTAACCTTGCACCAATCCTCAGTTTAATCTATGAAGTCCATACTGGGTGGAGGCTGCTTGTTGAACGTCTATTAGGCCTGAAAAACAGCAGGCAATTTGTTACACTGCAAAACTTAACTGGAACCATTTCCCCATTGTTTCATAAGGTGGATTGGAATGAAACTTTTGGTGGTGTTCAGGGACTTTCAGTGTGGATTACTGATGATGTGGTCTGAGCCTGAATTTGCAATGGGCTCTAGAGAAACAGTTCCTCATGTTGGACCAAATGAGCATTTCTCAGCCCAGTTACTCTGAAATGATCTGAGAAGTTGTTGCAAAGCACAAAGTGCACCTGACTCGACTTATTCAGCCCATCATGAGGGTGTCATAAGCTAAACGAGGTGCTGAGTCTAATGGAAAAAGCATCTGATGTCTTAAGAATTATGTAAAAGGAGATCTGTGTGTCCTGAGAGACCATAGTGGCCATTGTGCTTAATTGACTGAAGGGCTAAAGCAGCTGGGACTGGGCTGGGTTCTCTGAATTTCTTAGAGCTGTAGATCTGAAGAGACGTTTGTATGCTCCGAAGGCTTTGTGAAAACAAAAACGTTCACACATTGGCTTAATATATTCAGAATATATGATAACAAAGAGGCAAACTAGCATGGCATGGATTTCTTCAGGACTTCTTTCTTTCACCTGTGGAGATGTTCTAGGCAGATGTGCCCAAACTTGGTCCTGGAGATCCAGCACCGTGCAACCTGATCAAGGTAATAAAGGCCTTTAGGGACTTTATCTGAATATTAAAGCCAGATATCTGGTAAAAGCCGGATCTGATCTCTCCAATGTGGTAGATCTCCAAGACTTGGATCTATGAGTTTAAGAGTCTAGGAGTTTGCTTCTAGGCCATGTTGTCAGTGCAAAGCCTTATGCCACTCTGAAGACCAAAGGGTTTTTACCATTTATTATGATTGTCTTTAACAGTCTATAATCCATTGCTTTTCTCTTTTGCGGTGTTTGCATTATTATGGTAGATGGACAGATAGGTTTTTCATTGTTTTTAGTGGAGCATGGATTGTAAATTCTGCCACCATCTGTAGTCATAGTGACAGTGTTCCATCAAGCATCTTCCATATTGCCATCTGTAATTGACATTGCCAACATAGAGATGCTGTAGTCCAGGTGTTCAAGGTCATGTACAACAAAACCCAATCTTGCACATTAGAATGTGTTTACATTAAATTCATTTCAGATGAAATAGTGCCCATCACCATCAATCCGCACACGGTCAGCCACACCACAGACATTTCCCTTAAGGCATGCTGTTTGACCAATTGGTTAAGGCTTATATAAGCAAGAAGGCTAGCTTTGTGGATTGTTTCTGAAAATTTTAAATGTTTTAGACTCTAGGCTCTCAAGGACACCATACACAAACAGCCATGTTACATAGTCATGGAATATGAAATCAAGTGTGTTTCAAGTGTGTGTTTATACACTACATCCATCAATCATAATTTCACAGATTTCTGCAATCATAGGTAATATAAAATATTTTAATTTATGAATATAATCTGTGGAATTATTATTGATGGATGTAGTGTGTAAACGTACAACAGCAAATAAGCAAATGTTGGAATGTTGTATTTGATTTAATATTCCATGGCTATGTAACACGCTTGTTTGTGTATGGTGTCCTTGAGAGCCTAGAGTCTAAAGCTTTTAGAATTTTCTAAAACAGCATCACAGATTCAGTAAGTACTTATAATTATAAGCACTTACTGAATCAATGATGCTCTTTTAGGATTTTTAACTTAATACATACTGTACCTTCAAAATTGGTAAAACTATGCTGCCAAGAGGAAGCAGGGAAGTGGGTGCTAGGCTTAAAGCTAACCCAACTGTTGGAGTGACATAAACCAAGCAATTAAAATAAAAAATAGATATTCTTGGGCAAAATAATAAGCTTGTAAATAGCCTTGTAAAACCGCATTTCAGCATTTCACACCAACCATTGATGAGACATATGTGCAAATGCACACATTCAGCTTGCAGAGACGTACAGCCAAAAGAATAGGACTCTCTGAGGCAGATAACATGAATCAATTTGCACCAAGCCTAATGCCAGGTGAGTAGGTATAAACCCCCCTGCACTGAACTGTGGAGCAGTGGAACTGTTTTCTCTAACATCCTTACCTCACTAAGGCTTTTTCAATCAAATCCTCACAACCATGCTCCAAAAAGCCTTCCCTGGACATTAGAAACAGTCGCTCAAACAAAAGCAGGATAAACTCTTTTTAATATCCTTGATTTCAGAAGAAACAAATATTAAATAACAACTTAAAATACACCCTGTATGCATTGTGCAGCAGCTTAAACCCTAAAGCCCGGTGTTGGTTTATCATATCAGTTAAAGTCTTTTATTATTGTGATTGAGTGTGTAATGTGGATTTGTCCTATAGACATACAGTGATCAATCACTAAATCCAGGTCCAGTTATCTCCATATCATCTTTTTCCTTAGAAACTTGGCAGATTACTTAGACATTGTTTAATTTCAAGTGATTAGAGGAGACTGTGCACTATTATTGGTCCAGAAGGGAGTTGGCAGCATGAAAGAAAAGGGGTGTGGGCATGAAGCAATGTGTCCGGAGGGAGAGTGGCAGGGGGTGGGTTGGGGGGGGGGAGGGCAGCTGAGTTCAGTCCATAAGGGAGGAAACAGACAGTCAGTTCATCTTAGAAGGATTAGTATTAAATCTCTATTAATCTCACCACAACACAGGACGTTAAATCATCAGGCAATGTTCTGGCCACCTCCACATCTATAAAACCAACTGTTGTATGAAATTTGGAATTTATATGGGTGATAATTTTTGTGAGGTACCACAATGGCACACACCACTTCATCCAGTAAAGTGGGAATTACAAATTATTTCCATGTGATATTGAGACAACAGAGTAGAAACAGTCACTGTGGTGTCAGATACAGTTCATGTCAAGAAGCACTTGGCTTGGATGTACATACAGTCCTAAAAGAACCCTTTCATTTGTACAGAACTTTAAAGCGCGTTTAGGAACTGATCTTCTGTGTGACCTCCAAACAAATGGATTTTTTAAGTTCCACTAGCAGCTCACCTGATTACTTTAATGAAGAGAAGACTAGATAAGCAATGTGTTGACTGAGAACTGGAAATACTGGCCTTCCTCCAGGAGAGCTTTGGTTATGGTCAAGCTAACACACTCCCTAACACTCAACAACAATCTTTATTTGTATGAATTCTACTGAAATGGTTTTAACAGATAATTACTCACTGCCCAGACAATTAACAGTACTCCCAACTCCTACCAATTCCCCCTGCTGGCTTTTACACTCTCTCTTAAGTGCTTCCTCCACATCAAATGAAGCAACTGCTGCCTTTCAAACTGCCACTCATGCAAATGTCAATGAATGGTTCAACACTCATTGGAGAACTCCAACTGCCTGTTCTGTTATAGCAGGTAACAGACACCCACACTGATACTCATACTTAAATATAATTCTTTTCTAAGAAACTCCCTCACATTCATTTTCGAAAGAACCGATCTGTGCTCCACACCCAAAAATATGTTGTTACAGCAGCTGTCAATACACATTTCTGGTCATTACATATAAACCCACCTACATCTTATTAGCTATAATAATACAGTGCAGATTGGTGTGGTACCATTTCAAACACGAGCACAAATGTAAGCTCATTAGGCTGGATGTGGTTTCTGTGAGCTGTCGCGCTGAAAAAATGCATTCCTGAGCCGAGCAATGGAACACTTGCTTTTTTAGGATTTCATTTCATGCCGTTCTGTAGGTTCACCTCATGATTTGCTCTGTAATTGGTCACACCTCTCGCTTTCCAGCTTCAGCATTTGGTCTTAAACCAAATGGATGCAACAAAGAGATGAGTAGCACCTATGATATCATTTTCTCGCCCAATAAGATGTTACAGAACGTCTGTGTCTGTCTTCAACATCTACTTAACAAAATCAAAAGCCAGTGCTTTGTTCTAGTCAAGATCTAAAAAAGCTTCACCACTAACAACCTCCAAGCTTATTGTCATGTGTAGCAGCCACTATATATACTGGAGATACATCCAGAAGATGATCAATGACTCAAGCAGACATAGAGATAGAATGGAACCCTCTGGCTGAGATCTGTCGAGTAAATAGGTTATTCCCACAAGTTCCTGCAAATGTTTGGACTGAAATGTCAGAATCTAGCATGAAGGCCTCTGTCTGTTATAGCTGGCCTACGTCCACAGATAGCACAAGGCACATTCTGAGTTCATTTTCACAGATATCACACACACTTTAACCACAGGCACAGACTAAATCTGGACCTTCCCCAAAACACCCCTTAAATCATCAGACTACTCAGGGCGGTGAAGCTACGGTGGGCTCAGAGGTGCTATCCTGTATCCGTCATAGCAGCAGACCAGCAATGCACAGATCCTCTTTCGGATTACCTCAGTAAGTCTCTCTCACACACACACACACACACACACACACACACACACACACACACACACACACACACACACACACACACACACACAGAAGTTTATATTTAATGCTTAATATCTCAAGTACTAAGTATTTATTCGCCTCTTAAAACTGAATCTAACAGTTGTGTGTATCTACTCTCTAAACACACATCTGGTTCTAGCTCTTCTCTTGAAGCACAATGGGTTCCTTATCAGACAGGACCACAGAAGAAAGAATTTAACCCTTTAACCTTACCCGACCCACAAAAAGCAGCAAATAGACTAGTATTCATACCATTGTGAAATCGTGCGTTTTTAGTAGGAAACTGTTTATTAGGAAATCACATGACTAAGGAACTTTTACAGAGAAGGAAACAACCTTTAACAACTAGTGAAAAAGGTTTAGTTTATTTGTAGCATTTTCTATTGGTCCATTCACGGCGATCAATGTTGACACAAGCAAAAAGAACAAAAAAAAGCAACTTAAGATTCAAAAAGGGTGCACAGCAATATGTCACAGTTCCATCACCTTTTTAATTAATTTTCATTAAAAACAATCAACAGCCAGCACCCCCACGGGGATCTAAACTGTGTACTGAATGCGGCTATTGCTTAGTATCCAACAATAAGTCAGCTTGGAGCTTTACACATAGTAAACAGAGTATGACAGCACTGGTGAGAGCTCCAAATTCACATACTGTTCTAGCCATTACAGACCATGGAACTGTGATAGTGGCCCACTACTCTGAGCAGCAGATGTGCAATGGGTTAAATAGGTTTGCATAGGTTGTGTGAATTCTTTGAGACGAACTAGTATAATTTAGGGAGTATTGTTGATAGCAACTTCTTACTTTACGTTGTCTTTATTGTATTGTTGTTCCATGCTGCACCATGTTTCAGGAAGAACGCATTCTCATTGCACTGTGTACATGTACTCAGATATAATGACAATAAAAAAGCTTGAGAGGCCTTAAAAAGAGCTGACTAATCCTTTTACCATTATGTGCTGCTAGAATGTTCAGATTCTTTGTAAATGATTTAATCTATTGGTGTCTTCATAATATAAAAGTAACGATATCGCTTTTTGCCTAATGAAAAGTCATAAACACTAGTTTTACTCTGTACTATTAGTACTTTACGTTAAAGCTTGTTATTCAGCATCTATTCTGTATTATTCAGATACTACTGTGAACAATTTAGCTTATTTATCTACTATAAATGACTTCATATCAATTATGAATTAATTCATATTTATAAAGCATTATTATGTCTGATATCACCGATTTAGTATCTGTAATGCATTATTCAGCACCTGCTATAAACTTAATATATAATTAATATATACTATGAAAGACATCTTTCCAGTGGACCAGCTGAGCTCATTGCCTGGAGTCCTCAGCGAAAGGTGCTGAAGCAAGGAAAGCAATGAAGGTAGACGTTTTGCATTAGATGACAGTTGGAGTTAACCCTT
The DNA here is from genome assembly GCA_034509495.1 of Acestrorhynchus altus. Lineage (NCBI taxonomy): Eukaryota > Metazoa > Chordata > Actinopteri > Characiformes > Acestrorhynchidae > Acestrorhynchus > Acestrorhynchus altus. The sequence goes on along the minus strand of CM067511.1, from coordinate 8,973,649 downwards.
TAAACCTTATAGGATTAATATTTTAATTATGATTCTAATTTTTAAGAACTGTCTTTCCTTGATTATTTATTAACTATATATTTAATTAAACAAACCTCTTTAAAAGTAATTTGTAAGTAAAATAAGATTAACAAATGTGGAGCCATATAGAAGAGGCCTTAGTTATAAACAAAGAAATAAACAAACAAACCTGAAAAGAGGTAAAGGTTAGAGTAACAGCTAGAATGAACATAAAGTTGTACTGATAGCTTATAAACATCTTTGCAGTGTTCTATGAAGTTATTGAGAATAAGTCTCAAAATGTGGAAGTCTATGATGTTAAATTGGTTAAATTACACATAAAAACCAGGTGTTAACTGTTTACAGATCAGTGGTAAGTGCAGGCAAAGTGAGGTGCAGGGGTAACAGCATGGAGACACCCTCATATAAGGCCCCAGACTATGTGAACAGAATTCACATAGTAGTTTCACTGTAGTCGTACAATAAAAACACTGACCTGTAGGACAGCTGAGCAGACAGAGGGTGAGTGAGCTGGGAGGGTAAAAGCATGCTCCCCGGTAGTGGGACACACGGGCCACTGGGGCACGGACAATGGGCACCACGTCCACATCCAGACAGAGCTCAGAGCCTCAGGAGAGCCTAGAAACAGAGTGTCAGGAGACAAACCTCCTGCAAACATGCCTCCCTCCTGAGGAAGTGCTGAACTCTCCCTTTCTCTCTCTCCTCAACCCCCATATACCCCCCTCTCACCCTCTCTTTTCTCTCTCTCTCTCTCTCTCTCTCTCTCTCTCTCTCTCTCTCTCTCTCTCTCTCTAACAGCAGCTCCTGCCCCAACCCTGAGGGGAGTGGTGCCCAAAATGACCTTAACGTAGATTTCTCACGAGGGAGGGGGTGAGATAGAGAGTGAATATGGGAACACTTTATTTTGATGGTCCACCTTAGATGCTTTCTAGATGGTTACCTTCTGTACCAGCTCTACTTAAAGGGCCCATATCATGCGAACCTTTACATGAGTTTTGCTTCCACAATTTTTTACAGCTTTAAACACATCTGTTTAGGTTCCACTTTCTCATCACCATCACTGCTACCTACATCTAGATCAACCACTGGTCAAACTCCTTCCCAGTCTGAAAATCCCTTAAATGTAAAATATTTCTTTACTCATGTACTTCTTAATATTTTTATAGTTTTACATTGGCATAAAAATAAATGGTATGTAATGTAAAAGCTGCATCTTTACTTATTTTATCTGAAGAAGTGTTGAACTGAAAGGAGATGAATTGGTCACAAAGACTATTAAGAGTATTTATTAGTGTTGGTAAACATTCAATGAGAACTGGACGCCCCAAGTCACAACATCCTAAACTGAACTTGCCATGATTCACATGGTTCACACACTTTGGAATGCCCTATAGAGCCTTGAGGCTGAAGCTTTAGCATAGCACTTAAGGCAACATTACATGGTAAACAATGTCATTTCAAAATATCTACATTCATAAAAAATGCACAAAGAATTGGACCCAGAAGTGTCCGATGCTATTTGGAAGGCAGATAAAGGTGACCGAGAACAATAAATGATTAAAATTTAGTTACACATACAAAATTAGAGTCTCTCAGTATGGTTTTGTGTATAACACAATGTCATGTAATGCCAATTACATAGACTGTAGTATGTTCCTTTAAGAGGGCCAAAGTGTACAATGCTAGGGCATAGGGGGGATTGTGGAGTGAAGGGGAGGAGAAAAAGGACACAGCACTGTAGTAGATTGTTGTTGCTGAGTATTGCACTGAGCAGGCTGGCATTAAAGAGCATCTTGTTGAGTTCCCATTCAGATGTTTGGACATTGAATTACTTCACACACAACATGCTACACATCTTAGAGATTCCTGATGGTGTCCTGCGATAATCCATCTCATGTAGCTTTAATATTCTCACTTGGGATATTGTTGGATTTCTCACACATTCATAGTATCCCATACATGTTCAACCAGGGATAGGTCTGGGGATGCAACTGTCCATGGCATAGTATCTGTGTTTTCAAGATGAGCTCTTGAGACAGTAGCAGGCTAGTGTTGTCCTGTTGGAATAGCATACCGGAGTGTGAGTTCAGAAAGGTAAGGCCACTGGTCGCAGGACCTCATTAACATACTGCTGGGCTGCCAAAGGTGATCTGGCATTGTATGAAATTTCATCCCACACCTTGATAGCGGGCCTTCTGGCCATGTGACAAAAAACTAACCATTGATCTTCGTGCTGACCATTGTGCATCCGCACAGATTCATTGGTCATCTCTACCAAGACAAAAGTGGGGTTCATCACTGAAGTTGACCTGCTGTTATTCTGAGTCACACCTTGCAGTCATGTATTACAATTGGTTGATTCCTTTTGGGTGCAACTAATTTCTGATAATGTGTGTGTGTATTCTAAATGGATCTAAATATTTTTCACTGCACTCTCCTCCATGGAAAGTTCTCTTTTAGTGGCTGAATGCATCTGACTCCAGAGACTAGTAGCAGTTTGCCTACTGACACACATACGCCCACACACAGATGGATTTACTCTTGCTTCCCCCACACTGTCATAACTTCACATTTAAGTGAGTTATTCACTTCGAGGCTGGACATTTACACTGACCATGTTATTTTGTGAGCTGGATTATCTGGTAAATGTTGATATATCTGTAAATCTGTTCAGCATAAAAAGTCAATCAGCTTCTGACTCTTGGGGAACGTGGCCAAGTGGAGGAAAGGTTTGAAGGCCAAACGTTAACATAATCCAGTGCTGCCTTTGATTTTATATCATTGAATGCTGACATTTAAGTCATTACATAAGAAAAAGAAATAAGAGCCAGCTCTTGGAACAACAAAAGCATAAGGGAGACAATCTAGTATCTTCAGAACCTTAAATGAGACGGTACAAAGACGAAGGTAAGGTTTACGTATGTAAATATGATGTTGGTCATTAATACATTACCAATCTTAAGACTCACCAGCAGATCCAAATGTGTATAACACTCATATAACATGAGAATAAATCAGCTTGCTTAGTTACAAATTAATAAGCCTTAGAATGCAATAAAGCTAGAATTTCAACTATATCCTGTACACTTTAATAACATTATTAGTCACCTATAGCACAACCAGAATAGTAACAGTGACCTGTAGCTTCGTAAATAGCAAAGAATTTGTTGACAATGTAGATTTTATACATCTAAACTTGCAATCTTGTGTTCATGTGAATATGATGACATGTTTTATGTTTTTAATTTGATATGTACAGATGTGTACACAGATTTGTATACAGAGAGACACTCACATGGTGCAAGAACCAATCAAAACAGGTGTATTGTGTACACATTGTTTTCTCTCCCCATTCTTTCACAATACTTCCCTTCAGGAGAATAGAGGGCACAAACAAGAGCATGATGGGGGTTTAAGCAGTGAAGTAATGGCCTTCAGTGGTGGGTGAAGCAGAGCCAATTCATATTCCCTGTAACACACTCAGCAAGAGGCAGCTCCACTGAGCTTGGACCAGTTTACTGATACTGGGAGAGCAAAGGCATCACCAGCCAAGGTTACTATAATCAAAAGTCACTGCAGAAAGAGTCTAAATAATTTGGTAATTTAAATTTCCTGATCAAATGTGGGGAACTACAGTACATCCAACCATCCATCCATCCATCCTCTTATCTGCATCTTTCTAATCAGGGCTGTGGTGGGTCCAGAGCTTATATATAATTATTGGGCACAAGTCCATTGCAAGACTCCACAATTAGGTGTAATTTAGCATAGCTATTTCAGCTACAATGCGTTTTGGGGAAGAACCCAGAGTACATGGCTAAAACCCACACCAAAAGACACCAAACTCCTTACAGACAGAGACTGGATAACAGATCAAATCTATCCCTGGACCTGTGCAGCACACACCAATTACAATATAGTACTGTTCATTTACTTTCCATAGCTGATATTTCAAAATTGGGATTGGGAATTTGTTTTCAAGATTTTTTACCATTGCCATTAAAAATGTTGAAACATCACATTTTGAAACCATTCAAAAAGTGTAAAAAAGTGGCTTAAGAGTAAATTAACATTCAAATGTATGAAATTAGCTTTTTAGCTTAAAAACTGAGCATTTGACTGAATTATATTTCCAAATTTTTTTGGAAAACTTTTAGGAAGCAACACAGAAAAGTGAACATTTAAAAGATAAACAATTCTTTGCTCTAAAAGCTTTGAGAAAGCTGGATTTATGGTAACTAAAAATGAATATAAAAATTTAAAAGTGATTACTGCATATTATTTAACATTTATATCATGAATTCCAAATTTGGAATTTTGAGGAAAACACACACAAACACATTCTGGTGCTGAGTTTAAGCCTATGTTATTTTAATATGCATTGTCTCAGTTCTCACTGAATAAAAGATAAATGTGGTCACAGAGAGACTGAACAGTGTTTCCAAACTTTGGAACAGTAGTGTAAAACCAATGCTGCGTGTGTTTTGCTGAGGAAGTGAGTGGATTTTCACTGTAAGTAGGGCAGCTAGTGCACAGTGAGAAACATGGCATGTATTTACACTAATGATCAGCCCCAGGCTTCTCTCAGCGCGGTTTGGAAAAATATTCTCATGGACCTTTGGCTTCTGAGAGGAACAGGTTTAAGGAACTGCTGTTTGGACAGAGGTCTGTGTTTCTTCCTCTGTGTGTGTGTGTGTGTGTGTGTGTGTGTGTGTGTGTGTGTGTGTGTGTGTGTGTGTGTGTGTGTGTGTGTGTGTGTGTGTTTGTGTGTGTGTGTGTGTTTGTGTGTGTGTGTGTGAATGGGAGTGGGTATGTGTTGAGTGTGTATGACAGAGAGAGTGGGACAGAAACAGAAGAGCGAGAGAGAGAAAAAGAGAGAGATGGGAGGGGAGAGAGAATGAGAGGCAGAGAGAATCAGTCAGTACAGCAGCTGTGGTGACAGCATTCACAGCATTGAAACACTGTCCTGATTTTCTCATGCACAGACCACCTCAACACGGCCATAACAACAACACTGATTAAAAATTACATTTTAATATTGTTATCCTGAAACGGACCAAATTAAACACATTCAAATCAAAATGCAAATTTATTTGTAAAAATCCCTTCAAGTCAGGGCCTAAAAATCAGTCTAAGAATTTCAAGCACTACATTCTACTGATTCTTTCCACAGTTCCACAGTTCCAGTGTAAGTGTAACACAGGGGTGTCCAATCCTATCCACAAACAGCTAATGGGGCTGCAGGTTTTGATTCCAAACAAGCTCACCTGATTCATCTTAATCACCTGATTCTTGTTTAATCAGTTGGTCTCAGTCTTTAAACAGGTTTTTAGGTGAGCTGCTGGGAAAACCTGCAGATTGGACACCCCTGGTCTAGTAGGTCAGTCTAAATGCAGCTTGGTGACCAACAAGAATTGGTTCAAACCCCAACTGAACAACATTATGGGAACATGGCTTTGTTCCACAAGGTTGCTACAGCTCTAGATTTAAAAACAACAGCACTACAAATCAGGATTTCTCACTAAAGCCAGAAAATTAAAGCCAAAACAAACATAGACTATAATCAAAAGTCACTGAAAAATAATTTGAATTTCCTGTTCAAATGTTTGAAACTACGGTACATGATCAGGCCTGTGGTGGGTCCAGAGCTTATATAGAATCATTGGGCACGAGGTCCAAAGGGCACCAGTCCATTGCAAGACACCACAGTTAGGTGTAATTTAGCATAGCCATTTCAAACATCAGTGAAAATGGATATCAGGGAGTCCCTAATAAACATTCAGGTAATTAACATTCATATGGGTAAATCCTGACGTTTGCAGACATCTCACTTCAGGAAAATCCCTGACTCTCCCACTGTACATAATAATAGCTCCCTGATGTCCACAATCATATACAATATCCCAGATAATACCACCATTCCTTGTGATATTGGCATGCGGGCAAATGTACAGGCAAACAAAGTGTTTTGAAACTTTAGCTGGAAAAACCTTGCTGAGCGTGAGTGAACATTATCCTGCTGAAAAATGGCAGTTGGAAGCGCATCCTAGAGAGGCCACGCATGTGGCCGAAGGATGTTTGATGTCCTGCAAATATCACTGAGCTGTTAGTGTCCCTCATATCTCTAGTAGGCATGACCAATTATCATATGAGATGGCTCCCCAGATCATCACACCACCAGTTTGGGCAGTGTGTTGCTTTACAGAAAATCCATGATTAACGCGCTTACCATAAGGTTTCCATCCTCAAACCCGACCATTGTCAGATCCCAAACAGAACCTGGACAATAGGGGTTCAAGGCATAGAAGTTCAGGTTTCATGACACCACTGCAAATGAAGCCGATGGTTGCTGGCTGGCAATGGCAGGACATGTAATGGGCACTGTCAAATTTCCATCCTGCTTATCTCATTCTGTCAACTAAGCAGAATGTCTTCAAATGCATAGAGGCATGTCTAACAGTCAACAGTCTTTCACCAAGAGTAGCCTCTGAGAACCTTTATATAGGCCTCATGTGCTACCACCTTGTGTCTAATCAGACATATTAATTTACACATCTGGCTGAGATATAACTGCATATTGAGTTTTGCATCTATTGTATGGTGGAAGACAGTGGGAAAAGTTGAAGTGAATAAGGAGCGTCTCCTCCAACCGGTTGGAGGGTCAAGGCCCTCTCTGTGACTATGCAGGGGGAGCAGTAATTCAGTCAACAGCTTAGAGAGCAGTAGGGTGGAGTTCCTCTAACTCCTCTAACTCCATCACACACACCCAGCGCAGGCTCACAGCCAGCAGCAGAGCTAAAGAGGGCACGCCTGGACCTTCATTAAAGAGGTCCTCTCAGTTTCACAGTTAATAGAAAAGGGGACAGTTAAAAGGGGAAAGGATGTGCATGTGTGGATGGCAGAGAGAGAGAGAGAGAGAGAGAGAGAGAGAGAGAGAGAGAGAGAGAAACATAAAGTATGATTCAGTACATATTTAAATGTGTGTATGTATGTGTCTTATAATATTACGTATTACTATGTATTAAAGTATGCAATATATAGTATATAGTATTGGAATGGTTCCATGGCATGGAACGTGACTACCATTAGCAGCAGATCCTTCAAGCACTATAAGTTGTGAGGCGGGGCCTCTATGGATCAGTGAGCCTTTGGCACTCATGACTCTCTTGCCTGGTTCACTGCACTTTTGGCAGGTACTGACCACAACACATTCCACAAGACCTTCCTGATGTTTTGGAGATGCTTTGACCCAGTCAGGAGAGAGTGAAAAGGGGAGTTGCAACAGTGGAAGAAAGAGAATTAGAGAGAGATGGGGGGGGGTGTAGGGATAAGAAAATGAAGGAAGACAGAATGAAGCCACAGTGACAGAAACAAGAGAGCGAGTTAGTTAGACAGATGGAGAAAAGCATGGAAGCAAGAAAAATTGTGTCAGCTCACATCACACATACCCAGTCACGACCTTTACCTTCTTTATGGACCAGAACACACACTGGGCCCAATTAGATTGGGCTCAGTGCTGAAGCTAGCTCCAGCAGGAGTGTGTTAACTGCATGTCATGACCCCTCAGAAAACAGCCACCACCCCATCCTCCCTAAAGCCTCCCAAATCTTGTTACTTTAATAAATACGCAGCGTTTATTATTTCTAGCTTTTCTCAGGGTTAACGAAAGTCATGGCCCTGTTTGCAAGACCACTGTGACGGAAAGGCTAAACACAAGCTTACACCACATAGTGATAGATGGTGAGCTTTTGGAGATGAAGGGTCAATGCTGTGTGTTTTTCCATGAGGGATTTGCCTCCAGTGTGGGGGAGCGAAGTTGGGTAAGAGTGTAAAAAGATAAAAACTCTTCACAGCAGTAGGTCTCTCACAGTGCAAATCCCAGTAGACACTGTTTTCAATTCAATTCATTCAAAATGTACTTTTATTAGTTCTTGTGGCCCAACTCTGCTCTTCTGGCTACATCTACATATGCTTCCTTCCCAATCGTAGAACAATATTTGGAACACTAACATAGCATAATTTAATACTGACATGCCAAGTCATTGGACAGGAACAAGTATAATCTAGGACCCCCTCTAGCCTGGCAAATGCAGCAACTCAGTGTGGCATTGGTTCCACAAGTGAACAGAAGACATCTGGGGTGTTGAGCCATGCTTTCTGGATAGTCACCTATTCGCTCAGAACTGTCCAGAATGCTCCTCAAACCAATGCTGGTGACATGGTGCAATATCCTGCTGGAATATTCCATCATTGTGGGGGTACAATGAGTCTGTGAATAGTGAAACACAACACAAAACTAAAGAATACAGCTAGCAACCTCACAAACCCAGATGAGGCACCACGTCTGGTGTTGTGGTGTTAACAGAGGCACCCTGGCAGAGTCACGGATAATTATAACCCACATGCCACCGGTCATGATCATGAAACACTCATGGGCAGCCATACTTTCTATGAGGCAGCCATCCTGCAAAATCAATCATAGGTTTGTATTGTATGTATGTTCATTAATGACAAGTAAAAATCCATAGTAATCACTTCAGATTGGGCTTCAGATTGGAATGTCAGAGACTCAAGACTTAGCTCAATCTCAAACTCACAAAACTCAACTTACACTTGCACCCTTAGATACTTGAGACTCAGACATGAAAGACTCTAGAGTCATCTCAGCTTTAAACCTTAGAGACTCTACAATCGACTCTGAACCATGCACTGGAAATTCAATACTTGACTCAAACTCAGACCTCAGGGCCTCAACTTACAATACACTGACTTGAGACTTGGACTCTCACCCCAGAGATTCTAGGCTCGACTCAAGACTTGGACCCAAATATTAGAGATTCAGTCACTCAATTCAGACTTAGGACTCAAGACTCAAGACTCAACTCAGATGCGAGATTTGAGATGTAACTCAGCGCTTGAGAAACTCAAGACATGATTTGGACTTCACCTCAGATTCTCAAGACTTGATTTAGATTCACAACCTAGAGCCTTGAGACTTGACTTGGACTTGCACTCCAGAAACCTGAGGCTTGATTTACACGAGCACCTCAGAGCCTGGAGATTTTATCTGGATTTGCTCTGCAGAAATTTAAGACTTGACCTGAACTTGACCCCCCAGAGACTCACAGTCTGACTGTGATTTTGGTATCTGAAGTTTTAAACCTTGAACCTCCAATGCAAAACCTGCAAAAAACTACATTCAGGCTAAGCTGTATAAACGATTTTTTGCTGAACTGTCACTTAAAGGACTTCCATCTCCCAAGCCAATTTTCTCTCTCACACACACCCTCACACTCCTGGCTGCTGTCCTGTCAATGGGAGGTGCTCTTCCCATTTCTAAGTGTGTACCAGTACAAGAGTGACAGGAAAGAACAAAGATTATGTTTTTTTTTGTTACACACACACACACACACACACACACACACACACACACACACACACACACACACACACACACACACACACACACGGCAGAGAACAGGGTGGATGAGAAGGGTATTGTTCTGAGAACACAACTCTCAGATACACAAATACACACACACACAGAGGGGACATAGAACAGGGTGGTGGAGAGGATGAGAGGGCTATGAATCTGAGGAGACCACTGGGCAACCCCCTTCTCTGATAAAGCAAAGAGGAAACCAATAACATTAAAACAATAGAGTTATCGGCCTGCTCTCTTCCTGCCTGACATTAACCCCCTACTGCACTCACACACGAGGCTGAATACAGCTGGAAATTTTATATCATTGCATGGATCCCCACAACCATTGACAGAGTGTACCATTCCATTCATTCATTACAAACTACATCCCTGGAATTTTGTTGTGTAATTTGGTATCTGTGAATAAGGCTACATTCACACAACAGTTTGAGTAGCCCAAATCCAATTTCCTCACCAAATTCAATTTTGTATGTTATTCCCCCTATCTTTCTAATATGACCTATATTTGACATTCCTCTGAACAGTTCACATCGGCTGCTTTGTAAAGGCAGCCTAAGAAATCGGCCATGTCCCCTTCATACACTACAGCATGAAGACCTCAAAGGCCTCTGCTGAAATAAATTTTGAAAGCATAATATTGAAAGAAACAGCTTGACCATGATACTAACACAGAAATATCCCTGTCTATCTGCTTCCATTCATTGTAAGATGGCTGGGAATTCTGTTGCAGCTTTGGAACAGCTGCTATTAATGGAATATGAAGCTTCACCAGTTATAATGCTCTTTAAATACAGGGCTGTAACTATTTCTTTCCTGATTCTATTGTACTTTTTTGTCAAGATATTCAACAAAATGCAATATTAGACAAATAGCCAAAAAGCCTCATCAAATACAAATATTATTTTAATTCATTATTTTAATTCTTCATAAAGTTATCCAATATGCCAACCACTTTTGTGTTCAACAAATCCACTTTTCTGTTCAGTTATCAGGGTTGTAGTGGAGCCTACGTAGTATCATTAGGGGTGAGGCAAAAAATATGCCTAGAAAAACACATTTGTACATAGCAGATTTCCACACATTCCACACATTGATTCACTCCTATTTATTATAGCCAATTCACCTACCATGTGTGTTTTTGGGAGGTGGAAGGAACATACCACAACTCCTCACAGACCGGAGAGTGGATCTATTCCACAACCCCAGGCCATAACCACTACCAACATTTCCTATAGTTTAGTATCGGTCCTTCACACTGAAAACAGCTCCTACTGAGTCATACTGTGAAGTGTACAAGCACTCCAAGTACCACTCGTTTGCTTGGAGGCCTTGACACAGCATCTCTGTTGGGTTCACCTAAACATTTGCATCACAAGTAAACAAAGTAATAATAATAAAATTGTGTTTTGTGTACAATTAAGACATAAACCATTTCACAGCACTGTATATTTTGTTTGTATACAATGATACTAAATATGAGAAGATACTCAACCACTGAAATTACACTGTGATTTAATTACATATATTTTTACAACAAAATGTAAAGAGTCAAACTCTATTGCAGTATGTCTCTTGGTATTGGCAGTATGATGCTGTGATTGTAATGTGATTATGTCATGTCTGCGATATATAATAGAACTCACTGTTGAATCAACTGCCCTGTAATAAACTGACACCCTGTCAAGGAGATGCTCCTGCATTGCTCAAACCTACTGCGACCCTGACAAGGAAGAAGCAGAAAAGAAGACGGATGAATAGATGAATGGACAATCATCTGCACCTCATTTGTGTTCAAACCTCTCAGTAATGTTGCAGAGTGCATGGACTTGATAACTGTCACTGTAATCTGAGAACACAATCACATTTCTTAAAGCTAAATTCGTTGGTTGTCTATTTTGCTATCAAATGTCATTTACACAAATGGAGTAAAAGATTTTTTTTCCTTCTGGTCGTGAACCTTTAGAAGCTATTTAGTCTTTTGAAAAAAAGAAACCCAAAAGTCTGATACACTAGTGCTTATTGCTTGGACCCTGATGGTTGCCACTAGAGATGTCATTTGAGGACAGATATAATCTGAGAATCCAAAAGCCAGAAATGAAAAAGCTTACTATAAAGGTTTATTAAAGGTTTATAATTTCAAACTCTATATCTGCAGTATATCTGACAATATAGGTACATTTCTTCAATATATAATCCATAAACATTCTTTTATAACATTTAAACCCAATTCTTAACCATTTAATCTCAAACAGTGTTCCCCATATCTCCACTGTATGCATTTCCATGCACATCATCATTGAGTCTGAAGCTTAACAACAGAATGATGGAGAGCACTTTTCCCACTGGAGCCATGTCTAATCTCTGAGGCACGTGCAGCATGCCTGTGGAATGTTGAGTAGGAGAGTGCTCCTGATCAGGAAGTGAGTCAGTGATGGAGCTGTGGAGCCCTAATGGCGGGCCGCAGGAGACAGGAAGTGGTGGTCAGTTTCTGGGGGCCTGCAGGCCATCAACGAGGATCTTATTGTACTCGCCCAGCTGCTTGGTGACGCTCTTCATCACGGGCCGGTAGTCGCTTTCCATGCCCTTTGAGGCGATGACTGGTGTGAGGAGGTGTTAGGGAAGGATAGGGTGCTGTGAACATTGTGACCTTTAAACTTTTTGGATTAAACACCAAACTTTACAACACACTTGTAACGGTGTGACAGAACAGGACACTTAGCAGGGTTCTAGTAGTGCCTGTTTATACTCTTAAAAATAAAGGCTTCTCAATTTGTTCATGAGAAAAAAAAATCTACACCACCTTCATGTTTTAAAACTGTTCACAGCTATGGTCTTATAATGAGAGACACATTGTCCTCAGAAAAAAAACAACATATAACTAAATACAAAAACATTGTTGAAAATCAAAATCTTCATTAAAATTGCAGAAGTGAGCTTTAAGAAGAACTTTATTCAGAATAAAGTTTGGTGAACTGAGCAGTGTTTGTAATCGTGTGAGTGAAAAACCTTTTCAAGATTTTAAGATGCTTCCTTTGATGTGACAATTTCTTTCACTTTACTTCATCTCTATTACAAACAGCCCTTTAGTCAGCTAAATTTATTTTTTCTAGGGTTTTGCTCAAATAATCTTTTGTGTAAATGCCCAATCCTGAAATTTAAAGCAATCTGAAAACTTGAAGCAGCCTGAAACTTAATTCTTTAATTTTGCACTGCAGCTACACAGGCTAATGTAGCTAACATATAAACGGAAGGTAATACCTAAACAATTAGCAACATGCTAACTGAATGCCTAAAGTACACATTTGCATCATACCATGAGGAGTTTGAGTAATCACAAAGGCTAACTAACAAGTCATGATGGCTCCAACAAACTGCCTTTGAAACATACTTGCCTGTTAAAATACTTTATTATTAGAATTCCTAAAAGCATTAGTAATTGCCATCATGAATTTTCCAGTACATTTGGTAATACTATAAGTAACAGTATCCTATACAATATAAAATATAAATCATTCAACAGAAAGGAAAATGGACTGAAATATATGTGGATGTGGAAATGAAATGAAATGAAATGTGTATCTTGAAAGTAGGACACGCATGTGTTTGGTTTTTTAGGCACTTGGGTGAGCAGTATAAAAGGATACAGTCTTTCATTACGAAGTTGTTCTGTTCATGGTGTTGCCACTTCCTTTCCAGATTTCTTAGCTGTGTAAATGGAAATGGAAAGTTAGCATAGTCATGTGAAAAATTAGGACATCCTAGGAAAACCTTTTATTTATTTAAACACATGAACATTCCTTTGAACAATACTTGTTGTAATATAAAGAGATAAAATCATCTGTAAAACAGAATTAATACAAAAAGAGTTTATTCATTTATTCATACTTAAAATGTCTTAAATTAGAGTAATGTACAGCACATCAGCTGGAGAGCAGAACATTACAGTGGATTTTGGAGGACCCTGTCATACTTAAACCTCAAATATTTAGTTTGGTTTGCTCTAGACTGTTGAAGTAAGTGTGATCACAATGGCGAGATGCAAAGAGATGTCTGAGACCTTCAGAGGAAGATTGTAGATGAATAAAAAAAATCCCGGAACAATTAGAAATCAGCTATTGCACTGTCCGCAAAATGAAACAAATGCAAACATGATCAGGGGATCCTGGCAAGTTCAAACCAAGAGCAGGCCACAAGATGTGTAAGGCCTAAAATCTATTTATGGGAACATGAGGGCAGGATTCAAAATTCATCTTTGATTGTTGTTTAAGTGTTATATTGGCAACTCTAATCTTGCCTTCGTTTTATCTTTTTCTAAATCACATCTAATTTCCAGTTCACAATTCAAGGCTGTACTGTGGAAGCACAGTTTGAGGTCACAGTTAGAGAAGGATAATTCATTTTCCACATTTCTACAGACAGTTTTCTGAAATATGTTTGAAATCTTTCTAGTCTGGGGCCTGGTTCACGATGAGTTGGGGAATATTGCTTAAGCGGGCATGTGAAACGTTCCAGCTGATCCAAGGACAGTGGGTGTGGAGTATCTGAGTTCACATTTATCTCTCCCTTCCTCTCGGTTTCTCTCTTATGCTCACTCTCAGCAGAAAGACTGTGTAAATATGCTGGCTGAACAAAACCATTTTCTCTATAGATAGTTACAGGGGTGAGTTGCCAAAATTGTTGTTAGGACTGTAAATGCTGACATTTAGCCTAATTAAGGCTCCAGGAATCAAGTATGCCCAGTTTTTCTTCTTCTTCTTGTTCTCCCTTAAAACAGATTGCCCAGACCAAACCTACATTGTTCAAATTTGAGACTTCTATACAACATATGACTCTGAGACAGCAGTCCAAATATGGTGTAAGTATGCCAATGGGGGGCACATCAGTTTGAACAGATACATAAATGAAACCGAGTGCACACACCAAATCATAAACCGCATGGACATGAAACCTGAACAGGTAGTAGTCTCTCCCACTACTCAAGCACTCAAGGCCAGCTCAACTGGCCAGATTGTGGCACTACAGTGAGGCATCAAACTTAAAAGTCTATATTGCCCACATCTTGTGACAGAGACAATGACAATGATGTTCCTAATGACCTACAAAAAAGCCTCAAGAACCATACAGCACCACCCACTTACATTTTGAGCTCATTAGCATAATATGCAAAATCACACAAATTGCTTGGCACAAACTAGTTTCTGAATTTTCAACCAATTTGCATAAGTTTGAAGTCAAACAAATTGTACCTTAACTTTAATAAAAATCTATTTCAATTGTTTAGCACCCAGGCCACACCCAATAGTATGGGTGGAGATAAAATGGACAAAATCACATTCACATTTATACAGCTATAACTCAGAAATCAGTCTGATTGACATGATAACTGGCTTGGTTCTACTATATGCTGTCCTGGACCAGTATCCATGAGTCTGATGTAATACTAAAAAAATATGGCCAACATCAGCCAATCAGATTTCAAGATACCTTGGAATTGGCAGATCACCACAATACTTCATACATACCACCAGGTGCTTTCAGCCAATCATGTTTCAACATTTACTTACATGTACACGTTTAAAAGCTGCACTTATACAAAATACACATAATGTGGAGTTGGGCCTGACTGGGCTAATATGTGCTTAAACCCTGAAAATGGCCCTGATTTTATAATGATAAGCTCAGCATTTTGGAGATCATTGTAGGGAGGATGCAACATAAACGTACAAATTGGAGACCAAAAATATAAAGATTTAAAGAACTGTAAAGAACTGCCAAATTCACATCCTGTCAAAAAAAACCTGAAAAATGGTTAGAATGAGCTATGAGGATTTTGTGGGACAGTAAAGAAATTAAAGTTATGTTGGCCATTGCTGCCCCTGTTTTTAAATCAAGAAATATGAGCATCGTTTGTTCCATTTTGTTTCCAGTTTAAGAGCCAGATTTGATGTTTTTACTCCAGTTCTACTCTTTACTTGTGTGTGAATAATGCTTAACAAACACCCGTAGCAGCAGTCCAGCCACAAACAGTGCAGTCCAAAACCGTAAAAACTGTAACATTTATAGTATGAATGGTCCAATAGAAATGGTTCAAAACACTTGGAAATAACTTACATTACGATTTCAAACACCTTTGCCTCATCTTTTTTGTTAGTTTCTTAAGATTTTCTTATGTCTGTATACGAGTGTGTTTCTTACCTGTGCATGTGTCTCATTCTCTTGTAACTGTGCTGCTAGAGCCTCAAATTCTTGGTTCATCTTGTGCATGATCTTCTTGAAGGTGTCTCTCCTCTCAGTCAGTGACACTCTGTCCTCCTGCAGCCTCTGAAAACACAAACAGGTCAAACATGAGATCTTTCATTAAATATCCATAACTTCTCTGTTTGTACAAACAAAAAATAACCAGCAATAAAAAGAAAACCCCATATTAGGATGCAGCTCTTCCACTATGATGATGTGGGTCCACACTTCTTGACTCACATAGCTACATACAATAAAACACATGCCTTAATATGATTAATAAGCATGATACATATTACAGTATTTTCCGGACTTATAGACAGATAGAGTGTTATTACTCAAATCCACAACAGCATCAGAAGACAGTAAACAGCTTGTGGGACAGACAGACAACAGCATGTACCTCAGCTTAAGATTGATGCAAGTATCAGTTTCAATGGTGAAGAGAAGAGTTAGAGATGCACGTTTGACAAATGGAATCACAGTAAGAAAGTGGACAACTGCCAAACCTTTGACCGGGATTATACGTATTAACCATGGGTGCATGTGTCTCATGTGGCATAAACAGAATGCAGGGAAACCCTGGCCTGAGTTACTTGCTGCCCTTTCTACAGCAGAAGAATCATGAGCTCCTGCAGGGAAACATTTCAGAAAAAATGTGCATCCTGTTCAAGGCAACCCCCCTACTGAGAAAGGCAATGAGGTGCTTTAAAATAATAGGTTCCTATAGAACAGAATAGCAGTGACAGCTGATATCCCTGTTTATGCTAAAGACTTTGCATCCGATCGTGAGCTGGCAGAGGAAGTGGACAACTGGTGTGAAACAATCCGTGTCACTGAAAATGCCCTACTAACCAGAGGAAGTTTTTATTCTTCCTGAGAGTGCACACCTTAATGAGAGAGCTGATGCTTCACTTAAGTAAGTACAGCATCTAAATACATGTAATATTTTTGGCAGATAAACAAAATGATATATCATTGTGAAATATATGAAACTCTCAAAGAAAAGGAAACAAAACCACTGCACAAAAAAAAATCACTTTGTGCATACACAGGTCCATATGAATAATGATCATTTTTGTCATTTCACCTCAGTTTAGATATCATTTATTACATGTATTACTCAGTTCCACCACTTCACAAGCCCAAAAGTAAAAGGACAGTTGACAAATTAGGTTCATAGATTCATTCCCTCTTTAGGACATGAAATTTATTCAGAGTGTTGAATATAAAGCTGTTCATGGGAACTCTCAAAGTATACAGTGAGAATTTGCTGTAAGATGAGGTACCAAAAGATTAGAAAACACCTAAAAACATCTGATGTACAGTCAGAAGAGAAATGGAAGGAAACATTCATGATGTGAAGCATAACACATCAGCTTTCAAACATAGCGGAAGCACTGTTCAGCTGCCAATGAAATCACTTGTGTTTATTGATAGAACTAGCAGGATGAATAGCTGAGTATACAGAGCTAAACTCATATTCAATCAAATGCTGCACAAATAATGGCACTTAGTACCTTCTTTTTCTGCTCCCCTGCAGCTTTTAGAGCATCCAGGTCCCTGTACGTCTTCAAGCCTTCACTCATCTGTTCAATCTTCTCCTTCAGAGTGTTCATCTCTGCCATAACCTTCCCCTCCAGTTGCTCAACTTTCAGCAGGTCCTGCTGCAGACGCTCACTCTCTGTACACACACATAAACACTTTTTATGTGACCTTCTGATACAAATAAGAGCATGAACTGTTTATGTGAACCGTTTGAAGTCCCATTTGTTACAGTTAGCAAAAGCTTGCTGGGCTTCAACACTGACCGTCTCTTAGTTAGAACTCACTGGAACCTTGCAGATTCTGAACTTTTAATCCAGAACCCATCTGTACTTGCAAGAACACAATATGTTGTATTATGACTGATAAAATG
This sequence comes from Acestrorhynchus altus, assembly GCA_034509495.1. Lineage (NCBI taxonomy): Eukaryota > Metazoa > Chordata > Actinopteri > Characiformes > Acestrorhynchidae > Acestrorhynchus > Acestrorhynchus altus. Next base: position 8,956,028 of record CM067511.1, on the reverse strand, counting down.
TTAATGTTGTGCATCCTGTGTTGGAATAAATATGCTTGTAATTTTGCCACAACACAATTAAGAATGAACTTGTTTCGAATAACTGACATAAAAGAATTGGCAGTTTGTTTTCCCCTGAGAGTGTGCTGAAATGCTCAATAACTCAATTTTAAAAGATGGCTTTGACTGGCTTTACAATGCAAAACAACATCCTCTTATATGTAGTCTAAATAGCTACTATTTCTCATTTCAAGATTAGTACAAAAATATTAAAAGATTAATTAAATAGCTTATAACTTAAGTGATTTTATCTCCTGCAAGGGTCTCATTCCTCTCATTTATCTATCTGCCAATAGATAAAACACTTTCAGTAGACAGAATTTTATACATTTTATACAATTTTAAAATTTTATAATTTTATAAAATACATAAAATACAAATAAGTTATACATAGATGACAATATAGTGAGAAATATCAGTTTTTATGAGTAGATCTAAGAGTATTATGTATTTGACCTGAACTGGGTTTATTCCAGCACAGGGGAGTCTGAACAAGTAGGTGAGGAAATTAGTAAACTATGGGAAATAAGTAGGAAAACAACAAAAACTAAAAGTTTGTATATAAATTGTATTAACTTACTATAGAGTTAAAAATGTAGAGTTGAACAATATAGCAAAACACCTTCTCATTCATTGTTTCTTCTAAAATCAAGGCCATTGATAGAGTTTTTCCTGCTTTTGTTGGAGTAACTGTCTCTACTGTCCAGGGAAGGCTTTTTATTAGCTTTTGGAGCTTTGCTCTGTGGATCTGATTGCGTTTAGCCACAAGAGTGTTATTGAGTTCAGGATGTTGAATGATTATCACCCCACCTCATCCCTGACTCCCAAACTCTTCTCAGAAGTATTGATTGGTACACCAACAGAGAGAACAACAGGTTCATGTTTATCTGCTCTAGAGTGTCCTATTGGCAATACTTCTTTACAGGGACTAGACAAGCAGTGTGTGCATTTGCAGTACAGCTTAACATAGCTGAATGCATTCATTATGAGGGGTGCCCAAAAACATTTGGACACATGGAGTAGATGAGCTCATGCTAAAAAAATCTCTAAACCCCCTTCAACCTCAAACTCTATTTAAACTATGAGAAATGATTGTTTTCATTTCCCCAAGAAAGGGGAATGCTGCTGACCTGCAGCCCTCTGACCTGTGACTTCCACATATCAGGTGTAGGAGTGCTAATGCTTTCTGATATGGATCAAAATGACTTTCTGCTGTAATACTTTAACCACGGCTCATATAAAGCAGTCAGTCACATTGGGGGTGCAAAAATGTACTAATCGACCAATATTCAATAATGTATTGCTTCATTACCCTTTACTTCATAACACCCTTTAATATTGGGGTGACTCTTTAAACCTTTTAGCAACAATCAGCAGCCATGGCCTCCTTTAAGTAGCTGCCTCGTATTCTGAACAATACAATGATTACATTACAATACAAGAATGTAAGACAACAAAGTAATTTCCATAAGTCATTTCCTCAGTTAATAGTAATGTTGAAGGTCACATGGAGGTCTGAAAGACGAAGAAAACAAAAAAAGAGAATTGCTGATAGGACTGTTAGAAAGGCAAATCGAAACCCTTGCTTGACTGGCAAAGACATTCACAAACATTTACAAGACACTTGACTGGTGCTCACTATAGCCTTTTATTTCTTTTTAAAATTCTCAATTAAATAAATTATATATATATATATATATATATATATATATAAACACAGCTCACAAATTGACTCATTCTTATTTATGAGCCCTCCTCCCAACATCCCAACAATATTTGAAATAGTGAGATCTGCAAAAATGATGGTCATGTCCATATATTATCCAATAAGTCAATAATCAAATAATTGTGACAGGTCTAGTGATCCTTATCTCCTAATGATCATCAGAAGAAAAACTTAATCAGAAAGTTACATCCAAATAAAGCTGATGCACTTTAGAAACAATTCTAAATTGTTAATTGGAATTGGTAGCAATGAGCAAATGGTATATTTGGAGAAAAAGGGGTTTAGAAATTATGAAAAGAATACCTCTCCAACAGTTTTCCCCCAAAAAAACTGACTCTTAGCTGCTAGAAAAAAATGACAAGCTGGAATACTTGCCAAAGGGGGTTTTGCCTAAACATTTGCATCTTTTTCCTTTTTTTCTTATTTTGAAATAGAAAAAGTTGGAAGTAAAAAAGTTATCTTGTTTAAAATATTAAATCAACGTTTTGTCTTTGGCTTTTGGAAGTCATTTCTATCCACTTTTGACTGAGGTGTCAAAGGTTTAGCATTTTCAGCCTAAAGTTCCTATTCAATGGAAATAAAAGAAATGTGTTTGATCAGAGATTTACACCCCTAGTAGCTACTCTTGATGAGTTCTTAGGCCCTCTCCCATTGGGAATGTCCTCCATAGGCAGATTTTCTAGAGCACTGGGGGTTTGGGCTGGGTATAGGGGGGTTGAGGGGTGGCTGTCTAACGGAGGCAGGAAGGGGAAGAGGGCCTGTTCCTCCTGATAGGCAGACAGTCGGCCCACTTCAGTGTTTGGAGAGACTGCTCTGTGTGTGTGTGTGTGTGTGTGTGTGTGTGTGTGTGTGTGTGTGTGTGAGTGAAATTAAAATGCCCCGTCAGCATTTCTGAACATTCTCCACTGCTTCCTCCTCTTGAGTTTCTCCTTTCACTAGCAACCATTTAACATATACATGCACACACACACACACACATGCCCCAAAGGCCATTTTACACACAAGCACACACAGACCACATAAACCTCGATGGGATGAATATCTTGGCTCAGGTTTCTAAAAATATTTACACAGTAGCGCTGTGGCGCTCCAGTTGTTATATGAAGATAATCGCTTGTTTATTAGCCTTGCACATTCTGCCTCTGCACACCTAGCAGTGCCGTCTCCCTTCCCTACAAATAACCACCAGCAAATCTCCTATGGCTTATTGTATGCTTACACATACAGAACTGGACAAAGGACATCACGCTGACCAGACCTGATTTCCTGCTAGTTCAATTAGCATGTATGGACTGCAATGGGGTCAATTTAAGAAGAAATGTTTGGTGTTCTTAAAGATGGATTTTTTTAAACTGGGATATGCAAATATTCTGGCTAGAGCATAATAGACAATTAGATTGTGGCTAGAGCATAAGATGGAGCATAAGATGGATGGAGGATGGAGAATTAGATTGTGGCTAGACTGAGACTGGAGACTAAAGCGTTTGATTGTGGTTTGTGTTAAGACTGTGAATAGAGCAGAAAATTAGATTGTGGCTAGAGCATTAGATTGTGAGCGATTGTGGCTAGAGTGTTAGATTGTGAGCCTTAGATTGTGGCTAGAGTGTTAGATTGTGAGCCTTAGATTGTGGCTAGAGCGTTAGATTGTGAGCGATTGTGGCTAGAGCGTTAGACTGTGAGCGATTGTGGCTAGAGTGTTAGATTGTGAGCATTAGATTGTGGCTAGAGCGTTAGATTGTGAGCGATTGTGGCTAGAGCGTTAGATTGTGAGCGATTGTGGCTAGAGCGTTATATTGTGAGCATTAGATTGTGGCTAGAGCGTTAGATTGTGAGCGATTGTGGCTAGAGTGTTATATTGTGAGCATTAGATTGTGGCTAGAGCGTGAGATTGTGAGCATTAGATAGAAGCCAGAGCATTAGATTGAGGCTATAGTATTTTGCTATGGCTAGAGATTGAGTATTAAACATTAGATTGTAGCCCCAATCTAATGCTCTGTTCACTGACTAAAGCTCTCACCACAGTGTTAGATTGTGGCAAGAAGAGTAGATTGAGGTTAGAGCATTATGCTATGGATAGAGCAGACTAAATTATTAAACTGTTACTAGAGCAGAGCATTAGATTTTGACAAGAATATTAGATCATGGCTAGAGTGTGAGACTGTGTCTAGAACATGACATTGTGTATACAGCACAGGATTGTGGCTAGAGCATGAGATTATGGTTTGAGCAGAGCATTAGATTGTGTGAACAGTGTGAGATATTGTATCTTCAGCATTAGTTTGAGGCTTGAGCAGAGTGTTAGACTGTGGCCAGATCATTAGACTGTGGTTAGAGCAGAAGAGTGTAGCTGTTTCAGTTTCTGCTTGTTTAATGTGTCTGATGTTCTAATATACTGAAAGTGCAAACATTTGAGTTTTTGTTGAATACATTCATAAAAAGAGACAAAATGTGTCACATAGCTATAAACAATAATGGTGAGATGATTTTATATCTGATATACGAAATCGGTTATCTTGTGAATCAAACTTTGCACACAAGCTCACCTTGTCTAATCAACTACATATTGAGATAAGGGGAAAATGATTTCTTGCCGAACTCCCACTTTAAAGCAAAGTTTTGTTGCATTCATTGGTTTTCAACAGGCTATGAAAGTGCACTGCTTGAAGATAAACAAACAGGCGGTGGAGGAACAATGCCTGGCCCAACCCGAGAATAGAGCACAGGGGAGGAAACGGGGAGGCAGTGGAGAGATAAGACGATGTTGAGGAGTGGGAGGGAGCAGCTCTGAGGTGTCTTACACAAAGAAAGGAAAGCCCCTTGGCTGGGCTTCAGCTGCCACTTACACCATGGGAGTGAACAAGAGTAGTGGCAGCGACCGTTTGGTCACCTTGATCTGTCTTTAGTGCACTCTCTGGGGACTCACTTGTTTGGTTTTCGTCCATACATTAATGCAGAGTCTTGTGTAGCAAGAGCAGTAGGAGCTGCTGGGTCAAAATACAGCACACACCTGCAACAAGCGCTAACAGCTGCTCCAGTGCGAAGTGATAAAGCATTAATAGGGTTGAACTCATGGCCTGCAGTTACTTACTCCAAGATTAATGACAGCTCTGTGTATTGTACTTTTTGCTGGCCATGCAATTTTCTGTAGGAACAATTTAAAGCCTGTCAGACACTGCTCCTGATATGAACCGATTTTGATCATCTCTTCAGGTTTTAGACACAAGATCCTGCATAAATATTCTACTGAATGTTAAATAAAGAACAAGGTTGGTTGTTTTGATGGGAAGATTTTTGCACTTTTATGTTTCCATATACTTAAATTGTGTTCTGCAGGACTGTACTGGAAAACAGTGATCTCAAATGATCTCTTGCACCAGTCACTTTAACTGCTTTTTATTTTGGGGAATTCATGATCTGTTACCAATTCCCCACTGTAACTTTTCAGTATCCAAGGAGCGAAGTACAGGTATGGGAATAACATGGATCCTGTTAGACTCACTTCTCAAAGCTGGGTAAAAAATGCTCAATAAATGGATATAGGTAATTGAAATTGACTTACCAGATTTACTCTCAGCCCTTATTCTCAGCTAATAAACCTGCATTCTCTCTGTAGAGCTCTACAGATGCTGGGGTATCTCTAATCCTCAAGTCCACGAATAGCATTAGGTATGGATCCAATAGGTTTGTATTCATTTGCTCCTGAGAGTCCTTTTATATTGGCAACACTAATCTGCAGGGATTAGTCAGGATGTGTGTGCATTTGAACATCTGTGTCAGCAATGAGTGCAAATTAAAGAAGTTGAATGCAATTATTAGACGGGTTGTCCACAAATATTTGGACATAGTTTTTGTAAGTGCAGGGTTCATACTAGAAAAATAGGTGTGTGGTGTGTGTGACTGACCTGAGGACAATCCTTTGGCTGTACTCTGGGATTTCTGCATCTCTGTCTCTTTAAAGCTGAGGTCGTCCTGCATGGATTTGAGCTCATGTGGACTAACTGAGGACAGTAGATTCAAACGATTCATCATCTGAAAAGAAAGCACAGCATTTTAAGCACCCTGACTGCCAAATATTTCAAACAATATGCTCAGGTCACTAAAAGTGCAAATAAGAAGCTGTAGATTTGCAGAAGAGTGCTAAACAGAAGATCTTTACCCTGCTAGAGTGCTCTAGCAGAGACACAATGTTGGCCTGGGTCTCCCGAATGTGATGAAGCTCCTGGGATTTATTGTCATCAAATGTCTCCAGGTAAGCTATGGAAACATACAAGAAGAACAACACAATGACCTTGAAGCATGGCTCCCTTGTCACAAGCTCACTCTAGTTTTCTATTTTTTTGTTAATTGTGTGTCTGTTAGTCACTTTTATTGTGTGGAATGTTGTCAGCACCCTCGTCTATGACCAGAAAACACTTTGAGCAATCAGATTGACTAGTTTTTACAGATTGACTAGGAAGTTTTTACACTCACACTTCCATCTGTGTTATGTGATGTGACAATCAACCAAGCTCTCCACCCAGGCACACTGACATTCCCTTAGGTGTGTACGTAATTGGACAATGAACCACATAATAAGGAATAGATAGCTGGCCATGGAGTTGGACAATGGTGTTAAATGTAATGCTCTTAAATGTGTACAAATGAAAATCTGTCCGTTTTTTAACTTGCTGTCAATCAAACATCCCAGCAAGAACAAAATTATACACATGCTTATTATCTCAGGTTTAAGGTATTGTCTCGGGCTTATCTGTTGTTTGTGCACTTACACAGATATACTATTTTTTTATACAATATGGACCATCACTGGACAGCATCTTTCGATTGTCTCCTTCTGGGCCTATACAATGCAATTGTTGTACAGCCAAAACAAACTATGTTCCATGTGATCTCACAAGCCTAATAATGCCTATTAAAATAAACAGCAGTTCTGACTGACCATCTATTTCCTCCTCCTTCTTCTGTAGCTCTTTGTACTTCTGGGTCTTTTCACCTGTTGAGAGAGTTATGATTGCATGTTATTTATTCAATTAAATCATATTAAAACAAACATATATCAATGGGTGGACATTATGCAGCCAGTGAACAGTCAGTTCTTGATGTTGATGTGTTAAAAGTGTAAGAATCTGAGTCACTTTGACAAGGGTCAAATGATGTGATGGCTAGATGACTGGGTGAAAGCATCTCCAAAACATCAGGCAGGTAATGTGGGTTTTTCCTGGTATGCACTGGTCAGAACCCACCAAAAGTGCTCCAAGAATGGACAAATAGTGAAACTGTGACATCAAGATATCCTTCCATCTCTCCATCCTACCAGCCACAATAAAGTCTAGATGTAGACATTACAGATAATAAAATACAAACATTTTCATATGATATTTTGTTGCACTTTTGCTTTCTGACAAATTCTGATATGAATTGAGGATTGTTCTTTATTAATTATTTATGAAGCTCATTGGCTAAAGGTTGGGTGACAAGTGCAGACAGTTCTTTATTGTGATATGTTCATTCAATTCCATAAAGAAACATGTTTATAAAAGAGATTTGTGAGTGTTTTAAAAGACCTGATTGCTTGTTGTAAAGGCTCTTGGTGTAAAAGCTCTTCCACAACATAAAGGTTCTTAACACTCACAAAGCTCTATCACAAAAAAAAGGTTTAGGGAACCACGGTGGTTCTTCAATAGCAGTGAATAATTGAGTAAATAATTATATGTTATTAGACTCAAGTGAATGCTTAACTGTTTAAATTACATTCACTCTTCACTTGTATTTATATTGAAAATAACTTATTTGTTCTCATGCTATAGAATCTTTTACCATGGTACTGTTGGTCTCTATGATTCTGATGTCAAAACTTATGAATTATCCACCTTCACCTATGCTCCACTGACACACGTAAAAGGCTTGATATGCTAAGAACTGTGTATGCTAAAGCAATAGAACACAAGAGGGAGTGTGTTATTGTGAAATAAAAACAGGGGTGTGATGAAGCCTGTTCCCCCACTCTAATCGAGTCTCTGTGTCTGTATGACTCCCTCTGAGCAGCGTTAGAAGCCGAGTCGATAGAAGCCCTTGTGAGAGTCCTCCTTAATGGGCTGCAGCTGGCCCGCAATAAGAGTGACAAGAAACAGGAGACTCAATCTCTGGGTCCACCACATTGTCTTAATCCTTTTAGTTTGTTTTGCACTTTTGCTTGGGTCATTTATGTTACTGAAGAAGTGTCTGCTGTCACTTACTGTTGTATAATTGTGTGTAAGCAACTGAGAAAAGATTTAAACGTCTATTACATCATTCTATAACCTCTATTCTATTGTCTGTGGCTAAAACAGATAAACAGGTCATATGGACATTCTCTTACCGTCTTATCATGTAAACAGGAGACAAAGAAAGAAAGCAAGAAAGAAAGCAAGAAAGAAAGAAAGAAAGAAAAGGACACAATGAGGGAAAAGAAGGGAGAGAAAACAATGAGAGTCAGCAGAGACCAACAGTAAAGAGGAACACGCTGGGCATGTGTGTGTATTTAAGAGCATGCTATACAATGAGCCTGGAGTGGTCACTTCCTTTCTACAGTGGACAGATGTGCGTCGGCTCATCAAATGAGCAGCGGTTATAAGAAAGCTTCCACTCTCGCACTCACTATCCCTCTCACTTCTGTTTCCCTGTGTCTTCACTACACCCGGCTCCACACTGAGAGAAAGCTCTCAACATGGTCCAAGCAGGATGCTCAAGTCTGCAGAGGTTTTGGAACACGTCCAACAATACTTCAGGATTTATGGTCCATTCAATGCACACACCCCTTTGGGAAAACAAAATCTAATAGCCTGCTGCTTACACAGTGAAACGACTGCAACATTTGACCTAAAGGGTTTTCCCAGAAAGCTTTAATTGCACATCTCATGAACCTGGATGCAGTCAGGAGTGGCTGCAATGGTTTGCTAATTTTTATAGCTAATTTACTTCATCTGTGGGTGCTTCTGCAGTTGTCCAGATAATTTGGCAAACCTAACACATGAGGGCGCCATTCAGAAAAGTTCAGAAAAGCCCATAAACTACATTAAAAACAGAATCTAACAGCTAATTGAATGATGAATGGACCAATAGAAAAGCTATAAAATACCTGGAATAAAAACTTTTTACACTGACTTCCAATGTCACTGCAAGAAATGCTCAATATAACTTGTCTAATCCTAAAAATATTTTACAATTTTAAAATAGAAAATAATTCTTGTGTCTAATGTGTACAACAGAGAGTGTATTCTACTGTACCGTGGTGGTCCTCCATGTCCATGTGGAGTTGTCGCAACTCTTCATTGAGCTGAGTTATTTTTTCCCGTGTTTCAGTCAGCCTGTTAATATGAGCAACAGACACTTGTGCTTTCAGATTAAAAAGTCTTGTCAAATCTATTTTTCTATTATTGGCATGAGAAGTAATGTTACATACTGCCGCTCCATGCTGGCTATTTCTTGATTATCTTCTTTCACCTGAAGCACAAAGTTACAGTGATATCAGTGTTGAAAATTCAGACTGGTACAGGGAGGTGAATCTGTAAGAGTGGTATAGGGTGCGTTTGACCTGTTTGAGCAGTCGTTCCCTCTCTTCTTGAGGAGAGCCTGTGCTCTTCTCTTCGGCCTGCATGGCATCTCTACGCTGCTCCAGCTCCTGCAGACGCTCATATAGCAACACAGCTTCCTGCTTCACTTGAGAGTGCATTAGCTCCTGGGGAGGGGGGGGGTGTCTGTTATTGTTTGATAGCCTTATTATGCTCATTAATCTGTCATAGACAGACAGACAGACAGACACACAGATAGATAGACAGACAGACAGACAGACAGACAGACAGACAGACAGAGACAGACAAAAAATAGATACAGATATATAGATAGAAAGAGAATGAGTGTGTGTGTGTGTGTGTGTGTGTGTGTGCGTGCGTGCGTGCTGCTGACTGATCTGAAATGACATGCTGTAAGTCAGTACACTGACTGGAGCAGGTCAGATAACCCAGCCTGCTCATTTGAACAGTTTTATTATATATAGCCCGGCCCCCTGACAACTGCCTTTATCACAGGGTCATCAGTGCACTGGGTCAAAGCCACTGGCCATGTTTGTGTGTTCAGCATGTGCAGGTTCACTCACGGCCTCCAAAGTCTCCTTCCTGGTCATCAGAGAGTCCAGCTCCTCTTGACGAGCATCCAGTTCCTGGACAATTGCATAAGATGACGGAGAACAGAGTCAACCTTTAACCTCCAACAGAAGCCAAGACACCATAAACTTAAAGACGCCCCGGCCGTCAAATATTAACAATAACAGGCATCGGGCCAACACAAGTGGATCTGGATGTAGAACTTCAACATACTAAGCCAAGGAGGTTCACATAATGAGGCCTACTGTGTTCAGCTATTACTCTCTTCTATGCAAATTTAAATTCACCTATGATTTTGATTTATTAAAGCAAACCAGGCTCTTCATTCTTTGCATTAAACTTGCTTTAAACTCACGCCTTGGTGAACATTGAGCTTATTATTGCATAATATATCCAAAGTTCTTAACAGCATGAAAATTCTAATTTACAATTTATGATATCTACAAGATTATGTGAGGAAGCACATATTTTCCCTAAACTTTGCACTTCAGTTTTAGAGGCCCAGGAAGTTCACAGGCCAATCACATGCATTTATAAATATTACACATTATGATGCACAGCTCGATTGAGTGCCACACATATAGGGGAGAGATGAGGAACTGAAGTCAGAGGAATGTTAATGCATATGGCATGTTTTAAAAAGAGAAAGGTGGCGTGAAAATGGCTTTAAATAAAAAAAATCATACATTTATTCTTCCCACGACCATTTCTATAGCGGTCTGTCTCTGATGTTCTGAATCTTTGGTGATTATTTAAAGCAGTGCTATGATACCAAATATTAAGCACTTTATTAAGCACTATTTTAAGATGCACCTCATTCAAGTATTGTTTTATTCTTTAATGTTTTATTAACTTCTGATGAATTTGACTTAAAATGATAAAAATATTTGAGTATTTTTACTTATAATTTGTTCAGCTCAGTGTGAAATTTTGATTGCTTAACCGAATGTTACTGAATGAATGGCTTTATTCATTCAGTTAATTTCATTAAGTACTACCCAAACTATAGTGTTTGCTTGGTTATTATTTGTATATTTTATTGTTTTTTATTTTGTTAAATTAACCATGTTTTATCATTTTTTTTTTCTTTGTTATAAGTGTATGTGTTGTGTATAAGATTCTGGATGAATGGTAAAAAAACCAAAACAAAACACGGGCAAGTACGGTACTTTCTTTGAACATACTTCGATACCTTAATTGTGTAATCAGTCAACATCTGACTTTTTTTTTGTAACAAACCTGTAGAAACTCCTCATTGGTGGCTTTCATCTCAGCATACTTTGCTTGTTTCTCTGGAGACATCTTTTTCACAATGTCATCCGCAGCCTGTTTTTCCCGCTCAATCTCCTCCTCCACGGCCTGAATCATGTCCTCCTTCCTGAAAAAAGAGTTGTAGTCATTCACACAATTGATAGTGTTGGGCATTTCCACTGTTAACAAGACATCTCCATGGAATTCATTCTCATTAGTGTAAAGATACCTATTAAGCTCACCAAACATGATTACAGCACAAGTCATTCATTTGAGCAGTTAAAATGATGAACAGATTAAATATGAATGTCTCACATAATAATGGATATATAAAGTAAAATACAAAAAGTTAGAAAATGTTGCCACATTTATACCCTTCTAGCTATACTTGGCATTAGGCATGGTGCCAATAGGTATATACCAGAGAGCCCTATTCTATTCATATTCTCTAGACAAGATATGTGTGTGTTTGTGTGTGTGTGTGTGTGTGTGTGTGTGTGTGTGTTTACTGTGTAAGCAATGGGTGCAACATAAAGTAGGTGAACACATTCATTAGAAGGGGTGTCCACAAACATTTGGACATTAAGTGTATAGTAGTGTATTGTGTATAGTAAACGTTTTTCACAGTCCGTGTAAATAAAAAAAGGCTGGACACAAAATGGAGGGTATTAAAATTGTCCAAATCATTGCCAATAAAGCTTTTAAAATGTATCTTCTTTAGCTGACGGAGGCATTACAGTAAATCTTTAGCCAGGAAGAAAGTCCTTACTTTTATTACACAGAGCAAAGGTTCTCTGCGTAGCTCAGTTTCTGTAAAACCGGATTCATGACTCCATGCTACAGAATCACTGCCCTGAGCTCTGGTTTACACAAACTAAAAGGTATGTCTCTCCAATCTTGAAATCACCTGTGTGTGTGTGTTTTCAACTAAATGTTTGTCAGCTAAAAAATAAAAGTGAAATTCTTCTGAGGAACACTGTTCAAGTCAAGTCACTGTAATATGTAATGTGTCCTTGGAAGCAGAAATAAACAGTACAGAGGCAGTAAGTACATATAAATATGTATAGAAGTAAAAAGACTGTCTTGCTCTGAGTAAAGTCATTGATATGTTGGATAGAAGACTTAGAAGAACAAAGGTTTGGGAGCTGAATTAAACTGCATGGATTTGCTCATTTTTATCAGCAGCTCACCTGCTTTACACTATTGAGTCTCTCACCTACTGGGGTTGGACAATGAAACTGAAACACCTGGTTTTAGACCACAGTAATTTATTATTATGGTGTACTAGGGCCTCCTTTTGCAGCCAATACAGCGTCAATTCGTTTTGGGAATGACATTTCTTTGGATACCATCCGGGTTAGCACTCCAACATCCCTTTCAGACAGCTTCCTCTTGCGTCCACAGTTAATCCTGTTGGATGTGGTTGGTCCTTCTTGGTGGTGCTGTCATTACCCTGGATACCGTGGCTCTTGATACATCACAAAGACTTGCTGTCTTGGTCACACATGCGCCAGCAAGACTTGCACCAACAATTTGTACTCTTTGGAACTCTGGTATGTCACCCATAATGTTGTGTGCATTGCAATATTTTGAGCAAAACTGTGCTCTTACCTGCTAATTGAACCTTCACACTCTGCTCTTACTGCTGCAAAGCGCAATTAATGAAGATTGGCCACCAGGCTGCTCCAATTTAGCCATGAAACCTCCCACACTAAAATGACAGGTGTTTCTGTTTCATTGTCCAACCCCTGTATGTATTTGAAGATTAATGGGATATTAGATGATAATACTGGTCTTCCTTGCCACACTTAAAAACTAACACTCAACACATATAATTTTCCCAGATTGTGCTAAAGATGGCAAGAACATCAGCTATGTGTCAGTATCAGCCGATTTTCAGCTCAAAAAAATCTGATCTGCAATTAGCTTAGCTGATCCTGAGAGATGCTTATATCATCTTTAGAGGTTATATAGATTTATTATCTGAGACTAAATACTGCCTTTAAACTATTATGGTCCATTCATTTGCATTTATGCAACATTTTATAAACAGCTCACATCTTGTTTAGGAACTGACTATAAATGCTATCATAATAAAATTTTATACCAGCAATTAAAGTGGTAGCTAAGTTGGTAGCACCTAAGTTGCATTGTTTTGATGCTGATATCCTTATAACAGGTTCATCCATGCTATAAAGTTAGTAAGTAAGTGATCTTTATTTATATAGCACTTTTCCAGAGCAACACACAAAGTGCTTTACAGCCAAAAAAAATTAAATAGATAAATGTTTAAAATAAATACAATGATTCAAAACACAAAAAACAAGGTATCAAAATAACCACATAATCTTTGAGGTTCACATATTACTAAAAGCAAGAGAATTAAAGTCTTGACACATTTCTTAAAAACATGAACCGATGCTGAGTGTCTGATGTCTGGAGCACAAGTCTGGAACAAAGTTCAGTCAAGCCTTCATTTATATGCCACCTGTAACTTCTAGTCTTTGAACCCCAAGTAAGTTGTCTCATCTTTGTCTCTATGACTTATTCTTGGTTTTCTAGACCTTATCTTGACCTCCAGTGTTACTGTTAAGTGCCATTTCTTAATTACATTTCAAACTGAGGAAATGGCAAGCTAAAAACACTTTGCTATCTTCTTATGACCTTCTCCTGTTTTGTGGGTTTCAACCACTTTCATTTTCAGAGTGCTAGGCAGCTGCTTAGAAGATCCCATGGCTGCTGTTTCTTGGAATATGGTTAGAGGAGTCTGGGTATTTATAAAGCATTGAAATTGGGAACAACCCTAACCTTGACATTAACTTTATGTTTTTAAGAGATCATTGTGTTCACAATAACAGTCATTTTGACCAGACCACTGTATGGTCAATACGCTCCATACTGCAACAGTAGCAACATAACATATTAAGGCCACTGAAATCTTCAACCTGTTAAAGGTGAATGATTATAGTAGTTCACCAACTATAAAATAAATAAATTATAATGATATCATATTTTTTGGGGAGCAGCCGTGGCCTGGTGGTTAGGGAACCAGCCTTGTGACTGGAAGGTTGCCGGTTTGAATCCCTGAACTGGCAGGACATGACTGAAGTGACCTTGAGCAAGGCACTGAACTCCCCAGCTGCTCCATGGGCACTGAGGACAGGGCTGCCCACCGATCCGGGCATGTGTGCTCACTGCCCCCTGGTGTGTGAATTCACTAGAATGTATCACTGTGTGTGGACGGGTAAAATTCGGAAGTGTAATTCCTGTGCGTGCACAACACAGTGCATCAAATTTTACTACAAAGAATTCATACTTAATTTCCAAGTCCTTTTTTAGCAGCTGATGAGGTTTTTACCTCTGATTCTGAGGTTACTGTGGGGGTCCTAACTTGTTTCTTCTCAAGACAAATGCATTTCTATTACATTTTATAAATTAATTAAAAAATATGGCAATTCTTCCCTTTTATTTGTTTAGTTATATCACCTCCATCTATCAACATTGTTAAAATATATGAACTATATAAACATACTACACTTAATACCTCAGGGCAATGATAAGAGGGTGATCAACAAGCGACACATCGTGCTGCCTCAGCACAAACAAGTGTCTTATGAGGGGTCATGAAAAAAGTAAAACCTGGCATGTGACACTGATTCTGCTTCTGGGAAGGGTGCAGGAGCCACTCATCAGTCCAGCAAGCAGGGCTGTGTTTACAACCCGAGGATGAAACAAATGTTTGTCCTCCTTCGGCCTGAGCATTCATGTGGCAGGGCAAGAAAACAGCCTGCTTCTCTACAGAAGAACACTAGTCTACTTTGTGCGTCCTGCCAGATATTGCTCTGTACAAGTGGCTTTGTGGCTGACAGCAGATAACACATGCATGCACAGACACAGAAAAAAAAAACACAAGTTGAGGCACACGGCAATACAGCAAGCTCCTGCAGAACCAGCCCATCTGCACAAAGCTTCCCTTTGTGCTCTGTTCATGGCCTTGTACTTGGGGGAGTTTGGCTATTATTCTCATACGGTCGTTCTTCTGAAGACACTGAGCTCAGTGGGACCAATGACAACGCCTTGTTACGAAGACAAACACTGACATCGTATTTTCCCATAATTTGTGGACTAGCGGCTTGTTTGTGTGACTTATGCTTAGTTGGGATGCTGGTGTGTGATTGCAGGTAAAGGGCAAATCATGGACATGAAAGAACTAGTCTTGCTATGGATGGCAACTGCACTGGCGGCATCAGACATGAAGGTGAGTCATTTATAAACCATGCTCAGGATAACTTTTTAAGCATTTACTAATGCAACAAGTATGGATGCACTAAAGAGTAAAATACAGTCCAAGAAACTTAGATCTTTGCAATTTGCAATAAAACCTGTAACAGAACATATCCTGTACATGCATATTTACACAAAGAAGACCTTAATTTTGTCCCATATGTCCTGAACAATGCAGAACACACAACATTCTTTACTTAAAAACAAACCGTTTAAACCCAAGATGTGCCAACATTAATAAGCATTAATGTTTGCAGGTGGATGAAAGCAACGGGACACTGACATTCATTCCCACCACCTATAATCCAAACATAACCAAGTTAATCCTACACCATAACTTCATCAGGATGAATAGCTCAGATACCATGACCTTGAGTAAGCTGCACAAGCTAACAGAAATGGATCTCTCATACAACCGTATAGCTGAGCTGTCTGTTGGGGCTTTTTTTGGCCTGGAAAACCTGGAAGTCCTCAATCTCAGTGGGAACAGCCTGCAAACAGTCAGAGCTGAAACATTCACTGGTCTGAAGAAGCTTAAGAAGCTGGATCTACAAGAAAATCCATGGAATTGCAGTTGTCCATTTCTGAAGTTCATAAAGTTGATGAATGACTCTGGAGTGCAGACAGGTAGGTGTTCCATTTGGAGCAATAATTATTTTTTGTTCTCTAAAGTGATAGTTTTCAGCTCCCTAACAAACAGGACCCAGCTCTTAAAGACCCTGGTAATTACTTAATATGTCCACCGGTTGGCAAAAAAACTAAACTAAACTGATGTGCCAAAGATAGGTGTGCCATGAGAGAGGTGTATGTAAATTGATTATGAAGTGGTGTTACCTCAGGAGATGTTTAAGTTGTGAGGTTATATTGTGAGTGAGGCTGAACACTGGCCAGTGTTTATTGCTTGTGGCAAATTGATGTGTTCGAATGAGGGATGGTAGTGGGTGCCAGAAGAATGGGACATTCCATTTGTGAAGTTCGACTAGCATTTAACATTCCTCGCTTCACAGTGCCACTGGAAAAACATCATAGAACTTATTCTGGACAACTGGGATGCGTAATGCACAATGCTTTATCCTACCTGAATGTCCCACCATTGTGGGCGTTTCATGAAGTCCATGAAGGGCTCCAAATGGTCACCCAGCAGGGAAATGTAGCAGGCATCAGTCAACGACATGTTTAGGTAGAACAGTGAACCCAGAATGCTATGAGAAAACACCCCACCCCACGCCAGAGCCACTTCTCTGTTCACACAAAGATTCTAGCCAGACATTAAGCACCTGTGGGTGGCCACTGTTCTGTGCACTGGGTGATAATATTTTCTATGATGCATTCCCAGTACACACGTGACAATGTGGATCACAAAATATTAAATGCCTACAAAACTTCGGGAATGGAATCTCATCTATCTAGCATCCACCATCATGACTCATTCAAACTCTGAAAATTCACATCACCTTAATACAAGCATGCTAGTCCAGTGTACAACTCCACACACAATAAATAAATAAATAAATAAATAAATAAATAAACATATATCAGGGGATGGCTTGTGAACACCCACTTTGTATTACACCACTTCGTAATCATACTGCCATGAATAATAACCCTATAACTTCTAAATGGTAATGAAATGTGGTCATAATGTAATAACTATCCATCACAATCAAGGCAACTAAGGAGCCAGTTAAGTCCTGAACCATATCCTACAACAGAGTAATCTGTTAAACACTCCAATTGTTATTTATTGAAGAGCATGGGGAACACACATGCTGTTCATTAGGCCGAGAGACTAAAAATGTGCCCTAGCCAATTACCTTGCTTTTGTAAATCGCCCAGCTTTGTGTGCAGGACAAAGTAACATTTTGAGAAAATTCCTAAGTTGTTGACTATTTGACTAATGCTGGTCATGTGTGTTGCATTTCTGCAGATGGAGGTACCTGTGCCTCTCCAAAGGAACAGAATAAGAAAAGAGTCCTGGATGTGATTGGTGCATGCTCCACCACGACAAAGCCACCTACCACAACTGCTCTGTCTCCTCCTTCTCCTCCTTCCCCTCCTCCTACTACTACTACTCCTACTACTACTCCTACTACTACTCCTACTACTACTCCTACTACTACTCCTACTACTAGTACTGGCACTACTGTTTCTGCTGCTACAACAATGTTTACTCCTACCCAATGGACATCACGTTCATCTATATTAGGCAAGACCAACATTTCAAATAAAGGTAATAGTGTTCTGTTGTATCCACTCTGCTTATTACTTCAGCATGGTATAATTTACATCAGTGTGAGGACTTCCAACATCTTGTTGCTCAATCTTTTAACTGAATTATAACCACAAATAAGCCTCCTAATAAGTTTCATGGACAGCTGAACAGGAGGAATAGCAGAGATAAGAGTCTACATTTCCACGACCCTAACTTACCTACCTGACACACTAGAAAGTCATGGGATAGTAGTATGTAAATTAACTATGAAGTGGCATTACCATTTGGCACACCTGTATAAGTTGTGAGCAAGGCTGGACACAGGCCAGCATGTTCACTGTCACATGAATTATTGGAGTTTGAGTGAGGCATGATAGTGGGTGATGGATGGAACGTTCCATGAAGTCGGGTTGCTAACTGGACTCTAGAGGACTTTCAACATGTGTTTGTGGGCTGATGAGTCACAGTATCAATTGTTTTGGGTCGATGTTAGTGTGCGTATGTACCAGAAAGATGTTGTGGACTGCAATTGTGAAAGAGGTATTGTGCAGGCTGGTTCCACACGGGTGTGGACAATGCATCAGGCCCGGACATCAGAAATGTCAAATGCCTGCACAACTTTGGAAATAGAATGTACCATCAGTCTGACATCCACTATCATGTCTTGCTTGAACTCCTAATAATTCCCAACAATGTCACCTTGCAAAGAGTACACTGACCAGTGTTTAACCTCACTCACAAGACAAACACCTCAGAGCTTATACAGATTTGGGCATCCTCATGCCATCACCTGAGGTACCACCTCTTCATAATCTATTTACATACTGATATCCCATGATTTTTGGCACATCAATATGTATTATTACTAGTATTGAACAACCATAAATTAATTATAAGAATCAAGAATTAAGCATGCCCAAACATACAGGCCTGTAGATATTAATACCAGTATGTCTTCCTTCAGATTCCTTGATAGAGACTGGAAATACTGGCAAGCAGGAGCCTGGAACGGGCAACACTTGGAAGTTTCTGGCTGGCGTCATAGTAATCGCTCTCTGCACCTCCATGTTCATCGTGTGTGCCGTCAAGTCTCCCTCATGGTACAAACTGCTCTTCAACTACCGACACCAGAGGCTCCGTGAAGTGGAGGAGCCTAACATCTTCAGTACAGGCCGCTACTCAAACTTCAGCCTAGACACAGAGCAGACCGAGACCAGTGCCCACGAGCTAGACCAGGGCCTTGAACAGCCACTGGAGGATGAGGATGGCTTTATAGAGGACCGCTACATCCAACCTGAGGACTACAAAGACCACACTGAGGACTACAAAGACCACACTGATGCTGATGAAGTATAAACTCTGACCTGTGAAAATGATGACTGAATTAAGGATGGGAATGTTTACCTTTTAACACCAATGACAAATAGGAAGCCTATATAAAGCACAAGGAACTGTGGCAATGCTCATAGCTTTCTTCTGTTTACCAATCAACCATAAAGTTAGTGAAAGGCAGGACAAATGCACTTGACTTTGTCCTTTTTCACAAGCATGCTCAAAGCAGCATCAATAGCATTCTTTTACATATTAATTTCTTTACCAAAGACTGATGCGTAAGCTCATGTACAAAGCTGTCTAAAGAGACATTCATCACTCAGTATTTGGGACGTAATGGTACATGTATTCTTACGCAGTGATATAGAGAATATTTGTTATGCAGAGCCTAATTTTGCAGGTGTGAGTTCCTTTCAGAAACTGGTTTACCACACTTGCAAATGTTTGTGTTGGGCTAATTTGGTGTTCCTCACTACTAGAATCATGTCACCTATAATTGCCTAGGTCTGCAGTGACTGGTTCTTTGTAATAACTAATGCTTATAGAGCGAAAGACTGAGCCCAACTCAACTCAACAGCTTCGCAGCATTGGGATTATCTTAAATGGTAGATAGTGTTTCATGTCATGCTCACTCTACCATTTAACATGAATCTTTCCTTTGTGCTGAGATAGAAGCCCGGCCCTATAGCTGAAAAGCACAGGTCAGAACATGATTCAACAAAACATGTGTAAACATTACCGAAACATGTCCAAACGTTTGTGGACACCCGTTCTAATAAACGCATTCCACCATTTCAGCTGCACCCATTGGCAAGATAGAAGTATTGCCAATAGAATAGGACTCTGGAGCAGATAAACATGAACCAACAGGCACAATGCCTAATGGTGCTCCATCCAGTACTTTTGGGATGTGTTGGGGAGTTGGGAATGAAGTGAGATGGTGATCATCCAATGTCACTGATGCTGAATCAGATTCTCACAAAAATGCTCCATAATCTAGCATAGTCTAGTCTTCCCTGGACTTTTTAATACCATTAATTTTGGAAAAAAACAATGAATGAGTAGATGCCCCAGTATTTTTGCCCATTTGGTGTATATTAATGTGTTGCCACTGCAGATTAGAGCTGAATGAATCAAATCTAAAGTCATTATTATTATTGTAATTCATTGTTAAGTGAAATGACGGTATACTGTGTGGGTCTTGGCATGATACAATTTGGGAACCCCTGCCTTAAGCTGTTAGCCATTAGCAAGCTGACACGCTAAGCTTAGCTCAAACTGATCGATGGCTGAAATGAAATTAGCTTTATATATTTGGTGCTTATTGTTCCTGTTGTACTTCACTTGGACCAAACTGAGATGTAAACCGAACTGTGTCTTCTGTGTACCATTACACTCCTGCTCAGTATTAAAATGAACAGAAGCAATGTTTGCAGGCTTGCACTACAAATGGCCTTCCAGCCAAAAGCTTCAACCAGTTCATCTTTGCGGTTTTATTTTTTGTGTTTAAAAGTTCCAAAAATAATTACAATTTTCTATAAAGAGACTGAATGTTCTTTGTTTTCACGAGTGAAAAGTACTAAAGCTTCCTATTCACAATGATTTGGAGCAAATGAGTTCCAAATCAGAGGTTATTTGTGCTTTCAGTTGGACTCATAATGCCTGGCGCTGTGCAACAGATGCTGTGTAGTGTTAAACACAATCACTATGTTGTTCCTCTGTATCTTTTAAACAGAAGGCAATACAGCTGAAGCTGTATTAACAAAACTGTGCACTTTATACCAAACCACACTGAACAATGTAACTTCCACTTTAGACTAAAGCCCATAGATAAAAAAATTAAAGGAGAATTTCTTTATTTCCAGTGTAATTTGATGTGAAACATTCTTTCTAAGCAGAGAACCGTACAGACTCAGAACTGTTTACAGTGGTGGTAAACTGAACCACATGACCCTATAACAACACTGAAAAGCCAGTAATTTTCTTTACGATGGACTCCTTTACATCAAACCACTCTAATTAAGTTCATTTATATGTCAAAATACAGAGATGCATTTTAAACAAAGGAATTCCATTTGTATATATTTATATATTAGTCATAACATTAGCACCACTGACAAATGAAGTGGGAAAACACTGATTATCTTCATCTACTGTGGCATCTGTCAGGGGAGGGAATAGTGAAGTCAGTGTATGAACTTGATGTTTTTTTCAAAAGCAGGAAAAAATGGGCATGAATACAGATCTGAACCAAACGGTAATATCTAGATAACTGGTTCAGGCAGGTCTTGTGGGAGTTCTGGTATCTAGTAGTCAGTACCTAACAAAGAGGTGCAAGAAAGGACAAGAGGTGAACTAATGAAAGGATCATGGGCATCACCTCACAACGTACATAAAGGATCTGCCAACATCTCTGTGCCAGAAACCACAGGACCTTCAGAGGTCTTGTTGAGGTCATGCCTTGAATGGTCAGACCTACTATGGCAGCACAAGAGTAGGCAGGTGGTAGATCAATGAACAATAAATAGAATTCCTCTTAAATGAAATTAGTTTTGTAGATTCAGATATTTCTGCATATTTTCAGAGCAACCTGAGAACTACTTGTTAGTCAGAAAATTGAAAGATATTTTGTCACTGCAGTGCCCTCTAGTGAACCCTCTACTGAACTGTCTTAGAAATGCACTGTTTGCTGATGTTCATGGAGGACTGTACAAGCACTTACTCTCTTCGTTCTGTGAATATGACGTCCATGCTTTGGGCCTCTCTGTCATTCAGCGCTTTCAGCTAAACATGTGAGGAGAAATGTGATGTGAAGACACTGGAATATTCATATAAATACACATTGAGACATTCCACAATTCAATCAAATGCCTATAAACATGTGATGATACCCACCATATTGAAGTCATTTGTTACTTCATCCATTTCAGTGTTGGTGTTCAGTTTGTCCACCAGCTTAACAAACAAGAGTTTATTAAACAAGGCTTTATCAATGACCATAACAACACAGCTGTAATACATAGGGACTTTCTCATTTCCTTTGTTGAATTAACCATGAAAATCAAACTGAGAGCATATTCCCATTTAGACATACCCTACAATTCACAAAAATAATCAACATTTACATGTTTTCTTTATACACTGTTAGCAACATCATTTGCGGTAATTCAGTGTAAATAATCTGTCATTTGCTTAGCTCTTTTCCTGCAGGAGTTCACACATACCATGTTGTAGTCTGCCAGTTGTCCCTGAAGATCCTTTATTTCACCTGCAAGGCTCTCAGCTCTGTATGCAGATATAAGATGTGCACATTAAACACGAGAAAGATCATAAACAACTTGCTGTTACTAACCATTATTACTACAACAAGAGTAATCTGAACCAACCTTTTTTCATATGATAGGTAAACAGAGTTCTCCTGGTTGAAGACATCAATTTCCTTCTGTAGCTTGCTGGTCTCAATTGTAAGCTCATTTATTTTCCCTCTGTAATGTAATAAGGAATGATTTACTCTGTCCAAATATCAGAAGTCTGTTTTTTTTAAATCAATAATATTTTTATTAGTATAAAAATATTGAGACAAGTGAGGTCTGCAATTGTTTAGGTCAGGGGTTTATCGCATGGTGCTACAAAGCATAATGGCCCACAAGAAAACTAAACTCAGCTTTTAATATAAATTTGTTTTCCCTATTCCTATTTCTCTGACACTACAACATGAGAAATAGATCCTGAACAACAGCTGAACACCAGCTGAACAACAATACCCTGTAGAAATGATCAGTAAATACAAGTTGCTGACATCAAATATATCAAATATAGCCAAAATGTTGGCTTCTTTACTTCTGACTGAAAGTTCTCTGTGTGTGCTAGACCACCTCTGCCTCACCCCAAGGATCAGCCTGCAGACCACTAGAGAGTGCTTCACAGCCCACTGGTGCTCCCTGGCCCACAGGTTGAGAAACCTTGGTTTAGATGTTATTCTAGGGCCCACTCCTGGAAACTCTGCTTGCTTCCTCAGTAGGACAATATGGTTATGGATGTGACTTTTCCAGACTGAAAGACCTTTTTCTTTGTGAATTTCTCTTATGTCTGACATGATGTGCCATAGTGGACATCCTGTGGACAACCAAGTTCTCTTTGATTTAGGGGCTCAAGGTTGAATTTAAATTTGATATGGCAGGCTCAAATCAAAGCAGATCATTAACAGATTAAATTATTCATTTCCTGCCATATTCAACCTACATATTACTCAATCTATATATTACTACTGACTGCAGCTGCATGAAGATATGGAATCATGCTGGTATAAGCTGGTATATATATTTTTCATTTAGCTGAAATAACCTCAGTTAGACAGTTTCTATAACCATCTACAACGTCTCCTGAAACTGTACCCAAATTATTAAACCTTGGATTCTTCTATCCAAATCACAATATTCCAGAAGTCTTGGTCTTTGTCTAGGTATAGATGTTTTTTTTTTATTTCCTCCTTGAACACCTTGAATGAATATCAAACTTGTGCAGTCTCTATCTCTTTCTCATATTCTTCAACATCAACTGTGGCATGAGCTACCTCCATGTCACCTGATGACAGTTTAGGATTGTTGGAGACTTCTTAACACATTTTGTGGCCTGCTCTTCATTACAATTTATGAACAATGTTTAAAAGACATTTCTTCAGTTGTATGTGTTTTGTTATATCACCTCTATTCTTCAATATGTTCAAATGAAGAAAAAAAAGTCCATATATTTAAATATATTAAAGTAGCAAAGGTTTTAATGAGGTGTCCTATTTTTTAATATATATTTTTGGACGGGCATTGACAGGGATGTGCATTTAAAAATGAATATCTGCTTCATCCCAAAATCCAAAAATCACTGCATCCCAGTCATTTGAAACTTTGACTGTGTCTATAAACCTCCATATGTTAGTGTATTTTCTTATCCACCATATCGTGATCATAACATTATTCATAACATATTGCCTACCTGAGTAATCCAAGGTAGTATGACTTGTCCAGAATTTGCCTCTGGGGTCCTGTGGGAACAACAAAAACAAATAGTCTGTACATTAAAGGAATTTAAACAAATATGATCAAGGTATATGTAAAAGGTTCAAATTCCGGTGGGAACTGAACTTAAAGCAGCATTATGTGAGAATTAGAACTTCTTAATCATGGGCACCCCAGGAGTGTTTGGAACCACCAGTAAAAGATAGTTCTCTTGAGTGTTCTCCAGCCTGCTTAGTCCAATTAGCATAGTGCAGTTAGTAGTGGGCCAAGTTAGTGGAGCCAAGTCATGGGAACATCAACATGAATTTGAAGCTTCATAATGATGGTTTACATTCAAAGAAAAGTACTGTACCTTTTCCGCCAGTCTTCATGCCACTGAGACCTTGCTGAGTGACAGGACGATCAGTCACTTTGATCTGAGCTGACAATACACCAGGAGTAGCAATGGGCCCACCCCTCGTCCCTGGACGGCCCGTTCCAGGAACCATCTGAAAGAAAAGCAAATACACACTTCTTTAATTTTACAAAAGGAATATTCCACTAACTAAAGAGTGTCTTTACAGAGGAGGGTGAGATTGCAGGTGTTTCTTTACTCACCCCAGTTGCCACTCTGATTGCTGTCTGTGGAGGTCTGATGGCTGTCGGTGGTCGTCCAGTTCCTGGGACTAGCGAACCACGACTCATTGGCCTGCTTGACGGCGGTCTCTGACTTGTCATGATTTATCCTGTCAAGACAATATCCCAGATGATAAAAACCGCTTTACTTGATTTTACAAACAGGAGCTTATGAAACAGTTATTATAATAAAATCATGATTCTACATAATGAATTGTCTGCAGATGCTTTTATCCTCGTGAGTTTGGTGCTGGTGTGTGGTGTGTTTGGTGTGTGAAGGCCTTCCTGAGTTATGAAGCTGTGATTTAGGTGTGAAAGGATTAAACAGACCACAATAACAATAACAATAACAACAACAAGAGTAAACAGCTGGTGCTTTCTGGTACTGAAGCCAAAATCAGACATTAAACTATATATTAAATTCATTATGAATGAATGAATTAAACTGATACTGGTTTTAATCATTTGCTCTTTTGAACTCAACGTTCTTAAGGTGGCTCCAGTTTCCCGTTCCACCTTAAAACAGAGCAATTTTAATACCGTTAGCCAGTTAGCTAAACAGCTAATCTGTCTGAACACAAAGCTTCATTCAGCTCTGCATTCAAGCCCCAGCGTCGGCCATGGCTTAAAAGAGTAACGTCAACAGTATCTAAATGTAACGCAACCGTCACCGTCACCGTAACCGTTACCTCTCTGGCGAACTCCGTCCGAAGCAGCACGCTCTCCGCTGTTGCCCAGCAACCTGCGGGGATTTATCGCGAGATCATGTTTGGGGGCATGCCCCAAATCACAGCCAACCCCTTGACACTAGTACACTTGTTAGTGTTCTACCCAGGAGTTTCGTCCCGAACCAGCCGGAGCGCGCGCTTTTGAAACAAGAGCAGCCACAAGAGCAGCCACAAGAGCAGCCGCGGGGAGGCGCTAAAGACCTTCAACTGAACAGCATCGCTTTCGAAAGCTAAGCGGTTGCTACATGTTGCAAGGTGGTTTTTATGGTAGTTCGAGGGATTACTAGCGTGCTGCTTAGTGATATTAATGTTTCCAGGCAGTTGCTGTGGTTTCCCTGGTGGTTGCTAAGTGGTTGCTAGGTAGTTGCTATGGTGTCAAGGTAATGAATATTTCTTAGTAGATGCTAAGGCGTTGCTAGGCAGTTGCTGCGGTTTCCCTGGTGGTTGCTATGGTGTTACTAAGTGGTTGCTAGGTAGTTTCTATTTAGTAGTAGTTGATATTCGGGTGCTAAATGTTGCATGGTGAATGTTATGGTATTTTGGGAGATCGTGTCTGCTAGGCAGTTGCTATGATGACCCAAATGGCTGCTAAGGTGTCTCGGGTTGCTGTTGTAGCCTGTGATTTTCGGGGTGCAAAACATTTTCATTAATTCCTATAAAAACAATAAAAAATTGTATTAATATGAAATATATATATATATATATATANAGATTGGATTTTTTTACATATATGTTTGTTGTATAGGTATCTGCACAGTTGTTGGGTATAAATGTTAAATTAGAAATAGGTCTGTAATTAGACAGTACACTCTGATCCAGATTTGCTTTCTTTATCAGTGGTTTAATAACTGCTACTTTCAAAGCTTTTGGTACAAGAGACATTATGTCTTTTGGCTGGCCTGGGAATCTCTTGGACTCCTCCAGGAAAAGCTGGAAGATGAGAGGAGAAGGAGGTCTGGGCATCTTTGCGTAGGTTGCCCTCCTCAACCCAGATCCCCAATAAAGATAATGGATAAACAAAATTATCGAATATATATATATATATATATATATATATATATATATATATATATATATATATATATATATATATATATATATATATATATTATATATCTTGTAAAAGCAACTAAAATGTGTCTTTAAAGGCGAAATAAACAGTGATTGTGATTGTTGACTTTGTTAAAGTGTGCTGGGGGTCTTATTTTGCTCTGCGGCGTAACTCGGCGTAGCGTGAGCGAGCGCGCTGGTGCGCATGCGCGCAGAGCTCCGCCTCGCTCCACAGGGATAATCGTCCTCGCTGTGAAACTCGTCCATGAGCTGAAGTCCGCTCCGTCCTCGGTATGGACTCTCAGAAAGTAAGTGTGCTGCGTTTATAGCGCTGTTGCAAAGCGGCGGCGGTGCAGTGTTTACTCCGGCGGTGACCGTTAGAAACCTGGCGCAGTCGGGCGGTTTGGGCTTTGAGGCAGAACAGGGCTGTAGATTAGAGGTAACGGCTTGTCTCTGTGGGAGGATGGGCTGGGCTGGGCTGGACTAGGCTGGACGGTGCTGAACTAGGCTGGATTGGACAGTGCTAGAGTGGACGTGGTTGGGTTGTGCGGTGCTAGGCTGGGTTGAGCTGGACGGTGCTGGGCTGGGCTGGACTGAACTGGGCTGGGCTGTAGTTGTTTTCAGTTTCTGGCCACTGACCTGGTTGAACACAATGACAGTTGAATATAAGGCTTTGGGATCATCAAATTAACAGGTGCATCCCTGGGAAACAGTGTAGTGTGGTCAATGTTGTAGTGTGGTCAGTGTTGTAGGATGGTCAGTGGTGTAGGGTGGTCAATGTTGTAGGATGGTCAGTAGTGTAGGGTGGTCAGTGTTGTAGGGTGGTCAGTAGTGTAGAATGGGTTTGTCCATTGTTTTCACTGTTTTAGGCCTGAATATGAATGTGTTTGCACATTCAGGATGTACATAATTATCTATCCCTCTATACTCATCTACACATAAGAGGACCCTTTATTTGTCTCAGTGTTCCAGCTACAAAGGGACAGGAAGAGAAACAGAGAAATAAACAGTCCAGATTATACAATTTAAACATGATAAATAATTAAAATTAAATAACATTATTCATTATAAATAATTTAAAAAACATCTCAGAATTATATTATTTAGATATAATTTCACACTAACTTCTTATTGCACATGATTTTAATGGTTAAAAATGTGCAATTCTCCTCCTACTGGACTTTTAAATACTCTCCAAATCATATATTGTATATTTTGTCTATATTATTATTATGACCTTCTCTGTCTGTACTATATTGATTATGCTGGGAGGCTTTTGATCCCCAAAGGGATCAATAAAGTTCTATCTATCTGATGAAAATATTTCCTAGTTTTAAAAAAACACCATAGAGTGCAACTTGGGCACACCTTCAGTGATCAGGGTCATAGGATGTTTCAGGTCTTAGATCATCAAGCACCCTCACCTGGGGTTGGTGGGGCTACACCATGGATCACCCCTCTTGCTTCACCGCCACCTTGATGCTCTTTGAGCTGAATCACTGATGATTTTAGTGGCTTTCCTCTTTTTGCAACACTCCAATCCCAAGAAGGCGAAGAGCGTCCGATGCCGCGACTGCCCTCCAAAGCCCCTGCAGCCGACTTCAGTTTGCAGAGTGGCGCTTCCATCCATTCTTTCTGCAATGAGCTCAAGATATTTCTTCTTTCACTCATGGGCTTCCTCAATGCAGTCTTCCCAGGGGACAGTAAGCTCTACTAACACCACCTGCTTAGAAGCGTCTGATGTTAAGACCAAATCTGGCCTGAGTGTCATCTTTGCAATGTTGCATGTTGTTTTGCTACACTGAAAAAAACTGTATTCCAGTAAGTGTGTGGAGTTTAAGTGTGTGTGTCCGTGGTCTGCTGGGAGCAGTGCGAGGGAGGACCTGCGATACCGCTCCTTCACAATTATGGCGAATCATCCTGTTGCTGAAGGAGCCGTCCAGGACTGCCAGAGTATTAGGTATGGGGTGGGAGTCAACATCCTCCGGATAATATGGATCGGTATTGATCAGTAGGTTACACACACTACTAGTTTGTCACCGATGCAATGTGGCTGGAGTGGCTTCCAGCAGAGAAGAGTCCATGTGATGTATGTTGACTTTGTAAATGAGAGAGAGAGAGACAGAGAGAGACTTAATGGACAGTGCAGTAGGGGAGGTGCCCTCACTCAGGAAGCAGTGAGGTGACTGAAGTGCACTGATAGTGACCAGCTTATCAGAGGCGATGAGTCCTACAGCTTCCTCTTCACTGAGTGCTCTTACATGACATTTCAGAAACAGAACCGGACTCTTTCAGAACTAGTATCAGAACAAATAGAACCACTGTTACAACCCTAATGTGTGCTCTTTAGCTCACAACAGTGGAGCCCTTTGTGATGTTCTGCAGGACCATTTCTTACACATTTCTTAAAGAATCATTTACAGCATGATATCAGTTCACCTTTAGAAGAGTTTATTCCAAAGGTCTTTACTAAAGAAGTGAAGTACCACTGTAATGGATGTGGTAAGAGCAGGGGTTCTGTAGAATGTAGAATTATGACAAATCGAAGGATCATTTGAGTGTATTAATGGATCTTTGCCTGGTTCTTTAAAATGCATAGAACCATGTTTTATAGTGAGTCTGTATAGAACTTTGCTATATCCATTAAAATGCGAGCTTTTTAAAGGCAATTGTTCAGGTAGATTTGATGATTTAGTTTGTCATCTAGAACCAATTGTCTCACATGAGTGTAGCACAATCCATGATCCATCTTTTTCCAAGTGGCAGCAAAGGAGGATATATGATGCTAATCATCACAGTTGTTGCAGTCTGCATCATCACAATGTGTAGTTGAGGTACAGGTGTGTGTTATGCTAGAGTGTAGGGTGTGTGGCTGTGTGTTGGTGCGTAGGTTACGGCATTGGTTCACCACAGAAGTAGAAATGGGTGCATAAATGCTACAATACGAGTCATATTTGAATAAAACCCTGTAATATTGCTCTCTTTGTAATGTGTGTCCTTTAATGGTCTTTGTTTGTTTGTTTGTTTGTTTGTTTGTTTACTGAGCCCAGTTTAAATCAGTAAACAAGCTTTTTCAGATTTGCAGCAAAAACATCTACCATCCATAATCAGACAGCATAAGCAGTAGATGGTGAAACCAGCTCTTTGGTGGTCGAGGACATCACTGTATGGTTTACTTCTCAGGTTCAGTCAAAGGAATGACGTAATGATACCACAGTGCTGTTGGTGCTACTACACACACATTCCCATGCCGTCCCAGCAGGCATTGGCCTTACTGGCAGTAACTAGGTCGGGTGTTTAGACAGCAAGGGGGCCGGAGAGTAAGAAGGCAGGTTTTCATTACCTTTCTCCACTGGGCCTCAGGCTTACTCTCATTCACTTACCTGAAGGGGAGAGCAGGGCTTGGATTTCAGCCCCACTCAGTGTATTAAAGTGTAAACCTCTTCAGACGCCTTCTCTTTGGGACACGATGGATTTAGTAATATGTAGTTGTTCTTGGATCATTTAAGGGTCTTATTGTTGTGTTGCAGTACGTTTGTTTTATGAATATAACAATGTATTTACATGAGTAATCATGTTATTGCAATCGGAGAGATTGCAAATGGTTTTTGCAAAGTAAAAGTCCTCAGAGAGCTCTTTGGGTCTGGCCATGTTGATCTCACTCACTGACCCACTCTAAGGTCAGAGGATGTAAGTGTGAATACTGTAATCACACTTGGATAAGGATCACACTGATACCCTTTAGAAGAGGTGGTCTTAGTTAGGTCCCAAACAAACTCTGATTTTGATCGGATGTAATGACCGTATGTTTGAGGTGATTGGCTCTACATGTGTAATTTAAGTGGGTAGGTATATTGGTCAGATAATCACTAGAGCTATGAACATATGCCATATGCCATGCCAACACATGCCTGCTCAGAGACTGCCCAAACTGCCCAGACACATGCACTGGTCCCAGCACCTTATTCCTGTATTTACTTCTTGCTCCCAACCCAGGCAGGTCTTACGCAGCGGGAATGTTCTCACATGGTTTGTTGTGATATAACTGATTCAAACAGGCTTCTCCAAAATCCTCTGCAATCACGTTTTAGTCATCTGCAGCTGATGCACTGCCATCAATTCTAATTTTAGACACGTTAAGCAGTAATAAAGGTGCAGGTCTCTTAACCTTTTCCTCACTGATTAGGTCTGGATAGTATGAAATGAAGTTCTTACATAGCATAAATATCTGAACTGTCTGAATCAGGTCAGCGATGCCTTGCCACTCTACAGTTCTGGCCTTTGGCTCTGGAAAGTGAGTGCTGCCAGTGTCTTTGCAATGACCGCGCTCTATTTTTCTCTAGTGACTCATAGGACAATCAGAATGTTTGTCCTGTGTGTGTGTGTGTGTGTGTGTGTGTGTGTGTGTGTGTGTGTGTGTGTGTGTGTGTGTGTGTGTGTGTGTGTGTGTGTTGGAAGAAAGTAAACAGTGTGTGTATTCTTTTGTTGATGCAGTTATTCAAAATGTTCCTCGTGGTAAAGCTTTGCCTTGTCATATTTTAAAGTGTCATATTTTAAAGTGTCTACAGTTTGAGCTTTATCCTAGACATGTGCATCTTTAGTTGTGCACTGGCACTTCTTACACAGATACTGTGTAAATAACTGGTAATGCAGGTGTGGGGGGCTGAAAGCTGTAGCCCAGCATAGTTTAGATAGACAGAGAGACAGATGGGGAAATTCAGGTTTGATGATTTCCATGCTTTAACACATCTACTAAACCTGGTATTTAAGTGTACTCAGGACCAGAGTTTCACACTCCAGAGGTAATGGAGGTGCTCTCTTTCCACAATGGCTTCATATAGTTTTCATATAGCACTCCAGACTAACCCCATCCCATCATCCTGGGGCTGATGTAAAACAGTACATGAGACATATAACACATAAAATCTCTTTTGGGACACTTCCGAACATTGTAAATGAGGAAACCACCAGCTGGAATGCTCAGTAGACCCTCGACAGGCTTACAGATAGAATAGAAAGTGCCAGTCAGTTTTCTGCTTATTGTGTTGTAAAGAGACACTTGACAACGGTAAGGCAGAACACTGTATCACTCATTTGCTACTCCCTTTTTTTTTTTAATTGAATTTTTGTTTTGCATATGGAATGGGCTATTTTCATTTTTGGACAGCTGATAAAGTTAGTCTGGAGCCCTGCTAAACTTTAATTTACTCTCTGAGATGTTCCTGACTGCTCTTGTGACTAAGAATAATGTCTGTTAATGGTGTCCTTTGGACTTCAGATGGTGCATTTAACACTGTGGTTGAAACCAAGAATTGGAACTGGATTGGGATTGAAATAGCTGATACTCAGTCCATTAAATTATGCCTGGACCAGCCCTGATCCCGATACATGGAATGGGGGATCACTAGTCTTAATTCTATTTTAAAAGGAGCCCCAGACACTTACCACTGATGAAGGGATGGAAGACAGTTAACACAGATGATCTACCATCAGATGGGTTACAGCAGAGGTAACTAATAGATGCTGTCCTATCCAGACCTGGACCTATAACCGCTACCGTTAACTGGACCTATAACTGTTTGAACCTTTACAGTGCAGGTTTAGCAACCCAGAAAATGAGTTGAAATGAAAATTTGAAATGAGTAAAGAGTATTTGTTATTAATAATTGGTCCAGTTGAGTATGAAAACTGACAATAAATATTGAAATATACTGAACTGTATTTATGATTGTAATTGCAGTTGTTATGACTCGGCTACTTCTTTATAAAGGAAAATGGCACTGAATCATGTTGAAAGTTAGATGTTATGATGTTCCGATCCATGCTTCGAGGAAGTGTTCTCTAACTGGACCTTATTGAAGGACCAATGCAATAGAAATTGTCTGGAAGTTTCTATAACACCTGTACCATCTTCCTGTTCTTCCTGCAATTTCCCTGCTCTGGCATCCTGGGATACAAGACAGCTTTCCTACAGTGTGGCCAGTGGTGTCTCCTTGCATCTAAAGATAGCTGAGTGGACTAATCCTTAAATCTGCCTAATCATGGAATCTCCCTCTCTTTCTCTCCCTCTCTTTCTCTCTCTCTCCTTCGCTCTCTCTTTCTGTCTCTCTCTCTCTCGCTCTTGCACTTAAAGAAAGCAAGTTGTGCACCTTTTCTCATGAACAGTCCTGGTGTATTAAGTTCCCTGCTGCTGTGGGGGCTGTGAACCCTTTGGGTCTGATCTAAATAATGCAGTAGCTCTACAGGACCACTGTATAGCACTGAGAACAAAAGCTTTGTATGACGTAGTTCAAATGAAGGATGACACAATGCTACTTCCATCACCAGGTCAAAGAAAAATTCTGATGAAATGCCTGACAAACTTCACTAAAGCTGGTAAAGACTACAGGTTTTTTACAATCATCTCACATGTCAGGAATCTTATTTCCAAACACACACACGAATAACTCTCCCACACTCCAAATCCATGTGAATCAGTGCAGTAATGATTTTTATTCTATAAGCAAATCACGTTGTAAACACTTCTGCATCTAAAAGCCAGTTTATGTTTGGAATATTTCAGGGGTGCTCCTCTTCATAAGCACAGGGTAAGCTTTTCAGTCCTTTAGTACAAGCCCTGCAGATGCTACCAAGTATCCTGAGCTGAACTACAGTTAAGTCTTACTATTTGATCGTAAATGTTTGACATTCATCACAAGTCTAAACTACTGTACATTGCACACATCAGTTATCCAAACCTCATAGCACATGATGTTTACTTTTTCGGGATCATGAAGAAAGCACCAATGATGCAGGTGAATATTTGTGCTTAGTAAATAAAAGATCTTTGGAGAGGAGCATGGTGGGTGTTCCTTACTGCTTCTTAGAATCCCTGCTCCTTTATGCACACACAGCTTGTTAATTCATTATAGACCCTTTCTGGCAATAGATAAGGACTCTCTGCAGCAGATAAACCTGTTGGCACCGTGCCCAATACCAGAGGGGTATAAAGCCTCCCAATATTGAACTGTGCATCAGTTCATTATTCTCTGGAATAATGGTGCACCAGCCAATGCTTTTGGGAGGACTTGGGGATGAGTTAGGGTGGTCCTCATTCAGCTTCTTTTGCTGAATGCAATAAAATCTTCACAGCAGTGCTCCAAAATCTATTAGAAAGCCTTCCCTTCTCAGTTGAGACAGTTATTCCAGCAAATGCAGGTTAAACTCTTTATATTACCCTTGGTTTTGGATAAAACAATGAATGAACAGGTGCCCAAATACGTTTGTCCATTTATTGGACAATTAGTTAATAATTTTGGACATTGAGATGTCGGTGTGGTCTTCCACATTTTTTTGGACGGGGTTATATCATCTGAATCATATTTACTTTAATGCTGCTATTAATTATTAGTTAGTAACAGAATAAGGATTCATTATTACTTGAAGCTGTTACTAAACTGCTTTTTTCCCTTTTGTTGCTGTCATGAATTATATGCTAATTACTACCGTATTTTCTGGACTATAAGCTGCACCGGAATATAAGACGCACCCGCAAAGTTTAAAAAAAAAACCCTGGAAAATAACCTATATAAGAGGAAAAGGCTGCACCTTATTATAAGCTGCATGGTTTAAAGACTGGGAAAAAAGTAGCGGCTTATAGTCCGAAAAATACAGTAGTTATAAGGTGAGTAAACCTGACCTGAGATCAGACAAATTTTTAAACTGAGGTTTATTGCCATGTCTGTTAACTACAGCACTTTTATTCTCTTCAGACTGTATCAATTGGACCTGGTTTTACTTGCTCAGTCAAATGTGTATGAAATGTATTTGTCTGCTTGAATTGGTTTAAACATTAAACATGATTTGACATCAATTTTTTTCTTTAATAATGTAATTTACTTTCATTTACAGCATTTACTTTTGTTTATAAAGTTGTTAGAACATCATAGAACATTATGAAGTTCTTATTAATATGAATAAACACCAGCCATGACATTAAATATTATAGTATAGATCATTGATGTTTGGATTCCACAAGACCTCTGAAGGTGTCCAGTGGTATTTGGCATCAATACATTAGCATCAGATCCTTTAAGTTGTAAGGTGGGACCTCCATGAGCATCAATTGTCAATGACTTTGGTGTGGACAACAAAGGCTAGCTGGTCTGACCCCACAGACCCCATGCCTCGACAAACGAGAGATGTTTAAGTGCCACAGAGGGGATTTCCCCAATTTTAGGCTGGTAGTTTTAATGTTATGGCTGATCAGTGTGTGTATATAGCATTTCTAATCATTGTCATTTGCAATCTGTATTTCAGAAGACAGCTTTTGTTTTCCTTACAGTCAATTTAAACCTGATGTATTGTAGACACAATGTAAAGTATCAGAATTTGATGGTGTTATTTGAAATGGTTGTCTTCTGTGTCTCAGATTGGACCCAAATGGACATTGCTCTCTGGATAGAGTGTCTGTGGGACTTCCGCATGAGTTAGTATATAGGGCAGGCTGAACGAGCCTTGGAGGATGAATTCACCACAGCGGTCTGAAAATGAAAATGAGCATCAAGTGATGCGGCCGTCGTAATGAATTGGGTCAGAACGCTTGTTCTTTTATCTGATATCGAGTTGTAGTTCTGATGCATTTGTTCACACCAGCAAGAACTCTGTGATGTTGACATCGTTCCCTACCTAATGAAAACTAGTGGACAAGAGGAGCTGTGTGTGTGTATAAGAGAAATTAATAAACACTGCACATAGAAGTAGATAAAAGCATTTCGTAACCTCTTGTTGAAGAGGTTCCCAGTTTCAGACTGTTGCTAGGCTTTTGCTGTGTGGTTGCTATTGTATTCTAGGTCGTTTTTATGGCATTTTCCTCTGGTTTTGCTAAGTTGTTGCTATGGTTTTACTATGTGGTACGGCTCAGTGGTCCTTATGACGTCAGGTGGCTGCTGCATGCTTTCTGTGGTGTTGCTAGCTGGATGCTGTTGGCTATGACTGAAATGGATCGCTCTTAGTTTTAGGGCTCTAATACGTTTGTCATCCACTTTCCTCGGAGTCTGAATCATAAAGTGGAATTCAAACATGATCACTATAGCCATATTCATTGGTGTTAATCAGAGTGCAGGTCAACTGCGTAGAGAATAGAATAGAATAGAATAGAATAGAATAGAATAGAACTTTATTGATCCCTTGAAAAAAAATGATTCCTGTAGGACGAGGAGGGTATTGCACATTAATATTGCACTTAGAGCTGTTTATAGCACCAGATGTGTTCTATTTGTGAAATTTCTAAAGAGAATAAATAAAATTGATTTCATATGGCCTGATTTTTCATCAGACGTCACAAAGTGTCATGGATCCAACAGATCCAAATAAAGATCCATGTAAAATAATTTATACAGCTTAGACAGAAACTGCTTGTTTCATGGCATTGAAATAGAAGCAGTGTGAATGTTCCTTTTGTATTAAGCAGAAAAAAAATAAAATTAAGTTTACATTGCATGAGATATTACACATCCCGCGTTGACTATTTCATATGTGCACATTGCGGTGACGATGCTGGAACAATATATTGTGCAGCCGACCTTTAAATGTAAAAAGCGTTTGCAGTCAAGAAAAGTTCTGTTAGTCCACAGGATTTGTGCAGGTCAGGTGTTTAGATTTGCCTTCAAAAATGTTTGATGCTGAATTTATTATGTTGTACTCATGACTCTTCCATGAAGGTCATATTTGTGCAGGTATCGCTGCACAGTTGACCACAACACACAAATCTTCCTGAAGGTCTTTTGCAGTTTAACCGGACTTTGGATTTGCCTTCCTCTGAAAGTGACCGCCACAATTCCTTCAAGCTTGCATTTATTATTATTATTATTATTATTATTATTATTATTATTAATAATAATAATAATAATAATAATAATTAAAATTAATCATTTAAAGTTTCAGACTGTTTGGCAGCTGCTTGTTGGGATGATGAGGTTTGAGGAGTCAGAGTATTTTTAAAGCTTTCACATTTGTATGAATCAGCCTTTCTTCATAAAGATTGTGTAAGATATCTGAAAGCTCTGATGCCCAAACCTTTGGAGCTACTCTCCCTTTTCAGTTTAAAATTGTACACAACAAAAATAATAATAATCATAAAATGCATAAAATGTTGAGAGAAACAGATTGAAAGGTGACCGCGGTATGCCCCTATACTGCACAGTGGAGTGTTTGTGTGTTTGGGGGACAGTGTGAAACATAAACAGGTCTGTGTCACTTTGTGGTGTTCAGTTTCCTCACCGCCTGCGTGTAGGCCGCTGCTGGATCAGTCGAGGTCACGGTGGCTGTAAAGGTTGAGCTGAGGTTCTGTGCTGTGTGTATTATTGGTGTTAGCAGAAATAGTAGTGGCCCTAGATTAACTCATCACTCAGTTATACAGGGATCCGCCTACTGTTCTTTGCACAAAACAGTTAGTTCAGGCCACGCAAGCTGATTGGTTGAGAAGCGTTCTTATCGTGTTTTTTTTGTTTTTTTGGCCATAACAGCGTGTCTTTTTTCACTGTCATTCTCTGAACGGCAGTGCTAAGTAAGTGGCAGAAACTCCTTTAGTAACATAAATGTCCTAAACAGAAGAAAACAAGAAAGATCTAAAAACAAAATGTAAACAATTAAGGATAATAATAAAAGACAAACGGACAGGAAGTGTTTAATGGTTTGGTGGAGGAGCTGGAAAAGGAGCTGCAGGCTGTGCAGTGAGTGAATGGGGGGTTTGTTACTGTGATTTGATCCAAAGTGTCTTTCCTGAGATTTATCTTTCTATCATGACAACATGGGAGTACATATTGAACGTGCTGTACAGTATACAGTATATTAATGAATTACACTTGCACTTGTATGTAAACATTCAGCTGGTAATCAGACAGTTGCTGGGAAGGTCAGTAAAACTCACACATCATCTTTCTCTTCCTTCAGGAGGCCTTACAAAGGATAATCGCTACGCTAGCAAACAAGAATGAGGAGCTCCACAATTTTATCGAAACGCTGAGTCACTTGCTGGCTGGAGTTCAGGTGAGACGTTCCAACAAACTGATTGTTTCTAAATTGACACTACGATAACTACAGTCCCTTAATTTCCCTGAGGGAACCCTCCCAAGGGATCAATAAAGTTCTATCCTAGCCTATGTATCAAACCTGTTCCTGGGTCCCACACCCATTCCAGTGTTTCCTGTTGTTCCAGAAATAATTACGCTAAATCGTTTTATAAGACCATTTTCATTATTATTTCTCGTAGCATTTGAGACTTGGTCCAGTGTTAAGCTGTGCTACAAACTGTTGTAGTATAGTATAAACTAAGATGGCGCCAAACATGGCTGTCGTGACGTGAGCACCCTCCAGTTTTCCCACTGGTGATGCAATTTCCCCCACTCTGCACACCACCCTCTCCCACCTGGACAAAACGAACACACATGAGAATTCTGTTTGTGGCTACAGTTCAGCATTCAACACCATCCTTCCCCCAAGGCTTGAGATGAAGCTCCGGGATCTCGGTCTGAACAGTTCTCTGTGCAGCTGGATCCTAAACATCCTAATGGCCCGTCAGCAAGAATTGAGGATTGGCAGAAACACATTCTCCTCATTGACCCTCAATATTGAAGCCCGTCATTGCTGTTTGCCCATCCCACTCCTGTACTCCCTGTACACCCACGACTGCACAACCAGATACAGCTCCAACGTCATTGATAAATTTGCTGACAACATAACCGTCATAGGCCTGATCTCCAAATTGGCAACGAGGCAGCCTACAGAGAGGAGGTCAGCCTCCTGGCAGCCTCTCTCTAAACATCAAGACCAAGGAACCTATAGCGGGCTTCTGGAAGTAGAAGAGAGAGCACTCCCCTCTCTCCATCAATGGGACCACTGTTGAGAGGGTCAGCAGCATCAAGTTCTTTGGTGTTCTACACCTGCACACCTGCACAGAGAGCATCCTTACGGACTGCATCACCACCTGGTATGGGAAATGCATTGCTCTCGAGATGAAAATCTGCAGAGGGTGGTGCACACTGCACAGCACTGGACCCAAACCTCTCACATGTCTCATCACACCTTCACACCACATAAACTCTTTCTGCACCTGAACTTACTACCAGAGCAGTAACTGGCAGCTTAGTTACACTATACCCTCCAAAGACCCTCCCACTGCACCCACTGAAACCTGTCTCCCACTGCACCCACCAAAGACTTTCTCCCACCACACCTACTAAAGTCTGTCTCCCACTACCTTCTCACACTACAGCTACATTTCATTTGATGCAAACATTCTTCTCATAATTTCTATATATGCAGAACTTCTGCGGTACAATATTATATGCATAGTTTACGTTAATGTGTAAATACTCTGTATTACATATAGGTATATACTTTATCTTGTGACGATGGGGGGAGAGATGCCAATGGCTGACAAATATTGAAATTCAAACATGTAAATAAAATTGGAATATATCAAATGTGTTGAATATCTTGTTTTCAGTGTCCAGTTAATAAACTAAATATTAATTTTGAAATATTGATGCTGCTGCTTCAGATCAACTCTAGCCAGGTAGTGTCTGACTTGGAAGAGGAGTTTGACACGTTGTTCTCCATCCTGGAGGAGGCCAAGGAGAGTATGACCAACACCATCAAACAGGAACAGGCCAGGAAGTCACATGAACTGCAGGTAATGTCAGCTTGTCATGTGACTCATAAAGTGTTGTCTTTTACACAAAGTGTGAAAGTGGTGGTTTTATAGCAGATGTTCATATAGGAGTTACCTCTGTGTGTGTGTGTGTGTGTGTGTGTGTGTGTGTGTGTGTGTGTGTGTGTGTGTGTGTGTGTGTGTTGTGTGTGTGTGTGTGTGTGTGTGTGTGTGTGTGTGTGTGTGTGTGTGTGTGTGTGTTTACTTGGAGTTTGCACCCTTTGGGCCAGTCAGGGTGATGTCATCATGCTGCCATGGCAGTTCTGTGGATGCTTTCGGAGTCCAGTGAGCAAGGACAATACCAAAGAGTAAAATTAGCTCAGATAAGAGATTAGCCATCAAAACCCGGCCCATTCAGGCCCTCATTACATCAAGTTGAACACACACACACACACACACACGCGCATTGCTTCCATCTGCTATTACTCTGCAAAACTGCTAATCAGTTTCTTCAGATGTTACTTTATAATATTAAAATCAGCTTCACTCTTGATGAACCTACACAGAATGTAAATCATCGGTCAGTTAGAACACCCCCAATGCTTTCAGTTGTCTAGTGGCAGTTCAGCAATGCCTGGGAAACCCTGCTTTTCTTATTTTGCCCTTTTAGCCGTGACTTTCTTACTACAGCATCAAATTTCAAACCTACAGCTCCAAGTCTTCTCGCAGTGTTAAGCTGAGCTACATGCTGTTGTCACGTGAGCTTCCCTAAATTCCTAAAAACTCATCTTCTGAAGCTGTTGTGGATTTAAGTGTGCCAGACTGTCCTGTACTAGAACTCCGTTTTTTCCAGCTTCCAATAGTGTTAGGAAAAGCCACATTTATCTGTAAAATATTTTTTAGCAAAAACCACATTTAATTGTAATTTCTCAATTTTTTCTAATTTCACCTTTTAATTTCAGGATTTCACTTTCTCAGTCTCTCTTCCTTTACATGTTTAATTTGATGATTAAAAAAAGCTTTTGAAGTCACTGGAAACATGTGGACTGAGGCAGTGAAGTAATAATACAGGATTCTATACAAGACTCCGATTATGCAGTTCTGGCCAGAAGTCTCCTGCAGCTTCACCAAAATTACATATTTTGAAGTTTATATTTTCTGGTTAAAGTGGTTTACACTACATTCATATGTATCCTTTCTCAGAATGGTCATGTGTGGGTAGATATAGGTTCTAATGCATCTCAGAAAAATTTAATATTGTAGAAGAAAAAGTTTGTTTTATAAAAATTTTGAGACAGATTTTATATTCATTGCATGTAAAGTGACATATTTCATACTTTTTTTTTTTTACTGTTGATCAAGATGCTGTATGGCTCCTGAAAATCAAAAACCCAGAATCTCACATCACAATATTTAAATTCAGGTTTGACTAAATTACAAATCCACATTAAAATTAAATCAAATATGTCATTATAAATGTACTGAATAGAAAATACATAATAAATTCACAATTTTCAAATTTGCACTAGTAGTTGTTAGTGCCACACTATGTAGTGAGTGTTATGTCTCTTCTATTTAACGTTTGTGGTTTATGTAGTGTTTAAGATAGGAACACCACCCTTCCCATGGCATAATAGAGTTCAATTCCACAGTAGGGTCCAACACTATATCTCTGAAACGGCCACTTTACAGAAGAAGGATAAAACACTTAACTTTCAATGAGAGTCATTGTAAAAAAAATCATTTTAGATTCAAATTAAATTGAGATTTTTGCAGTGCTATTTAAAAGTCCTTAACATCTCATTTCAACTGGTTGCTTTGCATCAGTGATCTGCATTTTGACTTCATTTACTGTAATAATGAGTCATTCTGAATATGACTCTTCTCAGCCTGATTACACAGTGGATTATCAGACCCTCAACTGCAAACCCCCGTTTCAGCCTGCCAGGGAGAACCTGAGAAGGGTGAGAAGAGGAGAAACAAAGGATGAAAGGGAGAGAGAAAGACAGAAAAGGGAGTGTGAGTGTGAGTGTGTGTGTGTGTGTGTGTGTGTGTGTGCGTGCGTGCTTGTGTGTGTGTGTGTGTGTGCCCGTGCCCCCGTGGCCGTGGCCTCAGACAAAAGGCACAGTTAAACAGATGAGAAAACTGTGACAAAACTGTGTTTTAATGCGAGTCAGAATGACTCGGAAACACCAACAGGATTGCAACCACCTCTAGCTATGAAAATGCAAACCTTCATCATTCATTATGGCCTTGATCTTTTTACTGCAGATTATCTTATTCATTTCACTGCATTTGTAACCCTACAGAAATAATGCTGAATTATGGACAAAAGTAATGGGACACTTGCTCATTCATTGTTTGGTCCAAAATCAGGGATATTAAAGACTTTATCCTGATTTTGTTGGGGTAACTGTCTTTACTGTCCACTGTCTCTACTGTCCAGGAAATGCTTTCTGCTTGACTTTGGAGTGTGCTGTGAGGTTTTGATTACATGGAGCAACAAGAGCGTTAGTGAACTCAGGGTATTGGATGATCATCACCACACCTTATCCCCAACTCCCAAACACATCCCAGAAGTACTGAATTGGAGCAGCATCATTTCAGAGAACAGTTTCACTGCCCACAGCTCTGTGCTTGGGAGCTTTATACCCCTCTACCCCACACCTATTTTATTGGCACTATTCATCTAATAGGAACTAGTTAGAAGTTAAACATGCTAAGTTCTATATGATGTGAATGCATTAAAACTAAAATTATGCTGATTTTTTTTAACTTATTTTTGGCTTCTCTCTCTCAGAACCAAATGACTCAGAGCACCAATGCTCTGGAGAGTGCTGAGGAGTTGCTGGAGTTTGCAAATCATGCCTTGGATATCAAAGACGAGGAAGAATTTGCTAAGGTAGCTTCTGTGAGCTTCTCTCACTGGCTGATCTTTCACCATATAAATGAAAACAGAAGGATAGATTTGTCAGCAAGGGATTATCAAACCCTCAAAGGAATAGGTCATAGAAATATCTATTTTACACAGAAATATCCCAGACATAGCCACTCAACCAAGACATGTTTGGAGTAGGGCTGGACAATATATCAAAAATATATGTAAATTTTAGTTTTAAGGACATGCTTACAGTCCTCTTTCCAACCCTTTGAATAGCATCCAGATCTGTTCAACAGGAAGGGAACAATATGACTAACTCATCACGCAGACATACAGACAGAAATGTTCAAACTGTTCTGTTTTTATACTAACAATTTGAAAGTTATATTAGCTCCAATGTGGCACACAGAAAGGGGAGTCAGATAACAACACCTGTGTCTAGTCTTTTGATAAATTGTGCTGAGAAGTATGCATGACCTTAATGAAGTCCTTGATGCAGGTTGAGTGAAGTCTGCCCCTATATTTATGGAAAAGGTTTGTCTGTCTATTGCAGTATTTGTTAGGAACATTAGCAACATTTAAAACGAGATAAAGAGCATTTAGATACCAGACCACGTCTTTTCTGGTTGGTTATATCTGGTGATGTTAGCAAGTGGCAAACTATACATTTTATATTTTGCAAAATTATTTCTTTAAAAACACTGTGGTTTCTTGTCATTGTCCGGATCTTGAACTCACCTGATAACAAAACTGATTGTCCTTGCACAGTTCTTACTCTCTACCAAATGTTATTCTCTACCAATTAACCAGTTGTACCGGTTCCTTAATGAAAAAATGATTAATGGTTAACAAAATGCTGCATAATTCTATTGGTAATTGAAACCTTACAGATAAATTGTTAATGATTTGAAAGATTTGTAGTATCAGTGACTCCACTGATGAAAATGTCTAGCTGTCAGTTTATTTAGTGTTGGTGTGAATGTCTGTACAGTTGTGGTTGGAAGTATATGTACACTAATAAGGGGCCTGAATATTTTGCCAGTTTGGGGCTTTCAGGGTTTTTTTGATTGTTCTTTTCTGGGCAGAACAGATACAAACATCTGCAACAGAAAGAAGCAAGACGTTGGTGCACGTTTTCATTTTTCTGTTCTTCTGCAATGAACTCAAAGTCAGTTATACATGTAGGATCATAAATATACATACAGCACACTTAATATCAGTTAAATGTCCCTTTGCTAGTTATACAATGACCAGACACTTTTAGGTAACCATCAGGAGAATTCTGATTGGATATTTGACCACTCCTCTTGGCAGATTCAAATCCCACATTTTTGATGATGCTGAAGTCAGGACTCTGCTTAATGTTAGCCTGCTTTATTCATTCCACAGAGCGTGATGCATTGGCACAGCATGTTGTTCCCTTAGTATGTTGCTACCACCACCTTGCTTAACAGTTGGCACAGGGCTCTTGTGTATGAACAGTTATTCTGTCCCAGAAAAGTACAGTTCAAAACAATTCTTGAAATCCCAATGTAGCCATGACATTCTTATCCATGATGAGTGTACATTAACTTCTGACTGCAACTGTGTAGTTGTGTGTATGTGTGTGTGAGAGAAACAGGAAACAGAAAAAGGGCAGTAGATTGTGAGTGTCCAGTGCTGAGCAGTACTGCATGCTGACCCTTCACCTGCATGGCTCTACTAACGACCCCTCTTCTTCTTCTCTCTTCTTTCTCCCTCACTCTCGCTCCCTTTTTCCCCTCCAAGGCTGCCAAACAGATCAAAGATAGGTACGGTACACTCTCCACTATTCTTTAAGCACGCCTACTTTGTGTTCATGTGTGTGTGGGTGTGTGGTGTGTGTTCAAAGGGCTGTTTGCACATGCTGTCTTTTTTATTTTTAATATTTTCTATGGCTTTTGTAAAACTGACCTAGCTCTTGTCTTTTATTTAATTGTAAGTTCTAATACCGCTCACTTGTTAGGTTCCACTAATGGACAAGGTGTGAGGTTTGAAGGGTTTGTGTGTATGTGTGCATGTTTGGCTGTAGTTAGCCTCAGCGAAAGTCACCTTTTGGTCAGGGTGTGCCTGGACATGTCAGCCTGTGGCTGGTTCAGAGATGAGTTGTCTCTGTTATGTCACAGGGCAGTTATTTATGATCAAATTTTATATGCTTTAATATCACCTCTGAGTTGCATACACACGTTGTCGTGTGCTTTGGCTCGACTGCATGCTGTGCACATTGTAATGCTTCATAAGTTTCATCATGTTATGGCATAAAGAGGCTTTGCATTT
Source organism: Acestrorhynchus altus (assembly GCA_034509495.1). Taxonomy (NCBI): domain Eukaryota; kingdom Metazoa; phylum Chordata; class Actinopteri; order Characiformes; family Acestrorhynchidae; genus Acestrorhynchus; species Acestrorhynchus altus. The sequence continues at coordinate 8,911,834 of CM067511.1, read as the reverse complement.
AATCTGGTATTAATGCAATGTACAAAGGACACAATATGGTTAAATAGAGGAAATGTGTTTGGAGTAATGTTAATAACATTATAACATAAAACATATTCTACAAATTTGAACTCACTATTACTAGTAATTGTGTTTTAACAAACACATTTACCTTTAATGTCATCTGGAATTATATAGTAATATAAAGATACAGATGTCACTGGTAATTACATAGTAATGAGTGGTATTTTTATAATAAACTGAAATAGTACATGTAAGAATATTGTTGCACGTAGTTAAATATCATATATTAATTACATGACAATAGAGATACTAATATATTACTTCTGTTTTGATTTTCATCTTCTGTGACTGTATATATGAGGTACATTTGCACCTCTGAATTCAGTAAAGTATTGGCCTCCTTTCCTTCTCTCAGGGTGACAATGGCTCCAGCTTTCCGCTTGACCATGAAGCCCAAAGCCACAGACAACATGACCCATCTGATGGTGGATTTCTCCCAAGAACGGCAGCTCCTCCAGGGTCTGCGCTTTCTCCCTGGTAAGTCAGGACACTGATGGGAGAAACTGTTCTAGGGCTTCCAGTCAGAATGTGTTTTGTTTTGTTTTGTTTTTGTATCAGCACTAGTGTTTACTAGAAAATGACAGGATATTTTCCTTATAGAAGATCAGTTAGGACCTTCCTTCAGGTCCGCATATAACTATTGTTCTTGTTTATTAAATTGTACTTTTTAATAAACATCTTTTTGTCCCTTACAGTAATCAGCTTGATTGTGTTACTGTTCTTTTCAGACTGATCAAAAAGCGCTGAATAACTCATGAGAACTGCACTATAAATGGGAAGGACAAAACTGTGGTAGGCTGAATGGGTGGAGATATGTAAATTGGTTATTTCAAGGAAACATTGGTTTCAGAATGAGCTGTTTCTGTTTTTAAGTTGCTGTTTATGGACTGCTTGGAATTTTAAAACTTTAACCCTCTACATAATTGACTTAAAACTTAAAATAGGTATTTCAAATTTAGATGAAATTGGCACATTACCATTAAAGCATGACAAAACAATTATTAACTCATGGATAGTAATAACTCATGGACTTCTAAGTGTCAATGACGACCCTATTGCCAAATTATAGGAGTGGACAAAGGAGGTGAGGAGTGGCTCAGTTAAATTCCAGTTTGATTCTTCAGGAAATGAATTAATGCTTCATTTTTGATTACACCTTGATTATTTAGGTATTTCTATTTTAAATACTCATTTTTAATTTATTTTTATTTTATTTGATTCTGACTTTCAAAAATCAACTTCTGATTCCACACCTTCTAATCACATCATCTTTGTAATGGTTTCATGGATTCCCCATATGTGTTTGCCTCATTATCACTCTTCTATGGACTGGTTCCATCCTCTGTACTGCATGTTTGCTGAGAACTTGCACAGAGGACTCATTGAGAATCTCCTCAGGTTATTTCAATGCAGCGTAATGCTGTCAGAAAGCATAAACCCATAGCAGGAAGAAGCGTGTGTGAGGAAGACGATGAACGATGAATCGGAGTCTCTATGGGCATGGCCAGTCCTTTGGAATGAAGAGTAAACGAGGTGTTGTGACAGATCTGGAGTGACTTTTGCAGTAGTAGTGCTTTGAAGTGGAGACTGTGGTCCTGAAACCTTAAGACAGAGGTGAAGTGGAGAGGAGAGAGTAAGAGGGAAAAGTCTGATGTTTATACAGTTACGGTCATAATTATTCAAACCCCACTGCAAATTGTATTTTGAAATTCAAGAGCTTAATTAGTTGTGCTTGAGATAAAACACATGAAGTACCTGGTCTTGCTAGGAGTCTTTTATGCATATTATGAGAGGATGATATATAAGATAGCAAAGGCACTGATTGTTCCGAAGGATAGAGCTGGAATCATACACTAATTCAGAAGATCAAAGTTAAAGGAATACTGGCTGCACTATTATGGTGACCCAAAGCAAGGAAATGTCGGCATCGGTATGCTCAAAAGCAAGTAAACAAACCACAGAATCTTTGCTCTTAGGTTCTGTGGCGTGATGATCATTTTGGGCCTATTGCTCAGCAGTATGTCTGGAGGAGGAAGAATAAAGCTTACTCTGAAAAGAACACTCTGTCTATAATAAAGCATTGCAGTAGCTCGATAATTCTCTGGGGCTGCTTTGCTTCCACTGACAGTAGAACCCTGCAGAATGTAGAGGACAAGATGGATTCAGTCAGGTATCATATAAGCAGTTCACCCTGCGCTTCTGCACCTTGTTCTCCAAAATGTCTTTTTTAACTTTCATGTGTTTTCAAAATGCACAAGGCTGGTTTAAATGTGCATTTGAAAATGTTTTTCGGATTTTGTGATGAGACACAGGAAAGCTTTTCTTTTGATGTTCCATGAACAACTTATTTGTGCAGGTGTCCAGAGCCAACGTCTTTTGCATTCAAATTGGGCCTTTAATTTTGAAATAAAGACCTCAACTTGACCTACCTTGTTAACAGCATTTTCCTGTTTAGGAAATCAGGAAACTGCTGATATATTTTATAGCATGCTTTTGGGAAGTCAAGTGTAAACTACATTTGTATGCAGAAAGAGTATGTTTATATGTTGTTTTGTTTTTTTTGAGTGTGCGAGAATAAATATCTCCACATCAGTTGGGTTTCTAAGTAAGGCCCCGTGAGGCAGTGAGGCATGCAGGTCTACAGATGCCCGAAGCCTGGCACGACACATGCATCTAAAAATACACTAAACCTTACACACACACTCCTCTAACCCTAACTAGCCCAACACTACACACGGCTGTGTCATTTATTCAGATTTGGCGCTGATTACAGTGTAGTACTAGTGCCACTGCTTCTCAAATTGAGTCGGTACTTGAGTACTTCCATTGCTGTAGATTCTACTCTGAAGCCCCTGCACACTATGATGATGCATTACCACGGAACTGTATTTACATTCCTTTACACCATTACTGGTAATCCAGCGCTGTACTACTACAGTGTGACCAAATGTTTGTGGACACCCTTTCTGAATAATGCATTCCGCTCCTTTAAGTTGCAAATACAGCTTGTCTAGTCCCTGTAGAGAAGTACTGCCAATAGAATTGGACCTTCTAGAGCAGATAAACATGAACCTATATGCACCATGTCCACTGCCATGCAGACTAGAGGAGTATTAAGCCACCCAGCATTGAGTTGTGGAGCAGTGGAACTGTGTTCTCAGTGATGGTGGAATGATTGTTCGACATCCAATACTTTTTGGACGAGTCATGGAGTTGGGGATGATCCAATATCCTGACCTTATTAACACTCATGCCACTGAATCCAATTGAATCCTCATTGTAAAGTTCTAAAATCAGGTGGCCTTCCATGGACAGTTGAGACTAAAAGCAGTTTTAAAACACTTTTTTACCTTCACTTTTGGGTGAAACAATAATGAGCAGGTCTGCTTTTGTCCATGTAGTGTAAAACATTGAGCCATTTCCATCTTCCAGAGCACTTTGGAGTGTAGGAAGACTCAGCACATTTGTTCTCTTTTTTTTCCCCTCTTTATTTTTCTCTCTTGCCCTGAGACAGTGCTGCTGCTCACTGAGGCGTACAGCATTTCCTCATCTTCAGAAATCTCTCCTGCCCTCAGTCAGAAGCCCAGATGAGGCTTTACTTCAGTGTTTTTATACTGACTGCCTTTCAGTCTCAGTGACCTGGCAGGGTCTTGTCCTGAACTGAATTCAGAAATGTGAGACTGATAGGCAGCCCCTGTCTCGGAGCAGGGCTGGAGTGGGGAGTAGAGTTGCAGCCATGTCCAGCCAGTACTGGAGGAAATGGAGCTCAAATGTCTTCTGTTATTTGTGCCATGTGGAGAAGTATCCGACATATGATTTGGAAGGTTGGAGGGACTTCACATGTGACCCATCATCAGTTTTTTAAACACATTTAAGCAGATTTTATGATTTTATATCTTTGCCTTTTTATTTGGCAAGCTGTTATTTGTCTTTTTATATATAAATGTAATTTATAAGATTTATCTGGCAGGGGACGTGTGGTACCATGATCACAAATGTGGTTCACTCAGGGCAAGGCTCATGGATTGCATAATTTCTGGTAGTGGAGGACTTCATTCATGCTTCCCCTGATATTGTTTGGGACAGCCGTGAGCTAAAGAGTAGAGAGGCTTGCTTGGGTTCTTTGCTCGAGTGCTGCATTAGCTGCCACAGACAGGTTAAATGTGGAAGTTGAATTCTGTTTGATCCAGTGTTATTCTAATCCTAATCTAGACCATTATTTGTTATAAAAACATGTAGTTAAAATTAGACTTCAGTACTATGTACTAACTGCCTCTAATTTGTTACTACTCAAGGAATTGCCCGCTTGCCTAAAGTAGCAGATACGCTGCTGTCAATCAATGACTGTGTCTGGATCTTCACTCTGCTAAACCCCTGAGTAAACCAGGCCTAATTACTGCAATGGATGGATGCAAAAAGGAACAGCTGTGTCCAATGACCCCAAAGGACCACTTTACATCATGCTTTGATAGAATTTCTCTTATTACGACAACCTAGAACACGCTTCCTTCTTAAGGGGTTAGTTACACTGCGCTATGACATGAATCCATGTGGCTTATGTTTGTGTAACATAGCAGTGGTTATCAGATCTGTTTTTTGCAGGTGTTTTGGGACATGTACTGATCTGAGTCCTATCTAAAGCCATTAGGGCACTTAGAAAAGACACTAGGGAAGGGTTGATTTGTTTGGAACTCATTCGTGTATTGGTTTAAAATGAGGAAAAAAAACTCATCATGCCTAAAACAATCAACCAGAAAAAGCACAATAGCAGTTCTTGGAGATTTTCTTTGGAAGGATGAACCCTCTTAACTTTAATTGGAATTCAGTCTAAAAAGATTTTATTCAAGGTAATTTTGGAGTGTTTCTGTTGGTCCATTCATCATGAAATGTTGATACAAGTTTAAGCTGTTTAAGCTGTTTAAGCTTCATTGAATTTCTGTTATATGTTTATGTATTCTTTTATATAATGTATCTGTTTTTTATCTGTCTTGGTTTTTGTCTATGGTTTTGTGTATGAGACTGTTCTCAAATTATATACACTGCAAGATGTACTGTGACCAATCAAATTTGATTGGATTTGAATTTTAAATGGAGTTTTTAAGTAAATGATAGTAAATGATTTTTTTCTTGAACTGTAAGATATTACATTTCATAATAGTTGACTTCAAATTTAAAACAGCATAGAATACATACATTCCAAGTTAATATACCTACAAGTTAATGAAATTAAGTGTAAAAATTAAAGAAACATTTGAATCCAATACCATATTTGATCATATCTACCTAGTCATGATTTATTCTCCCCTACAATTAAACGATTAATGATTGTTAATTTCTACTCCAGTTACTATCATAATATCACTTCAGAATGAATGGGTGGGGCTGGAAGAATTAGCATATGTAAATATTCATGGATGTGACATCAACTGTGATGCCCTCTTTTCCAATTAGTATCCTTTTTTATAAACTGGTAACATTTTGTTCATAAAAGTAATATTTTTCAGTTCCCAGAGCCCCAGAAATTGAGGTGCAGGACTGCATAGTGGTGGACAATGCTGTGACCGTGGTGTGGAGGATGCCGGTGGAGGACAGTAAGATTGACCACTACATACTAGAGTACAGAAAGACCAATCACGAAGGTCTGCCGAGGGTTAAAGATGAACGCTGCTGGGAGGTGGTGGACAATATCAAGAACACAGAGTACACACTGACAGGTACTGTAAAAGTGATGTGCATGAGTCCCCACATTAACAATCAATATATGCAGGTATATTTATGATGGTTAGTGATACAGTATGTTGTTGTCACGATGTGAAAAATGTTGCACTCACTGAGTTTAGTTTGATTTTCTAGGGTTAAAGTTTGATTCCAAGTTCATGAACTTCCGGGCGCGGGCGTGTAACAAAGCTGCTGCTGGAGATTACTCCGATCCTGTCACTTTAGAAACCAGAGGTAAACACAGTGTTGTTTCTTCAGCTGTTCTAAAATCCTGAATTTGTTGGAGTATCTGTCTCTACTGTCCAGGGAAGGCATTCTAGGGTATGAAGCATCGCTGTGAGGATTTGATTGCTTCAGTGAAGAAAGCATTAGTGGGGTCAGAGGATCACCAACTTACCTCTTCCACAACTCCCCCACTCTTCTTAGAGGTTTTAGAAGAAACACCATCATTCTATAGAACATACTTCCACTGCTCCACAGCTTGGTTCCTGAGGGCTTTATAACTATCTAACCCACACTTTCATTAGGCAATGTAACAATGGGTTTATTTTTATCTATTCCTATTCTGTCCTATTCTATTCCTTGATGTCAAGTTTGAGATAAATATGGGCTAAGATGCAATCAAATACTCATACCAGTGCTCCAAAATCGAATAGAAAGCCTATCCCTGGACAACAAAACAGGATTCAACCCTTTAATACCCTTGATTTCGGATGAAAGTATGAATTCACTTTTACATTTATGCCGTTTAGTTGGTGCTCTTATCCAGAGCGACTTTCAAGGTTACTCATACAGAAGTGGGTCAGAGTAGTGTTAGGAGCCTTGCCTAAGGACACTTATTGCTGTAGCACAGAATAGTTACCCAGACTGGGAATCAAACCCCAGACTCCCACATGGTGTGGTGGCTTGCTGGTGGTGATGTGTGTTGCACCACGCCGACCACTAATGAATGATCAGGTGGCCCAATAATTTTGTCCATATAGTGCAAATGTATTGAATTGTTAACCTGTATATTGTCTCCTTTCTTTCCATGAAGAAACATAATAAATTGCAGAGTAGTAGTTTAACACTAGATAAGCTGACCCACCCTGATAAGATGACCAAGTTCACAAGCACATCCCTGTTAGTGGCCTCACCTAACTAGTTGTGTAGAAATCAATGGTGTCAGGAAGACTGGAGTCAAATCAGTACAGATTTGATCTGTTGTTGCTTAAAGCCACGTATATTGTGAATAATTTGCTCTTGAGCAAAGAACTCACATGCATCACACTTTCTCTGTTTTCTGCCAGCCTTCAATTTTGACTTTGACTCCTCATCCTCCCACCTGAACCTCAAGGTGGAGGAGTGCAATGTGGAGTGGGACCCTCAGGGAGGGAAAGGCCTGGATAGTAAGGTCAAAGGAAAGGAGAACAAGGGCAGGTATGAACCTGCATACACATTCCTCACACTATCTATTATTTCTGTTATTAAAATTCTACCCTGAAAAGGTTATGGTGTAGGTTTGGAAACCCCAACCCTAATCTAGTTCTGCCTCATGAGGGGTCCTGAGAGCAGAAGCTGGCCAATAATGGATAAGGCAGAAGGCAATTGACAATTTGTGGAGCAATAGATGAGTTGCAGTCTGCAATTATACAATTATCAGTTCCCAGATTAGTGGAAGAACGTGGCCTATTAATGCCCACAGTACATTTTGGTAACACTTAAAACTTGAATTAAGTGTGACAAGTGCTCTGCAGTTTTTGTTGCTTTTTACTTAGCAAATGATTGATTACTGATTACCCAGCAATTAGTAATAAGCAAAGGACTACACTGGCTGTGACCGAAATGGATCTCTTTTAATGCTTTAAGGCTCTAATGAGTATTCGGAAGTGGAATTATATGTGAGGGCCCTGTAATCATCCACAGTTCACTGGTAATTTATGGTGAACATTGCCGCTCACTACATGAGCTGAAAATGGGCCAGAATGCAACTGAGAGTCTCACTACTAAGCAACATAGTGGAACAAATAAATAGGGTTCCATTTGAGTCACAGCCATTTAGTTGTTCATTCAGTACATGTCTATTAACTGCTGTCCCTGGGGGACACCCACACGGGCACAGGGAGAAACTCCACCTAGACTTGAACCAAACACTCTGGTACTAGGAGTCAGACGTGCTACCCACCAAGCCTGTGCTGCTTATTTACCACCCACAGACTTGCAGCATAGCCTAATACAGATTTCATCATTACTGTTTACTAGCTGAAGTGATTGTAGTAGAGTCTGCTAGGTTATCTTTTAGCGTAGCACATGGTGAGTCCATGTGGGAGGGTTCATGTAGGCAGGGTTTTAAACAGACTTGGGAATGTAAATATGACCAGACTGTCATGTAACAGTTCTGGGGTTTGGGAATACAGTGTTTTACAGTACTGTTTTACTTGTACATTTCAAGGCATTTGAAGTAGGACACAGCAGTGTTTGAGGTTCACAGTTTGTCACTTCTCTGCACTTAACTTTCATTATTCAACTATCCAATGATAAATACAGGTTCCATTCTTAATATTGGGTTTTCATTGACTTATTTATAGGATTTTCATTGTGAACCTTAATATTAAGTGTCTCCCACTATGGCTGATTTGCTATGCTCCACTAAGCCTGTTATCTTACATGTTTTGCACATAACTGCTTTGCTGTTGGGAGTCAGTTGATGATAAAGGTGTTTCTCATGCATTGTCACTGAACTAAGACTACATAATACAGAAGCTGTAATGTTTACTTTGACTCCGGCCCTGACGAACAGATTTGTGAGGATTCCAGGTCTTTATGTGGGATGTGGGGTGTTGCATTACTGGATCAACTGAGAAGCTCGTGATTTATTAAGGACCCAGACTGCAGTTGCAGGTTTCTCTCATCAACCTCAATGTTTGTTGCTCACATCTAAAGGAAGGAAAACACACACTTTATTTTCACAACTGGTCCTTTTGGCACATTTGAATCAAACACTACCATTCAGATGTTTGGGATCATTTGTGTCAGGGTGGTGTGCTGAACAGACGAAGACTAGGGAAGCCGAGGTAAACACTGGGGTTGTGGATTCATTGAAGATATAAAAACAAAATACAAAAGTAAAGGATCTCATGAACAAACACTAAACAAAATGCAAGGTTATCAAACCAACCAACTGGAAGACTATTACAAGGACAAACACAACAAGAACATCTACAAGGACTGACATCAACAAGCTTCAACAAGGACTGTCAAAGACAGGCTGAGACAAAGGGTCTTAAATACAACACAACATTGACCACACCTGGGACATGATAACGAAGGGGCAGGGTTACAAATGAGACACAGCTGGGAATGGGGCGGAGGAAGGGGCGGAGGGGGACAAAACAAACACAAACCATGTTCTTAAGAACACATGGAGAGAAACAACAGCAAGTCAGGTGAACATTTGTTTTATATTCTTGAAAATGTGTGATTCCAAACATTTGACTGTAGTGTAGTGGTTGAATGTGTGGATGTTTAATCCTACATCACACACACACTTGTGCCTTTCCTTCTGTTACAACACTCTTTTATAGCTTTCATCTTTCATTTGTTATCCTTTCTTGTTCATTGACAGCGCACACCTCACTAATCTGAAGAACATGACAAGGTGACCCTGAGCTTGTGAGAAGTGGGATTTGACCTGTACTAAGTGTTCTAGACTCCCACTGCTTCTTCTATTGCTTTAGCAGCAGCAGACCCTCCCTGCAATCTTCCTCAGAGGAGTGTTTTATGAAAAGGATTACTGGGTTGGCCGGATAACTTAAAATTTTTAAGTCTCATTAAACTTCATGCACCCCTACATTTCAGTTTTTTTGAGCTAATGTTTCAAAAGCCCCATATCATTTAAAACTGAATAACAATATTTTTTGCTAATTCTTTCTAGTTCACTGCTACTAAAGTAGATGAATCTAATTTCAACAGTATAAGATCTGAAAACAAAAGTAATCAGGAAGAATGTAGGCCGTTAAATGAGATCTGGTAGATCAAGGCAACTGGTAAGACGGGCAAAGCAAAATCCCCATGATACCTGCAGGAAGGTTTTGCTGAAGTGGTGGTCTACTGTTTAACTGTTCAGTATTGCTTGCCCAAAATAAAAGCTGGAAACCATTATAAGAAGGATACCTTAGCTGGGACCTTGTTACAAAAACATTCCCAACACCTGCTGTGGACTGATGAAGTTAAATGGAACTCTTTGGCTGCAATCAGGAATTAATGTTTATGGTGCTTTTCCAGTGCATGGCTCCTACTCTACTATATGCTGTCTGGGTTGCTGTCTTATTGTAAATCTCCCAGTTGAATTGTTTGTTCCTAGCAAACTCATATCAAAGTCCAAGCAGACTTACATTAACCTTGTGATATTGTTTCTTTGTAAAAGGATTTATTCTTGCTGGACATTTAGGGGAAAAAAGAACACTGAAGTAATAAAAACACACTTCTAGTTTAAACCTTTGAATGAAGCATTATCAATGAATTTTAAACGTTTAAAATCAATTCAGGAAAAGATTTGATCGATTGGAAGGTTGTTTGGCTAACCCTGTAAATCTGAATCATAAAATACCAAGTGGCAGTAGATGCAGTAAATGTAATAAATACATACAGTGCAGACTGATGTGTGCTGTGCTGAGTGTGTGTGTGTGTGTGTGTGTATATGTGTGTGTGTGCTGAATCTGACTGAAACAGTCATTTATAGATGGAGAGCTTCTTTAATTACTCTTAAAATTCATTACTATGAACAAACTTTTTAGAATGGTTTATCTTCTGCATGCCCCCATCTATAACTGAACTTTATATCTAACTCTCTCTCCTGGATCAAGGTTGCTCTTTCACACTTTGCTCTCTTCTAAAGAAATGGTGGCAAAGCAGTTATCATGATCAGCAGTAGGTAGTTAGTCAGTTTCACGATGCTAATTACAATTTTAAACTGCTCTTATCTTTTTCCATGCCTGCATCTTTGATTTTGGTGAGTAACCAGTGTATTAAGAAGGGAGTTATTTTTTATTTTTCATCAGTCATTCAGTTGTAGAAACCATGCTCACTAGGGGTGTAAATATCTGAATAGATTCGATTGAGTTTCAAAGAATTATAAAATCTGAAATGTCTGATAATTCAGTTAAACCATTTAGTTCTTAACCACATTCATAGATTTGATTATAGGAACTTATTTAACACTACACTAACTTTGTCTTTGTTTATAACTTTGTTTTATAAAATAGTACTATATTTTGTTATAATTATGATTGTCCAATTATAAATGGGTCATTCTGCAAAACAGGCGCCATTTCCACATTGCAATTTTCTAAATCTAGAAGAGCTCACACAAAAATCCTGAAATATGTTCATCCTCAAAAAAAACATCAAACTAAATTTGTAATGGTGATAAAGTCTCATTTGGGTGGTTGGATTGAGATTGATGGACCATATTTAACCTGACCAAAGAAAAGAAAGTGTGATGGAGAAATAAAGTCAAATCATAAAAATTGACAATTTCTTTTGAATAAATGTATCTTATGCAGACAAGGAAATCTATATTTGTGGGGGAAAAATGAGTATGATTAAACATATACATTTATTTTGTGATATTTTAGATGCAGATATCATAATGGTCAATAAAGACATGTGGAAATGGCCTTGTATTAATTTAAAATGATTAAGAATGGTATGTTACCCTGTAAGAAATAGAGATTTCTCGTATATCATGTTAAAAATTAAAACTTGAATTAACCTTTAGATTAATACTTGATTTTTACACCCCTAGTTTTCTCATATTCACAATCTTCATCAGTAGCCGTCATCCTGTGTTCCACTGTTATGATAACACAACAGTTGCAGATCTGTCTTATGTAATGGCTGAGCACTGGGTTTCCAGTGCTGAGAGATTTGACCCCGCTCCATATGACTCTGTGGTTTAGGATGCCCCATGTGGGCGTGGTCTGCATGACAATTGGCAGAGCCTCCTTTGTGTTTTTTTAAGCCTTCATTCATTCACCAGCTGCTTCCCTATCAGCCTGTGTGCGTTCCACATGGCTGACGAAGGAGGGGCCGATCGTCGCTTCGCTTTGACATCTGTCATTGCACAAAGGCCCAGAATTCCCCACAGTACTCTAAAATCACTTAACCAGGTCCTCGCATAAGGGATTATATTACTGGCTGGGTAATGATGAGCCTCTTTGCTTCGAAAGACATTTGAACATGTTAAAATGTTACCACACCAACATACATTACATTCCGCTACATTCCCATCATCCTTGTTTCGTTACTCTGGGATATGCAACTATGCCACGACTTAAACCATGTCAAAATGTTAAGTGATCTCAAACAGACTTAATAATGAGGTTGCTAGATAAAAATAAATGCAAATACGAAGTTGCTTCTGCTGTTTTAGCTATGCTACTTTCCTTTCACCCTTATTATAGATGACAGCATGTCATACTTTAACATCTCAACTCTACTCACAAGATCAAAGATTTTGATAATATAATTAGAACATTATAATGAATATCTTTATATTTTGTTTTTAAGAAACATTGTATCCACTGTTGCTACTCTGGGCTCACTTTGCTAACTTTGGTTAAGCGGGCAGACAATGCTCTTGAGAACTGCTTAACACTTTGTAACCCAAGTCATATTTGAAAATCCTGTAATATTACTGTACCACCTCAGTCCACATGATTTCACTTTCAGTGCCAATTCTCTATCTCTCAGCTTGCCCAGAAATGCAAATAAGCTTGTTCTTCTTGAGGGGAGTCTTAAAGATCAAATTATACTTCCTAGCTCTAGGGGTAGCCCACAAGCAATGACGAATTATGTGTTTTTACAAAATTCTTAAAAAAAACACTGTAGATAAAAATATTTTTTATTAGAAATTTTATACATCAATATATACTATTTCAAATCACATTCACTTAAATATTTTTTAATTAGGCAAGTCTGTTTGAGATTGAATGAAGCCAGATTTGGTTTAATTTAATTTAAAGTATGAGCTTTCATTGCTTTTTAGCAATATTAGCCTCATATATAGGAAATTTTTGCTAACATATGATGATTCATGGACTCCTGGATTGGAATTTTTCCCCTCAGATAACCAGAATCCAGCACAATTCAGGGAAAATCTAGACGCCTGGCTAGCTCTGATACATAGCTAAAGCTCATACTTCCATCCCTGATGCAGGTGGTTTATCTGTGCTTAAGATTTTGAACTGCATTTCCATGTAGGCATACATTTCATTGCTTTCTTTCTAACATCCATTACAGCTGCTTCATTTCAGTTTTGGTCTAATCGATCATCACTGTCTTGTCCTGTGGATGTCTCAGGTGCTGTGACTAACCAGTGTGATGTTTTATGTAAACTAAAAATGACCTGTCACCATTTCTTTCTTGTCTTCTCCACTGCTTGTGTTTTCCTTCTCTCTGGTGGCTCTTTGAGCATTGTGTGTTTGCTGTTGAGTAAGCATGGGATTAATCCATGGATTAATCAGTAATGTAATGTAATGTAGAAGTCATGAACTGTAGCAGGGTGTGTGAACTGTAAGTTGTGGAGTTGTTGGTGTGAAGGCTTATTGTGTTTTTACTGTCTTGGGACTCACAGAAGTGGAACTCCGTCTCCGAAAAGAGGCTCAACTACCCGTTCACCAGCTCCAAGGGGAGGCAGAGACCGCTTTACAGGAGAATCCTACACAGTACTGGGTACAGGAACAGACCACGCATATTTACCTTTTTACAGTTGGTAGCATGTCCCAATCATAACAAAATCACTAATCTATCATTGAGTGTTTTGGTTAGTCATAAATATCTGAAGGTAACAGGATAGCAATTAGTCATTGTGGCATTCAGAAAGACCATGACAATTTCCCAGGCATCAAACAATGCAATCAACAATAAAGTTGATAATAAAGAGAGCAATAAAGTTCTCTTGACTAAGTTATTGTTATTCTATTCTATAAATGTTTTATTTAATTAAGATTTATTATTCATTATTTATTCAAATGTAAATACATTACATATCATTATATATAAATAATATATATGTGTGAAATTTTGCCTATAGTATATGGATTGACGTGTTTAAATGTTACATTGTAAGTATATATTAGTTTGGGACTAACATACATCATTACATCAGATCAGAACAGTATTATAAAATAATATAATGATGTTGAATGTTGTAATAAACTGAAATTGGAACAGTACTGATAACTGTATTGAATCAGTTCACCACTGTCTTGCATAGAATAAAAGGCAACACTGTATTTTACATTTTTTTAAAAATAGGTCTTATTACTAATAAAAATAATTCATACTTATTACTATATTATTCACCTATAATAAGTTTATTAGTTGTAAAAGAAATAAAATGTTGTCACCATGTTATGCTAAATTTTAAGTAGAACCTGTAATTATCTAGATCCTACATTGGCAAATTGCTGTCTCACTAATAACATGTAAATGTAAGTAATAATTCATGACCAGTGATTTGCATATTAGGCTCTTAAAAATGTTTAATAATAATTACATTATTAGTGATTTTCACAGAAAAGACCTTTTATTACATATTAATTAGACTTTCACAGTTTAAACTTTTGAACAATTAAAAATAAATATTTTATGTGTGTTCAGGTGACACCAATATTGACTCCGGACAGCACTACTGGGAGGTGAAGGCCCTAAAAGACTGTAAGTCCTATAGTGTTGGCGTGGCCTACAAGAACCTTGGCAAGTTTGACCAGCTGGGCAAGACCAACACCACCTGGTGCATCCACATAAACAACTGGCTCCAGAACTCCTTCGCGGCCAAACACAACAACAAGGCCAAGAGCCTGGATATGCCAGTACCGGAGAGGATAGGTCTCTACTGTGACTTTGATGGAGGTATGACCAAATCGATTTGTTGACCTTAAGAACCACATGCTTTATATAGGATCAAGCTCCATCATACATAGGAGTCTTTACAGTACTGTACAGTGTTAAACCTGTCTTGATAGTATTTTCAAACAAGTCTTCCAATCATTCTCTTAGATGGGATAAGTAATCTTCGTAATTTCCTCAAATTCTCTGAGAAAACACAAATTCATTCAAATTTGGTTTGTTCAAATTGGATTACAGTAACTCTACAAACATTACTTACAGTGGCGTTTCTGAACCAATGGGCCAGGGACCACCAGTGGGCCATGAAGCACTCTCTAGTGAGGCCCATCCTCAGGGGGTGGCAGTAATCAGTAGTGGGCCTCTAAACTGGACACATTGCAAATTCATAATTCCATTTATTTTAGTTTACAGTGAAGATACTTACATACTGGATTAAAATCACTATAGTTAATACATTTTCCCAGGTAACACCAGCTCAAACTGAGCTATACAGGTCTAAAACAGGTCTTGCTGCTGAAAGAGACCATTAACACTGTCTGTTCAAGTATTCCATATGTAATACATGCACTACTAATACTCTGACGTTATTTGAGTAGTAGAGTGTCTTACAGGAAATTCTATAGCTTACCCTAAGCGCCTTTCTCTCTGTTCTTCACCCTACTGCGAGCTACTGGACACCTGTGGATCAAATGTCCTGCAGATCCATTGACCAGACTACAGTATAGAGAAATACCAACAAGCTCTTTATCTGCTTTGTAAAGCAGTGCTCTTTTTATCTCTTGGTTCAGCTGGTTGACTGCATCATATATTTTGTGATTAATCTACTATCATTTGTCTTCTTTCTGTTCTTTTCGTTCAGGTCAGCTTTCATTCTACAACGCAGAAAGCAAACAGCTGCTTCACACATTCAAGACAAAGTTCACTCAGGCTGTCGTGCCAGCCTTTATGGTGAGAGAAGCCTAAACAAAATTCAGAGTTTCCTTTTCAGCCACAGTATCACTTCATTTTGTTGATATTGCTGATTATGCAATCAGCACAGGTCTGGTAGAATAAAATCATCCATTAGAGGCAATAATTACATCGCAACAATTAAATCACTCAACACTTGTGGACACTTTTGGGAATTTTTGCTGTTGCACTGCCAGACAGAGAGTATGTTAGTTTAAATAAAGTTAGCACATTATTGCACTTTTTATATTTGTGGTTTTGATTTTACTACAAAGTGCCATCTCAGAAGTTTGGTAGAGGTGTACATTTCCAAAATTGTGGGATCTTTAAAAATGCTGATTTGTCCAATGCATACACTTGGATAGTTATTTAGTGGATAGTTAACGGCTGATGTAATTCAAAACTTAATAAGCACTGATTGTAAATACTTGTGATTATGTTAATTACTTGTAATTACCGAATACACATGGATAGTTGGAAATTAGCTACGTGCTAATGGACTTGGTAAAATGTGATTAAAATAATTGATTAATTATTTGTAGTTGCATTCATTACTTGTAATTACAGTAATTGTAATTACTGCACATACCTTGATAGCCATAGACTAAAGTACTTGTGCTGGAATAAAGTCCTACAAAACTAAAATGTAAAATATGGTGAAAATAAATGACTAAGTACTTATTGTAATTACATTGGTCACCTGCAATTACTACATACACTTGAATAGTTAAAGTTAATGGATAGTTAGTGGACAGGCAAATGTACTTATTTTGGAGTTTGTCACATATTATGTCATACACAGTACAACTAACAGCTCTGATAACTGCCTGCTCACAAGACAAAAGGCGTAATACACTGTTCAAAGGGGTAAATTGTGCTCAAAATAATTGAAAAGTAAGTACTTGTAAGTAATTATTTGTTATATTAGCTACATTTAATTGCAGTAGTTTAAACCTACCAATTACCAATAAATTACTGGTTGTCATGAAATTGGAGCTCAATGTTTCAATATGGCACCGTGCAGAAACCATAAGGTCAGGCTATATGTAGCTGTGTAAAATTAAATCTGACCCAGTTGTCCACGCACCAGTCTGACGCATGCCACAAGTGGAAAGACGTGCATTTGGTATTAGCAGCTCCATTGAGTCCAGAAGAGGGAGAGTAAACTAGGAAAAGTTCATGTGGAAAGATCAGTGCTTCTTAAAATTCTCATTTGGGAGCCTATAGATCAATGCGTACAATGTCACCAAGAGATTCAGTTCACTTCTGGTGGGATTGTGTTTTTACAACTGTCTGTATAAAAAAGGGCATTCATCATTAGAGCATTATTTTCTCACTGTATATCAGGATTGCACTGTCCACATAATCTACCAGAATTTCCCACACTGTACTGAAATAAAGACAATTAAAGTGAGTAAATATTATTAAAATGTCAAAATGTATCATTCATCCATAAAGATTGTGTGTGTGTGTGTGTGTGTGTGTGTGTGTGTGTGTGTGTGTGTGTGTGTGTGTGTGTGTGTGTGTGTGTGTGTTGGTTATGAGAGTTGGTTGAGTAGTGAGTTGGTTGGTTGTTGAGTTGGTTGGTTAGACAATGGGTTGTTGAGTTGGTTGATGGATTGATTGGTGGATTGTTGAGGAATTTGATTGGGTTAGTAATCAAATTAGTGTATTGGTTGGTTAGTGAGTGGGTTGTTGAGTTGTTTAGGTTGTGGGTTAATTGGTTAGTGAGTTGATTAGTTAGTAATCAGTTGGTTTTTGAGTTGATTGATCAGTTTAGTTGGTTAGTTGTTATGTAGGATGTTTGGTTCATGTTTTTTGACTTGGCTGGTTGGTTAATGGGTTGGTTAATGGCTTGATTTGGTTAGGTGGTGTGTTTGAGTTCATTGGTTGGTGAGTTAGTTGGTGTGTTGTTTGTTGGGTTGTTATTTGATTGTTTAGTTGACTGGTCCATGAGGTGCTTCACAACCAAAAAAATTGGGCACAAAAACAAGCTCTGATGTGGAATTTAAAATTTTAATTTCTCCATTTGATTATAGTTTGTGACTCTGTTGCACTGAAGTATGAGCAGTTACAATTAAGTTCAGTACAGCACAAGAGCATCCTGTCTTAACACTTAACATCAGCCAACATCACTCTTGATCTCTGTCTCAAAGTGATGGAATATTTAGGAATGTTGTCTTTTTGTGCATTCTGCAGGTGTGGTGCGGTGGCCTCAGCCTGTCAACTGGTTTGCAGGTACCCAGTGCAGTTAGAAGCTTCCAGAAGACCGAAAACGGGCTGGCCGGATCGAACAGCAGTCTGAACAGCATGGCACACTAGCAGTGCAAAGAACAAAAACAAACTGCTGTGCTTCAAAGCCACCCAGCGCGTGCTGATTTAGGACCAGCTTCCCTGGTGTAACCTCCAGAAACAGCCCATAAACCAACACTCTGCTCCCTGCTTCCAGAAATGCACTTCCTAAGGAATATGTCATCCCGGAATGGAATACTGTGAGGGGTCATATGAAGTCCTGGACTGGCAGGAGCCAGGAGCCAGAAAAAAACACACTTTTCCGCCTTCGTCTGCTCCAGTGAAAATGATATCTGTTGTTATATGGTGGTGGGATATTCCCAAAATAATTATTTTTGTGTGTGTGTGTTTGTGTGTGGAGGGGCAGTATTCAAGGAGAAATGCCTCTTTTTTCTGTCTCTTGTTAACATGTTTGCACCAGAACTGCTAGTGGCTTTATCAGGGAATAGTCGAGTGCACTTTTTCCTTACTAATTTTAGGTTGAATTTGTTCTGATTTTGTTCTGATTTACTCCAAAACTGAAAACTGTCCTTCATTGTTTATGATTTATTGTAATATTTTGTTGAAAATTTGTTGTTTTGTTTAGTGTGTGCGTGTGTGTGTGTGTGTGTGTGTGTGTGTGTGTGTGTGTGTGTGTGTGTGTGTGTGTGTGTGGGTGTGTGTGTGGGTGTGTATGGCCTATGAGTGTGACTATGTCTGGTCAGGGTATTTTTATTCCACTTTATATTCTGCTCTTAAAAAAATAAAGGTGCTGCAAAAGGTTCTTAAAGCAATGTTTTAACAGACCCACATTTGGTTCTATTAAGTAAGAACTATGTTATAATGATGAGTGTGTGTACAACACCTTTAAATGGTTGCTTACCCTCACACATCTGAATTACAGAAATGCTTTTTACGGAACCAAAAATGGTTCTTCATGGCAGGGATGTCCAATCTAGACCTTTGGCTGCAGGTTTTCATTCCAAGCCAGCTTAAGCACACCTGATTCTACTTGTTTAATCAGTTGGTCTCAGTCTTCAGTTAAGCTCCTGCTTTGTTGGATCAAAATCCTGCAGCCACACTGGCCCTTTACAAATAAAATTGGACACCCTTCTTCTATGGCATTGTCCCAAAACCATTTGCAGCACCTGTATTTTATTAGTGTGTCTAATAACTGTAATTACACATACACAGTCTGTGAAACAATCACTACTGATGTTGTTGCTGTTGCAGTAGTACAGCTTTTATAATTGTGTACAAATTTCAGTTGTTTTGACTTCCCATCTAATTACACATGTATAACCACATAAGATACACTTGTGTATTTACACGAGTGAAAACTAAAGTTGATGCACAATGTAAGCTGTACTGTTGTCATACTTTTGTAACATTAAATCACCAGTAGTTACATTGTTGTCACATCGATTATATGTGTAATTTCATGTTATTAAAGATGCTAAATATAAAGTGGGGCCTATATGTTTTCTTGAACTCTCAACATCCTTTTCACCTTTCGAAATAAGAACCCTGTAGTTTTTACTACGGTATGTGAAGTGGTACGGTGTGTGAATATGACTGGGAAATGTTTTTTTGCACGATGTAAACAATTTCAATGCTGCTTCTTTAGTCTCCTGTTTATTCTGCATCTACTTTAGTCCTGTCCACCAAAAAAAACTGAACATTTTCAGAACCTCGCCTCGGACCTGGACTCTAGACCACTTTCATTTTGGCTAATTTGAGGGACATTTTTGTTGGTTTCTCTTTTTCTCTCCACCGAAGCTTTGATTATTTTTCAATTCCTTCACTTCATGTGCATATCAATAACCATTAGGTCTGTCTATTAAACAGTTTGTTGAATTTTTTTTTGTTTTTTAAATGTCTTCATGCAGTTGTGAAAACAAAAGTAAACTAGGTTTCAGCTCTTTATGTCTGTGAGACTTCTTCGTAAAGCTCTGTTGTTTACACAATGTTAGTCTGACTTAAAATGGTAAAGTAATTGATTACAGAGCATTTTTGAGTCATCGTGGTGTAGTTCTCCTAAGTCACAATTTTTATTTTTACTTCTGTATCTCAATTTGGTCATCTATACATTGTAAGAGCCAACTTAAAAGTTCTGGTCATCAGAACTGAACAGATTGAAGGGTAGGAACACAGACTAAAAATCTTACACCATTTTTGTAACTTAATGTTTTTGAGGCTAAATTTTTGTTCATTTTTGACCAAACCAAGATGCAAAAGAACAAAAAATGTGAGTTAAGCCTTGGGTCCACTATATGGCTTTTAAAGCAGGTTATAAAACGACTGGATATTGCACACTTCCCAACTGAGATTTGATGATTTTTTTTATAGTAAATTAAAAGAAAAATACTACTTGACATAGACATGACTTGACTTCAACCTGCTGCTAATCCAAAAAAAATTATAAAATGTATGCATCTCATGTTACCTAGAGGACTTGGCTTAAACATGGAAGTAAAGCTTGTTGTAGTCATAACTCAACACACAACCATACAATAGCTGACAACAAAAATTAGTACACTCCACAGTGAACATGTCCAAACTACTTTTGTCACTCCTCAGTGTCATGTGACTTGTTAAGAGTTCCAGGAGAGCAGGGCTGTTAAAGTTTTGGGTACAGTTCTCTCATACTGGCCACTGCTTATTAAATAGAAATAGAATTGCCTCACCAGAATCAACCAAAGAATTTAAGTCTATGTGTTAAGTGTTGTCCAGAAGTTGGCTTCAAAAATGAATGCTACCAGCATTGTTGCTGAGGTTGAAGAAGTGGGAGGTCAACCTGTCAGTGCTTAGACCATACGTTGTACACTGCATCAGCTGGGTCTGCATCTCCATCATCCAAGAAGGAAGCCTCTTTTGAAGCTGATGCACAAGAAAGGCCACAAACACTTTGCTAAACAAACAAGCAGTCCAAGAGCATGGTTTCCTGGAACCAATTCCTGTGATCTGATGAGACCAAGATAAACTTGTCCACCATGTGTGACAGCTGCCTGATGAGGAGTACCAAGATAACTGTCCTGGGTGATGGTGGTAGCATCATGATTTTGAGCTGAATGAGTGCTGCTGGCACTGGGGAGCTGTATTCCACATGTACTGTGACATTCTGAAGCAGTGTATGATCCACTCCCTTTGGAAACCGGGCTGCAATGACCTCAAACTCACCTACAAAACAACAACTGCCTTGCTGAAGAAGCTGGAGATGAAGGTGATGGGCTGACCAAGTATGTTTTCAGACATAATCCCTGTGGAGCACCTGTGGGGCATCCTCAAGTGGAAGGTGGAGGAGTGTAAGGTGTGTAACATCCACCAGCTCTGTGATGTCATCATGGAGCAGTGGAAGAGTATTCCAGTAGTAACCTGTACTGCCCTGGTGAATTCCATGCCCAGGAGGGTTAAGGCAGTGCTAGATAATAATGACATATTGACATATTGGGCACAATTTGCACATGTTCACTGTAAAGTGTTCTCACTTGTGATGCCAGCTATTTGGAAGACAGTAAATCTACTACTATACAAGCTGTACACTGACTATTCCGAAGTTATATCCAGAATGTGAGCTTTCTTTCCATTCCACCTCAAAAGGAGCTACTGTATCAGACACATACTATCGCCAGGATATAACCGCTGCCTCATTTAAGGTGGAATTCAGAATTAAATGTGAACACATGGCTGTTTTTCTTTATCTATGCCCTGTGTTGCTGTTTGTGCTCTGTTTTCATTGTCTGCTGAGAGGGCCTGTTCAGACTGAGTCACTTCTCTATACTACACTCAGTTGGGTCAAAAGAAATCATGATTGATATGCTTGGCTGGTCTGTAGGGCCATCAAGAGGCTGAGCACTCACACACAACTTGATTCTCTCTCTGACTGTCGACTCAGACTGGCGAACAAATCTACAGACTAGAGCAAGACTTGACCAGACTCACAATCAGGGCTAAAATCAAGTGAAATTGCATAGTGTCAACCCAGATTAAATCGAGTTAACTCCAAAAAAGGTCTCTAATCAGTTAACGTATTTAAAGTTGTCTTGGCTTTGTGTTTTTTACAGTGCACAGATGTCAAACACAGCACAGTTCAGTGATTCAGTTTAATATAATCAGCATTAACTTCAGCACCAAAGGCTTAGCCAACTGAACTTCAAACACTAATGATAGGGCACCAGTGCCATCTGGTGGGACAATATAGAAACAGCATTAAAGAGCAATCCCAAAGAACAAGCCTATATCAAGTCAAGTCAAGGCTTTTTGTTGTCGTTATATCTGAGTACAGGTACACAGTGCAATGAAATTGCACCAAGGTGGAACATGGAGCAGTAATACAGTATGAGAACATAAAGTGCAAACACTACAATAAATACAATAAATACAGCAAACAAGGACAGGACAGGATTATATATATATATATATATATATATAGGTAGATATATATATATATATATATATATATATATATATATATATATATATATGGCATCACAGGTTTGCATTTAAGCTGTCACTACTCAAACCCACCAACCCTCCACTATTATCATAGTTCAACCAGTGATGCCTGGTCAGTGGTGGTCCTATAATGGGTTCATTTTCATCCCTGCTGAAAACCAGCACAGCTTATGTTCAATTGTGCTATGAATAACTCTTACAAACTGTGGTGTGTGGTATAGCTGGTTGTGAGAGGGGGTTATGGTGTGGTAAGGCTGGTTGTGAGAGGGGGTTATGGTGTGGTAAGGCTGGTTGTGAGAGGGGGTTATGGTGTGGGAGAGATCAGATATCAGAATCTGCTGGTTGTGAATCTACTCTACATTAACTTTGGGCAAAAACGCGTTTCGCGCTGTTTGTCCTTCCTCTCTTGCCGTCCGCCGTTGTGTTGTTGTGAGGTTCTGATTCTGGACTGTAGTGTCTGTATTCAGCTCTGATCTGACCAGTAAGTCATTCTGCTCACTGTCTGATGACTGAAATAGTATCATTATATTTAGTAGGCAATGTGTGTGTGTCTGCGTGCGTGCGCGTGCGTGCGTGCGTGCGTGTGTGTGTTCATGCAGTGTGAGACCTGTCTGGGTGAATGGAATTTCTCAGAATGTAACTCTCTTTGATGATGATGATGATGATGATGATGATTATTATTATTATTATTATTATTATTATTATTATTATTATTGTTATTGTTAATATTAATAATGAGTGTCAGTGCTGCTGTTTTACTGTAATACCGATGAGGCTCAGCAGAGCTGCCCCAGCAGGGGGAAACAGTCTGTGGGTTTGCGTTTAAGCTGCCACACCTCAGACCCACCAACCCTCCACACTGCTGGTCATACTGCCCAAGCTGGTCCAGCATGTTCATCCCTGCTGAAAAACCAGCACAGGTTATGTTTAATTATGCTGATTAACTCTTACAAACTGAGTTCAACCTATAGACATGGACATTGAGGACACCCTGGTGGTCCTCAAATCAGCTCAGAAAACAGACCAAATTCACTTGTTTCCAAATGAATTAAATCCCAGTGTTAAAGGAGCTTCCAGTGCATGTTTACTGCTCTACCCATCTCTACATACTCAACCTGCATGCAGACTCTGACTGATCAGTGAGAGGGGCGGGGCTAATGGCATCACTGACCCAGATATTTGGTTATAGAGGAAAATGAGAAGGGAGGGGCTGTCGCTTGTTTTTTTGCTCACACACTTATAATTTCAGAATAAAAGTCCTGGGAATTTGTAATAATGATACATACAATGATCACCTTGACCATCAAAGACCAGCCTAGACCATCTGAAACAAGCTACCAGCAAATGCTTTTGCTGGGTTTTTCAGCAGGGATGTCCAAGCTGGATGACCAGCATGACCATGTTTGTTGACTAGCACATCCAGCATGACCAGCTTCAATAGTATGATCAGCTTCAAACTAGTCAACCAACATAGTTATCCAGGTTGGTCATGCTGGTTGACCAATTTAGTCATGGTGATTGAAACCAGCTAAAACCTTGTAGTCATTCAGAATGTACACTATGCCAGTGAAGTGCTAAACTGGCCAACTAGCTTGAACTGGCCAGATATTTTTCATTTTGTCATTCAGGTGTGTTAATAAAAAAGTGTTGTTTTTTTTTGTTTCATTACCATTTTCACAAAAGAAAATATTTACATACATTTCTGTGCTTATTTTGTTGAATCTGTGTAATTACAGAGATACATGCCACTGCCTCTGCTTGACCACAAGCATGGTGAAGGATTCAGCCTTATGGCACTGTCCTGTATGCTCTCATGCAACCAGGCGTCCTCATGCCTAGAATCAACAAGACAGTGGTGCTGGCACTGCTCATCGCTTGCAGTTCTATATTCCTTTTGTTCCAGCTGTACTACTACAGGCAGTACATCTCAAAGGTGAGCAAATATTACAGACATGCTGACAGACACCACCGTTTACATGCTTTCATTTGTCAAAGGTTCTACTTCATTCAGTGGTTTAGATTTAAACAAACTAATTCAGAGTAGCTTTGGTGTGAAATTACTTTCGATAGTGTTGATGTCAGTACTTGGGAAGACCTTTCAAAAAGGCATAACGTCAAATATTATACATTTTTATTCTTATAATCTTCCTCCTTTACAATTCAAGATTACTTATCTTCTTATTTTCAAGATCTATCTTATCTTATTTCTATTACAGTGTTTCTCAACCCTGGTTCTGGAGGCAGCCCTGCTCTGCATGTTTTACCTTTATCACACCCTATGCAATTCTGAAGGGCTTGTTTTTGAGCTGATGAGTTGAATCAGGTGTGGTGGGAGCAGGGAAAGCTATAAAATATTTTTTGCCGCAGCCTTCAGACTGTTCTTTCTGGTTTAGTGGGCTTTACTTTTCTGTGAGCCTTGGGCAGACCATTCAAAAAGCTCAGTGGTAGTATGCTTTATCCATTCCACAACTACCTTTGATGTATGTGTGTTTTGGGGCCATTGACTTTTTGAAGGCCAATATGTTTCTACCACCACCAAGATTAACAGTTGTTACAGTCTTCTTAGAGATTGTCTTACTTTACTTCTCTAAATATCTTCACTGTATGTGACATTAACATTTCCCCAAAGCCCTTTTCTATGTCCCTGTGGTCATAAGTGGTTTGATTAAACGAGCAATTGTTTTTCAGAGTGGACTTCATGCATTAAGTGGTAAAGGCAACCTGGCAGGGAAAGAGGCACAGTGGGTGAGTCAAAGGCACCACCGTAGAAGATTATTCACACTGCTGAGTGAATCATAACACTGGAACAAATTGTGGTGTTTCAGTTTGTGAGACAACATTTCCTCTTTTCTCTGAATTGCAGCATTTAGTGAAGAAGTTTCTAGGCCTGACCCACAAGTTCAACCTGCCTGTATTTCTGGCAGATAAAGCCTCCCTGAGCTTGCTCTCCCAGGAGACCATTCTGCTGAAGGACAGCCAAGTGAAGGAGCCCCACTGCACCTTCCTTTGCACACACAAAGACTTCATCACCTTCGGCCTGCTCGGAAACCTCTGGAAATATGATGTAAGAATGTCTGCACTGGGCTGCATGGTGATGCTGCTGGTTGCACGTGTGACTGACGGCTCCAGAGGCTTTGTGTTGTGTGTTCATTCCGTGCTATGGTCACTGGGAGGAGGTGTGTTCTCCCCATGTCACCATAGCCCAGTTTCCTCTGGGTCCTTCTGCCTCCCTAGTACATGTGAATTTAGGATGAACTTAGGCCCTATATAATTCATTTTTTATTCTTCCAAAATTTAAGATGTCCACATTTTGTTACTAGACATATATGATGTTAGCAAATTGTGTTTACTGCTTGTTTTTGTGCGCTACATGTGGGACCATCATTTTCAAGGGATTTAAACTAATGCAGAATAAATCAACCAAAATGAATAAAAGTGAATAATGGTGAGATGTGCAATTCTTCATCATGGAATCAAAACAACATCAGCTCAAAGCTTTTCTCTCGTACTTCTCACACAGGCCAGCTTGCTGGAGGCAGCAGAAGAACGTGGCCTGGAGCTGCTGGAGGTTCGGGGAAAGGACCCCAGGCTGGTCAGCATGGATGACCTGATGGGCAGCGAGATCCCTCTGCACCTTCTGTTTCGCTTTAGCAGTCGTGTGGTGCATGTGGTTGTACTGTACGAGCGAAGTGGCAATTACCTGTGGCACGGACCCCTGCGTCTCAAGGCCAGCATGGACCGCACCTTTGCCCCATTCGGGAAACTTGACTTCGGTCGTTATGCAGGGGCATACGACAGGTAGCAAATGTGCACTCACCTCCTACACACAAAGCTGGAATTCTGGACCCAGATAACAGATCTGTTGTGTAATGTGTAATGTGTATTCATTTCCAGTGGTGATTCTTCACTTTCTAAGCATAAACATGGACCAGGAAATTGGAGTAAATACTTGACATAAACATACAGTTGGACACTCGTAGTCAAAGTATCTGTGAACAGCTAAACAAGTAAAAAAGGTTAAGATTTCCAAAAAGGCTTAATGTTAAATATTATACATTTTTATTCTTTTAATCTTCATTTTTTTTACAGTTCAAGATTACTTATTTATTTCTACAGTGTCTCTCAACCCTGGTCCTGGAGGCAGCCCTGCCCTTCATGCTTTATCTTTATCACACCCCATGCAATTCTGAAGGGCTTGTTACTGAGCTGATGAGTTGAATCAGGTGTGGTGGGAGCAGGGAAAGCTTTAAAATATGCAGGTTAGGGGTGGCTTGAGGATTAGGGTTGAGAAACACTGTTCTGTTACTTATTTATCATCTTTTACTGTTTTTACAGTTTTAACTTTGTGCACTCTGCATGGTCAGTACTTATTAGTACCCCTTTGGGCAAGTTTCACAACATGTAAATGCTTTTTGTGGCAGCCTTCAGACTTTTCTTTCTTGTTTAGTGGACTTTCATTTTCTGTTCTTTTGAGGTCTGTCCACAGATTTTCAAAGATGTTTCGGTCAGGGAAATGAGAGCTTGCAGCTCTTGAGGTAGCCCATTGTGGATTTTGAGGTGTAATTGAATTCATTCTTCACTCTACTTGTGAAATATTACTGATGCCACCGGCTGCAACACAAGCATGATCAATCTTCCCCTGTGCATATGGAGATTGGTTCATCTTCTACTCACTTAACTGTTTAAAGTAATACATTTTGACCAGAGGTGCCCAAACTTTTGCCCAATCATGGCACTACATATGAAACTTGATTTCGTTCTACATTTTTATAATGAAGGTGAAAGCAGTAAAAGCTCACACATCCAAAATGGCAACTTTTATTGTGTACATTAACCTCCTAAGACCCGAACTCTTGCATGGCATGCATTTTTTTATTTCTCTTTGCTGTTTGGGCTAATTGGCACCTGATTAGTGTAAAAACAAAGAATTAGCTTTTTACATGATGTAGTTTCTGAGAAAATGGTCTCCACATATGAGGACTTTAGTTTTATATTTCATATATAATATCATAGAACACAGTGAAGTCACAATTAGTGATGATGTGCAAAACATTTATTTTGTGGCTGAACATAGCAGCATTTTTTTCCTCTTGGACTAACACATCTGGGTCATCCTGTCCTGAAAATCAGAGCTGTCATTGGCGTGCTGAGCCAAGAAGGTCCATTCGAAATTCAAAGAACTGCATGATGTTCTTCTGTGGCATGCCACATAGAGTCAGGTCTTTGTGTGGAGCCACACATGTGGATGCCAGGTCCTAGGAGGTTAAGGTAATAAGGTTAAGGTAACCATTCATTCAATGCAGAAGAGAAATAGTGGACCAGTTTTTTCAGTTGGTGCTAAATAAAAACGTAAGCAAGTAAACGAATAACTATGAAGAAAATGTGATAATGCTGTCATGATTATCCGTATAAAAATATATAGTATATGATATTAAGTGATTTGCTTCCTTTTTCAGACCTGAGCTTCTTCTGACCACTCTAGATGGCCTTGACGTGCGAATCCCAAAAAACTTCTCGCACTTCCTGAGTGAACATTCCAGCAGCCACTTTTTGGAATGCAGATATCGAGAAGCTGCAGCTTTCTACCAGGTTTTATTCTCCTAGGTATTTAAATTACACCTAAATCTACTCCAGTGTGTAAGTTAAGTTTTACTAAGGCCTTCTCTGCCCAGTTGTACCCAGATGATACATCTCCAGAGGCTATGGACTTCAGGATGAAGGCCAAGAGTCTTCTCCATCTCGCTGCTCGAGTTCTCTCTGAACTTCAGGTCCCATTCTGGTTGAGCAGTGGCACATGTCTTGGTGAGTAGTCTCCAACATGGTCAGTAAGGAAGACCTGAATAATAAGTAAAGCTGCACCCTTCTGGAAAGCTCCAGCCTCAGGGCTATGATATTTACACTCTCCTCCAAAACTAAATTCATCATGTCAAAATTAACCATCTATAAAAGGACTGACCTCACACTTTTACCCGTTACCAAACATTTTGGAGGGGAGTGTACATTATTTAACACTCAGTTTCTGCTGTTTGAATTTAAGAAGTGACGGTTGTGTCTGTTAGTGATGCTGTGTCAACTAAAATGAACAGATTATACAATTAAAATCTAAAATTGAGATGTAAAGTTTTTTCAACCTGTACAACTAGGCATCAAACTCAGGCCCCTGGAATTGGTACCAGTAACAGCCACAGAAATTTGTATCAGTCAGGCCACATTTTAGATGACCTTGATAATTCTATTATA
The DNA here is from genome assembly GCA_034509495.1 of Acestrorhynchus altus. NCBI lineage: Eukaryota > Metazoa > Chordata > Actinopteri > Characiformes > Acestrorhynchidae > Acestrorhynchus > Acestrorhynchus altus. Next base: position 8,883,247 of record CM067511.1, on the reverse strand, counting down.
TAATGTCTGTAATGTAAAATTTGATAAATATTGTTGTAGTGGTGCTGTAGTAAAGGAATTTATATTGAATTGGTATCGGTTGGTATTGGTTTCTGTGTTGATCTGTAACAGAAAATGAAAATCTTTGCTATTAATTACTTAAATAATGAACTAGGTGGGCACATATGGAGTGTTGAACTGGGATTAATGTGGCAAATGTTATTCAGCGAAATAATAAAAGTGTATCGTATGTATTTTAATGGATTTCATTCTCACCTTTCCTGCAGGCTGGTTCCGACAATGTAATATCATCCCTTACAGTAAAGATGTGGACCTCGGCATCTGGATCAAAGACTACAGGCATGACATCACACAGGCCTTTCAGAAGGCTGGACTCCCTCTCAAACACAAATTTGGAAAGGTAAGGCGCCTCTTGTGTGAATCGAATGTTCTTTTTTGATAAATATATTTGCCACGTTTTAAGACTGTTACGGTTTTGCACATTCTGCTGTTTTTGTGAAAGCTATATTTTGTTTTATTTAAACAGTGTTATGCAAAATTTGGCTGCTGTGTTTGTTAAGAATATCTTGTTACTGTGAATACCTAACGGAGTAAAATGTCCTGATTTCTTAAATGTAACAATAATGATGACACATTTCTCCAATATATTAAAATACCAACGTTATAATAATCTTCATTAATAATAATAAACGTTTTATTATTTACAATAATAAGAAAGAAAAGAGTCTGAAAGAAAAGATACATATTATGTGGTCAGCACTTACGAAACTCTAACACCCCTTTCCGTAAGTCAGTATTTTTCTAGGAACACAGTCATTCAGTTCTTCCAGTATTAGACTAGAGTCTGTTGTAATTCTTTTCAAGGTCAAGTACAAGGAAATCATTGTCTTGTGTAACTGACCACATTATTCAGAGATCAGATTTGTAGAGTAGACAGTAGAGTATTTAAAATATGATGTATGTAGATGAATTTTATAACAGTTGGAAACACATCCCTGAAAAGTTTGAACTCTTTGGGGCAATTTCACCCATTCGTCTGATGACTCTTCCATGAAGGTCATATTTGTGTAGGTGTCATTGCACAGCAGAATCGCGCACCAGAGCTCTAGAGCTTTGAGCCGTTCTTTCTGAAAGGTTGTGTTGATCTTCCAGACCTTGATGTGACCTTCATTGTACCTGATGTTGACTGATGTTACATTTCTAAAGAAATGTTATATAAATACCTAAAAATGATTTGCTATCTTATGGGCATCAGTTATTTTAATGTTCATATTGCTAAGTAGCTGCTTAGAGGAGGCCATGGCTGCTGATATTTTCACTCTTAATGATAAATATGTCCTAAATTGAAGCTCATAAGCACCCATCATGTCAACTCATTTCTATGCAGTAATGTATATTTCAGACGTTCAACAATCCTGTAGGATTTGACTGAAAATCCTGTCTCATGTGCAGATAGAGGACAGTCTTGAGCTCTCCTTCCAAGGCCTGGATGTAAAACTGGACATCTTCTTCTTCTATGAGGACGGTGACATCGTGTGGAATGGAGGCACGCAAGCAAAGAGCGGCAAGAAATTCAAGTAAGATTTGCTTTAAGAAAAGGCATTAGATTTAGAAGATGTAGAAGTTGTCTGCTTAAGTTATAACACTTCCATGCAGAGATACCACTTTTTACCTACACGGAGGAAAAAGCACTACTGCGTGCTTTATGTGTCTTTAACCGTCTACACTTATTGATTTTGATCATTAAGAACGACTAAAAAAACCCTTCAGCTTTCAGTTCAAATCTTTAATCAGCATTTCAGACAGCATTTTCTCAGTGCATCTCATAAGATCTCTTGTGCTCTTGCAGGTATGTTTTCCCTCGATTCAGCCTGTGCTGGACTGAGCTGCTGGAGCTAAAGGTCAGAGTACCATGTGAAACTCTAGATTACGTAATGGCCAACTATGGACCAGACTGGAACGTTCCTGTAAAGACCTGGGACTGGAAGAGCTCACCACCCAATGTGCAGGAGAACGGGGTGTGGCCCATTAAAGAGTGGGATGATGTCATCCAAGTCTTCTGAAGCATCAGAGGAATAATTGAATTTATTTATTTGACTAAAGGCTGCTGTGTTCTAACGTGTCATAAGTGGTTGAGACAGATGAATCTTTAAGCTGGGGAAGCTTTAAACATCTGCTTATGTAAAAATGAAATTGCGGGTGTAATATTTCAGACAGATAATTCTTTAACACCTCCGAAGACTGAAATTACAAATACAATTCATGCCTTCGTGATTCCCTCTCGGGAAAAGCCACACTAAATGCACAGTCATTTCTGCATTTTGTGAACTACACTCTTAAACATAAAGGTGCTACAAAAGGTTGTTTGAGCAATGACATAGAAGAACCACATTTATAATAGAGATGTTTAAGTGTAATAATATAAAGATAAAAATATAATTTTTATATATAATTTTTACCCCTCATTTTCTGCTTGGGAATTTTGTAAGTGCCAATTCCCCAACCCCAATATCATCACTCTCCCAAGCGTGATGATGGTCCCAACGATGGTCCCAACACTAGGAGGGTGAGGACGAGCACATTCTTCCTCTGGTGTAAGTGATTTCAACCACCACCTCTTTTCGAACTGCTGCCATTTGCATTTTTGCCTGAAAGCCATACTGCTCAGAGGAAAACGCCGGGTTCCCAGCTCTAATACAATCTTTCATTTTATTAAAGGTTCTTTATGAATTTAAGAACAAAACTGGTTCTTCTATGGCATTGTTCAAACAACCACTTGCAGCTTTTTTAAGAGTGTTCTCACTCTATATCATCACTGTCATCCAAAAAAGGAATAAACCTTCATTTTCAATAAGTCAAAGCAAAAAGATCTTATTCCAAGTTATTATAAATATATATATATATTTGTTTTAAATTTGCAGCACCTTGCCTTTCTTAATGATTACTATGAACAAGCCAAGCAAAGCAAACTGCATGTTTTTTGTTTCCCCCCAGTCTAAATAATAAAAATGTCCTAAACTGATCCTCATAGACGTCCATCATGTCAACATTTCATCAGCCATTTCAATGCAGTGGTGTGTATTACAATGAATGTTAACAGTGCTGTAGGATTTGACTGTAATTCATCTCATGATCATCTCTGAATAGTTTCAATTGTACAGAAGTGTGCAGTGTGTGTGTGTAATTGCATTGAGTGTACGTTGAGAATGATCGCGGTACAGCCACCAAACTAACTTTACTACTGATTCATGTTTTTTACTCATTAAAATCTCCTGAACTGACTGAAAAAGTCACTGAACACTATCGTACACACAAATGTAGCATTTACTGCACATGCACACACTCTAATACTCAATGTGCAGTAGTGTCTGGTTTAACAAATTTACTTTTGTCTACGTATTTTTTTATATCATTTGTCATTTGTGTTATAATGTTATAAATAAATCGAATAATTATTAATAATAATTGTGCATTGCTAATCAGTGTGCAACACTACTGCTATATTTATATACTACGTCTATATTTTGCCAACTTTTTCCATTTTTGAGGTATTGGTGCCAATTCCAGAATGTTCATTCTGATCAGTAATGGTGCCTCTGACCCTCTGTAGTGTGACAGATATGCAGGGGCGTCAAATCAGGTCACAAACAGGCCAGTGTGGCTGTAGGTTTTCATTCCACCCAAAGAGAAGCTCGTGTGATCGGTTGTTTGAAGATTGGCCGAGTGTTTGAGTGGAATCCGGTGTTGCTGCAGCCCATTTCTGACCAGGTTCAACACATCTGCACTAGGGGATCTCTAGGGGAAATGTTCATGTTGTGAAAATGTTCTTTTGTGTTCATAATTTCATACAAAAATTTTGAGTCAGCTTTTATATTCATTACATGTAAAGTGACCTACTTCATACCCTTTTTTACTGTTGATCAGGGTGTTTTATAGCTCATAAAAATCAGAAATCCAGAATCTCACAATATTTAAATTAAGGATTGACTAAATTACAAATCTTTCACTTAAAAATCTTGATAAAAATACTCAGAATTTATCACTTTAAATGTAATGAATATAAAATATATGACACGTTTTCCACAATGTTCACATTTTTAGAGATGCACTAGTAATAGTTTAGTCATCTTCAATACCAGAGCGACTACATAGTGATTTCTCACTCTGTCAGCCACTTAGTAACACCCTGCCACATAAGATTCAGAAGCAACTGCATAGACTTGCCCTAGCAACCAACTAAAACACTATGGCTAACCCCTCGGATCACACCATGGAATTGGTTAGTGTAACATAAAAATTTAAAATTCTTCTCCCTGTGTAATATGATTCAAATGCACGTCACTCCGGATAAGAACACAAAACTAAATGCTGTAAACTGCACAATAAATCTGTCCTGTCTGCAGGATTTGTGGCTGTTTATCTGGCCAGAACTTGGGAACATGACATGTACCAGAATACAAGGGTTATGATTCAATAAAATGTGATATAAGCAAAATTATATATTGCACATTTTTTTTAATATTTAACATTTTAGAAAAACTTATGATATAAAACCACATGACTGTATGCACAAAATCTGAGGTAAAGAAAACCTGACTTTTTTACACAAATCAGAACAGCCGGATGTAAATACACAGTACAACACAAAGCAAAATGAACCACTGTCTGACACCAATCTTTATATGTGATTAAATCACAATTAATTTGAGAAATGATAGAGTTTGAAAAACACAATATGACGACACTTTGATAAATCAATATATTCTTACCCCCCAGCAATGATGCACTTACTTTCACCACCAGTATTATAAATGCTAGAAGTAGTAGTAGTAGTGGTAATGGTAGTATCTGCTTGCTTCTGTAGATGCATTATTATAGTTCTATATTAGGGACTGTTTAACAAAAGAGGTTAGGCACAATGATCATTCTTTGCTATAATAAAGATTAAAACTGCAGTTAATGCAGATCTGCTAGTTTGAGTCCAAAACTCAGAATGATACACCTGTTTAAAGAATGCTGAATCTTCATTTACACTCATTGTCAGTTAATTGGATTTGTGTCACCCTCTAGCCTAGCAAGCTAAATCTAAAATATTAATTCATAATTGAATCTCGTAATTACCAAACGCATGTGGTAATTACAATATATGTCCTTTTTATGAGGTCTCTCATAATGAGACATTTTCTCATTTTTATGAGATGTTGTATGTCATCATTAAGACATATGTCATTTGTACGAAATACAATAATAATGAGATGCCTTCATGTAATTGAGATGTATGTTGTAAATTCCAACATATGTCATTGTTATGGCAAAATATCTCATAATAACAAGATACTTTCTAGTAATTATGAGATGTTGTGTCTTAATTACATGATGTCCTTTTCATGACATAGTATCCCATAATAAGAAGCTACTTTCTGGTATTTATGAGACGTATGTCTTCATTATATATATATATGTATGTATAGTTTTTAGATGGATGAGCAGCTTTGAAACCACTCTGAGCAGGAAAGACCAGTTTAAACCATCTAAATCCAGCTCTGAAACCAGCAGCAGGTTTGGTGAGCTGGAATTATCAGCAGGAATATCGTATCGAGGAGAGTGGGTAGGATTGCCCATCCCTGCTATACCGGGAAGCTCCTTCCTGCAGAAGATCACTGTGAGAGCTGTAGAAAGTGAAAGTCTGAGAAGGTGGAGAATGGATCCGGGTTCGTCACTGGTTCCCGTGGCTCTGCTCCTGGGTTTGATGGGTTCCTCATGGAGTGGTAAAGTGCTGGTGGTGCCCGGAGAGTACAGCCACTGGCACAACATGAGAGCGATCGTGGATGAGCTTCTGCTGAGGAACCACAGCGTCACCGTGCTGGTCAGCTCGTCCTCGCCGTCCATTCATTTCGACGACCAGTATGACTTTCTCCAGTTCGACGTGCCCATGAAAGCCCACGAGATCCATGCGCTATCCGAGGAGATGATCCATCTATGGATGCATGAGGCGCACATGTCTTCCACGCTGACCATGGCTCTCAAGATCGCAGATCTGGCCTCCAGGATACAGGATTTCCAGATGATAGGTTGCAGCGCTATGCTGACCAACCAGCATCTTCTCACCACCCTGAGAGCTGAGAACTTTGACCTGCTCCTCTTTGATCCAATGATGCCATGCATTGACCTTCTTGCAGAACTTCTCCACCTGCCCTTCATCATTTCCCTCAGACTGTCCTTGGGCTACAGTCTGGAGAGGTTGTGTGGCCAGATGCCAGCCCCACCATCCTATGTTCCCATTTCTCCAGTCCAGCTCACAGACAGGATGAGCTTCACCCAGCGTCTCTACAATGTGCTCCTGTACATGTTCCATACCCTGGCCTTCCAGATGTTCACCATTGGGAAGCTGAATTCCTACTTCAGTGAAATCCTTGGTAAGGTTTTCACTGTGATCTCAGAATACTGCGTTCAGATGGTCAGCTGCCCATCTAGGTGAAAGCACTGTGAACATTAAGCAACTGGTTAAACTGGTAGACTAGCTTATACCTGATCTTCTACATGACAAACCTGACCAAGTTGGTTATACTGGTTGAACAGTGCAGAAAGGTCATTCGGCTCAAATAGCTTGGTCGTACTGATTGACTTGCATTGTCACGATGGTCATGCTGGTCATCTCCCTTGGTAATGCCATGGTCATAAGGTGGATCAATTAGGTAGGAGTGTCTGTTAGTGTGGACAATGCATGGACACGGTGGTTAAACACTCCAGCAGCATTGTTGCATCTGATCCAGCACAACACACACTAACACACCACCATCATGTCAGTGTCACTGCAGTGTACGTGCTCTGGGGTGGTCCAGTAGGGTCCTGATCATTGAAGATCAGGGTGAAGGAAGGCTCAACCTCCATGCATACTCTGACAGATCTGAGAGGGGGTGGGGATAATCACATCACTGACTCAGATATTGGGTTATAGAGGAAAATGAGAATGAAGGGACTGTTTACACTATTTTTTTTTTTACACTATTATTTTTTTTTTGCTCACACAGTCTTCACATTTCAAAATAAACATCATTAAGGATAATACCAATACATACATAAATACCAAAGATAATAATGGACTTTTTTTTTTTTTAAGTGTTTTGAAGATAATTAATTATTGAAAATATCCTTGTTAGTCAGTCTAAAAGTCTTTTATTTTCAGCTCAAAAACACTCTGGATGATCAAGTTCCAACAGAATTTCTGAGATGTAAAGTGTTTTTTAGTCCTTTAAAGCAAAAATAACAAAAAAGAGAAGGTGCCAGTCCATGTTTTGATCTCAAATGAATATAAATTATATATATATATATTATATATGCTGCTATATATACTCACTATGCCTATATATATATATATATATATATATATATATATTTTTTTTTTTTTTTTTTTGGGTGAATCAAAGTACATCAGACTACAAAATTGTAGACAAAAACTACATCCCACAAAATTGATCTAGAGTTCTAATGGTTAACATATTGTTAATGCATATTACAGGGAAGAAAAGGTTAATCTTTTGTGTTCATTGTGCAGTGTTGTGTTCCAGAAGTATTAGTCCTGTGCCAGTCAGGACATTTAATAGGTGGAAATGGGAGTGTTAGAAAATGGGCTGCAATGAACACATTAACTGAAATGGTACAATGGCACAACCCTCTTTCTTAAAGAACTGGGGAAGTGCTTTGGTAATTTTGCTGTTTATGGTGGATTGCTTAATTCTGGATTTCTGACCTCTTATGCAACAGCCCTTCTTCTATACATTAGTCTGTGCGCCGAAGGTGCCTGAGTTTACTTGCCACAATGACTGCATGTAGGAAAGCAGCTCTCTGCCTTCTGCTCATGCTCATTGTGGGCCAGATTCCACATTCTGTGACAGCAGGGAAAATCCTCATCTGGCCAGGGGAATTCAGTCACTGGCTGAACATCAAAGCCATCATAGAGGAGCTCATCGCAAGAGGACACAATGTAACTGTAGTTACTCACGATGCCACACCATCAGTGGAGACAACTTCATCAAAGGGTTACAATGTGGACATTATCCAGGTGCCCCACACCAAAGAGGAGATCACTTACAATATGGAAAGATTTCTAAAGTACTGGATGTATGACCTTCCTGACGACAACATAATCCAGGCTTTTGTGAAGTTTAAGGAAATCATTGACTTAAGCACAAAGCAGAACCACGCGCTATGCAGGAACATGTTTGAGCATGAAGATCTCCTGGATAAGTGGCGCCAGCAAGAGTTTGATGTCCTTCTAACAGATCCCTTCTACATGTGTGGGGATCTACTGGCCATGAAGCTGAAACTTCCATTTATGATCAGTCTGAGGTTCTCTTTTGGAAATGCCTTGGAGCGACTCTGCGGACAGCTGCCCACACCAGTATCATATGTGCCAAGTGTTGGCATTGGTAACACAGACCAAATGGATTTCTTTCAGAGACTGAAGAACTTTGTGTTTAATTTCTCACAGGATCTGTTGTTTTATCTTTTCACTGGAACAAAATGGGATTCCCTGTATACCGAGATCATGGGTAAGCAGTGATCACTGTTCTGCTGTTTAAGATGTTGGGGGTTTAATTTAGGGAACAGAAACACCTTTTGGTTGAGGTTCACATGTGTGAAGGAGGCATATGCTTGTCTTTACCCTCCTAGTGCTGGGAGCATCATATGTGAATATTACCGCTTCTAAACTGGGAATTAAATTGGGAAAAATGGGTGTACATTGACAGCAACATTTTAGTACTGATTTGCACTGTAAGCCCATTCCTGGAAATAGTAAAATATCTTAGATTTTCCAAAAGCAACCTAAAATTCACCCTGAACCATTATAAAGGAAGATTGTTGTATTGTGCGGTATGATTCACAGGCAGCCCTGCTGATTGGATTTCATGCTCACTGAACGTTTTTTCACTGTACAATGTATGATAATCCTCTTTACATATAATGTTCCTATAGTGGCTCAATAGGTGGGCGTCCGCTGGACCTTTTCACATGCTTCTGGGAGCTTGAAGTTGTATGGCATGGCACTTGACACTAATCATTACAATTTATGAAACGATACTGGATTACAAGAAGCTGCATGTTCTGAATAGCTCTTAAAAGCCTTGTTGTGAAGACAGGAAGGGGTCAATGAAACATTTTACCAGAAGACAAAGCAAAGGGTCCAAAAAAACAGTCAGCCAAAAAGAACAATAATGACCAGAACTCAAAGTTTAAACCACTGAGACTTTGATTCCCAGGATTAGTTGCAGGTATGTGATATGCCCTGCCATGGGTGAGGGGCAGCAAATTACCAAAGCACATGTTCTGTCCATGTGCTATTATCCACCGTCCCCCCCTCCCACAAAATTACTCCACCCAAAAGGAAATTCCTGCTGAAATGCCTTTGCAGAGAAAGGAAAACAACAGGGGCACCACACGAAGCTTGTGCAGAGTAAGTGGATCATAACCAGAGAACAAGCCAAAAGTATCCTATGGAGCAGTCGCAAGAACAGTTGTTTTCAGTTCTGAAAGCCACAACAGGTGAAGTAGCTTGTGGAACCACCATAGATGAGGAGATCCTGGGTGGCATATTGATGTACAGCATCACAGAGCAGAGGTATTAGGGCAAGCATCAGATGACCACTGAGTGGAGCCTTTAGCACAGGCCTTAATGCCTTTAGCACAGCACAGGAGGCCCTTGGCAGGATCTGAATTTCGGATCTGAAGAGGCAGACAGTACAGCTGGCACTGACACCAATGACCAATGACACGGGCATATATACGCTTTCTCTGGGGGACTTGACAGCACTGTGAATTCAACTGCTGGCTGGTAAACGTCCACTGGGGCATTTGACAGTGCTGTGGACTCATGAGCTCCCCCTCTAATGTGTCACCAGCCTCAAAAATACTTCTTCTTTTGCACTGAGGCAAAGGCAGACTCACTGTGGTCTCAGATGTGGGTAAAAAGATGAGTTGCATTGCTATATTTGTCAAACACCTGTCCAGTCATGACAGGCCTCCACAGTAACAGAACCATGAAAGGTACTTTAGCCTCATCAGACTGGAACAAACCACTGATCTAATTCCATGGCTCAGGCAGTAGAATCAAGAGTGAGCAGATGGAAAGGGGACAGTCTTGAGTGACTTGTGTAATGAAAGGGTTAAGGCAGACTGCCTGGCACAAGGCCTGGAGCACGCAGCAATGACTAGAGTTGATGTGCTGCTCTCCAGTGTTTTTGATTTTTGGAATTGGCTTGTTTTCCAGCCCTGTTTTGGTTATGCAGGATTGTCTTTTGAAAGAGGACACAAAAGTGTTTGAGGTTCATGGTATGTCTTGTCCATGTACTGAGCTCTCATTACTCAACTATGAAGAGAGAAGTACGTGGTTTCGGGAACCCTTTCAAGTGGCTAAGATATTGTCATTTCAAGAAGATCCTAGGCTACTCAAATCTGTCTACATTGGAAAGAGAATTTCAATATTTGTTTGAATTTGACCATGTTTGAACAAAACATTTACCAGCACCAATAATTTATATATTGACAAGGATATTTACAATAATCTGCCCAATAAATAACTGCCCCCCAAAGTGCAGATCTTGGGATATAAGAGTTGACATATAAGGTCTAGCGAGAGCTTACTAGTTTCTGTAGAGTGTGGACTGTGACATGTGACATCATTTGAGATAATATATACTAAATGTCCTGATTTGTGCAATTTTACACATGGCTTCGTTTTGCAGCATCACAGCATGTATAGTGCAAGCATGATTCAGCAAATTTGCATACGTAGGGAACAGCATACTTTGACCCTGTTCCCTATAAATGGACAGTACGAACAGAGTTCAGGGTTATGTTGTCAATAGCATGCAGGATAAAGGTACAGATAGTATCTAATGTTCTAGGTCAATGTGTATGATGCTGTGCACGTTTTCTGCCTTCTTATGTGTCCCTCAGAACTTTCACCAGTGCAATTCTGATGATACTCGTTATTAAAATTGTTCTTGTGTTGGAGACATTATGGCATACAGTTGTCAGCATTGTGTCCTTAAGCACTAAAGGCTCTTTGGTGGATGCAGACTTCCGTTCCTTACTATTGTAACATCATGCTGTGTTTCATTGTGGTTGCTGAACGAATCATTGGAGATAAAAAGATTTAGCAGACAATTTGTCATAAATTTAATACATAAACAATATGCCTTGAATTAAATGTGTTAAATGATGCAGGTTTTCTAAGCCTTAAACTGTCGTCTACCCAGAATTCCTCAACAGTAACTTCTGGAATAACGTTATAAGACATGAACTTTACCAGTCCTACACTTTGCATTTGCCAAGCAAGTTGGAAATCAGTGGTTCCTCACTAGATCTTATCTTCAGGTGTATATAATGGAAGGTCAGAAGGTCACTTGTATAACATAGTAGGTGTGAATATGACAGTAATATTCCTTCCTGATATGATGTGATTTGACACTGTCTGTTGGCATGTGGAAATGAAGAGGATTGGGAAATTGGGATTCATGTACGAATGAAGTTGTTTGTTTAGAAGTGCTAGTGGTTTTCTAGTGGTGCAGTACAGGGTTCTTAACCTGTTTGTCTAATGGAATTTTGGACTATAAATTCCAACCAACTGGCAAATATAACAGGCGAACGAACAATGAGTATTTATATGTAATAAGTGAACAGTGCATATATGGATGTCAATTTATAGCATTTGTCTCAATGAGTATGCGTTCTGGTAGTCAGAGAATGAGAATGAGTGAAATTCGGAACCGGATAGTTGGGCTGAGTGTGTCAGAGAACCATTACCATTTGATGACCATTAACAGATTCTGAGAGTATTGTTAAAACATACAAACTCTTACTGTTATTGTTGTTTTAATAATCTTTTTTGCAGATGTTAATGAAACTGTTTGGACACAAAAACATTTTTTGTGCAGGAGCAGTATAAAAACAATGTTGCATAACTTCACATTCGCAGAGGTAATCAGGATATAAAGGTCACTCTGTTGTGTGTGTTGGATTGTGTAGTGTTGGATTATGGGCACTTTGAAGTTCAACCTGAACTGACTACTTGTACTCTCCACCATGAATGTGTGCGCAAGAGCTGCTCTCTGCCTACTGCTTCTGCTCAGTCAGGACCAGGCTCCACAGTGTGTGACTGCAGGGAAAATCCTCATCTGGCCAGGGGAGTTCAGCCACTGGCTGAACATCAGAGTCATTATAGAGGAGCTCATCGCAAGAGGACACAATGTAACTGTGGTTACCCACAGTGCTACACCATCAGTGAAGACAACTCCAGCAAAGGGCTATAATGTGGACATTATCCAGGTGCCCCACACCAAGCAGGAGATCGTTGACAATTTACAGAAGTTTATAAAGTACTGGACATATGAAGTGCATAATGATAACTTAATCCAGGCTTTTTTGAAGATGAAGGAGCACATTGATGTTTTTTCAGATCAGAATGTCGCTTTCTGTAGGAATCTCTTTGCACACGAAGATCTGCTGGAGAAGTGGAGTAAAGATGAATTTGAGGTCCTTCTGACAGACCCCATGAACATGTGTGGGGAGCTGTTGGCCAAGAAGCTGAACCTGCCATTTATTATCAGTCTTAGGTTCTCTTTTGGGAGTGCTATGGAACGACTTTGCGGACAGCTGCCAACTCCACCCTCCTACGTACCGGGGACTACACTTGGGTACCTGGATAAAATGAATTTCCTTCAGAGGGTGAATAATGTTGTGTTTCATATGTTGCAAGACTTGCTGTTCATTCTTGTGACCAGAACAAAGTGGGATTATCTGTTTACTGAACTCATGGGTAAATAATGATCTCCTCTTTCTACTCACGCACCTCCTTTTTTTTTTAAATTATGGGTTTGGGAAAAAGAGAAATGATTTTTAAGCTTTAATCATCTGCATTAAGTATAATGCTCCTGATCCTGAGTGTGAAATTCCATAATTTCTAAACCAGTCTTTCTTAACCCTGGTCCTGGAGACACCCCTGTCCTGTGTGTTTCAGCTTAGAAAGAATCTCAGAATCTCAGAAAGAATCAAAAGGTTGTTTTTTAATCGGAATATGTCACATGGGGCCAGGATCACTGTCAACTGGTAAGGTGCTTTCCATGTCCAGAGGGACCTTTACCAAACTCATCCTGAATACATAGTTGTTTCATAGGTTGGTCCTACAGTATCTTCGTGTCTAGCAGTTTGTTTCATTCCACCTGGTTTATTAAAGCACAAAAGTGTTTATCTGGCATGTTTCAATGGCCTTGGTTACCAGTTAAGAACAGTGCTCATAAAACCATGCTGTCAGCCCATAATCATAAACCCTAAGGGTCATGTGAGTTTACTGACGGAGGCAGAGTTTGCAGCCAACAACCTGGTGATAATCCACCCACCCCTTTTCTCCAGTTCAGCGTGCCTTAATTCAGAGTTCAGAGTTAGGGCTAGTAGGGAAACCAAAGGATCTGGTAGCAGTACAGACAGCAAACGAACGAGCTGTCTTCTAGTTTAATACAATGAAATGTAGAGATTTGCTCCCTCTTGCAGCTTTGCTGCTATGTGTGTCTGAGATAACGCTTGGTGGAAATATTCTGGTGCTGCCTGGTGAATACAGCCACTGGATCAACATGCGTGCAATTGTGGATGAACTGGTAGCTCGGAATCACAATGTAACTATCCTAACACACAGCGCCTCACCTACGATCAAGCACTTCCAAAAGGAGAACTTCAAATACGTGGTTTTTAAGGTCAAAATGGAGAAGCAAGATGCAGTTAATGTGTGGATGAACTTCGTCAACTCTTGGATGAATGAGACTGTCAGTGGGTTTAAGGCAATGACCTTGTTTTGGAACATGATGTCTGGATTTGAGAATTATCTTCAGGCATTGTGTGAGGGAATGCTCCTTAATGAAGAGCTCATAACATCACTTAGGCAGGCACGCTTTGATGCAGTTCTGTACGATCCGATGATGATGGGCAGTGATTTATTGGCAGAGACCCTCGGCCTTCCCCATGTGGTGTCTCTTCGACTCAGTTTTGCGTACTCTTTGGAGAGATTGTGTGGTCAGTTGCCAGTTCCACCATCATATGTGCCTGCAGCTGCCGTCCAAGGACATCTCACCGATCACATGAACTTCATGGAGCGATTAGAGAATATGCTGCTGTACATTGGTCACACAGCTTTATTCCAACTGCAGATGATGTTGACGTATAATAAACATTACACCAAAATAACAGGTACATTTATTATTATTTATTTATTCACGCCAGTTACTTTGGGTCAGCTGTTCATGATTGGTAATATAATTCATTAAGTGTTTGTGAATATTGAGGCATTTAATAGATTTAAATATATTAAAGCATCTATTTAGAGTAAGATGCAGACTTTAAACAAATGTGGTCAACTGGTTGGGTACTTCCTTTGCCAGATCCCAAAGGACCTTTCCCAGAGGTATCTTGAAGATCTTTAAGAGCTTGCAAGACAATACTGTTGTTGTTTCATAGATGTATACTGCTGTGTTCTTTGCTTAGTATTTTTTAGTTTTAAGCACTTCTGAAGCAAGTTTTGCAGATGAGGATTGGTGTTGTTTTTGCCTTAAAATAGCTTTAAAAGCATTGTGATGCTCCAATAACCATAATACCATTTCACTTGTTGCTACTCTGGATAGTGTTTGTAAGAACTGCTGCATAACCCATAAAGTCATATTTGTGTAAATTCTTGTAATATTACTAGTGCTATGACTTATAGGTCATGAAAAACAGAAATCCAGAATCTCAAATTATTACAATGCTACATTTTGAATTTGGGTAAATTGTAATGAGACAGTATCAACATTAAAACAAAATGTGTATAATATAACTTTAAATCTAATAAATATCAAAAAATATATGACAGTTTACCTATTTTGACTATATTGTGAGCCAAAAAACATTTTCAAAATATTCAAAGTACTTTTCTTGAGATGCAATAGTACTCTACCACACCAGTCCACATGCTTCTTTCAATTTCAGATAGTGGTTCTGTATCTCTCAGCTAGTCCAGAAATGCATGTGTAGAATACAGTATGTCTTTTAGTGGTGGCTATAAAGGATGAATCACAATTCCTGACTGTAGGGGGAGCTCAATGGAGCTCAATGTAGGCCAAATCACTTTATAACTGCATTCTGAAGGTGTTTGCCTGGAGACGTTTTTTTTGCAAACCCTTGATCTCCAAGTAACAACAATTTTTGAGAAAAATCGTGTTGTAAGCCATAACAACTCCTTGGAGTTACAACAGTTCATTGACAGAGAGGCTGCACACTGAGCCAACACTCTGGTGACATGCCCTTACCCCACCTCCTTTGCCCTAGTTCTGTGTAACTTAAATTAGAGTTCATAGATAAGGCTTTCAGGGTTGTTTTACAGGCAAACAAGTAACATTCCTGTCTGTGAGTTCAATACAGTGATACACAAATATTTGCTCCCCTTTGTAGCTTGGTAACTGAAACAACTGCAGGAACTGCTCTCTCAGAATCACAGCATGACTGTTCTTACATACAGCGCCTGACCTTCCATCAAAAGGATACCTTCAGATACACTGTTTTTAAGATCAGCATGGAGGAGCAAGAAGAGTCATGTGGAAGAACTGTATCAATACATCCATGAATGACATCATTACCGGGACTCAGACATTGTGATTGTTTTGGAATGTGATGTCTGAAAATGAGAGTTCATAGCTTCACTTATGGAGCCACACTTTGATGCAGTTCTGTACAATTCTGTGATGCCATGCACTGAACCTTTGTGGTGTCTCTTCAACTCACTTTTGCGTACACTTTGGAGAGACTGTGCAGGAAGTTGCCAGTTCCATCATCATATGTGCCCACTGGAGCCACCCATGGGCATCTACTCATCACATGATCTTCATGGAGCAGTTAGAGAATATACTGGTGTCTGTTGCTCACTCAGTAGTTTTGGGGATGCATGTAATGTTGTTTACATAAGTATTACACCAAAACAAAGGGTACATTTATTTGATTTTGCCCCCATGCAACAGGGGTCTTGACTTTTCCAGCTCTGGTTATGATCTGATGATTGGCCTTCAGGCTGTAGACGTTTGACACTTAACATTTTAAGCCAGTAAACTTGGTTCAAGTTCAGTTCCCTGTGCTTAGAAATATCTTGTGCCTTTACACATCTAATCATATTATAATCAAATTATGCTGTAAACCTGTATTCATAAGCCTTTGGTGACCAAAGGAGTGACAAACATTCCATCCTGGAGTGATTTAGACAGTGGTCAGAGATTGACTCAATGTTGTTTGTCCACCAGTGCTTCATTTTTTCTGCCTTATTTATTGAGCACATTTTTAAGTGACTTATCTGGTCATTTATTGTTTAATGTCAGTTTGGAAAAATAAATCATACCGTAAATCTGTAATCATAAACTTGCGCAGGTACACTTATTGACTGATTAAAAGGCTGAGGGACCTTGTGTGAGTTCTGCATTGTGGACAGTACAGACAATTGAAGGGGAGGCGCTGTGTGTAAGAACAGTCTGTGCGAGCAGTTCCTCCGCAACTGTGCACAAGTTGTTCCAGTAACTTCACCAGGAAGAACCAGAATGTTTCCAAATTTCAAGCTACCTAGAGGAGCAAGTATTTGTGTATCATTGTATCAAACTAACTGACAGGCACAGCTACTTGTAATCAAGTTCTCAAGGCAGACCTTAAGATACATTGTTTTTAAGAAGAACATGGAGGAGATAGACGTACAAGCCGTTTGGCAGAACCTCATCAATGCTTGGATGAATGACACTATCACTGGAATTCTGACCTTGATATGAGAGTTTCTTTTGGGCAATATGTGAAGGAATTCTCCTCAATGAAGAGGTCATAGCTTCATTTAGGAGGTCAAACTTCTGGCACCCTCAGCCTGCCCTATGTGGTGTCTCTTCGACTGTCTGGCCAGATATCAGTTCCACCTTCATATGTTCCTGCTGTTGTCACTCAGTGGATGAACTGGATTGGTCACACAGCAGTTTTCCAGATGCATTTTCTATACTAAAATACAGTCGATCCAAATGCACCACAATTCTGATACTTTAAATGAATGTCTAAAGTAAACGGTACAGTTTTCTGATCCAAACTGACACAATCTTCACTCCTGCCCTTCATAGGCAAACCCACAACACTGTGTGACACGTTGGGAAAGGCTGACATCTGGTTAATCAGAACTTACTGGGACTTTGAATATCCACGGCCATTCCTTCCAAACTTCAAATTTGTTGGTGGATTACACTGCAAGCCCGCAAAGCCACTTCCAAAAGTAAGAACTTCTTTTCACATCTTTTGGTTGTTTAAGTCGGCACATTATCACCCTACTTGTAAACTTATTAGGTGTATATAAAGGTCTTGGCTCATCATTTCCTACAAATATTTATCTCACTGATGCATTCCTTCTGCAGGCTGAGACAGGACTGACAGGCACCAACATATTCTCCACTAGAAATCCAGCACACCAGCATATTTACAGAAGACTAGATCATTAGGCCCATGACATTCACAACTGACATTTCAGTCTTAAGGACCTGTACATAGACTGAATGCTCAGAACATTCGTTTTATAAAAGTGGTACCCACTAGGTAACCACTACACTGTAAAATCAAACATTATATCTATTTATAATTTTGATAATGCTTCAAGCTTTATTTCTTATTTAACTGAATCAGCGTCTTGAGGGACATGACTCTAGGCTCGACACAAATACCTGTGTTATTAATAACATTGGTTTTTGGTTTTGTAGGAGATGGAGGAGTTTGTTCAGAGCTCAGGGGATGATGGCATTGTGGTGTTTTCACTGGGTTCCATGGTCAAGAACCTCACCAAAGACAGAGCTAACACAATTGCTTCAGCACTCGGGCAGATCCCACAGAAGGTCAGAGAATCCACTGTTAGCTCTAATGAATATTTCTAGCTTTCTCAATGTATGAAAAAAACAACATGTACAGGTGATGGATTATTTATCATAAACACAATGATTGAGTGTTCATTTCTGTTTGTGAATAACAGGTAGGTCTTTGAATTCACCATATTGATTGTTGGCCTCTTGGCCTCTGGATACACATGTGTAGTGGATTAATTCACTTGAGAGGGGAAAGCTAGAATAGTTAACTCCACTGATTATGAATATATGATATGGTTCTATGGTTTTGTGATTTGTTATTAACTCATTATTTTACATTGGGTTTTTTTTTTCAATTATATATCCCTCAAAATTTTTGCTTCATCACAGGTCGTGTGGCGGTACTCAGGTGAGAATCCAGACACTCTTTCTCCAAACACAAGACTCTATGACTGGATTCCCCAGAATGACCTTCTAGGTAAAGATAAATTTTTTCGTTTACTCTACTTTTCAAAAGGCTCAAATTAATTCTCATTGTAATATATAACTCTGTTCAAAACATGTTTCTTTTAAATATATTTAAACGTTTTATAGACTTATTATAGACTACACCAAAACATGCAGTTGGTTGAAAACTCTATTTGCAGTCCAAATAATTTTTCTTCTATTTTTACATATTTGACACATTCAAATATCTAAACTAATTTTACTACCAAGATAAACACAATAAAATCATCATTCAGTTTATTGAATATAAACAGTTATTATGAAACTGGATTATCCATGTGCAAAAGTAAATGCACCATCAACAACCAATCAACCAAATACCCAATTGTAAATTGAAATCTATTGTGCAGACCCTAATAAGTAAAATTTCAGAAATCTTAAAATAAGTAGGCTACAATGAACTCATAACTAACTTTGAAAGTTATTCCAAGTTTTTTCTCTCAAGTTCCCTCAGCGTCTTCCAGAACTTTTGTTCAAATGGCATTACATTCCTGAAGGTTATTTTCTTATAAAATGTTCACCAAGATGTTCACTGCTGACTGATATCGTCCAACCTTAATATAAGCTGATTTTATGATTCAGCAGTACATCACTTTATCCATAATGTAAATCATACTGTGTTGTTGTAGCGTATGTTGCACTGATGCACTGAAAAATCTAATGATTCACTTTCAATTCTTACAGGACATCCTAAGACTAAGGCCTTCATCACTCATGGTGGGACTAATGGGCTTTATGAAGCTATTTACCATGGCGTCCCAATGGTGGGTATACCACTGTTTGCTGACCAGCCAGACAATCTGCTCCACATGAAAACCAAGGGAGCAGCTGTTACAGTTGACTTCAACAAAATGGAGTCCAAAGACCTGAAGGAGGCTCTCACTGAAGTGATCAACAATCCCTCGTAAGTTGATAGGGGGGCTTTCTTTTCATTCTTTAAAGTGGAGATTAAGTGGTCATTACGCAGCTTTCATTTCAGAACGGTCAGTACTTCAGTTTATGTGAAAAGCAATTTGATGCCTAGCATGCAGAACTTACAGAAAGCACAAACTCGTGAGAACATTTGTTGAAACAGCAGTCCAAGTATATAGTGCATCCATAAAGTATTCACAGGGCTTCATTTTTTGCTCTTTTTGTTATGTTACAGTTTATTCCTAAATTGATTTCATTTTTGTTGTTCATTTCCTTTCTTCTCTCAGGTACAAAGAGAACATGATGAGACTGTCCCGCATCCACCACGATCAACCAATGAAGCCGTTGGACCAGGCTGTCTTCTGGATAGAGTTTGTGATGCGCAACAAGGGGGCCAAACACCTGAGGGTCGAGGCCCATAACCTCACTTGGTATCAGTACAACTGCCTGGACGTTGTTGCGTTTTTACTCTCAGTTGTTGCTCTGGTCATGTTCATCTTTGTGAAAACATGCAGGTGGCTTTTCCGTAAATGTTGTCGGAGGTCCTCTGCAAAGAGTAAAAAAGACTGAATAAGTTATTGAAGATCATGAAACTAGTAAAAACTGTGACGTCTCATGTGTACCAAAATTCTTTAATGTACAGTAAAAAATTGCTGTTAAGCAAAAACCTTGTATTTCCATTTTTGCCATGTATCACTTATTATTAAAATCGTTAAATCTTTTAACATTCTTCTTAATATTGTATCAGAGCTTCATGATGAATGGACCAATACAAATGCTCCAAATTGACTTTTTACATTGATCTTCTATCTCCTGTTGCCATTTTGGAAATATGAGGTTTTTGCATGACAGCAATTAATTTAATCTGATACATTCCACAAGTTTTTACAGCTCATGCCAGTGAATGTAAGTCCTAAGATTTTATCAACTGCATTAAAGGTTCAGGGATTTTATTCAGGTCTTGTACAATGTTTTTTTGTTTTGTTTTGTTTTTATTATCCATTTTTCATATGTAAATGAAATTGTCATCATCCAGTGAATATTATATTTTTGTGTGGAAAGAATTATTTTAATCAAGTAAAATAACAGGAACAAATTCACCAAGTCCAGCACCATCATTGGGATTACACAGGGGGACCACCCTGTTCCTTTCACCCCTATTTTAACCACATTATAAGCTCTTCACAGGAGTCATCAAGTATGCACCTCCCTTCATCAGTGTTTCACTGGAATGAGGCCACGACAACTCCAGAAGGCTCAAGAGTAAGGTCTGGTGTCCCAGACCTCCCTACAACCTCACTTCACAGCATTATCACTTATCCAGTTTAGAACCACACTGTAGAACCACACTGCCTCTCTGGCCCGTACCTAGTCCCACTGGCAATGTTAATGCATGTTCAGTGCCACCAGTTCTATATGGATCATTTCTATTTGCCACTAAAACCACTGTACAGACTCGCACTACCTGGACATAACACCACACTGCCTCCCAGGTAACTAAGGCCATACCTAGCCTCATTGACACCCATCAGGCTAAAAGAAACGATGCTTATTTTAGGTACCTAACTTGTAATGTTGTAACAAATTTTATAGCAAAATTCTACATAAAACTGAAAGCAGGAAGTTTTCATTTGGTGCCACAGTTGCATACTGGTGAGGCACTCGGGCACCATTTAAGATTGAACGGGACAATTCATAGAAGCTGGTAACAGTAGATGGTTGTTATCATTATTTCAGAAAATATTTGAAGAGGCATTCAGGTAGATATGTAGCTTATTTCTGTGACAGCTGTGTAGTCATGGGAAAGAGCGGTCATATACAAGCTACACTACATTTATTCATTTCTTGACACTTTCATTTTGTCTGAAATAAAAATAAGATATCATTAAAATAAAATTAAATACCATCATGTCTTTCAATCTCCTCCTCGGGTTGGTTCAATAACCGAACCGTTGCTTCAGCTGGTTTATTGTTTATTTTCTTCAAAAAATATGCTCTTTTTATGGTGATATATTAACAGTATATTGAGGCTTCAATTGGCCTTATTGGTAAAAAACTCTCAATACTGGTGGAATAAATCCTCAATACTGGTGGAATAAATATTCAATAATGGTAATAAACTCTCAATACTGGTGAAATAAATCTTCAATACTGATGGAATAAATCCTCAGTAATGGTAGAATAAACTCTCAATACTGGTGAAGTAAATATTTAATACTGGTGGAATAAATCCTTAATACTGGTGAAATAAATCCTCAATACTGGTGGAATAAATATTCAATAATGTTAATAAACTCTCAATACTGGTGGAATAAATCCTCAATACTGGTGGAATAAATATTCAATAATGGTAATGAACTCTCAATACTGGTGAAATAAATCCTCAATACTGGTGGAATAAATATTCAATAATGGTAATGAACTCTCAATACTGGTGAAATAAATCTTCAATACTGATGGCATAAATCCTAAGTAATGGTAAAATAAATCCTCAATACTGGTGAAGTAAATCCTTAATACTGGTGGAATAAATGTTCAATAATGAATAATAATAGCTGAGTCTGGTGAGTGCGGCAACCTGACTGAATATGGGAAGAAGCTGGACTTGAGTCTGCTGTTTCTGCATCTCCTCCCAGATAGAAGTTCAGCACCAGGCAAGCTTTGGCATTCATCCTGGTTTTCTAATTAGGAAAGATCTTCAGATGCTTGGTGGAGGTGACACTGTCAGTACATGAGTTAATATAACTAATGACAGAGGAGGTGTATGTGTCCAAGTCTGTGTGAGAGTCTGTGGTGGCTTACGAGGAGAACACTATCTTGAAACAGTATGTGAGGGAATGCTCCTTAATGAAAAGCTAGGCATTATGCAAAAGAGTGAACTCAAGAGACTAATGAAGACCAGAATAGCAGATAAGCCATAAGGTCTAAAGAAACAATGAAGCAGTGTGTGGGTGCGGGGCAAAATATATTGAGTGGGAAGAATACTGTCTCTATCATTGGTACTGTTACTGCACTATGTAACTTTGATGAAATTGGCAGGATAAGAACAATGTAATAATGCATAAATCCTGTCCACGTGATTCTTCCACTTTCAGTGATGGTTCTGCATCTCTCAGCTTATCCAGAAATGCATGTGTAGAGTGTACCATTTTAGCTGCCAGCTGAACAGGCCTGGACTTTGACAGGTCCCAAGAAAGCTTTTTCAGGGCCATTCTGGAGTCATTTAGACAGCTGCCAAGATTGATGTCAAATGCTGTGCATCCTTTCTTGCCTGATTTATGAAAGGTGTTTAGTGGCTCTTACATTTTGAAAGCTCTTTTCTGGCAATTTTTTTGTATAATGTTGATTTCCAGGATTGGGGAAAAAACATGTCATAAACTTGTAATCATAAACTTTGGATTGCACAAGTTCACTTATTGACTGTGACCTGTGTACATACAACTTGCAGAACGGCCCGCCCCATCTCCTTTGTCATACTTCAGTGTGACTGAAATCAGAGTTGAGGTTTTCGGCGTTCTGTGTTGTGGACAGTACAGCGCAAGTAAAAGTTAGTTTGATAGAATGCTACACAAATATTTGCTCCCCCTGGTCGCTCTGCTGCTCTGTGGAGGTGAAATGACTCTCAGTGGAAATGTTCTGGTGCTTCCTGGTGAATACAGTCACTGGATCAACATGCGTGCAATTGTGGAGGAACTGCTCGCTCGGAATCACAGTGTGACTGTTCTTACACACAGTGCATCCCCTTCAGTCAAGTTCTCGCAAAAAGATACCTTCAGATCCATTGTTTTTAAGATCAACATGGAAGAGCAAGAAGCACAAGTCATCTGGCAGAACCTCATCAATGCTTGGATGAATAACACCATCACTGGAATTCGGACCTTGTCTTTGTTTTGGAACCTGATGTCTGGATTTGAGAGTTACTTTGGGGCAATATGTGAAGGAATGCTCCTCAATGAAGAGCTCATAGCTTCACTTAGGAAGTCAAACTTTGACACAGTTCTTTATGATCCTGTGATGCCATGCAGTGATCTTTTGGCAGAGACCCTTGGCTTGCCCCATGTGGTGTCTCTTCGACTCACTATAGCATACACTATGGAAAAACTGTGTGGCCAGTTACCAGTTCCACCTTCATATGTTCCTGCTGTTGCCTCCCAGGGGTATCTCACTGACCAGATGAACTTTATTGAGCGGGTCGAGAATATGTTGTTGTACATTGGTCACACAGTAGTTTTCCAGGTGCAAGTGATGTTAATGTTTGAGAAGTATTACACTAAAATAACAGGTAATGGAGAACCACAACTACTTTTTGATTTAGAAGCAATTTCTTAAATGTTTGCACTAATATTTTGTCATATTTTTTATGTAACAAATATATGCTAATGTATTTCCAAATGTACTGTAGCCTACTAATTCAGACTCACGTGATCGTCACTCCTGCCCTTCATAGGCAAACCCACAACACTGTGTGACACTATTGGAAAAGCTGACATCTGGTTAATAAGAACCTACTGGGACTTTGAATATCCACGGCCACTCCTGCCAAACTTCAAATTTGTTGGTGGATTACACTGCAAGCCCGCAAAGCCACTTCCAAGAGTAAGAACCATTTTTCACATCTTTTGGATGTTTGCACACTTAACTTATACATTAGGAAGTAGTCACATTCTTAACCCCACTCGTAAAATTAGATATATAGATGTCTTGTGCTCAACAGTTTCAGATTTCTATCTGAATGACACAAACCTGCAGTTTGAGATGGGACTGACAATCAGAATTCCAGCACACCAGCATATTTACTTAAAACTATTAGTTAATTAGGCCCATAAGGTTTACATTGACCTCAACTTTCAACTTTCAGGTCCTATACATAGACTAAATGGTCATAAAATTTAATCCCAAACTCAACCCACACCAGGTGACCTAAACTCAAACCTGATTATGATAGATTAGATTATCATATTTCAGTTCCTCACTGATAATATATAACTAACATATGGGTTTTATATCTGTAAGAGTTTTCCTCGCAAAAGTGCCAATTCCCCAACCCTATTATCAATTTTACTTTCCCCTAACAGACACTTGTGCTGGGCAGAGAGAGTGCAATCTACCCACCCAGGGAGGGAGAGCAGGCAAATTTTGCTCTCCCTCTGACTTTGGCTACCAATGGCAAGACGCATTAAACAGGATTCGAACCTCCAATCCTCAGATCATATTGGTAGCACTTTAGACCTCTTTAAGAGGTTTACCTCTAAGACATTTAACCACTTCACTGCAAAAAAATGAAATCTTAGCAAGTAACATCTTAAATATAGTCTAAATATGTAATATTTCTTATTTTTATGTTTGATATTGAATGTATGAAAGTACTCAATCTAAAAGTAATACTTTAATATATCTCAACATTAGATATATTAGATATTTAGATATAATCCACAGTGATATATAACATAACATATTTGCTGTCAAAACAAAATCTTGTGTCTGTAATTATTAATGCAAACTTAGAATCATAATGTTTTTAAAATCCCAGAATATAATGTTCCACAGTAAAAAAAACATTCTCATACTATGCAAGTTAATGTTAATATGAGCTACTAGTGGCTATTTTAATTATCCTTGTGGACCTTTTTTTGTTCCATAATAAAAAGTAGTAATAAATTAAGCTGAATTTTCAAATTTCACATTTCACAAGTCTTAACTATAAACCTCGACTTCAAGTGATTAATTTTGAGCAATGGAAAATAGTAATAAACATACTGATAGTTCAGGCTCCTGCATTATTATACCGACCACTGTATTTTAAAATTGCTTTTTTGGTTTTGTAGGAGATGGAGGAGTTTGTTCAGAGCTCAGGGGATGATGGCATTGTGGTGTTTTCTCTGGGCTCCATGGTCAAGAATCTCACCAAAGACAGAGCTAACACAATTGCTTCAGCACTTGGGCAGATCCCACAGAAGGTCAGAGAATCCACTGTTAAATATTTTCTGAAGCAAAATCACTTTTCTGTCTTTCTTAATGAATAAAAACAACAGCATAAACTGATGATTTTCCAATAAACACAAAGTTTGTGAATTTTTCAGTTTGTGAATGAAGATTTCTTTGATTTCATCGTATTGCTGGTTGCCTCCTGACACACTTTGTTAGTTTAATATCGCTTGAGAGGGGAAAAATGTTTTGGAATGGATTATGAATATTTGATCTTCTTCTATTCTTTTGTGTATGATTTGTTCTTAGTGCTATATGAAGTCATTTTTATCAGTTCCTATATCCTTCAAAACGTGTTGCTTTATCACAGGTGTTGTGGCGGTACTCAGGAGAGAAACCAGACACTCTTTCTCCAAACACAAGACTATATGACTGGATTCCCCAGAATGATCTACTAGGTAAAGTGCAGTTATCATTTACAACATTATTCAAACATTTTGAATCACTTGTCACAGTAATATATTAAACTTATATTATTAAACTGAAATTTAATTGAATTAAACTTGTCACATTTAAATGTTTCTAATCACCCAACTAATTATACTATGATGATAAAGACATAAAGCTTTAAAATCATCCTTCAATGTATTGAAGATAAAGGTTTGTTCAAAAGTGTATTACTTACATGAAGAATTAGGCTAACTAATAGGGCAGGGTGATAATGACAAAGCATCATATCCTGATGTATATATATTTCATCTGAATGGCCATATATGATATACGATATGATGTGAAATTTGATCTTCATTTCTTCTTTACACACTAAGCCAGCTATGTTGTCTTCCCACTAAGTTGTCATCATGCCTGAGTTCTCTCTAATACGCATTCCATGGTGGAATGGAGCAGAGTATAGGAGGAGCTGAAAGCAGGGGGTGGAGCAGAGTGAGGGAGCAAAAAATGTTTTCCACAGGACTGAAAGAGAGTGTTATTTAAAAAATTAAAAACTCAATATAAATGATATTGCCTCAGCCCATATCCTGCATGAATCCCAATATAGATATAAATATTGATAAACTGTCCAGCCCAACTAACTAACTCAAAAAACGCCAAGAGGCCACATTCTAATATTTTTTTCCAAGCACTAAATTTTTTCAAATGATTTATTCATTATTCAATATGAATATTTTGGAAATAGAAAGAATTTATTAAATACTAAATAGTGTATTATAATTGTATAATGCATGCTGTCAACCATATAAAGATCTATAGTCTGCATTCTTATTTACTTTCATCAGAAACAACATCTTAAAATAAACATAAAAAGTGCACAAATCATTTTGAAACTTAACCTTAAAGCACACAAATTACATCAGCTCTCAGTATTTAACTCTTAATCAAATGTGCCCTTGTCTGGTAGATGTTTGGTTCGGGTGTGGTTGTCATATAGAACAAGATGTTGTCTGGCCCACCTGGCAAACAATGTATTGCCTCTAGTTTAAACCACATCAAGTAGTGTAGGCTTAACATCATGCACTAATGATACACATTTCATCCCTACAGGACATCCTAAGACCAAGGCTTTCATCACACATGGTGGGACTAATGGGCTTTATGAAGCTATTTACCATGGTGTCCCAATGGTGGGTATACCACTGTTTGCTGACCAGCCAGACAACCTGCACCACATGAAAACCAAGGGAGCAGCTGTTACAGTTGATTTCAACAGCATGAAGGCCAATGACCTGAAGGAGGCTCTCAGTGAAGTCATTAACAATCTGTCGTGAGTTGATAGGGGACTTTCTTTACATTCTTTAAAGTGGAGATTATCTTAAGAGTGGTCATTACACACCTTTATTTTCAGTGCATTCAGTATTTCACTTCCTGCATGTCAGAAGCAATTTGGTGGTCAGCCCAGCATCCAGTCCTTAATCATATGGTCTCATCATGTCACGTATCTGTCCTGGTCATCTCCTGTCTTGTCATTGATTTTTTTTTATCTCCCCTCATACTACATGACCACATGTCCTGTCTCTGCCCTTTCCCCGCTGTCTCCTTTGTAACCCTGCCCAGTCATGATTATGTTCCCGGTGTGTCCTATGTTCTCTTGTATATAAGACCTTTTTATTGTCTACACTAATTTTATGATGATGGTTAGTGTTGTTGCTGGTGGTCCGTGTATTTATCTGTCTGTTCTGTAAACCATTTGTTTATTAAATCCTGAACCCTGCTAGTACTTCCACTTCCCCTTTCATCTGTTCAGCACACAACCCTGACACATCAGTGATGCAATTAATATGTTTATCAAACTATCTGATAAGTTTTTCAAGAAAGCTCTATCTTCATATAATCTTAACAGTTTCATTTGTATTCCCTTTCTTCTCTCAGGTACAAAGAGAACATGATGAGACTGTCCCGCATCCACCACGATCAACCAATGAAGCCGTTGGACCAGGCTGTCTTCTGGATAGAGTTTGTGATGCGCAACAAGGGGGCCAAACACCTGAGGGTCGAGGCCCATAACCTCACTTGGTATCAGTACCACTGCCTGGACGTTGTTGCGTTTTTACTCTCAGTTGTTGCTCTGATCATGTTCATCTTTGTGAAAACATGCAGGTGGCTTTTCCATAAATGTTGCTGGAGGTCCTCCACAAAGAGCAAAAAAGAGTGAATAAGTTAGTGAAGATCATTAAACTAGTAAAATCTGTGACGTCTTCTCATGAGTTTAAAGACTGTTGTGTTTTACAGTGAAACTTAACAAAAAAAACCCTTTTCACATAACAATAAATTTTTAACAATATGCAAGAAAATTTCTCTTTTGTCACTTTTTGACTTATATAAATCTGTATATATAAATATAAATCTGGTCATTCTTTATATTGTCAGTTTGTTTTATAATCATGACATGCTTTTGTTTAGAGATAAATGATTTTGTTATATTTCAAGGCAATCATCCTGATTCAGGTCTAATTTTTATATATTTGTATGATCTGGCTTTAATGGGAAGACAATATATTTTTAACACAGATTTCACTGAATAACATTTTCTTGGTCCTTATATCATAATAATAATAAAATAAAATTGCATAAATAAATACACAAACATATCCTCTCACATTGGCATACAAATACATATATTCTATAATATAAAAATGATTTAAAAAATCAGATATTCTATTGACCACTAGGGGCAGTAATGTGCACCTGAAGCCTCGAGATATGAACCCTTTCACAACATATTTGGCAGGAAATAAGTATAAATGTTTAGAACTATGATCTTAGGCATGTGTCTGTTTAACAGTTGTATAAAGTGTGCGTGCATACAAGAAATGTGGGGTGCGCCTGGGGAGTGCAAAAACTCGATACTAGTAGTGAAAAACAACTCCTGGGGAGAAGTGAGACAGGGTCACATAGAGGGATTTGGGGGAAGAGCCAAAAGAGCACATCCAGGCCGTGACCTGACACTTCGGCAGTACTAGAACTGAAGTTTGCTTTGTCTTCTTTAGGCTGTGGCCGAAAGGTTCTTCAAATATATATATATATATTGATGGAAATAAAACGTGTTGATTACAACTTATGTCTGGTGGTGCTGGGTCATCTGTACATCAAAGAATATGCAGAAGTGGGTTAGACAGGGAAAAATATCTTCATATTTTTCATATCACTTCAACAATATTTATTTATTTATTTGTTTGTTTATTTGTTTATTTATTTATTTATTTATATTTCGTTTTATTTAACTGTGACTGGAAGTTTAACTTAACTTGAATTCTGTAGGAACTGATGTTTGTAGCCTCACCACCAACAAGATTTTAGAGTCTGGGGTTTGTGAGATTTGAGATTCAAAAATTTTATTCTTCTAGTGTTTTAAACATTATTTGGGATCATTCATTTAATCTTGTGAAATGTGCTGCAACAAACTATAACCGAAGGTGGTGTTAATATTAGTAGTTCAGGTTGTATGCCAAAGTTGTACTTTACCAATAGTACTTAAATTAGGCCTCAGACAATGTTTACCTCTTCATTGTTTACCTCTTTATTGTTTACCTCTTTATTGTTTTCCTCTTTATTGTTTACCTCTGTATTGTTTACCTCTTTATTGCTTTCCTTTTTATTGTTTTCCTTTTATTGTTTACCTCTTTATTGTTTTCCTGTTTATTGTTTTCCTCTTTTATGGTTTACCTCTTTATTGTTTTCCTCTTTATTGTTTACCTCTGTATTGTTTTCCTCTTTATTGTTTACCTCTGTATTGTTTACCTCTTTATTGCTTTCCTCTTTATTGTTTTCCTCTTTATTGTTTACATCTTTAATGTTTTCCTCTTTTATTGTTTACCTCTGTATTGTGTTCCTCTTTTATTGTTTTCCTCTTTATTATTTTCCACTTTATTGTTTACCTCTTTGTTGTATACCTCTTTATTGTTTACCTCTTTACTGGCAGAAATTTAAATTAGCAACTATTATTTATTGCACATTATGTCTTGCAATGCACTGATTTGTTTGGGAAGCCTGTCTCAGGAGTTTTGAAAAAGAGTTCTGATGTGGCGAAATAAATCGATAAAAATAAATAAGTAAATCAAATAAATGGGCAAATAAATCTGAAGAGGCAAACGTGGTTCTGGACATTAGGGCTAAGCCCCGCCCATTGAACGGGTCTGGCCCCGCCCCAGACACCTTTCGACCGTCAGCTGGCAACTTCTACTTGTAACTCACCTGTGCCCACTTCACACCTTCTTCACTGCTTCTAAAACTGATTTATTAGCAGATTGGGCTGCAAGGCGTCAAGTCAGCCACCTCGGGTTTGGGACACAGCCACTGTCTGCTGAATGTGACCCCGCCCGGCCACAGAAGAGGCTTCAGGTCCGAACACGCAGCGGACAGGTCAGAGTGACAGTATGACGGACAGAAGTGTCCTCCTCCTGGTCGCTCTGCTGCTCTGTGGGTGTGAACTGACTCTGAGTGGAAACGTTCTGGTGCTTCCTGGTGAATACAGTCACTGGATCAACATGCGGGTGATCGTGGAGGAACTGCTCGCTCGGAATCACAGCGTGACTGTTCTAACACACAGCGCCTCTGCTTCCATCAAATTCTCACAGCAGGAGCCCTTCAGGTACATTGTTTTCAAGGTGGACATGAAGGAGGAGGAGGTCCGCGCCCTCTGGTTGGACATATTCAACGCCTGGATGAATGACGTCAATGGGATTGGGATGATGTCATTGTTTTGGAAGATGAGGCACAAATTAGATCACTATTTCAACACTCTGTGTGAAGCAATAGTGAACGAAGAGCTCGTAGCTTCACTGAGGAAGCTCAGCTTTGATGCAGTTCTGTATGATCCTGTGATGCCCTGCTGTGACCTTCTGGCAGAGACCCTCGGACTGCCCCATGTGCTGTCTCTTCGACTCATGTTTGCCCACTCTTTGGCAAGACTGTGTGGTCAGTTACCAGTTCCACCTTCGTATGTGCCTGCTGGAGCTGCACAAGGTCATCTCTCTGATCAAATGAGCTTCACAGAGCGGGTGGAGAATATGCTGCTCTACATTCTTCACACAGCATTTTACAAACTGCAGATGATATTTGCTGATAGGCTTTACACCAGAATAACAGGTCAGTTGGTTTGACTCTGTCTGCAAGCAGTGGGAGTAACTATAATTTACAGATCTGTTCTTGGGCAAAAAAAAACACAGAACTGTAACTTATTACATCAAAAACAAAGTACTGTAACTGTTATTACGGTATAAACATAGTACTGTAACTGTTATTACAGTATAAACATAGTACTGCAATTGTTATAACGGTATAAACATAGTACTGTAATTGCTACAACAAAAACACAGTACTGTAACTTATTACATCAAAAAACAAAGTACTGTAACTGTTATTACGGTAAAAACATAGTACTGTAATTGTTATTACGGTATAAACATAGTACTGTAACTGTTATTACAGTATAAACATAGTACTGTAACTGTTATTATGGTATAAACAGAGTACTGTAATTGTTATTACGGTATAAACATAGTACTGTAATTGCTACAACAAAAACAAAGTACTGTAACTATTACAGTAAAAATACAGTACTATAACTGTTATTACCGTAAAAAATATTTTGGTATTTTGCTATAATTTGGCAGAAGGAAATGCTAACGTTAAAACATATTAAATGCAATGTTCACACCTCAGTTCTTTATTTTTTTTACTTTATTTTGTTTCCTGTTGAATAAAAGTTTTATAACAATAATAGAACCCTCAATGTTGTGTATTATCATTACAACACGGGAATGATGAAATACGACGCACCTTCTGCTTCATCACACCTGTGCTGTTATTCCACAATAACACAATCCCTCTTATGTTCTACAAGGTGTGTTCATAAAGTATCCTGCCTTTATTCATTAAAAATACTCATATTCAGATACAACAATCTTCCACTGGTCTCCTTCAAGGTAGTTGCCTTGGGCTGCAACACATGTCTCCTGGCAGTTCTACCACTGTCAGAAGCAGCACAGGAGTGCCTCTTTAAAGATGGCCCACAGCTGGTCCGTGGCATTTTATATGATGTGTCCTCTCTGGAACAAAATTTGCTCCCTTTCAGCAGGGAGTCTGACGAAGCACAGGTGTTATGTGTTTACTCAGGAAACTCTTTGTGATGCTGTGAGATACAAACAGTCAGTCCTGTGGGCAGTGGGCAATGGGCAAATTTTTTATGAATAAAGGTTGGATACTTTATTTTTTCAAATACATGTGGAGGCAGCTGTGTCCTGGTGATCAGGAAACCAGCCTTGTGTGCAAAACACAGTGGGTCTATGATCACCTCTACTGGCCTCAGTAGTGTGTTTGGGATCATTATCTTACTATAGAACGCAACACAGCTTACTGGAACTTGAGCATAGTGCCCTGAGATACTGCCTTCTGCAGTTACATCATTAGTGAAGATAAGTGCGACTGTACCTCTGGCAGCCACACATGCCTAAACCAGTTAGTTGTGGAAAAGAAGTAAACTATGCAGGAACCTGATTCACATAATCTTTGCTCCTTTACTTCATAGGCAAACCAACAACGCTATGTGACATCATAGGAAAGGCTGACATCTGGTTAATCAGAACCTACTGGGATTTTGAATATCCACGCCCACTCCTGCCAA
The DNA here is from genome assembly GCA_034509495.1 of Acestrorhynchus altus. NCBI lineage: Eukaryota > Metazoa > Chordata > Actinopteri > Characiformes > Acestrorhynchidae > Acestrorhynchus > Acestrorhynchus altus. Next base: position 8,850,880 of record CM067511.1, on the reverse strand, counting down.
ACTTTCAATTTGTGGGTGGGTTACACTGCAAGCCTGCAAAACCACTTCCAAAAGTAAGAACTTCTTTTCACCTCTTCTGAATGTTTTGTGAGTTTTACAGTAAGACATTGACACATAGTTGACCCCCCTGGTAAAGTCATTAGGTGTACAAAGGCCTAGTGATTGACAGATCCTTATCTCAGTAATAGACTGCTGTTACAAGCGAGCTACAATCTAAGATGAGACTGGTTGCACTACATTTAAGAGGTTTAATCTTGCTGATCCTGTATAGCCACTAAGTAACCACTGCACTGCAATAAATAAAGTGTTAGCAAGTGACATTATCCTAAATTTAGTGCATTGCACTGTAATATTTCTCATATTTAATTTAATCTTTAAATAATGTTATTTTAAAGTGATATTATACTCAGTATTCTTTCTTAAAATAAACATAATACAATTGAATGAGACTGATTAATTATTTAGACTAGAGGATTTCACATAAGATTATATATATATATATATATATATATATATATATATATATATATATATATATATATATATATATTATATATATATATATATATATTACAACATTGCAAATATGGTAGTCATACAAAAAGTGTTTTACATACACAACCATCATATGGAAAAAATCTGATTCAAGAAAGAAGAATAACACCAGGCCTTTTTCCACCTCTTTTTTCCACAGGTCGTCAAATGCTCCTTTAGAATCTTAATGTCCTCTGTAAATCTGAGAATATAATATTCCTCAGAAAAACACTCTTTTGTATACTGTGCAAGTTAATGTTAATTTAGCTTCTGATGGCCTTTTTATCTACCTAAATTTGTCCCATCATTAATGAGATAAAGATTTCTTCTTTAATTTATTTTATGTGCTATCTAACAGCAGTCTTAACTCCAATAAATAAATAAAAAGCCTTGACTTCAAGTGCTTCAAGGGAATTTCAAGCTCAAATCTATGGTAATTTAACTGCTACCTGAATCAGCTTTATATCTATATATATCTGTGTTATTAATAACTTTGGCACTTTTGGTTTTGTAGGGAATGGGGTTGTTCAGGCTCAGGGGATGATGGCATTGTAGTGTTTTTCATGGGTTCCATGATTAGAACCTGACCAAAGAAGCTAACACCATTGGCCAGCACTTGGGCAGATCCACAGAAGGTCAGATAATCCCACTATTGAATGTGGCTGAATCTCCAGAAACAAACTTTTCTAACTCTCTTAATGTATACCAAACCACCTGCAAATATTACTGATTTTTCAATGGTGTTTAGTTACCACAAACATTGAAAATGGTAATTTTGACTGACAGTATAAATTATTTCTCTGCATTTGTGTTGCTTGGTGCCTTTAGGTGTTGTGGCGGTACTCAGGAGAGAAACCAGATACGCTTTCTCCTAACACAAGACTCTATGACTGGATTCCCCAGAATGACCTACTAGGTAGAGAGCAGTTTTGTCATTTACATATATAAACATTCTGCATCTTATGGAAAAGATTTGCATATAGTTTTAGGTGTTGAATAGCCATTCTGTAGCCATGTATGTAAAAACACATAATAGTTAACATCACAATTTTACAGGACATCCCTAAGACCAAGACCTTCATCACCACAGGTGGACTAATGGCATATATAAACTATTTACCATGGTGTCCCATTGGTGGAGTATACCACTGTTTGGTGACCAGCCAGATGTGTATTTCATGAAAACCAAGGGTGCGCTGCCTGATTAGCTACAAAAAACTGAAGACCAATGACCTGAAGGAGGCTCTCATCGAAGTCATTAACAATCCCTCGTGAGTTGTCATTTTTATGGTGGAGATTATTTTAAGGGTGGTCAGTATTCAGCTTTATTTTTGGTTCATTCAGTACTTAATTTTCTTCATGTCAGAAGGAATTTTGGTCAACTTGACCATACTTTATTTTGAAATTGTAGAGAAAAACAAAAATGATGAAGATTTTATTTGAAACAATTTCTAAAAGCTACAAATGTTCCATTTATTAAATAGATAATAGTGGTATTTAGTCTCCAGGCTGATACTGTTTGGACAGTAATAATGAAAATTCCTTTCTCAATTAAGTGCAAACACATGAAACACAGCAGTAAGTGCTTAAAATCTGTTACATTAGTGAAGACCATATATTAAAATGCAATTTTAGTGTGTTTCAAAAGACATTTTAAGAATATTTATTAAGATTTTGACATCTATTTTAAGATGATTATTACATCCATTCCAGTCCAGTTTTGCCATTAACCCAGCATATCCTGTTGCAAATAAAAAAGAAAACTCTGGTCAGATCATTTTTTACATGTACATTTGCGGCATTTACTTGAACACACTTATCCAGAGCAACACAAAAGTGCTCAGAACATCCTTAGCTAGTAGGCTAGAACAGCTGGAAACTAGAGATTCTTCTTCTACTCTTGACATGAACAGTTTTATTTATTTCCTTTCTTCTCTCCAGGTACAAAGAGAACATGATGAGACTGTCCATCCACCACGATCAACCAATAGGCCGTTGGACCAGGCTGTCTTCTGAATAGAGTTCGTGATGCGTAACAAGAGACCAAACACCTGGTGGGCCATAACCTCCGCAGTATCATTGCCACTGCCTGGGCGTTATCGCGTTTTACTCTCTGTAGTTACTCTGATCATTTTCATCTTTGTTAAAAAAGCTGTGCAGGTGGTTCTTCCATAATTGTTGCAGGAGGTCCTGCACAAAGAAACAAGAAAAGAGTAAATTGTTGCTGTTCTGCAAAAACATTTTGTCTTTTTTTGCTGGCATAACATACATATGGTTGTTTTTTGTACTGGAATGTTATTTGATTCTGTGTGTGGTAGAATGAATAGATATGCTTTATATTGCCAAGAAAATGTCATGATGAGTACATTAGTAGAAATGTCGATATGAGGTTTTTGCAGTGATTAAATGTACATAATACATTCCACAAATGTACTATTTGTTTTACTGTAGGGGCCAGTGAATGTATGTCTTAAGATAAGTCTAATCATAATAAAATTGAATTAATCATTTTTTCGAAGTTCAGGAATTTTAATCATGTCTTGTATAGGGTTTTTTTGTTTTTTTTTTTTAATAAAATACAATTTTAATTATTGAAATTGGACATTTTTTCTTTCTTGTTGTAAAAAGTTGAAGCTTGAATGATGACTGATCCAAAACACCTGGGTCCAAACTTTACTTTTTCAGTGCAGTACGATTCATTTTCTCATACTTTTGACCTGTTCTGTAAAGTTACTACCCATTTTCAAAAGTTTGTAGTGCGAGCCTCTGATTATCAGGATGATTATCAGGAGAACTACTTAGGACAGTATGTAACTAAATAGAATTATTTAATTAAATCTGCTAGTATGTTGTGAAGGAATTGACATACAAAAGTACATGATCCAAATACCAAACAAACAAATCAGGTCACCCACAGGGTTGCGAAAGGGTATATATAATTAATGAGGTACTCAAATTCACTGAGATGTTTCAAGGAACATTTACAGTCAACATAGCAAATAAAAGGCTGAAAATAAATTAATGTCATAATGTTCAGTTTATTAACTAATCCATCACTGAAAAAACAATATTTAAAATCTAAAGCTGTGCTTTAAAGTGTGCCGCTCTAATATAACATACTGCCATGTCAAAGTTGAAATAGTGTCACCATCCTGAACATTTCTTTTACCTCTATTTCAGTCATTTCTATTGTGCCAGTGAAAACAACAACCTCCTCTTCACATGAACTGGGCAAAATGTTTCTCGCTACATCACAGATGTGTATATGTAGATATCAAGAGGTACACAAAAGGCAAAAGTAGCCTCAGAGCTTTTTAATAATCCTCTTGTACCATTGCCCAATGTCTAATCAGACCACACCTCATTATTTACACATCTGCACAGGGTGTAACTGCATGCCAGTTTGCTGCAGTTTTAGTTGGGTGTATTTTATTTTAGTGTATTTTATTTTATAATAATGTTTCTCCACTAATATCTTCTCATACACGTAACGGATTATGTTTAATTGCAATTTTTCATTTTCATTAACAATAATCGTATATACCTTTACAATAGATGTGCTCAATTTCTCCATTATTCTTTATAAGGTCTATGAGGCCACATATAAGGATATGTGTATCATAACATCAAAACCTGCACATCAGCTAAGAGAACACCCTTCTGTTTGAAATTGCTCTTTTTCTTTCTTTCTTTCACGTGTATTAATGCCTTTGTAAGTATTTAACTCACAGTCCCATTTTTCTCTTTAGTTTCTGTTTCTTTCATTGCATTTTATTATGGTACATCTATGGGTTGTTGTGTTTGCAACTGTGATGTTTAATTATCAATATAAAAACTTAGAGAACAGCAAATGATGTGATGAGCTCAATGCATGATATTGAGTGTAATGAGCACAGACACAGAATGTTATTTATTTCATTTGTTCCAGATAAAGACTATAAAAATGAAAACAAACTGTCAGCCTTGTTGTCCATCCAGTCTGCGCAGTAGAGGCCGGAGGCGGAGCCAGACTCGACTCTTCATTTGGTTAGTTCCGCCCACAGACCGGGGCAGCCGCCCTCTCAAATCACTGCGTCTGTTTTCGCCAGGCAGAACAGCGCCCTCTTGTGACAGCCCTGCCTGTTATGAAGAAAAATGATTTCTGGGGAGAAACGTCATACTGCAACCAGCATGGAACCAGCCTGCAACCACACACACACACACACACTTGGAGAGAGTGAGCACACATGCCCCGAGCGGTGGGCAGCCCAATCCTTTTCAGTCCTGCTCCTGGGGTACGACTGTGTGCTGGAATTTGAGAACATTTTTGGAAAAATAAAAAAAAAGTTTGTAAAAGAAAGCATCACAGCCCTGAAAAAATAAACCACTTATGGAAATTGCTTTTGTCTTTCCTCTAACAATGAAAACTTTTAGAAATGACTTTAAAAATAAAAATTCATTAAAAGAGACATATACGGTTCTTAATTCTGTCCAAGCTATCAGAACCCACGTAATTAGCCTATTGATACCATCAGATTCATACCTCACACATGATTTTTTTCATTTACAGAAAGGTCAGTGTAGTCATTCTTTCCTTATTCCAAGACACTGTTATACTCTGTCCTCTGAGGACAGAATCATGCGGTTCATTACAGTGTCTGAGGACCCACAGATTGAGAAACCCTGTTTTAAACAAGCAAGACTGTGGTCCAGCAGAAACAGGGTCAAGAACCACTGCTTTGTAACATTTTATCTCTTTATTAACAGAGTTATAATAAATAAATGTAATCCTGTTCACCACTAATGAATGAAATCCAAAATAATTACAGAAACTGAAAAACTGATCATTATCATTATCCCCTTTAGTCGGGACTGTGGAAAACAGACGCTGGGTTTAACCTGCAATGATGAAAGGCACACTGTTCCACCCTCTTTATTTATCATAGTAATTTAATACCATCAGATTTAACACCCTGTTCATTACATATGAAGAACTACATTGTCTACAACGAAGTACCGTAAAACAGGGTGTAGATGAGCACGGAAACTAAAGTTTCAGACTGTAGATGAAGAATTAATCAATATTACACCAAAACCACAATCTAATTCTAATTCTACAACCAGGAATCAGATTACTAGGGGGACATTTCAATTATCCCTGGATACCAACACTGCCTTTTTAAACATTTTTCTCACAGTCCTATTTTTCTCTTTTCTTTCATTGCATTTTATTCTGGTACCTTTACGAGTTTTGTGTGTTTGCAGCTGTGATGTTAAATTACAGAATTAAACTGCCTTTATCCGGTTTGCTGGTACGTCGTCAACACTGTACCGTAAAACACGTAGAGATGCGCGCTCCAAGTAGTTTTCAATCCTCGACCCCCAACTCAAAACTGTCACTGTCCCTGACCACCAAGGTGAGGCGCAGTTGATCTCAACAAACACGGGTATTGGACTCTCTGGACTCTCTAACAGGCTTTTCCTCACTGTCAGTGTTACAGTATGACGGACAGAAGTGTCCTCCTCCTGGTCGCTCTGCTGCTCTGTGGGTGTGAACTGACTCTGAGTGGAAACGTTCTGGTGCTTCCTGGTGAATACAGTCACTGGATCAACATGCGGGTGATCGTGGAGGAACTGCTCGCTCGGAATCACAGCGTGACTGTTCTAACACACAGCGCCTCGCCTTCCATCAAATTCTCACAGCAGGAGCCCTTCAGGTACATTGTTTTCAAGGTGGACTTGGAGGAGGAGGAGGTGCGCGCCCTCTGGTTGGACAACTTCAACGCCTGGATAAATGACGTCAGTGGGATTGGGATGATGTCATTGTTTTGGAAGATGAGGTCTACATTTGAGCGATGTCTCGAGGCAGTTTGTGAAGGGATGCACGATGATGAACTCATAGCTTCGCTTAGGAAGCTCAGCTTTGATGCAGTTCTGTATGATCCTGTGATGCCCTGCAGTGACCTTCTGGCTGAGACCCTCGGACTGCCCCATGTGCTGTCTCTTCGACTCATGTTTGCCCACTCTTTGGCAAGACTGTGTGGTCAGTTACCAGTTCCACCTTCGTATGTGCCTGCTGGAGCTGCACAAGGTCATCTCTCTGATCAGATGAGCTTCACAGAGCGGGTCGAGAATATGCTGCTCTACATTCTTCACACAGCAGTTTTCAGACTGATGTTACCCCATGATAAATATTACACCAGAATAACAGGTATGTCATTTGGATTTGTCTGCATACAGTGGACGCAGCTGGGATTGGGGGTCTTAAAGTATTAGTTGTACACATTTAAAATGAGGGTTCTTCAAGGGTTCTTCAGTAAACAAAATTGTATAATGTATAGAACTACCTTCAGCTATACACTGCCTTCAGCAGTACATGGGAACCAACCAATACCTAAGCCATTTTCCAGAATGGCACAGGCCCTTTATTGCAAACTGTAATCTGTGCAGAGTATTCTGCGATAGTCTCCTAACAAATACACCACTTTCTGAAGGCTGTCAAATGGACAGCATGGCGGATTTTTTCTTTACCTTTAGTGAGAGTTGTTCTTCATCTTTTGCCTACAAATTCCTTTGCATTAATGAGTTCACCAGTGCATCCATTCAACTTCTTAATGATATTCACAAGTTAATTTTTGATAATGGTTTTGACCAATGTCTTTATTGGTATTATTCTTGTTGCCAATTTGATAACCAAGATTGAAACAGTGTTCATCCATGGACATGGATGCATTTGAACGATAATCCATGTACTTTGACAGGTCATTATTTGGTCATGCTGGAGAGCGCGCAATTTCCAGAATACGTCACATAATCTGTACTTCATAGATCGTTATTTTCTGCTCCATTTATTTTAAGTGTTGGAGATTTGCATTTTAGAGGTTTTCTCTGGCATTTTTCATAGCATTGAGGCCCAGAAGAAATCGTACACAATCGTAATCATAAATGCAGTGCAAGTTCAGTGGTGAAAGCAATGGAAGTCTGTGAACCTGCATATCTAGTTGTGCAACACAACATTTGTTAGTTGTAGAAAATAATGGCTAAAAATTAAAAAATGAAATGCCTGTTTACCTGATGCTGTGTAAAAAGTGTGAAGTAAACTATGATCTTTGCTCACTCTTCATAAGCAAACCCACATCTACATGTGACATTATAGGGAAAAGCGATATCCTGTGGTTAATCAGAACTTACTGGGCTGAATATCCACGGCCACTCCTGCCAAACTTTAATTGTTGGTGGATTACACTGCAAATACATAAGCACTTCAAAAGTAAGAACTTATTTTTCACCTCTTTTGGATGTTTGCATGATTGAGTTTTACATTAAGGTGATTGATAAAATGATTAGCTGAACAAAGGTCTAGTGTTCGATCTTAATCTCAGTAATAGACTGCAAGCTGCAGCCTAAAATGGAACAATGGCTCTAGAAATCCAGCACAGTATTATATTTGATGAACTCAATCATTAGACTCAACTTTCACATTTATTTTAAATATATTAAACTCTAAGGTCCTGTATGTAGACTGAACGGACATGAAAGTGAAGCCCAAACCCAACTAAAACTCAAACCTGTGGCAGCAATGTAGGTTATTACGGGTAGTATTTTAAAGATATATGCAAAATTCCATGTAGTTTATAGTAATTCAAATAAAGATTTATATAAACATAGCTCATTAGTACACAAGGAATAATGTTCTTTGTGGCAAATTCTAATAACAATATTTTGACCATTTCATTTGGGTTCCACTTACATAATACCTGCTCTGTGTTGTCCTGACCATTGAAGGTCCAGAGGCGAATAGACTAAGATGCAGAGAACAGATGGACTACAGTTTGTAATTATAGAGAATTACAAGTACTGCTGTATGGTAAGAAGGCCAATAAAATGTTCAAAGACACAGTTGTAATTTCAGGAACTATAATCAGATCAAAATGACCTTACACAAAGGAGAATTTGTCCTCCACATTTAGCTCATCCTTTTACAGTGATATACATGAGTGTGTGTGTGTGTGTGTGTGTGTGTTTTTAGTTTTGTAGGAGATGGAGGGAACTGTTTCAGAGCTCAGGGGATGATGGCATTGTAGTGTTTGCTGGGCTCTGCATGATTAGAGTACAGTGACCAAACAGAAGCCAACACCATTGCTTCAGCACTTGGAAGATCCACAGAAGATTAAGATAATGCATTATGTAAAAAATATATATTAAAAAAATAAAAATAAACATATATATATATATATATATATATATATATATATATGTACTATATATATATATATATATATATATCCCCACCAGGTGTTATTAGCGTTACTCAGGAGAGAAACCAGACACACTTGCTCCAAACACAAGACTCTATGACTGGATTCCCCAGAATGACCTTCTAGGTAAAGAACGGTTTTATCATTTACATGTCACTATCATCATTTCAAACATTTATTGTATTTGTTTGGCTTCAAGGTGATGTGCTGTTTCCTTAAATAACCATACAAATGACAAATGGTGGTCAGAGCAGGTGTCAGTATAAGCCTTCAACAGTGAACTAACTTAGGTGAGGAGAACATGCGGTCATTTGTGTCCCAGCCTCGGTAAATAATAAATCATATATTAAAATTGCAAGTATGTTCTCTGTCTGGATTTTAGATTTTATTTTAAACTTTTTGAAAATAAGTTTATATATTATTAAAAATAGATATAGATAGATAGATAGATAGACAAATAGATAGATAGATAGATATAAATAGATAGATAGATTGATTGATTGATTGTTGATTGATTGATTGATTGATTGATTGATTGATTGTGTCTTCACCAAAAGACAAAAATCAGGACTTGTCACTGGTGTGTAATGCCATTTTAGTGATTCATACGACATTCTCCACATGCTGTTGAAGTCGGTAATGCTAAACACTAAAATAAAATATAAACACACCAACAAATAACTTTAAAATTTAATCTGAAACACCTCCCACAACTTTCAATACTGAACTGTCAAACAAAGACTTTCATGGCATCTCTGGGACAGTTTGTTCAAAATGGCACAACAGTGGTTTTGTAATTATAACATTGTAACTTTTTTACAGGACATCCTAAGACCAAGGCTTTCATCACCCATGGTGGGACTAATGGTATATATGAAGCTGGCACCATGGTGTCCCCATTGGTGGGTATACCACTCTTTGGTGACCAGCCAGATAATATGTTCCACATGAAAACCAAGGGTGCAGCTGCTATAGTTGACTACAAAAAACTGAAGACCAATGACCTGAAGGGGCTCTCTTCGAAGTCGTGCTGCAGTCCTCCCTCGTGAGTTGATGAGCCAGCGCCATTTCATTCTTTATGGTAGAGATTCTCATTGTTATCATTACACAGCTTTCATTTCAGAGCATTCATCGCTTGATTCACTTAACCCTAGTGGTGTAGCAGGTCAAATTTCAAAATTAAAGGCACAGAAAAATTATCATCTAACACTATTCCAGTTTGATCCGGGAAAATTATTGCTGTTCTTTGCAGTTGAACATATCAGAGGTTAATGCCAGAAGGTTGGTCAGCTTGACCAAACGATTTTGAACTATAGAAAGCAACAACAACAAAAAAAAGCATTGTGGAAATTTGTTGAACAGATCTAGATGACAAATATTCTAATTATAAAAGAAGAGGGTAAATTGCATAAATGAGTAATATATAATTTTTATGTGTTTTCATAAGATTTACCAAATAACTTAAAATTATAACTGAAATGTGATAGTGACTGTTTACTGAGGTCTATCATTTTTTTTGCTAAATCTGCTGGTACAATTTTCAAATCTGGACAAGTGATTAAATCTGACAGATAATTTAATAAATATGAGCTTTACTGAAAATTCAATCCAATATGATCCAAACCATTTAATTTATATATTTTTCTTCTCTCAGGTACAAAGAGGCATGGGGCTGTCCACGCATCCACCACGATCAACCAATGAAGCCATTGGACAGGCTGTTTACTGGATTGAGTTTTGTGATCGTAATAGGGGTGGCCTTTGTAGAGTTGAGGCCCATAACCTCATGGTACCAATGCCATTACCTTGCCTGGACATTACTGTGTTTTTGTTCTCAGTGGTCACTCTGTTCATGTTCGTCTTTGTGAAAATGTGCAGGTGGCTACTTTGTAAATGGTGCAGAAAGTCATCTGCAAAGAGCAAAAAAGAGTAAATTGTTGTTATTCAAAAACCTCATTTGCTCTGTTTGTCACTGTGTAACAAATTATTTTGCTTGAGGTTTTGACTTTTGTTGAAATTACGTTTCTCAAGATTGCGACCAATTTGTAAAATAATGACCTATTTTTCTCAAATTTATTTGCTTCTCAGATATGTCTTATGTATTATCTCAAGATTGTGAATATTAATTTTGTAAAAAATTTCAATAGGTTTTACACTCACCTATGTTAAAATAACATAAAGAGACAAATAAAGTATTTTTGGTTCATAATAAATAAATAAACCATGATCCATACTTTTACACATTTGTTGAACAATTTATTACCATCATCATTACTATCATTTCTACAACAAGGATTTTCTTTTTAAGGAAACAATAGTTTTTGGTGTAACTCCATTTATTCACCATTAATAACATTGCAACAGTATCTAGTGCTGCAAAATGTTTCAATATTAATACATTATATTATATTAATTTAACATTTACGGGCACTTCAATCAAAGTTTGTCAGATATGGTGATGCATTTCTTGATTTTATGATTTGATAAACTGTTTATAAAAAATAACATCACTAACAATAATAAGAAATGTAGTATAAAAATGAAAAGAATATATTAGTAATAATATAATAAATATAAACACTGCAGAAAAGTTTTCATATGAAAACACTACATTAACATTTACTGGGGCATTTCAGTCAAAGCTTAGTTTGTCACATATGGTGACATGTTACAACTTACAGTTAAATGATTTGATGACTTTTATATAAATCATAAAAATAATAAGAAAAACATGGTATAAAAATGAAATAATAAATAAGTAATAAATATTTACATTTTTAAACACTACAAGAAATGTTTCAGTAATAAAACACTACATTAATTTAACATTTGAATTATTTTCCAAAGTTTGGTTACAACTTACAGTTAAATATATATTAACACAGTATATATATATATATATATCAGTATATATATATATATATATATATATATATATATATATATATATATATATATATGTTATTGTAAAATATCACAATAATAATAATAATAATAATAATAATAATAATAATAATAATAAAAACATGGTACACAAATGAAAGACTATATTCGTGATAAAAACAGAAATACCAGTATTGTGTCTGAAAGCGTCCCTGTGTCTCTTTACGTTGTTTGAGCTCTAAAAACAGACATTTGAGGGATTGAATTGTTTGTTTTGGTTGTGGGTCGAAGCCTCGCGTGTTTCGTCGCTATCTGGCAACCCAGCCGAGCAGGAGGACGAGCTCCGGCCATTTTAGAAGAGGGGGCGATCAGAGGAACAGAGCCGGCGGAGCTGCGCGTCTGCCGCTTGACTCAGCCCTGTGGATGAACACGGCTCAGCAGCAGGCTGTGGACTGAAGACACTGGAGCGGGAGACGAGACGAGGCGACTCAAAGTCTCCGCCATAAAGAGGAAGGAGCCGAAAATGGCCGTCGACCGACGAGACGACAAAGGTAGCCTCAGCTCGCTAACGGTAGCGCGGCCAGCCCGCACCTTTGTCCTCGAGCTGGTTCAGCGAACCAGGTCCAAGTGACTACAGCTGGTTTAACGACAGTATCCCAGTGCTGACCGAGTGACCGGTTGTGAGTGGTCAGTAACGGAGAAATCAGTAAACATCCCGGAACCTGCTCAGGGCTACAGCCAGGGTTGCCATGGTCACTGAAAGTAGGACAGTGTAGTGACCTCTCTCTGTTTTCTCTCTCTCTCTCTCTCTCTCTCTCTCTCTCTCTCTCTCACTGTCTGTGTCTGCTTCAGTCAGGGTTAACACTTACTCTTTGGTTTCGAAAAAGAAGACACGTGACCAGGATGTTGTGGATGGGGGCTTCAAGTAGGCCCAAGTTGTAGGACCATCCCAGTGTGTGATGATCACCAACCCTGCTCCTGCATGTTCCAACTCCAGCCCACATCCAACACACTTCATTCAGCCAAAAAACCTCTGCAAGCAGCCATTATTTGGCTCAGGTGGGCTTGGAGAGGACGTCTGCAGGGACGTAGCTCTCCAGGAGCAGGGTTGGTGACCCCTGTCTTAGACTGTGTGATGGTAGGATGATCATATTTTGTTTTTTCACAGTAGAAGGGATGCTGGGGATGCAGGACTTTGTTATTTGGATGTGGTGGATGGGGTTTCAAGTAGGCCTTCAAGCTAGAAGAGTGTGGCTTTATGTATGTGAGGGAAAGTTTGGAAGGGAGTTTAACATCTCTGGAACCTTACAGCTGTGATGACACGTGTGACCCTGTTGTGGTTTTCAGATGAGAGGAAATCATGGGCTCATGGGTGACCACCAAGTTTAGGGATCCCACAGATCAGGAGGTGGCAACCAGGACTCAAAAGAGGAATCCATCTTCCTCTAGTTGATATCAGGTCTATGGTAGTGTGAGAGTATGAGGGAGTTAAATATCTCAAAAAGGTGTTTTTAGATATGGGGGCTGTTTTTCAGACAAGAGGACACTGGGGACTCAAGTGTAAGATGTGGTGGCTAGGGGGCTTCAAGTGATTAGTTGAAGGACCATGGGAGTGTAAAGATGGGAGGGGGTTAAACACTTCTAAAACCACACAATTATGTAACAAAAGTGGCCATATCTTAGTGTTCAAAAATAGGGCACTGGTGAACACAGATCCCTCAGATCAGGAAGAAGAACCCTGGAGAAGGACCAAGGTTCAAAATGGAAATTCATCAACTTCTGGTCATCACCAGAGAACACAACATATATAAAAAGAAAGCAAGTTTGTTTGGAAGATGGTGGATTAAAATGGTTGAATAAAGTGTAATAATGACAAATGTGACTAATGTGAGAGTTAGTAGAATGTGAAGGGGAGAATGTTTCAGGTTAGGTTTCATATGGGATTTGGTTGGATTCATTCAAATTTCCCCTCCTAAAGCAGATCCAAAGTACATATCTTCTGATCTAAGCCCGAAGCCAATCTACCATCAGTAGTTATCAACCTTTATTCGTTCAGCCTGTTTGTTGTCACCTTATTGGTGGTGGTTTCATGATGTTTTACCAATTAAAAAATTTCAATTTCTATTAATTCCACACCACCTTCTCTTCCCCTGAATGGGGTTGATTTCAGGGTGCTATGCACTAAATACCACATTCTAAACTTTCTGGAATTATCTCTGTAGATGGAGAGCTTAATGTCCTTGAAGACATACTAACTGATGCTCCAGACCAAGATGATGAACTTTACAACCCTGAAAGTGAACATGACCTCAGTGAAAAGAAAGGTATCTCTCTCTCTCTCTCTCTCTCTCTCTCTCTCTCTCTCTCTCTCTCTCTCTCATATATAAAGGTAATGGTAGAAAAGCTGAATGAGAGTCATTTGGTTTGAAAATGTGTTTTCCGATCTTCTGTTTTAGGGTCCAAAAGGAAGAACGATCGTGGGGATAGCTATGATACAAAGCGACTTCGGTCTACAGGCCATTCGACCAGACAGCCAGTTAAGAGGTCAGCCCCTTCCTCAGGAGCCAATGGGAAGAAATTGACCAGTCTGAGAGGAAGACACCCTGACGACTTTTATGATGATCGAAAGAAACATTCGGTCAGAGGTGCAGTATCTAGGGCTGACTTGTCTAAAGGGCACAGTGAGAAATCCCTGAACCGGAGCAGAGACCAACAGAGGAGGATCAAACCACTGATGCCAGAGCTGAGTGAGGTGGGTGGCAGCAGCAGACCACCTACATTTGGATAGTAATTATTGTGTATTAAATGTTTTAGTCTAAATATCACAATGTTTGTATGAGGATGTTGAAGCCAAAGACTGCCTTTCTTGTTGAATGTGTCTTTTCTTCTTAGCCAGTTCTAAACTTCAGGATGTTCTTTGGTTCATTTAAATAGAAGTTCAAGTACTTGGTCACATTTAGTTTTGTGCAGAAGCTTCAAGGAAATATACATATAAATCGCACCAATAAGTATTCTGCAAACACTATACTTAAACTATCACACAGTTACTTCAAATTCTAACCGTAGAGCTTTAATAGTCCTGCTCTAAGGCCTCAGTGACTCAGGACTTGCAAATGTTTTTGTATGGAATGCTACTGAATGGTGCCCTTATTGTACTATTCTGTGTTTATATATAAACACATTGACATACATATTTTGCTAATGCGCACACTCACACCACCACCACCCCACAGCTAGTCTAGTCCCTATAGAGAGGTTTTGGTAATAGAAATAGACTCTTTAAAATGGAGCAGTGGAATTGGAACTATGCTTTCTGGAATTATGGTGCTCCTTCCGGTACTTTTGGGATGAATTGGGGTAGTGATCATCCAACATCCTGACCTCATGAATACAGTCAAATGCTCACTGCAATGCTGTCAATTTACCTATTAAATTAGTGTATTTATGACTGCTAGATGACTGTCTTTACATAATAAAAGATTTGCTGCATTCACAGTTGTTGTAGTGCTGAGCAAGTGGTACAATAGATGACTAACCACATTGCTTAAATAGTTATGAAGAAACACATTTTATTTTTAGGTGATATAAAGTATTTTACATTCCCCTGTCTATTATGTCTTCTCGTGAATATTTTTACTTTACCTGATGGGTTTTATTAGAAAAAAATCTTTTAGGCACTAAATATCTTGGCTCTACCTCCATATTTAAACAAAACACTAAAAATATAGCCCAGATATTTCCAAAAGCAGTCCTTTTTTTTCACAAATCTCTGTGCTTTCAGAAGCTGCGGAGGACCAGTGAGGGTAGCGTCAGTAGGGCCAGTCACTCATCTAAAGAAGAGGAGGAAGCCCGGTCAGAAGAATATGCTTCAGAACAGGAGACGGGCAGCTCTGTGGGCTCCTCTGAGGGCAACCGCTCAGATGTGGAGGAAGAGGAGGTAATGGAGGAAGAAGAGGAAGGAGAGAAGGATGAAGAGGAGGAGGATGAGGAAGAAGTGGAAGAAGAGGAAGTAGAGGAAGAGGAGGAGTACGAGCTGGAAGAGGGTGACCAGCGGGATGGGAATGAACAAAATGACTATGATACACGCAGCGAAGCCAGTGACTCGCAGTCTGAGTCGGTCTCTTTTTCTGACGGAGAGTCTGTGCATTCTGGTTCAGGCTCAGATGCCTCAGGTAAGTTGTTGTATTGATATAACTTTCATACGAACACATTCTGGAGTGGAGGTGTTATTACTGCCTAGCAGTCAATTGTCAAAAGTAGACATGGTTAATGGCAAAACTGTCCCAGTGTAAAATGTACTAGCCCCATAAGTCCTGGAATGAAGTTGTTTTGTTTTCATTCACATTATTATATTGTTGTATTTCACTGATCAATCATAACTTTATGTCCATGTTTCTACACTCACTGTCTTATTTTGTCAGTTCCTCTTATCATACAGGTGCACTTTGTAATTTTATAATTGCAGACTGTAGTCCATGAGATTCTCTGCATTGTGGTGGTGTTAGTATGTGTTGCACTGGTAAAAGTGGATCAGACACAGCAGTGATGCTGGAGTGATTAAACAATGTGTCCAATTGATTACATGCTCTTAGTTGGTCCATCTTGTTAATGCAAAGTCAGAGACAGAAGCTTTTGCTGCACAGTTTGTGTTGGTCGTCCTCTAGTCTTTCATCAGTGCTTATAGGATGCTGCCCACCTGGTCTGTGGTGATCATGTGGGGTCCTGACAATTGAAGATCAGAGTGTTGGGAGGCTAAGAAAGTATGCAGGGAAATGGATAGACTACAGTCTATTAGTAATTATAATAATTACAAAGTTCTCTAGTATGGTCAGTGAAATTGATCAAATGGACAGTGAGTGTTCAAACTAGCAGTATTAGGGATGTCACGATATCAGACATTTAGTAGTAAATATAAATACCACTAAAATTATGATTCTTGATACCAATTTCGATACCACAACACAAACCAATGACAATGTATTTCACCATAAACATTTATTTAAAACATTTATTCCAATAACAAATGTGGGATTTGTTTATTTCATGCTCTGGGGGTACATCTTTGTTATATTTATAGATTTTATTTTAACAAACAGTGATCGTAACGTTTCAGGTTATGAATACTTTGACACAACTTTGACTCACCTTGAACTCTTTGTACTGCTCTGGATGTCTGACTTTTGAGCTGCTTAGCTAAATCCATGGTGTTTCCTTCTTTTGTAAAAAAATATTCTCAAACATGGTTTGCATGTTGGCTTTGCACTGTTGATAATTTGACTCTGGTCGTCAAACTCAAACCCAAAATTCATTCTTCTTCCCTTTGCATCTACGTGTGTAGATCTGGGAAGATCTCTGATATTTTCGGTACTGCAGGAAACCAGAACCATAGTGTTTTAAAAATGTTGCTATCGATTTGGCACCGAACTATCAGTTCTCGTGACATCTTTTTAAAATACAATGATCAGAGTTTGTTTATTAGTACTATAGAGGTGAAAAAGGCCTTAAAGTAATGTCACAGAGTTAGGAATGTCCAAATATTACACACATCCATCTGGAGATGCCAAAGTATTATTCTGTGTATTTGTAAAACACATGCCCTCAGCAAAAATGCCCTAAATTATATATATTTCCTTACTGTCATTGACAAATTTAGTTGGGATCCCCAAGTGCTGCAAATGTGAATTTCACAAATGTGAAAAATTTATTTTTCATAAATGGTCACTGTCATGCATAGCGCCTATATCTATCCAGTCCAAAATTTACAAGGGAAGTAAAAATATTTTTTTCCTCTAAACTTTTTGGCACATTTATTTTGGTTCATTCATCATGAACGATTGTTGCAATATAAAGAATGAAAATTGTCAAAATGAAAAACAGTAAAAACGGAGAGGTTTTGTTAGTGATTTATAGTCTTGTGAATAAATAGAACACCCCATGTACACCTTTGGATTGATTTATTTTTTTAACATATGGACATTTGGTCTTCATCTTTATTGAGAGATTGAGGCGATGCAACAAAACAACACATAAAACTGAAGTAATCAGATTTTCTAAAATTTAGTTCATAGGAATGTAATTTTCTTGTGGGGAAATAGTGGTTTTTGATTTTCATGAGGTATGCAAGGAGAAATCCATTGCTGTAAAAATAAACAAACAAACAAATAATTAAATAAAAACAGGACAGAGAGCACCTTTACAAAGAGCAGGACGTCTGGAACAACATGCTTTGGGCAGATGAATCCAAAGTTGAATTATTTGGACACATTAACAGAAGACATGTTTGGCTTAAACCAAACTCGTTTGAGAACAAGAACCTATCATATCAGCTGTGAAGCATGGAGGTGGAAATGTCGTGGTTTAGGGCCTCTTTGATGTAGCAGGGCCTGGAGAGCTCTCTATCTTAGAAACCACTATGAAGTCTTTTGTATCAGAGGGGGCTTGAGGAAAATGTAAGACAAGACTGATGCTGAAACAACACAGCTGAAAAAAGTCTCCTTGGAGGAATGAGAAAATATTTCTTGATGATAGTTGATGTCAAAGACAAAGGTGTGCATGGGGTGTCCTACCTTTTTTCACATGATTGTAAATATAAAGAAAACACGAACCAGGTCCTGCTAAACTTAACATAAACCAAAAACTCCTGAGGATCCTATAGCTACAAGTGGCACATTTTGGTTTGGGCACAACTGCAGATGGTGAAAATCAAAACAAAAGTACAGACAGACAGTACATACACTGACAGTAGTTTGGCATTGTTACAAAATCCAGCCTCTTTTTCTGTTTGATGGACTAGTTTCCATTTTCAGTGTCCTTGTCATATTTTTCATGCCTTTGGTAAGTTGCATAAAGAAGTAAAGAAGCTTCACTAGGAAGTAGAACTTTGCTGTAGTACTGCTTTGGCTATAAATGTGTAAACCTGCAATGTGTTGTCAGAAGTTTTCACTATGGGTCGCTACCTGGATGTGTTCACTTTAAGCACAGAAACAGAAAGTACAGAGCTAGAAGTCATTTAGAGCAGTCCTTTATACACATCTACCCAAGTTGGCCACTCTAACGGAAGGGACGTGTTCTCCCATTTACTGTTCAGATGAGGAAAGAAAAGAGAAGAAGCACGCTAGAGGGATATCACCAATCGTTTTTGATAGAAGTGGAAGCTCAGCTTCAGAGTCATACACAGGTATTAAATAATCCGCAACAATTCAATATATGTATATAAGGTCATATATATATACTAATTCATGACACTAATTCTTATTGGAAGATGTGGTAATCAAATATGAATTTGTCTGTTTAAGCATGTAAGCTGACCTGTCTCTGCCCTGCCATTCAGGGACACAAGTAGAGAGTCAGATGATTTATTGTGTAATGATTATCTACAAACATAGCCAAACTGTATAGACAGAACAAGAGAGTTGCTTATATCAGAATGTTTTTAGAACTGGATTGTAGGTCACCCTTTTCATCCAGAGGCAGAGCAGGTCAGATTACAGATAGTTGAATGAATACAGTCACATCGTTGCACACCTGTTGGCTACCTGGCATAGTGTAAATTTCCAACAACCAAAGACTGCTTTATGTTGTGTATTTCTTTTGTGCCTGTGTGTCTTTTCAAAGGCTTTTGAAGGCAGCTAAGATGCAGTTTCACTTGTTGCATTTGTCTTTCATTAAGATTTAATTTAGGATTTCTGCAAAAAAGGCTGTGATTGGCTTATATTTGTATACAGAAGACCAGCCAAATCTGTGATTCTAAAGCCTTAGTTGGACAGGATTAGTTTTACCTGGTGAGGTCCAGTATTGTAATTCTACTTCTAGTCACTAACATGTATGAAAAGTTTGCATAGGATAAGAAATGCCAGCATAAATTACTTCACCTCCTCCAAAAAAATGAGTAATCAGTGGGTTGACTGTTGATAAAGCATTAGAAAATGACAGCCAATCCACTATTAATAATACAGTTTTATTGGAAAATAATTACAGCACCCATGTAGCACCCCAGCAGCACCCTGCTCTGCTCTGTCCACACTAGGTATGAACTAGCTTCTATGCACCCTTGCACACAGCCCTCAAAACATGCCTCCATATCTGTCCTTTTCCTCAACAATTGTGGCTAAGGCTGGATGATATGGGGAAAATCCTGATATAATGTGAAACATTGTGAACAAAGTAGGACACCCCATGAAATCTTTAGTCTTTTTTCAATTTGCTCAAACATTGAAATTTGAACTTAATTTTTTCTTTATACACCCTAAGTTGTCTTCATGCCAGAGCTTTGTCTTATGCCCCCTCCATGGTGAGCAGAATATAGTGGGAGCTGAGGGGGAAAAGCAGAGCAAAGAAGCAGAAAAAAAGGTTTTCTGCAAGATTGAAACAACATTATTTAAAGACTTTAAAACTATATAAATGACTCAGACCTCATCATACTGTTTGTATCCTGACCTGGATATAATTTGATCTTAGATATAATTGTTTTTTTTATCTGTGCTCGCAGCAGGTATGAATCTTTATCACAGGCTTGAACTAAAATCGCTAAGAACCTCAGTTAAAATGATGTTTGCCCCACCTCTCCATATACAACGAATCCTGCCCAAATGGGACTTAACAGTGATGCGTGTTCTTGACATTCAGGATCCTGATCTAGAGAAGACAAATGTAAACAATATAATTGTGTGAGGAAAATCTGCTCAGTCTAGACTTAAATTTGGTCTTTTATCTGTGATTTTCTTTTTGAATGAGTCATTCAAAACTGACATCCTTTAGAAATAAAGATGTGCTTATAAACGTTCATCAAATTGCAATATGGACCTCTAAACCAGTTTCATTTTGCATGGGCTAGTTGCAGTCTTGCCATGTTGCCTTTGATAAGCTTGTTTTGTTACAACACAAATGAGGCTCTCAGAAATGATGATGCCTCTAAGATGTGTCCCCACTTCTGAGGTACAATCATGACTTTCTTATTGCTGTCATGACAAAATGTAAAGCATAATGGTTGCTGCTTACAGGGTCCGAGAAGAAGCATGAGAAACTGCCTTCCTCGGTTCGTGCTGTGAGGAAAGGTAAGGAGAAAAGTTTTGATTTACAGATTTGGTAAAAGGATTAACCTAGCATCTTTATTGAGCATTTGTTTCCTTTTTGTTTGCCCATCACCATTTAGATCAAACTAGCAAGCTGAAGTACATCCTCAGAGAAGCCAGGTTCTTTCTAATAAAAAGCAACAACCATGAGAATGTTTCTTTGGCTAAAGCAAAGGTATGTATCCTGAGAGCCTGTATAGTTTCACTGACTGTATACAGGTGATGTAACGATCTCTTCTAGCACAACTGAAATGCAGATGATCATGTCTGTGAGAGAATATTTATCAAAATTGGTGGATGTTTAATAAAGTATCATCTTTGCATCACCTCCAGGGAGTGTGGTCCACCCTACCTGTGAACGAGAGGAAGCTGAATGCAGCTTTTCGGTCAGCTAGAAGTGTCATCCTTATCTTTTCTGTAAGAGAGAGCGGAAAGTTTCAAGGTGAGTTTGCAACGGAACCAAAATACAGTCAATTCTGCTAACAACCTGATTTTAGTGTGCTGTAATTTGTGTGTGCATTCTGCCGATCATGTGTTGCATTAGCCATATATATATATATATATATATATATATATATATATATATATATATATATATATATATATATATACATTGTTGCTTTGTTGTTTTTTATGTATTTATTTTTAAGAATTCAGAAGTTCAGCTTATGATTGATTTAAAGAATTAATTAATTTAACAAGATTAAAAGTGTAGAGAAGACTGTGTGTAATCCTGCTCTGTCTCTGTAGTGAGGAGAAATGACTGATGTAGACATGGATGTACTGCCATCTTGTGTCAAATTTAAGAAACCTAATTTTTCTCTGGTCTAATATACAGCTCTGTCAGTACAAAAGATTAACAGTTCTACCCCAAAAATGCCAGTATTGATAATAATGAAATTAGGGCACATTGCTGTTTCATTCTTTTCTAGCCACAGTGCAGAATAAAGGACTTTTCACCACAAGGGCAATCACATAGGACGTGGTGTGAAGGTTCCACTGTGTTAAAATTGCATCTTTTTCTTTGCTTCTAGAAAACTTTTTGGTAAAAAACTGTATAAAAAGCTTAAAGCTTTCTCCTTTTATGTGATTGTTCCATTTTTGCATTGTCAGGATTTGCTCGCCTTTCGTCCGAGTCTCACCATGGAGGATCACCCATCCACTGGGTCCTGCCTGCAGGCATGAACGCCAAAATGCTCGGAGGAGTCTTCAAAATTGACTGGATCTGCAGGTACTCATTTTGCCTTTGACCTTCATGAAGTTGTTATGCAATTTCCTTTTTCTGGAGATAACTGAGATAAATTTGATGTTCCTTTGCAGGCGAGAGTTGCCATTCACAAAAACAGCACACCTATCCAACCCCTGGAATGAGCACAAACCTGTGAAGATTGGACGTGATGGACAGGTTAGTTTTCTAATGATCTAGTTCTTGTTTGCTACATTTGCATTAAAAAAGTTTTTCCTTTGTATACAGTATTTATATTGGCTGCATTTATACATGTAATGTTTATTCTTTTTAACAATGCCATTCTGGTGAATTGTGTAGGGCCAAGACATTCTGAGGGAGAATCACTTCTCTTTCAAAAGACAGCATAGCAGAAATTCAGCATCATGCCTAATACATACATTTAGTATTTCATTTTTATTGGACTATATGTTGGACATTTTTATATTCACAGTTGTTCTTTATCAGATGCCGTACAACCACTTCAATCTGGGGAATGTGACTCTCTTATTGTATTTGATTAATTTGGTTTTTGTGACCTTTATGCTTTTTCTGAGCCTATTGTGGAGATCATCAGTACCTAAACACTGACCAGCTGCACATTTGATTAAAAAGGCTGTTGTTAGTCCAGAGTAACTAAATAGAATACAGCAGATTTGAAATAAAAATCGTTGCACTAAGGAGGGTATAATATTTTTTGATGTCAAGATCTACATATCAAAATATTGTGGAAAGGTCTACAAATCACAAACCTATGGCCATTACTTTCATAAAAGAATCTTTGGGGGGGGGAACTATAGGATTGTAATTATTATTCAAGACAACCAACCAATATTTAGCTCCTGTCTGAAGGTTGTGTAGAGCATGTTGAATTCTGTAGCATTGTATCCATTATTAAAGTTGAGCTCCTTTACATTAGTGGCAATTATTGGGGTCCATGCACTTTATGGTCTCATTAGAGCACAGATTAGCAGTGTTGATAACTGGCTACTTTTATTATAGATGATTCAACAGTAGATTACAGGGAGTGGCTTGAATCTATGTAACTGCTGAACAGCAGTTAGGCCTGTGCATTAGTCTGAATGCACCAGATTGCACCAAAATGTTCATGTTAAAATTATTGTTTTCTTCTAGGAATGCTGCTGGAACCTCCTACAGGGGACTTGTGTTGTCCCCTTTTCATTTTTATGTTTGTACCAGTTTCAACTCCATTTCAATACTTGAAGGTTATTTTGTTATTGCGCTTGATTTATACCAGTCTCAGGAATGGCTTATAAACAAACTATCCACAAAGCACATTCTCAGAAGGAACCAAGCAGTTCCTCATAACATCTGCAATAGCAATTTTGAGTGAAATGTGAGTGCACATTTCACTCACATTTAATTATCTACAACTGAACATCAGGATGCATCACCAAACCATGTCACATTACGTACAAAATACATGTTCAATCAGTTTCTAACTGATTAGCTGTGCTGTAATCTGCCTCCTTACTAAAGTTTTCTTCTTCTCTCACTGTCCCCAACATCCACACCCTTCTGGACCGGCACTGGCTGCAGGAGATCGAGCCGGAGTGCGGGATGCAGCTGTGCATGCTCTTCCCTCCAGATGAGAGCATTGACTTGTATCAGGTTATTCACAAAATGCGCCACAAGAGGAGGATGCATTCGGAGCCTCGCTCCCGGGGCCGCCCCCCACACAGAGAGCCCGCCCCCCGAGACCCGGGAAGGTTAGAAATGTTCTTTGGACTGCTAGTGCGCTCGTGTGTGCCCATCACATGACAGCCCAAAGGGAGCGTGTTTCGTTTTCTTCTTCCTGCTCTTCATCCTTGCGGCAGAGAAGAGCCTCGAGACAAAGCAGGCTGGAGCATGCTGGAGCCATGGCCCAATCATCTGGCAGCGGGCTGCGTTCTGTTCTTGCTGTAATGTTCAATGGTGATGTGTAATTTAGAAAACCAAAAGCAGTGCGTAACATAATGAGTGTACTGAATGAATGCAAACTAGTTTTAAAACCCTTCTGTTTTCTGTAGTGATGGTAATGAGGTGCATTCTCTTTTGTAGTTGAGTCTGTGTTTAAATTTGTTCCCAAAGCCTTTTCTTTCAGGAATTTCCAAAGGGGATAGACCAGGCATATATGGGACTTTATTAAATGGAGCCATAATATGTAAGCAGAAGATGATTCATCGATATGAGAGGCAGAAAGCGTTGATTGTTTAAACAAAATGCTTTCAAGAGGAGCATATTTTGGGACTCTTTCACTGCTTTTCCTGCCCTGTCCAAAAAAAAGAAAGCTTGTTCTTTTGAATACTGATAGATGCGTGTGCAGAGCATAGCAGAAAGCAGTGAGAAAGAAGGAAAGAAATTGAAAAATGAGAGCCAGGGAGGGAGGAAAGCCAAGCATATTCTTCTACCAAGCTGCTGGAGAGGGATAGGCCAGTTCAATGTTTTACGCACATCTGTCGCTACATCAGGCTCGCAGTGCCTATGGACTCAAATGATGCCAGGGACTCTCCCCTAAAGCACTGCTATATATGAACTGTTGCTGCTCACAAAATCTGCCCAGAAATGTGGGGTATTAACTCAAGCAGAAGGAAAAGCAAAATGACCTCCCCCCCAAAAAAGGACTGAAAAAATATTCATCACAACACACGCATTGTAAGGAAGTTTCATGGTTTGCAGTTTCTGCCCCACTTACCCACCCCCAACCCTTACTAAAGGACTGTGGAAGTTGTCGTGACACATACTCCCCTACCCTTTCCCTGCCCCCTATGTTAAGAACGCTCCTCCCCTGGAGTCGACTAATGGTGGTAGGTAGGCGGTTGCATTCAAATCAACCCAGACGGACTGAGCTGATGTAAGGTAGCAAGAAACCCCGCCTCCACCTGACCTCCCCACTCCCTCTCCCATGTTTCGCTGAAGCTTCCATGGACTGTGTTACCCCAAGAGAAGCAGTTAAAAACCCATTGGGAGGGGGTTTCACCTTTTGTGGTTTATTTCCAGTGGCTGGAGCTCCTCTTTTGTCTTCTTTTTTTTTTTTTCTCATTTGATTTCAAAATGGACTGCACCATACCCTATCGTCCCCCCTTCTTCTGCCTTACCAGGCTGAAACCCCGTAAAATGTTGTTTGTGGCTGTGTACGGCTAAAGCGTAAGCTGGACTGTTGTATGAACTTTTGCTATCATAAGTATTTGCCATCGTTAACAGTCACAAAACTACAAGAAAGCGGTATGTCACATTTTCAAACAGAATATTATTATTATTCTTATTATTTTCTTTTTTTCGCTTTACTTTTTGTTATGGGTCAGACCTTTTGGGTGGCTTGAGGACTCAAAAGATTATAATGAAGGTTATGACTGTAACTGTGTAAGTGAGGAGTAGTGCGGTGGCATCATGAATTGACTTGTATTCATGAATAATTTATTCATTGTAACTTCAAAACCAGGTGCAGTAGTTGTGATTTTCTGGGTCAGGGGTACAAAATTATTTCAAATTTGCATGTTGTAGTTGGTAAAAAGTAGAATTTGGCCTGTTTTGATGGTTAGGTACTTTCAATGACCCAGTTGAAATCAGGTAATTTTGGTTAAAAGAAAAAGCGAAAGAGAGAAAAACAGGAAATATTACAGACAGGTTCTGTTTTTTTGCATAATGAGGGTAGAATACAGACTACTTTAGCCAAGACCAGCACTTTACCGACTCTTTATTTTGTTGGTGTCCTGCTGCGATTTCCTGGAAATATTACTTTTACACATTTTAAGTAATTAAAATTTGCAGTAAGTTGCAGTAGCAAATATTTCAAAACAATGCCTACCATGGAGGATATACTCTTAAATAATGGAAACCCATATTGCATCCATCCAAGTGAAAGTGTACTCTTGACTATTCAGCGTTTATCTTTCTGTAAATGTTACATTCACAATAGTGGCAGAGAAAATTGATTGTATGATTATAGAAAAAAATTGTAAACAGTAATTCGGTAACTGTATGTTATTGTGTTTAGAGGCTTCTTTGGCATAGAAAATCTTACCAGATAAGCAGTGGTTATCACACCAGAATTTCTCAGAATAGAGGCTCACACCATCAGGGAATAGCAGCATGGTTACCATTATTGTAAAGTTTTGGTTTAAAGTGACTGAACTCAATATGGAGCTTCAGTTCAGAGCCTTGGTCCTGGAATTCCATCTGTATTGTTTATTTTGGGATTTTCCTGTTCCAACACACTAAGAAGGGCTTGTTAATTAGCTATGAAGTTTGATCAGCTGTGTTCTATCAGGGAAAATACTAAAATATGCAGCACTGTGTTCCAGGACCACTGGACTGGGACAAGCCACTTTTTTCAGCCTAATTCATTATGTCTGTCATTCTACTGCACATACAATACCTCTTCATAACCTCATTCAGGATGTACCATAGGCTGAACTAAAATATGAATTCAATGTATTGTGAAATGGATATTAGGAAGCATAGTGAACCTGATGTTGAAAAGTGGTTTGGTCATACATTTTATCTTCATACATTATAAATGTATAATGCAGAAATATTGCATTGAAAGAATATTCTGAGAAAGAGGGAAATGTAATGTGAATGTGAAATTGCCTTTCATCAGTGACTTCACTCTAACATACCTGATTCATGTAGGCGTCGCCCAGAGGAATATGACATGCACAACAGGAAGCGGCCCAGGATTGACTATCCTCCTGAGTTCCCCCAGAGACCAGGTCAATATCTACCTCCCATCTAGCCAAGTCACTCTTCACAAGAGTGATAGGATTCTTTCAGAGGGGAAACAAAGCAACCTACTTGCTGGCAGGATAGCATTATGGAATGTATTGTTGCTGTCATGCAAAAACGTATCTGCGAATTGGTAACTTTACAGAAGAAGGGAAACACCTTCTTAACTTTGAATAGAAGCCAGTTTGGGATCATTTCTATGGGTCACTTGATCATAAAATATCACAATGAACAGGTAAAAAACATCTGCCAGAGTCAAAGTAGAAAATAATAAACCAAGATAGAAGGTGGTGTTGTGTGACAGCAACAACATGCTAAGCGTTGAGGTATAGTGACAATATATTGATGATGATGTAACCTGCACAGTGGTGGTTCTTCAAATGACAGTTGTTATTGTAAACAGTAGTTGTCTTTGTTTTCTCTGTGTAACCAACCCAGTGCTTAGGACCAGCCACACACTTCCACCTCATTTATATTGCAACCTACTGTTTTGGGATCTGGTCAAATGGGCTTAAAAGACTGGGTTTAACGCTAATATTTCTCTATTCTGTTGACACTAATTCTCTTAATATTGGTGGATCTTTCTTGCTGTCTAGGATTTATGCAAGATCCTCGCAATCCACCTGTGGACAGGTGCGCCCCTCACTGTCATCCATTTATATTGATTTTATTTAGGGGTTTTTGTCCGTCTTTAACTTTGCTTGAATTCCTCCATAGGCGTTTTTCTGGAGTAAGGAGGGATGTGTTCCTCAATGGGGTGAGTTTCTGATCAATTTTTGTTTGTTTACATTTAAAATTGGACTTGGCAGGCATGACATTATTGAAGCACACATTCGTGCACGTTCACCTGGAGCTACAGTCTTGATTTGTAAGTCTGTCTAACCGAACAATGTTTTTGTCCCTTGCAGTCTTACAATGATTACATGCGAGAATTCCATCACAACATTGGTCCTCCACCACCATGGCAAGGGATGGTGAGTTGTTAAATCTGACTCATTTAGCTTGTATGTAATGTATAGGTAGACATTAATTGTTCAGTGTTGAACTCAGATGCTTGTTTCTCTGAAGGCACCATACCCAGGAATGGAGCAACCGCCACATCACCCATATTACCAGCACCATCCTCCACCTCCCCAGGCACATCCTCCCTACTCGGGCCACCATCCCATGCCCCATGATGCTCGCTTCAGAGAAAAGAGGGTTGTTCGCTCATTCTCTTCCAGTCTGGTAATGGATTACTTAAGCAGTTCAGCCTAAGCCCAGCAAATTTATGATGACGGCCCTTTTTCATCGAAGTTAAGCGCAGATTCCCGTATCCAGCTTGATGTACAAAGTTCTCCACATCAGTCAAATTTGATTATAAGTGAAATAATAAACACAAAAAAGTTTATTTAAATAAGTCAACCAGTTATCATTTTAGTGTCTTGCACTATGCACACACTAAAAAATTATTTTTAAAATACCAAATTATTTCCATTAATGCAAGTATATTTGCAGCTGTAGCATCAGCAGAAATGCAAATACAGTGTTATACAAATTTCTGTTGCTGTAAATAGGTAAGCACGTAACATGAACTTCTCCAAGAGGCAAGTGTTATACACAATCATGAAAGGTCAGTACAAACAATTAATTAAAAGTATTTTCACACTGCCAATTCATCAGTTCATTATTAATCACAAAGGTGGGGGACAAGATGGGGTCTGATAGAAAAAGACACCTTTCCTAGAGAACTGCACATAATTCTGTATTGGAGCAATAGACCTTTAGGAAGACCTAGCAGACTCTGGACCGGTGGGGCACTGTTCTACTGTGTAGTGACCCCTGGAAGAAGAAAAGGTTTCCTGTGTCTCACAACAAAATTCATTATTGATGGTCATTATTCAAAGCAACATCTAAACAAGCCTGATTGGAAACATCCTGTAGACTACCTATCCTGTAGTTTTTTGCAAGGTAAAAGGGTATATAGAAGTGGTTAATATATCAACAAAATATTTTAGTAACATAATATTTTTTTTAACCAGGTCATCTGCCTACTTAAAAAAATCACATCAACAGATATTTTGACCAAGGATACCAAAACCTCAATTCTTTAAGGGCTTGAATCCAATCAGTGGTAGGTAACTGGTTCTGGATATTGGTTGGTAAAATATCATAACGCTATCTGACCAGGTATCTCCCCAGGTACTAATATAGTAAAAGGCTGATTGATTTACAGTTTGAGCACAACTTTGATCAATATAATGACAATACAAAACTACTGGCAAAATATATAACTAGCATTAAATCTTTGATTATCTTTACAGCATGATTACGATATGCGTGTGGATGACTTCCTGAGGCGTACCCAAGCAGTAGTGAGTGGCCGCAGAAGCCGCCCAAGAGAGCGCGAGCGCCAGAGAGAACGTGACCGGCCTCGGGATGCCCGGAGAGACAGGGAGAGAGACCGTGGACGCGAGAGGGACCGTGAGAGAGATCGTATCAGAGACCGTGAGAGGGAGAAGGAAAGAGGCCGCTATCGCAGATAGGACATACATCACCTGTAAAGCTTTAGGTCTCTCTGCACCCCCCCGTTTTTGTCTATTATTTTATTTTATTTACTTTCATGGATGGACTAGTTGTTGTCTAAAATAACTCTTGACAACTCAGTAAGCATGGATTCTCAATTGAAAATCCTTTAGTCCTGGAACTAGGCATAATTTATGTCCAGATGATGCAGCCCTTCTGTTGTTGTTTTTGTTTGTTTGTTTTTTTGGGGTGGGGGGTGGATTGTAGATAATGTGATGGGTCTTTTTTTCTGTTGTATAAAGCTGAACTGTACTTCACAAAGCTGAACTGTTCCTTTCTAAGTGTTCTTTTTAAATGTGTATATTGTTTTACTGGCTCTAATGGTCATTTGTATCATGCATGCAGTGTTTTCTACTGTGACAACCAAAAGATGATCTATTTCCTTTTAATCATTAAACTTCTGGAGGCATTGCTGCAGCAGAGTAGCTTGCTATACTGGGAGGGAAATG
Organism: Acestrorhynchus altus; assembly: GCA_034509495.1. Classification (NCBI taxonomy): domain Eukaryota; kingdom Metazoa; phylum Chordata; class Actinopteri; order Characiformes; family Acestrorhynchidae; genus Acestrorhynchus; species Acestrorhynchus altus. Next base: position 8,821,188 of record CM067511.1, on the reverse strand, counting down.
TAAGGATTGTTTTTCTTTCTTTTCCGTTTTAGGACAAATCTACCTGTACCCCTGCCTTTCACTGTTAATCAGCGCTCTCAGTGTCTCTGCCGGAAAGGTTTGAGGCCGTGCACGTGCTAGTGTCTGTGTTACTTTATTGTACATAGCTACTAAAAGGACTGTTGAACAGTACAGCTGAGCGCAGAAGTTGTATTAAGTACTTTTTATCTGGCTTCATGTTCCAAATATTGAGTTTGGGGTTTAAAAAGGAAAGCAATATCACTTTTTCTTTCTTCAGTGAGTTCTGAAAGGGTAAATGAAGGTCAGTAAAGCAACCTGCTGAATAGTTGTATCTTTTACTGATTCATACCTTTTGTATTAAAAAAAAAAGAGAAATAATGTTCTGTGTTGTTTTTAATAACAATGGGCTTTAACACTTAAAGATCAGTGTTACTGTACTACATAATGTACAGTAAGACTTAAGGTTTATGAATGGTTAAGGCTGTTCGTGGTTCTATGGTTTGAGCACTGGGTTATCAGTCATGTTTGACACCAAGATGGCATGGCTGCTACTGAGCAAGTCCCTTAACCACATCACTATAGGCACTGAGAATGTTTAAGTTGGCTGATACCAACCATACAAATCTTTAGTAAATTATATTATATAAAAGGGTACATTTATGTACAATATTATAAATTGTTTCTCTGCCATTCATCAGCAGTGCTAAAAAAAGGTTCAAAACAGGTGTTCTTAGACGTGCACTTCCAATAACTTGCTGCTCACCCTCTCCACGGCAGTATCGTTGATGGTCAGAGGAGCATGTATGGTGCCCGTTTTCCTGAAGTGCTCAACAATCTCCTTTGTCTTCAGTGTTCAGAGAGATTGTTGTGAGTGCGCCACAAGGCCAGGCAGCTGACCTTGCTTCTGTAGTTTGTCTCATTGTTGAGAAGACCCACTACAGGGTTGCCAGGTGCTTAAGAAAATATTCAAACTATGAATTTCATAAGAAATACCAGTGTAGCACCTTGAATATTCTGCCAATCTTATTCTTATTTTTAAGCATTTTGTTTACAGGATTATTCTCTTTTTAATATAATTATCTTTTCCAGTAAATACAAGTTTAATAAAACATTTAATAGAAAGACAAGAATAAAAACTGAATTGTACTCATTTCTGTTATTGACCACATTCTATTTTATCCTCCAATCCTGTTTGTTGGTTAACATTTATTTCTTTCCATTTCCTAGTCATTTCCGAATGATTGATCATTTCTGAATTCCTGCTGAAATCAATAAATATCATCTATATCAATTAGTCATTGAAACAGAATAGTGATGCTTTCTTCAAGACAGGAATGATTGTGTTTTTGATGCTCGACATTCAGCATTTTACACAATCCCACTCAGCAAACACACACCATTGAGAGCCAGCCAATCTCCACTGGAAATAAGTTCACCCAGGACAGAGTGCCAATCCACATCTGGATCTGACATACAGCCACATTAATTTAATTATAATAATTAATAATTATAATAACTTAATTTAAAGTAGTAAATTCACCTGATCCATGTTTTAATTTTTAATTTTATTATACTCATTTGACCCACTGTGTTATGCTCACATGGGAATTAGACCTCCCGTTTTTACCCATCCACACACACTAGTGAATTCACACAGTGAGCACACATGTCCAGAGCAGTGGGCATCCCTATCCTCAATGCCTAGCAGCTGGGGAGCTCAAGGGCATCTCAGTCAAGTCATGTCCTGTTAGTTCAGGGATTCAAACCTTGCAGTCACAAGGCTGGTTCCCTTACCACCAGGCCACGGCTGCTCCAATAAGATGGTATGCTTCACGATTTTGCGTGTCATCCTTGCACAGGGATGTGGGAGGAATCTGGAGCTCCCAGAGGAAACCTGGACACATGCAGACACAGGAAGAACATAGAAACTACACCCAGATGGACACTCTCTGGTGGGGTCTCACTGGCGGAAGGTGAGCTGGGTGGGTTCTGGGTAGTTATGGGTTCTGAGTGGGTTTGTACATATTGTTACTGGGATTCAACGGGGCTTCATAAATGGGCCCTTTCTTTCCCCTGTCCCACAGAGGCCCCAAGTGGCCCCACAGAAGAGATGAGGCCCATGTTTAACTCCATCATTGTTTTTCCCACTATAAACAAAAACACTACAAGCATTTAACAACAAAATCCTGCTTTAAAAGTTTTGTTTTCAGGGCTGCTCCAAAATAACAGTTGAAGTGTTCGAGTCACTGAATCGGTTCAGTAAAAGTACAACTGGGACTACAACTCCCATCAGCGCGCGCGCGTGTACATGCGTGTGACGTCACTCAGAGCGCGACGGCCTGCGCTATGCTGACATGGCTGCTTCCATCTCAGGCTCGGTGTGGGTCGCGGTTCGGGGTGTTCTGCTCGTCCTGTCGGTGGTGTGCGTCTCTCCGGCCTCCGCGCTGATCGAGGGTCTGTACTGCGGCACACAGATCTGCTATGACGTTCTGGGGGTGAGCAGAGACGCGAGCAAGGCGGAGATCGGACGCGCTTATCGACAGCTGGCCAAAAAATACCACCCTGACCGGTACCAGGGGCAGGAGGGCGCGGAGAGCGGGCAGCAGAGATTCCTGCTGATCGCCACGGCCTACGAGACTTTAAAAGTAAGAGGGAACGTCAGTAAATACCGCAGTGCGTGCGCGTGTCCGCCAGCTTGGTTGTTTACCTTTGTGGTGGGGGGTGTGTGATGGTGTGGGTGTGTGATGGTGAGGGTGCAGCGATATGGACCAGTCATGTTCAGCTGACCGTCTGTCGACTAAGTGCAAAGACCTTGTACCTCTAGAATGACCACAGGACACTCACAGACAGTTTCATTTCTTTCCACTTCATTTCCATTTATCAAAATATAGAACAGTGTAAAGAACAGATGCCAGATTAGAAGTCAAGAGCATCAAAAATGGAAAATGCACATGTTTGTGGGACTGCAGTGATGTGCATGAAATCCAGACAGTTGGACCAGGGCGTGTGGATCAGCCTTACTCAGAAATCAAGATGATCTTTTACTCAAAGCAGACCTAAAAGACCTCCAGGAAGAGGTAGCAGACTCTGAAGGGGTGGTGCACTGCTCTACTGTGCAGGTAAAGTAGACTGGGACTGTCCTGTCTAGGGTGTTCCTACATTGATTTCTGTTAGTCTCAGCAGCACAAAGCCACATCTGTGGTTTAAAACGATTGCTGTAATTTTAATATTCAGATTAAAGCCACATTTGGAGGTGGTTTAAATGATTGCTGTAGAAATCAGACTAGAATGCTAAATATTTTAGAACCTTTGTTTGCTTAAAGGATTTTTCACTATAATTGAAAGAATTCCTTTTTAAAATGATACTATATAACACCGTAAGTGGTTCCACTGCGGTTATGCATCAAATAGGTGGACCCTTTTCAGTGTTCTATAGATTTCCTTTTTAGTAGTTAGTTACTGATTTGATTCACCAGACTGTGCTGGGCACTGTTCTTCTAGGACCAGAGGTTGATCATTTTATTGACTTGCAGGATGAAGAATCACGCAGGGACTATGACTACATGCTGGATCACCCAGAAGAATACTACAGCCACTACTACACTTACTATAGGAGAAGGCTGGCACCCAAAGTGGATGTTCGAATTGTCATTCTGGTAACCGTGTGTGCCATCTCAGTATTTCAGGTTAGTTTTTGTTCCGAACCACATGTGGGAAAACCTATTGTTTTCCTTCCAGAGAACAGAGTTCCACTGCTTCAAAGCTCAATGCTGTTTTTTTAGCATGGTGCCAAAAGGTTCATGTTTATGTGCTCTACAGTCCTATTTGCATTACTTCTCTTCAGGGATGAAAGGGGTGTGTGTACTTTGACTTTCATTAGAAGTGTCCACAAACTTTCGACATGTAGTGTATCTCTGACCTTATTCTCACCATTTCTCCCACATAGAACACATCAGACATAAAAACGGACTGTTAGTTACTGAATATTTAGCCCAGGCATATACAGGGGTTGGACAATGAAACTGAAACACCTGGTTTTAGACCACAATAATTTATTAGTATGGTGTTCTAGGGCCTCCTTTTGTGGCCAATTTGTCTTGGGTATGACATTTTTTGGATACAATCCGGGTTAACACACGAACATCCCTTTCAGGCAGCTTCCTCTTGCGCGTCCACAGTTAATCATGTTGGATGTGGTTCGTCCTTCTTGGTGGTATACTGACATTACCCTGGATACCGTGGCTCTTGATACATCACAAAGACTTGCTGTCTTGGTCACAGATGCGCCGGCAAGACGTGCACCAACAATTTGTCCTCTTTTGAACTCTGGAATGTCACCAATAATGTTGTGTGCATTGCAATATTTTGAGCAGGACTGTGCTCTTACCTGCTAATTGAACCTTCACACTCTGCTCTTACTGCTGCAATGTGCAATTAATGAAGATTGGCCACCAGGCTGCTCCAATTTAGCCATGAAACCTCCCACAATAAAATGACAGGTGTTTCAGTTTCGTTGTCCAACCCCTGTATGTATGTATATATTATATATAGAATGGAAAAAATGTAAGGACATATAGCAAATACATATGTATTGTCCGGGCTCTATCTGTCGTCCGGGCTCTATCTGTCGTCCGGGCTCTATCTGTCGTCCGGGCTCTATCTGTCGTCCGGGCTCTATCTGTCGTCCGGGCTCTATCTGTCGTCCGGGCTCTATCTGTCGTCCGGGCTCTATCTGTCGTCCGGGCTCTATCTGTCGTCCGGGCTCTATCTGTCGTCCGGGCTCTATCTGTCGTCCGGGCTCTATCTGTCGTCCGGGCTCTATCTGTCGTCCGGGCTCTATCTGTCGTCCGGGCTCTATCTGTCGTCCGGGCTCTATCTGTCGTCCGGGCTCTATCTGTCGTCCGGGCTCTATCTGTCGTCCGGGCTCTATCTGTCGTCCGGGCTCTATCTGTCGTCCGGGCTCTATCTGTCGTCCGGGCTCTATCTGTCGTCCGGGCTCTATCTGTCGTCCGGGCTCTATCTGTCGTCCGGGCTCTATCTGTCGTCCGGGCTCTATCTGTCGTCCGGGCTCTATCTGTCGTCCGGGCTCTATCTGTCGTCCGGGCTCTATCTGTCGTCCGGGCTCTATCTGTCGTCCGGGCTCTATCTGTCGTCCGGGCTCTATCTGTCGTCCGGGCTCTATCTGTCGTCCGGGCTCTATCTGTCGTCCGGGCTAAAAGTTAATTGCTCTACCGTCTGTGCTCTACCGTCCGGGCTGTACCGTCCGTGCTCTACCGTCCGTGCTCTACCGTCCGTGCTCTACCGTCCGTGCTGTACCGTCCGTGCTGTACCGTCCGGGCTGTACCGTCCGGGCTGTACCGTCCGGGCTGTACCGTCCGTGCTGTACCGTCCGTGCTGTACCGTCCGTGCTCTACCGTCCGGGGTGTACCGTCCGGGGTGTACCGTCCGGGGTGTACCGTCCGGGGTGTACCGTCCGGGGTGTACCGTCCGTGCTCTACCGTCCGTGCTCTACCGTCCGTGCTCTACCGTCCGGGGTGTACCGTCCGGTCTACCGGCCTTGCAGTCCTTGCGGCCTAACATTTCAGTAACTTTACAGACAAACAGCACACACTGGCTGCTGTCCCCTGACTATTTATTTATGTTTATTTTCATGTTATACTGTACTTCTATTGGCAAAACATGCTGTTTTTGTTCGATTTATAGTGTTCATGGCTGTCTGGTCCTGATCACATATGCTCACAATCTGATGTTCTCTGCAGTACTACAGCTGGTGGAGCAGCTATAGAGAAGCCATCAACTATCTCACCACCGTTCCCAAGTATCGTCTCCAGGCATATGAGCTGGCTAAGCAGCGAGGCCTGTTAAACCGCACCAAAGAGAAAGGCAGGAACCGGCGCTCCAAAGAGGAGATCCGTGAGGAAGAGGAGGAGATCATACGAGACATCATCAAGAACAAAATAGACATTAAAGGAGGCTACCAGAAGCCAAATATCTCTGACATCCTCCTGTGTAAGATCATACTGTTCCCGTACTACCTGTGTGCCTACGTGGTCTGGTACTGCTCATGGATCTATCGCTTCAACATTTGCGGGGAGGAGTATGGAGAAGACGAAAAGCTGTATATCATTCGGAAGAACATGAAGATGTCACAAGCTCAGTTCGACAGCCTGGACGACCACCTTAAACAAACCTTCATAGAGCGCCAGCTCTGGGTAAAGGAAAACTATGAGGTAGGTTTATAAACGAGATGGTTTTAGGCACATAAGCACACTATTTTAAAACCATATATCTCATCATTAAGAATGTTTTTGCTCGTAGAAACTCCAGACGTTTCAACATGTGCAGGTAAACATAAATACCGTAAAAATTAAGAAGAATTGCTCATGTTGGAGAAAGTATTTGAGATCTTGTGAGCTAGTCTGAAGTACAGAGATTGGTTCTATATTTCTGCAGGACAACCTAAGCCAGTGCATCGTATGTGTCCAATAATAACTATAAATACTAATAACTATAATTTTTTGAGTTTTAATGGAACACAGGGATGTAAACTCGCTACTTTTGTATGTTATTTTTTTTATTTAGTTATTTCTATTAGTTATTTATTTTATTATTATTTTTATTATTATTATTTTACTAAGAATAAACATTTACTGCCCAGATAAGATGCTTTTTAGCATCCTTTAATCTTGCACAACACTGCATCAACGCAGTGGCAATTCATTTTTGCATGACCACTTTACACTTTAAACGGGATTGTTTTTTACTGTTGCTTCCAGAACATATTTAAATTCAGTGAGCCCTGTTATGATTGGCTGCCCAGTATTGTGCCTTGTTTTAAAAAAGTCCAGACTGAAACAAACCTTGTGTAAGTTGAATGTGAATGGGTGGGGCTTAAGTTCGGTGGGCTGCTTAACTGGTTACTGTGTTACTGTGTTGGGTTCTGTGCAGCTTAGTTTCTGTATACGAGATTAAACATTATATGTTTTGAAAATATATATGACATGAACGTTTCTATTTATAAAAGTAAGAAAAATGTCTTAATGAATGGACCAATAGAAATGCTATAAATGGCTTCTTATTAAGCAAAGAATGCTTAGCCCAGAAGTAGCCCAGTAGTCTGAGTTGGCATAAAATATTTTTACATAGACTTTCATTAAATGTTAAGATGTGTGGTGTTTTTTTCCCCCATTCTCCTGTAAAGTAGAGTTTTTGGTCTGACAGCAACAATGTAATAAAAATGAATGAAATTTATTCCAGTTCTTTTCAGATTTTCTAATTTCTAATTGTTTCACCACCATGTTGTTTAAATATCCAGAGAATCTCTTAACACTGTGTAACTAAATTACCAGAAAACAATGTGTTTTCCTGTAAGTTCTGGAACTAACCAAAACTTGCTTGGTGGTCTCTCAGGTATATAGAGAAGAGCAGGAGGAGGAAATGAAGATGAAGATGGCTACAGACCCACGGTGGAAGCGCTACAGGCGATGGATGAAGAGTGAAGGACCTGGACGCATCACTTTCATCGACGATTGACCACACATGCCACGCACACACTGGGCTAGTGCAGACAGGCCCCCTCTTATACCAAACAGCCTGTCTGCATGTGTGTAGTAGTGTGTGTACCAGTGTTTACAAAGGACTTTTTATGTGCATTTATATCAAGACCTTTGACTGAATTTCATTGATGATAATAGGACTAATAAGGTGATTGCTGTTTTCACATATGTACGGAGGCTGCTATAATGGGCTGTCTGGGATCAGTTTTGGAGTTTTAGGCAGCTCTCAAGTTATTAGCAATCAGAGCAGTGAGCTCACCTGTTTGCTGCTGTCAACTTTGGCCTTTGGTCGTGGGACAAGGTTGTCGTTCTGTCTTACCTGTTTGGCCTCTTTATGCATCCCAGCAATGGAATATTATATTTTTAAAAGAATATTAAAATGACTGTTAAAACATCATGTTGTTCAAGTGAGTCTTAAACACTACTTTTTCCCTTCACTTCATTAGAGACCTACCTTGTGCTTCCACTTACTAGCCATTACATGAGCTCCATTTACATTCACTCTTCATTTATTTCGTTCCAGCCCAAACTGCTGTGAAAAACAAGTTCCACCTTCAGGAAGGAAGTGTCACATTGCAGTGCTATAAAGATTACCAAGAAGAATAAATGATTTAATTTGGGATTTAATTCTTTTGGTTAGTGGTGACATCATGCACATAGCATCAGAGACACAACAGAGGAAGCTGCAGGAACATGTGTTCTATAAATATTCTAGCGGAACCTCATGCACATGCACAATTACTATAATTCACCCATAATATTCAGCCAAACGCAGCTATGGTCAGAAAGTGTTGCAGGATGACTGTTTGGTTTGGAAATGGTAAGAAATTGGTGGGATTCTCTTTTTGGGTGCATTTTTTTCAATACAACTATTAAGCAAAAGTATGCAGAATGATATCTGTCTATTATACCACGTGTACCTAATACCACAGTATATTTTAAACTGGTTATATGGTACACCACTACAACCCATCATTTTCAACAGTACAACCATATCTTGGGTCAAGTGTGTCCACCTGAATTTGATTCTGTTGGTTGTTTAAAGGAGAATTTCCACAGTGTTTTCAAAATGTCCATATAATGATGTAATTGAGATGTAAGCACTCACTCAGAGTGGGTCTGGTTTGAAATGCAAGAGGAACGTGATGTCTTGGATTTCTTTACAAATGTGATGATTCTAAAAAGCTCCTCCTTCTAATCTAATGCCTTATACATCACGACACCTTTCAATCTAACCTCCTATACATTCCTGTATCTTCTAATCTGACATCCTGTACATTTAGAGTTTAGATTGGATAGAACTTTATCGATACCTTATGAGGGTTCCCTCTGGGAAATTAAGGAATTAAATAGACATATGTTTCATTAAGTTTTAATAACTTACTGTGAGTTTCAGGTACCAAAATCTGTATTCATTCATCATCAGAAGAGTTTATCTTTGTGGGTTTCAGTGAATGGAATTTCACACAGCTGTGCTGCTAAACAGCTGATTGCAGTCTAAAACAAGGGTTAAGAGAAGGTGACTGTTTATCTGGTGTGTTGTCTCTTTCAGTCTAGTCCTTCTCTCTGACGGTTTGCCTCTGAAAGTACATTGGTCAGGACTCTGAATCCCTCTCTGAGTTTAAAGCGGATGGGAGCGATGCGGTTTGGGACGCGCCCTAAGGTTTCCCACCCGTTTTCATACAAGCCACGCCCTCCTCCGTTACGATTGGCTAGTTGTTCAAAACTCACCGCCGCCTGCAGTTCTGCCAAATGATACATTATTATTTTATCATATTATTAAATTCGGATACAATTATTATAAACACTAATCACTGTCCTGACTAGTCTAGACTTTTATAGACTATATCAACTATTAAATTGTGTAGAAAATTTAATCAGTGAAATTGAATTGGAGAGTAAATTGAACAATTAAGTTATTATTATTATTATTAGTAGTAGTAGTAGTAGTAATAGTAGTGGTGGTAGTAGTAGAAATAGTGATAATAGGGGTGGTAGTAGTAATAATGGTAGTAGTGGTAGTAGTAGTAATAGTAGTGGTGGTAGTAGTAGTGGTAATACTAATAATAGTAGTAATAGTAGTAGTAAATACATATAATAAATAATTCATTAATATAATAAGTATTGCAGTAGGCGTGGTAATAGCAGGAGTATTAACAATAAATAATTATAATAATAATGACAATAATGATAACAACAACAACAAAATAATAGTAATAGTAGTATTAGTAGTAATAGTAAATTTTATTTTATATTTATTTGTTTATGTTTATATTACTATTCATAGCTGTATTTACATAAGCAGTATATAAGCAGTGAAGTGTTTTTAAAGTTTAATTGAATGAAATAAAATAGAAATAATGTGAACTTCTGAGCAGTCGTGGCGCTGGAGGGCGTGGTCTGTCAGAACACGGGTGGGTGTTTGTCACGCCTCCGTAAGAGCCTGAAAGTGGCGGCGCGTCGTGAAAATCCAGCGCTGCTCTGCTGCTTCTGACAGCTGAGTGAGAAACTGAAGCGGGGAAAGTTCTGTCTGCAGTCACACACACTGCTTTCTGGACCACCATGTCTACCAACTCCAACCTGACGAGCATGAGGAGAACCGTGGAGCAGCTGAAGCTGGAAGCCAGCGTGGAGAGAATTAAAGTGAGTGACAGGGTGGAGAGGGAATTATTATTATTATTATTATTATTATTATTATTATTATTATTATTATTATTATTATTGTTGTTGTTGTTGTTATGTTGTTATATTATTAGTATTTTTTTGTTATAATAATAATAATTATTATACTTATTATTGTTGTTGTTGTTGTTATTATGATTGTTGTTGTTGTTGTTATTCATTTTAATATATTGTTACCACCCTTAATGCCTTATTCTAACTGGACCAGTGTGGTGCAGTTGTGTGTATAATCTAAAATAACCCATTTGTAACTTTATTTATTTAAAAGTAACTTCATTCTTTTCTAGCTGGTGTTTTCTGTGGATGTTTTCAGTGTGATGCTTTGTATAACTGTGTTTGAATTTTCTTTGTTCTCATATTCTCAGCAGTAGATCTATTTGCATGTATTTGTTTAATGTTGGTAAAGCTGAAAGGAAAGTATGGCAAGCAGTTTTGCCTAAAATGCCACCACAAACCGTAACTCTTTTATGGATCATAGATCTCTCTTTGATGGTGTTTTCATAGTAGAAATCCTTATTTCTAAGCTATGCTTACCAGTACTAATATCAGATCATACTTATAGCACCATTCTGACTAGTTATACTTCCATGATTACAGAGTGCCTTTTGAAAGTATTCACGCCGTTGGCCTTTTACATATTTTGTTACATAACAACCTGTATTTATTTATTTATTTATTTTATCTGAATTGTATGTGATGCATCTGCAGAAAGTACTCTTTAATTTGGTCAAGTGAAATGAGAAAAATATGTATAAAAAATTTGGAAATAATGTGCAGATGTTTTCACCCCCTTTGCTATGAAGTCTGTAAATAGTTCTGGTGCAGCCAATTACCTTCAGAAGTCACATGCATAGTGAAATGAAGTCCACTTTCGTGTAATTTAAGTATCACTTGATCTGTCATTTCATAAACACCTTTTCTGAAAGGCCCCAGAGGCTGCAACACCATTAAGCAAGTGGCACCACTAACCAAACAACACCACAAAGACCAAGGGGATCTCCAAACAAGTCAGACACAAAGATGTTGAGAAGTACACGTCAGGGTTGGGTTATAAAAATATCCAAATCGCTGATGATCCCAGAGCACCATCAAATCCATCATCAAATGGAAAGAACACGGTACCACAACAAACCTGTCAACAACAAACAAAGAAAGGGTCATCCACCAAAACTCTCAGAGTGGGCAAGGAGGGTATTAATCAGAGAGGCAGCACAGAGACCAAAGGGAACCCTGAAGGAGCAGCAGAGTCCCCAAGCAGAGACTGGAATATGGCCAGAAAAAAACCTTTACTTACAGACAAAAATAGAAAGGCCTGTTTTTAGTTTGCAAAAAGGCTTGTGGGAGATTCCTCAAATGTATGGGAGAAGGTGCTCTGGTCAGTTGAGACTAAAATTTAACTTTTCAGCCACCAAGGGAAACGCCATGTCTGGCACAAAACCAACACATCTCATCATGCCAAGAACACCATCCTGTGGTGGCACCATCATGTTTTGTGGATTTTATTTCAGCAGCAGGGACTGGGAAACTGATCTGAGTCAATGGGAAGATGAATGATGCTAAATACAGGGATATTCTTGATTAAAACCTGCTTCTGTCTATCAGTGATTTGAGCCTGGGACAAAGGTTCGCTCTTCCAGAAGGACAATGACCCAAAGCCAGTTGTTAAAGGAACACTCGAGTGGTTTAAGGGGAAATATGTAAATGTATTGGAATGGTCCAGTCAAACCCAGACCTTAATCAAGTTGAAAAGCTACAGTCAGACTTGAAGATTGCTCTTCACCAGTGGAGACCATCTAAAAGGAGCTAGAGGAGTTTTACCTCAAACATTGGGCAAAAATCCCAGTGGATATGGCACGCAACAGTGATTTATCCAAAGCAAGTTGTAGCTGTAATTGCTGCGAAAGGGGACTCAAAATACTGGCTTTAGGGGGGGTGAATAGTTATGCAAACTGATTTTTCTATTATTTTGTCCTATTTGTTGTTTCCTTCACAAAAAAATGAAATGTTCAAAGATGTAGGCATGTTCTGTAAATTAAATTATGCAAACCCTCAAATTATCCATTTTAATTCCAGGTTGTTAGGGAGCCCAACATATCCTTAATGCCATTTTACCATTGATTTACATGAATCTCAGTCTCTCTTATCTGTAATTAAACTGTGTATTAAATATCAGTTAAATATATCTCCAATTATTTTACAATATATTTTATACTAATTCAGTTATTTTTAAGTCTTTTAATGTTGATACTATTGGCATAGTTGTTTACTGAACTCAAAATTGTAATAATTTGGGTTTCTGGCTTTCTGACTTTCATGAACTATAAGCAACACAGATCAACAGTAAAATAAAAATTGCTTGATTTGTTACACGTATTGAATATAAAATATGGCAGTTTACCTCTTGAAATTGTGATGTTAATCATCACAATATTCTAATTTTCTGAGATGTGCACTAGGATGTGCAGTTTCAGATCTCTAAAATGTACTTTAGGTACATAGGTTTGACTAGTAATAATAATTTATTAATATCTAAAATTTGAAGTTTTGATATCTGCAATTTCTACTGGTAATATGTAATTGTAAATATCTATAATGGTAGTTTTTTTACTACTAGTTACTTGTGATATGTTTCTCTGCAATATATACAACAGGCCATGACATTAAAAATGAATTATATTGGGTAGATAGATTCTGCTTTAGGTTGATCTGTCATGGAAAATAAATGACTTGTATATAATGCAACAAAATTTTTACATTTAATTAAATCATATAAATTATTATTGCATTGCACGTGAATATTGCGTATGCTCACATTATAACGATGATGCTGAAACAATATATTGTGCCCTCCATCTGATATTATTATTATTATTATTATTATTAATAATAATAATAATAATAATAATAATAATAATAATTAAAAAAATTCATAGTTGATATCTGAAATGAGTTTCTACTAGTAAAAATTATTATAGAGATCTTTAATTGTTGTTTGGGAGGAGATTGATTGTAAGGTCAGAACTGGTCATGGACAGCATGAATCCATCAATGTATTGCATCAACATTCCAAGCTGATGGAGGTGATGTAAGGGTGTGGTGAATGTTTTCTTGAAACACTTTGAGTCTGTTAATATACATTAATCGTTACTTGAATGCCACAGACTATTTGAGTACTGCTGCTGATCACATCCCTTCATGACCAGTGTTTACTCATCTTCTAATAGCTACTTCCAGTCTCTTGAACTGGTTTCATGAACATGACATTGAATTTGGTGTTCTTCAGTGGCCTTTACAACCATTGGAAGATATGATGGAAGAGAAGATTATGACAGTATTCTGTAGGACATTTGTGAAGCAGTCATGTCAACATGAACCAAAACATCAAGGGAAGGTTTCCAACATTTGGTGGAATCCATGGCTATAAGAATTAAGGCTCATTCACTGGCAAAAAGCATGCCCTTCCCAGTTTTATTATAGTGATCGTAATAATGTGCTCTGTGAGTGCACATACAGTAATAGTTAGGGCTGCACAATATACTGTCAAAGCAGTGTTGTTATGTGCAGTAGTAAAACTGTAAGATGTGCAGTGTTATGACCCTTCATCTGCACCCTTGGGCAGCAAATATTACTGTATATAGATAACCATATATGTCATGCTACAACTTGCTGAATATATCTATTAAAGGCAGGTTATATTTACTCAATATCATTTATTTTACTTCAGTTTTCAATGCATAGAGTGCATTAATAATATTTTGATATTTTGGAACATTGTATTTTTTAAAATATATTTACATTTATGGCATTTGGCACTTGACACTATCCACAATGACTGACAAAATTGCTCACAGAGAAAAATATACTTGTTTGTTTGTAGAGGCTAGAATCCAGAGATACATCAACATTACATGTTGTGAAATACAAATGTCAGAATGGATACCTCGATACCCAAAGCTGAGCATATTACACTTTATCACACAAGACATAGTATAATTATAAGGCTTTAATGAGTTAAATGTTCTTGATCGAGATGGTCGGCATTTGAAGACAGCAAGTGACCCCCAGGAGAAGTTCGTTCCACCAGGACAGAAAAGAGTCTGGCTGCTTGTCTTCCATAAATTCCATAGTGGGTGAAGCCAAGCTGTACTTGATGCTTGAAGGGCTTTTGGTAGCGACTGTCCTTGTAGGCCAGGATCCAGGTTTTAAATCTGATGTTCAGCTACAGAAAGCCAATGAAGAGAAGATAGCAGAGGAGATACATTGCTGAACTTGGGAACATTGAAGACAAGCTGTGCTGCCGCATTCTGGATCTAATGGTACCAATAGGAAGGCCAGATATCTCAAGCCATGAAATAACAAGAGACTGAACTGGCCTGTCTAGAAAGAAAAGGTTAATTTCTCCTGATTTTGTAAAGTACTGGACTGATCAATGAGTTCAGAAATGTCCAGATCATGGTGAAGACCAGTGGTTCCAGGGATGTACAGCAGCTCAGTCTTACTGGGGTTGAGTTTCAGGTGACTGCCTGCAATCCATGATAAGACCTCAGTGAGGCATACTGAGATGCGAGTTGAAACCTGGATGTCAGGTGGAAATGAAAAGTGGAGTTGAGTGTCATCAGCATAGCAGTGGTAAGAAAACCCACGAGGATATTATTTCACCTGGAGAATGAGTGTAGAGAGAGAAGAGGACAAAACACAGAGCCTTGTGGAACACCAGTGGTGAGCCTGCATGTAGCAGATATGGCCCCCTGCCATGTTACCTCTCCTCCAGGTACAATGCAAACCATTGTCATGCAGAGCCAGTAAGGACTACTAGGAGGATCTTGTGGTCTACCGTGTCAAAGGTTGCAGTTGCAATATTTATATCTTGCAATATAAATCACAGATGATCTTTTTTAAATATTGTACAGCCTTAGTGTTATCTATATGACTCAAAGTATTCATTACCTTTTGAAGTGCATTACCATGTTATTGCCCTGCATGCTTTGTAAACATACACTTGCCTCTGTAATTGCAATATTCTTGACCTGAAATATCTGTATAAAGCAAATGATTCATCATAAACAGATTCTATGAGTGTTGTCACAGACTTAGAACTGTTTGGAGAAGTTAGGTCTCTTTTTCCATTTTGCGTAACTCTGACTGTGGATTAGGCCTGTGTGTGTTCTGTCCATTGACTGAAATGGAAGTCGCACTGAAGGAGATTTTAAAGGACATGGAAAACCACTTTTTATTTGTTTCCGTTGTCTTATGTGGAACCAAATAAAGTATAAATGTATAAGGTGTAAGTTTGTGTGTTTGTGTGTCTGCTTCGTTAAGGTGTCGCAGGCTGCAGCAGAGCTCCAGCAGTACTGTCTTCAGAATGCCACCAAAGATGCTCTCCTGGTCGGGGTGCCAACGGGCAGCAATCCCTTCCGAGAGCCACGCTCGTGCTCCATCTTCTAAATGAAAGGTAAACAGTGCTCTGCTTCTGCTTGCCTGCTCCTGTAGGTTTTTTTACTGTAGATATGAGGCTAATGTAACTAACAAACAGGAAGTTCTAGCATAGTGGTGGGTCAGTCAGCAAGCCTTGGGAATATGTTAAGGTTATTTGTAATGTAATATTAAGTATTTCTATTTATTTTAATTTATTTTCTCCCCCATTTTAGAAGTGCCTATTACCCAACCCTTTTAAGATTCTCCCCCATCACATGCAATGCTCCCAACACTAGGAGGGTGAAGACAAGTGCATGTCTCCTCCAATAGTCAGCTGAGTCATCCAGAGAGAGCATGGCCAATTTTGCTCTCTTGGATTCTTGCATGACCAAGGATTTGACCCTGCTATCATAGTGCTAGTACTATAGACCTAAGCCACATATTTTTACATTTAATCATTGTCTTATTAGCAATTTATGGCCTTCCATTGATTTTGACAGCAGCAGGTTACTGTTTCTGGTCATTCTGCTTCAAGTCTTAAGTCTTTTTCACCAACTTCATAGTCTAACAAACAAACTTCAAGGTGGAATTGTAAATCCATATATAAAGAAGGCTAATATAGACTAGTTTACGTACAAATGAACAAAACAGAGCATTAATTGTTTAATTCAGTTTCCTTCTAAAGCCAGTATTTTCTAGTACTTTCTCAAGGTGTGCATAGACAGCATGTTTTTGACAGGGTGGAGATTTCCCCTTTAGTTGTTTCATTTGTTTCCTTTGACGGGGGACCATTCCTTTTGATACACCAGGAGAGTGGATGAAAAGACAAAGGGATATTGAAAAAAGACCCAGCCCCATAGGCTAAGCCTAGTCTTATTGTGTTTAGGACTGAATTACGAAATTAACTCTGCTATATACCAGATTAGGTTGCTGTAGAGCTGAAATCACTAATGGAAAGTGAAGCATTAGTGTCACCAAAACCAACAAAAGCAGCATTAGGAGTGTTTGTATTGTCAGTGTAAATGGGACTGTCAAAGAAGCCAACTTCATCCAACAGCAAGAGCAAAATAAATAACATGGCTAACAATTCCAGCGTCTGACCATTCCTAATTATTAATAGGTAATTTATCTTTAAAAAGGTGTAAATGTTATATTTTTATTAACCGTATTAGTGGCATAACATGGTCTTTAAATGACAAAAATATAATTTATCACTGTTATTTTTGAGACAAGTGATACGCTTGAACAGTTCTGCCTATTTCACAGAGTAACAATATTACACTTCCATTTTTACTGTAATATCACTGTTCTGACATAAAACAATTACATGTTTGGAAGCTGGAGGCTTTATCCAATAAATTGTCAGACAAAAAACATGTTCAAAATGCAAACTTTATAACATTATGGAAGTCAATGTTAAAAGATTTAGACGCATTTCTTTTGTTTTGTTCATGATAGTTTGACACAATGTAAAGAACAACTGCCAGGTTCACGTTATGTCCAAAAGTAAAAAAAAAAATAGACAAAAATCGAGATACAAAGTTTTTGCAGGACAGTGACAATATGTTGCTTTCATCCAGATATTGAGAAGGCAAGATCTGCCCCAGACTAGTGGCTTATATCCAGAGACTCTGAAAGGTCTCTATATATAACAGTTACAGTTACATTTATGGCATTTAGCAGATGCTCTTATCTGGAGTGACTTACAGAAGTGCTTCACTGTCCACTCAGAAAATATCCCTAGCTAGTGTGAACAGATTACAGTCCAGAGATACCTTAAGCTTAGATACTGCCAAACACAAAAGTCAAATGCATAATGCTCAACAACAACATACAAACACTTACACTGCACACGTACACTGTCTGACTGTGACACCTTTTGAAGGTGGTAGCTCTGTATCTCCAGTGCAATACTAAAGAAGCAAACATTGGATTGAGTTATGAAGCAGCAAGAATTGGTATTTATTGCTACTTTTCTTCTTCTATGTAATGTGTGTTTGCACATGCATTTCTCATAGTTACAGAACAGCATGTGGACTGAGGCAGTAAAGTAATATTACAGGATTTTACACAAATGAGTCGCAGTGAGAAATGCAATGTTGTGCATTTCTGACAGTTGCTCATTTCACCAAAGCTGGAGTGGTAAATAACAGAGAAGCTGTTCATCTTATTACAATTCAGTGGAGCAACAGCATGATTGAGGCTGTTAAGATTAAAATGCTCCATATAGTAAGGGGAACCCATAGGAAACATTGTGTGAATTTGGTCTTTGGCTGAATATTGCTTTAAGCCTTCAGACAGATTATGCCTTTTTAAAGGAGGTTTCAATGTGACAAGTGTATAATCTCTGTCTTAGAGCATCTCTGCAACTCCTTCTGGCCCGTCCACTTTCCTTCCTGCTAGCTTATTCAACCTGGAATTTCTTGAAGGCCACACACAGCTGTGTGCACTGGATATTTTTATCTCAGAGAGTTGGACACGCATCCGGCCTGTTCTTTGCTGAGTGTGGCCGGAGTGCTGGGAGTTTCCGTGAGCTGGGCAGACACGCTGTATCAACAGGAAGTTAGAGACAGAAGGAGAGAGTTAGGGGGAGGGGTATTAGTGCGCTAAAGGAAGTGTAATATAGGTAGCTACTAGAAGTTAACTAAGACCCTCTGAGAGACTTGCCGAATATATCTTGAATTTGTCCAGTGTAATCAGTTTGGGATATTACATCACAACTGCATTAATAAAAAGACAGATTTAAGCCAATTATACATTTATAGAGAGCCTGCAAACCACAACAGTGTACAGTAACTGCTAGTAAAGGCTCTGGGGTCTCTTGGGTGGACCTTTCTGTTCAGGAGTCTGCTGAAACACTGTGTTGTTGTTTTGCTCTTGTTCATTCTTAAAGTCTATTTTGCATTATTAGCATTGCATTAACTACAAAAATACATTCATTAGTATTGTGCTACAGTCATGTGAAAAAAATAGGAAAACCCATTAAATATTTAGATTTTATAAATATGGACATCAATATTTGATCTTCTTTCAGTTAATATCTCTAGATAGAGGTGACATATTTGCATCACCTTGCATGCCATTCCTAGATTCCAGATACCGTATGTTGTAATAGCTGGTATTTCCCCTTTGTGGCTGAAAAAAAAACAGTAGTAGTAGTAGTAGTAGTAGTAGTAGTAGTAGTAGTAGTAGTAATTTTAGTATTATTACTAATTTCATGAACTGGGTAACAAACATCTCATTTGAACATTTGGTTTCATTTTCTTTGCTCCGGTTTATCTTTTACATTACTCCAATGCACACCATCCCTTCCAAATCTCAGAGAACTAAATAACATGATACAAACTAAGTATTAAGTATCAGGATTACCAGATTACCTTCCCTTAACTAAATCCTTTGTTCTGTGGAATGATGTTATGATCTCACATAACATTACTTTGCATAAAGCTGCATGAAAGAAAAAGGCCAGTGTGGCAATGCAGAAACCAAGTTTGTTTTGAGACTAAGGAAGTAGTGTAGAACCTCTGCGCTTGACCAAAGGGACTGCAAGCTTGAGTTTTTTTTCTTGGCAGTGTTAAAAACAGTGTGGCTTCAGGGATATATTTAGATTTGGACAAGAGCTGTAGTAAATGTACTTTTTCCCAGTCCTCTGGTCTGGGTTGGAAAGTGCAAATATAACTGAAACGAATGGAAAAACTGACATCCGTCTTTCTTTTCATTGCAGGACAATTGTGTTGCTGGACTCCTGGATATTTGTCATCATGCGAACATGGAGCGTTTTCTCTTTTTCTTTTAAAAAAAAAAATCACAAATGTCTATTTATTAATGAATTCTCAACTGATAAACACATTCTGTGTTGAATTTGACGACATAACCAGTTGTACTATATTTGTGTGTCTTTGTGAGATTAATAAGCCAAACATGGAGGAATTACATTTTGCTCATTTTTTTGTAATGACTGTCATAATATTGGCTTTAGTTGTAGTTGTCACTACACATTTCACAACATAAAAATAGTGCGAGCTGTAATCTAAGAGTTGCCACAAAGAATGCTGAAGCAACAGTCAGGTTGTCTCATACTGTTGGTGTGCTTCAAACTGACCAGTTTGATTTGATGATTTCTTCTTGATCTGACCCCAGAGTACTGAGTACATCCTAACACCTAAGCTGCAGCCAAAGTAGGCTGCATTTCCTGAATGATACATTACACATGGCTGTTCCAAAGTGAAGGACCCTTCATATACAGCCTAGAAATGCAGCATTTGGGTTTTACAATTTGGAGGATATAACTGATGTATCCTTCTGACATTCTGGTGACATCACCACACAGCCTTGTTAGACTGGTCCATTTGTGTGACCAGTAGTCTACTAAATAGGAGCCTTCATAGAACATTCCATCAGAGGACCCACCCTACCTTGGCTGCAGCCTAGGTTTTGGAACACAGCTAGTATTTAACCATCACAGTAACACAATAACAGCCATTAAGCTTGTTCAGCAGGACCATACGTTGGCTCGACCTTGACATTTGCATTTGGGCCCTTAGATTATTGGCTCCTGCCTTCTTGAAAATATCATAACTGTGTCACTTTGGGTCCTGCTGCAGAAATAAAACATTTGGTGTCTGGAGTTAATTTCTTTAGAGTTCCACTGGAGCTGATGTTACTATGGCTGATGTAGTTAAAAAGTGCTGGAGTCTATCACCCAACACATAAGCTTCATGCTTCCTCTTTAACTCTTCACACACTTCTCTAAAACGGCTGTTGGTGTCAAAGAGACTTGCTCGTTCAGTTTCCCAAACTGAACATAACATGAACAAAAGCATGGAGCATAATTAAACAGTGCTAACAACCTTCTTGAAGCTTGTCTGCACTTCTTTGCAAGACACCAAATGTGTCTTGACGGATCCACATTTGGAATAAGAACAATATGCAAATTAGATTATTTCCCTGAACTGTTGCTTTCAAATACTATGTTTCTTAGAATACATTAGAACCTGACAACAATCAATCCAGATCCACATCAGAGGACAAGCTCTCTATTTGGAGAGCAGGAAAGGGAAAGAACTACTCCAGATGAAAAGCTAATTCCATTTAAGCTCTATGGAAAACTAATGTCTTAATAAACCAAACCGTGTCTTTAAAACATATAAAATGCATGTTTGCCTAATAAATCAGTTCTCATAATCATTTATAATAATATGTAGTATAATATATACTGCACAAAAGAGACACCCCTTCATTTATTGGATTAAGTTATTTATTTTTCAGTTTCAGGGAAGATGGCCAGAAAACATTTTAGAGAAAATCACACCAAAGTCTGTGTGTTCAGTGTGTCCACGATTTACCTTTATTACAGCTTTCATTCTTTTCAGGAGACTCACTCTCAGGGTTCATGTAGAATTTGGCCACAAGTAATCAGAAAATGCTTTCAGTGATGTTAATGTTGTAAACCGAAGTTTGATTTGTGTGTTTCTTGGTAACAGCTTCTTGATCAGCTCCACGTCCTTTCAAAGTGCTATTAAAACTTGGCCATTCTCCTTCCTTATGCAAGTAGTCTTCTCTCTGATTTCCTCAGAAATATTTCCTGCAACAAGTTATAGGTATATAACTATAAATATCTTATAGGTGCTCAAAAATAATATTAAAAATAATATAAAAGAATATTGTGGAAAGAAATGTCATTTTGGTTTGTAAAGTAAATCAAAAATGTAAACTGTCATGTATGTAAGATGTTCATTACATGTAAAGTGATACAGTTTAAAGTCTTTTTTCTTTTACTTTTTCAGTGTGGCTATAACTAATGAATATCAGATGTCCAGTGTCTCAAATTGTTCGAATATTTCACAAGATCAAACGTCAAAGCATGCACAATACAGATCTTATGCTGAGACTCTAGATTTACATATGAAATGCAAAAATTGATTTCACCTGAAGAGGACTTTGCAACACTGAACCACAGTCCAGTTCTTTTTCTCCTTAGCCCAGGTAACATGCTTCTGATGTCTCTGCTTCAGGATGGGCTTGAAATCTACAGTTGTAGCCCCTTTCCTGGAGCTTTCTGTGTGTGGTGGCTCTTGATGCACTGACACCACCCTCAGTCCACTCCTTGTCATTCTCAATCCTCTCAAGTCTGTGGTCATCCATGTCGCTTCTGCATCTTTTCCCACCACATTATCCCCTCCAGACAACTGTCTGTTAATATGCTTTGATATAGCACTCTGACAACAGCCAACCTCATAAGCAGCGACCTTCCGTGGCTTACCTTCTTTTTGGGGGATTGATGGTGATCATCTTCTGGACAACTGTCTGGTCATCAGTTTTCCTCTTAATTGTGATTGTGTGTCTGAAGTGGACATGGTACATGTACTAGTACTGCTTTAATAGTAATTTACTCAAACTCAAAATGAAATATTTGAATAAGAAGAAAAGATTGAAATATACCACATTAAGGGTAATGACATTTTAACATTTGTACTTCACAATGTACCTGTTTTGGCTGGGTTTCAGATAAATGAAATATGGTCTCTGCCTTTTGCACAGAAGTCGACTTCTGCCATAATTTGTACATCATTGTTTTTGACATTGGTAGTTGTGTCTGTGGTTTAATGCTAGAGTGGACACTCAGTCCCGTGACATCCCCACCCTCTTCATATTTGCTGCTTCTCAGTTCATTGTCTAGAGTGCTATTCATTCCTAGCATCCAGCCCACTGGCCTTTGGCATCACTGCTGCACTAACAGTGGCAAAACTGAGCAGAGATTCTGGCACTACAGGAACATCTGGAATGGACGGCCTACAGGATCATTTTTTTTTAGGTTTTGCTCTTCTTTTGGTGTGGGCTGGACCAAAACTATGTTTCAAGATTAAAGGGCACATATTTAACATGAGTTTTGTGGTCAGCCCTGGTTTACAACCACCATTAATTGCAAAACATACTGTAACGTTCCATATATAGGCCACACGGAATGGGTAGTCAGAGGTACCTGAACATTTACAGTGTTTTTATGAGCATAGAAATTCGTGTTTCCATGAAATGTACCCTTTGAACTCAGGTTTATAGCTAAACCTCCATAAAGGAGAGTGCTCTCAGTGCTCCCTGTACAGGAAAGGAATTCAATGACATGAAAAGACGAGTCAGTGTAAGCTGAAAGATGGAGGAACTGATAACTGTCTTCAGTATATTTCACTTCTCCTTCTGGGCCCCAGTGTACTGGACACCAGATCTCATGATATGGTCCTACAGTCTTCAGTGGCAGCACTGTCTGTCTGTCTGAACCCAATAAAAAAATCATCTATCAATAATAGCAACTAATGTGCACTTACAAACAATGACTTTTGTGTCTTGTGTATTATAATGGGTGTTTAAAAAGAATGAAAGGGTCTGACCAAAAGGAAGCAGATAAGACATACATTATTTTTGAGATGAATGGCAAATATGTTCTAAACCAGTGGTTCCTGATCCTGGTCATGGAGTACATATGTCCTGCTTGTTTTAGAGTTTTCTTGCTGTAACATACCCAGTTGGTTTCAGCAAGGGCTCATCAGTTAGATCATTATTTGGACCTATTATCTTGGAATTAGGGGACACTTTTAAACATATGGGGCAGTGGTACTCCAGGACCAGGATTGAGAACCAGTGCTTTAACTGTTACAATCCGAGATTTGCACTTTGCCGGCTGTTACATGCTCTTTTTTTGGCTTCATGTCTCAGGGTCTGATTAACCCACAAACATGATACACATATCATAATAAGGTACAAGTTAGATTTACCCTATCCAACCATGGTCTCATCATTGTGTGATGAATTATCAGAGTAATCCAGCACATAAAATAAAAACAATTCACTCATCAACTGAATTGGAGGCTTCCAGTGCATGTTTACTGTTGTGTCCACATGGACAAGCTCAACCTGCATACAGACTCCGACTGATCAGCAAGAAAGGGGCAATGACATCACTGATCCAGATATTGGGTTACAGAGGAAAATGAGAATGAAGGGGCTTTTTCTTTGTTCATGCAGTGTTCAAATTTCAGAATGAAAGTCAAGAGAAGGGATAATACTGATACATACATAATAAAAATAATAAAGGACATATGTTGTTTTTTATTTTATTTTCGACTACTGCCAAAAATATTGAAGAACTTATAAATATATTTGTCAATCTAATCACCGTTTTTGCATTTTAGCTTGAAATGCTCAAATGCTCATCAACTACAAAAGCATCCCACAAAATTGGTCTCGGTTTCTAAAGGTTAAACATATACAAATGCAGAAATACTGACAGGACACCAAAGTAAGTGTTGTTTTCAGTTTTGTTTTTACTGTATATTGTTTGGACACAAACAGCAACATTCTTGTGGTTCAAAGTCCTGTTCATTTCAAGCACAACCTGCTGATGTGTCTGTGTCTGCATCCAAATAGTTGTCTGACCCTTCCTTTCCTGTTTACTGTTGATTACACTGATCTGTATCTCATGGGTTCAGTAAATATACAGCAGAGCTGCATGGTTGATGGATCCACATGGCTCCCAGATCAACAAAATCCAGGAGAGGGCTTTTTAGTTAAGTTTTCAAATGCAGTCAATCATCAGCATTTCTCTAACATTACCTCACTGAGGACCACAATGAAACAATATTTCTATATTAAGTGACCCCAAACTGATCCAATACACGTGTTCACACACATCTGCTTTTTTCACCCAGATATTTCCTGACTGAGATACAACACGAGTTCACTTTAACCTTTACTTAAAATGTCCCCAGCAGAGAATTTGCTCCACATAGCTCATCTAGACTATTCACTGGGCAAATACCTGCAGATCTCTGAGGGGTTCTCCAATTAACAAATAAACAATTACACATAAAATTCATTTGCACTTGAACATGCATCACATACTTTTCACCGTGGTTCTCAAATCATCAGCCTAGATCACGGCCACTTCCAGTTCAATTCTGAATGCAGATACAGATATTGGCACTGCATTACAGCCCACCATATACCCCTAACAGCACAGACCTCATAGGTTTGTTATACAGAAAATGTATGATACACAGTAAGCCATGGATGAAGGACCAACATGGTGGACAAAGACAAAGACCACATAATATCATACTAAATTTCACAAGCATGAGTTCCAGAAAACTTTACGCTTTAAATCATTAGCAAAGATTAAAGTATTGCCTTTGTAAATGTAGTCTCTCTCCCTCTCCCTCCTCCTTCTTCATTGTCTCTCACGGTCCTGTATGCAGTGAAAAAACTGAAAATAAAAAAATAATTCTGTGACTTTCTTGCCTTTTTCATCTTATTTCAACCTATGAAATCATGGAAGATCAGACAAGCATGGTGTATTGGCCTTGTGGGACAGTTGTAGTTGTGCATAAACACATTGAACATGCTACCATTTACACACTACAGGCTGTACTATACTGACCTCAGAGGGGCACTATACCACATAAGGTGGAAAATAATCTGTTAAAAAGTGAAAATAAACCCAGGTTAGTCCTCTGCCTCTGGGGATTTTTGTTGCATTTTTCCTGTTTTACTAATATCGTAACAAACTATAAAGTCAGACCCATGTGACTTTTGTTACACTCCTACATGTTGGCCTTTACAGAAGGAACACTGTCATTATTGCCATTTCCCTTGGGCTTTTCCTGAGACACTTTAGTTAATGGGGAGCTTCTCAATGAAAGGAAACCCATGGTTTCCTGCTGCGGCTCATGAAATAGCTCATAAAGCGGTTCTGAGAATGGAGAGATAATGGGAATGAGTGGAGATGAAGCAGATGGACCTCAGTGTTTATGTACATGCTTCCTCTGTAAGGCCCAGTTAGAAGGTGCAGCATGCCAGCTCATGCCATGTCATTGTGACTGCTCTTATATTTCATCAGTGTGACCAGAGCTTACAGTTTCGGAGTGATACTTAGCAGTGTTCATATAGGTTGTGCTTTAAAAGTTGTCAGTTACAAACATATTACACATACTAGAACCATGCAAACACAACAAATAGTGCAACTTTCATTCCTTGCCAAAATATGCGTTATGGTTATAATAGTTAACCATAAGACCTAAACCTCAATAACAGGAATTTGAAGACTGGACTAGCATTCTTGGTAAGAACATTCTTAATAAGTCACCTTGCAAGAACATCCTCACAAGAAGACATTGAGATGTGTGCATACCAAGGCTACTACAGAAGGGCATATGAGCCTTAGGATATAACATGATAAACGATTGTTTATATCAAATTAAGATTTGAATGTATTGTCCATTTCTTGCCTATTTTTTAAAGTAGAACAAAATATACAGTTTATTAAACACAAAACCTTAAAAATACAATTGTGGGTCTGACCAGCATCTTCTCTCATCACATTAGCAGTGAATTTTGCAGTGAAAGCTTGGTACCTTTGTACATCATCAGTAGGTCACCAACCCGTGCATCCTCAGTTTTGGAAGTAGAGCTAGAACACATCCAGAAACTTTATCCTTTCTTGGTAAATGCATTCTTGAGTATTGGAATACAGCTTGGGTAGTGGAAGTTGACCTCAGGCAAGAAACTGTGGATGCCAAAACAGAATTAGAATGCATATTGGACAGCCCTTGTATTTCCAAAATGGCAACTTTAGAGGACAACAAAAACTTCTTAACTTTGAGTGGAAGTTAATGTACAAACATTATATTTCTTTTATTACATTTCTATCATTCCAATCATTTTGAAAGTCTGTCACATTGTAAAGAACAAAAAGTGAAAATGTGCATAATTTTTCCTCAAAAGTGACTAATTAGTCTTCTTCATAAAAAACAGTGGAATGGTAAGCTTGACCTGTAGCTCTCCACAGTGCACGATAGGTTTGTGTTTGCATGGCACTGGCTGAATCGTAAAAGGTTCTCTGTTGCTCTTATACAGTAAAATATGACAGAATTTAGAAGCCATGATATTATGAACAATGTAGTGCAGTATAGTGTACTCCAGACCATGCCAACACATTTCTTTTAAACACAAGTTTAAAATATATGTTTCAAATAATCCAAGTTAACTGTGTTAAATGTGCGTCTGTGCCAACGGCCATCTCCACCTATCATTCCCATGCCGACATTATTTATTTTGACTGTTTTTGTACCATAAATGTAACTTTTTCTCACTCTTATATTTTTTAACCTTGCTCTTCTCATTAGAACTATAAGGTTCTGCATTCTGAGCAGATCTGAGATACTGAGCCTTAAAGTCTTAATAGTGACTCGGACATATATGGAGACAGAAACTTTGTTTTCTAGATAAAGAATCTAACATGAATTAACTTAAAAACAACACCTCACATAATGTTAACGAGTTACAGAATAAGAAAATGTAAATAAAGTAAATAAATAATGTAAATCTGTTAGAACTTTATAGTTCTAAGGGGGTGAACTCACAGTGAGAGAGCCAGGCTAGTGTTTGGGGGGTGCGGGAGTAGAGTTTATCATTACAAATCAAACCAATCAGACATTATTACACATTCCAGGCCAACACCTCAACATTCATGATTAAAGTGTCCTCAAACAAGACATCTAACCCCCTACTGCTCTCCAGTGGCTGCTGCTGCTGCTGTGTGTGTGTGTGTGTGTGTGTGTGTGTGTGTGTTTGTTGTAAACAGACCGCAGTACTGGATTTGAAGTATGCTGGACATATACTGCGCATAACCTTTAACACCCTGTCTTCTGCTGCTTCTCTTTGGGATTTTGTAAACATTGCTTTGGTGCCCCCTTGTGTCCTCTTTGGTGTAACGCAGAAGGCGCGCCTCTCGGTTCTTTTTGTCCTGTGCGCGCCGCCGTAGCAGTACGCTGCTGGAACAGGTCCGCGCACACGTGGGTGAAGCGCAGCAGCAACAGCATGGCGGCTCTCTCCTACGAGGGCTGTAATTTCTTCAGACAGCGGCTGGTGCTGTCCACCCTGAGCGGCAAGAGGGTCAAGATCAGAAACATTCGGTCCCGCGACGACGAGCCGGGGCTGCGGGGTACGT
The DNA here is from genome assembly GCA_034509495.1 of Acestrorhynchus altus. NCBI lineage: Eukaryota > Metazoa > Chordata > Actinopteri > Characiformes > Acestrorhynchidae > Acestrorhynchus > Acestrorhynchus altus. The sequence goes on along the minus strand of CM067511.1, from coordinate 8,793,537 downwards.
TCTCCTGTCCCCGCACGCGCAGCAGCACGCTCAGCCCTTCCATAAACAACATGACGTAACCTACCAAAGGAACACACGTGGAGCAGAGTAGTACTGCGTTTCTAGTTAAAGCATCTGCGTAGCTGTTGTTTCTGCGGGAAATGTGATTCTCAGAGAACTTTTGGGGAGTTACAGCTGGAACAGCCTGGGGCTACTGGAGCTTTTCAGGCTGTTCAAGCTGTTATAAGCTGCTTAGAACCAGCATATTGTATGGTTTTAATTGTTTGGCTAATCCAAGAGCCTGAAACCCTGGTTACTCTACCAGTCCAAGCTGGTTGACTAGAGTGACCACCATGATCAACAAGCTTATGACACTGGTGCACCAGTATGACCTGGATCACTAAGCTGGCTGACCAGTGTTACCAGTATTACCAAGTTGGTAGACCATCCTGGCCAGGTTTAATCAGATTGTGTTCCAGTACAGGGCAGATTTTCACCAAAATGACCATCTTGACGGTCAAGGTGATTGTGAAAAGTGTATTACCTTAATCACCAACCTCCAAAACTAGTAAAAGCTGTGTGTGTGTGACTTGCTGTATCAATGTTCTTATAGCAGTATATGGCAGTGGTTCTCAAGCCGGGTCCTGGAGTACCACTGACATGCTTGTTTCAGAGTTTCCCCTCATTCCAGCACACCTAATTCAAGTGATGAGCTAACTGATGAGCCCTTGCTGAGCCAAACTGTTCCAGCAGGAAACCTCTAAAAGCAGGGCAGTGGTACTCCAGGACCAGGCTTGAGAACCACTGGTGTATGGAATTAGAGCGAATCACATTCCAGTGAAATCGAACCTTCTTGACCAATGCTGCGTATGTGAAGGTCTTGGTCTTATATTTAGTATGAGTATGTTTCTGACCAGGCTGAAAACTCTGTTTCTTCTCTCAGACTTCGAAGCTAGTTTTATCAGGCTTCTGGACAAAGTGACCAATGGCACCAGAATTGAAATCAACCAAACGGGTGGGTCCCACTAGATCACTTTTTTTCACCAAATCCTTAATTAACTCAAATGAATTTTACTCTTAAACAATCAAAATCTCTCATTAGATGAATATTTACATAGTTTAATTACTAATAACTCAGTAATTGTAATGTTGATATTGATAACCCTGTTTGAGGATTGATCTGTTCTGATTTACTCCATGCAGGAACGGTACTGTTTTACCAGCCTGGCCTGCTGTATGGTGGCTCTGTAGAGCATGAGTGTAACGTGCAGCGCTCAATTGGGTACTACCTGGAGGCCCTCCTCATGCTGGCCCCATTCATGAAGAACTCCCTTAAAGCTGTCCTGAAAGGCGTCACTAATGACCCAGCAGACCCATCAGTGAGTAAACATAGTCCAAATGACAGAAGGAGGATATCATTGGGTGCTCTAATATTTTCACATTGTATGTCATGTGGCCATTCAGCTAAAATATGTATAAGCTAGTTCATTTTCAGTTAATTGTCCAGCCATTAAAGAAAAACTGTGAATGAAAACTGTGGGTCATGAAGCCAGAGTACAGAGCTGTTTAGCTATCTTCCTTTTTATGCTATATGGTAGGATGGTGTGATAGCAGAACAGTCACTCTGTAGAGCAGTGTTTGGCCTTTGCATCACTGTCATCACACAAGTCTCAAATGTGCATTTTTCTTTGTGATGAGGGATTTGTGCAGTTCAATTCTTTATCTGTCAAACATGTGTCTAAGTTTTCATTTTTTTCTGTCCTGCAGGTGGATTTGCTGAAAGCCAGTGCTATTCCTCTGATGAAGAAGTTTGGTATGGATGGGGAAGGTCTGGAAATAAAGGTATGGTTAGAGTAGATTGTGTCTGGGATTTCTTGCTCTCAGTGTCGAACTTGACTGAGTGTAAGCCAATCCAGTTTTTGCCAATGTCAGAAAAACGTATCATGTATTAAATGGAAAACATATTGTATATATATGTTCCTTTGTTGTCATATTGCCTGCAACCCCAACTCTGTAATGTTTGGTCAGGTGGTGAAGAGGGGTGTTGCGCCTCATGGAGGAGGAGAGGTCCATTTCTCCTGTCCAGTCCGCCGGACACTTAAGCCTGTGTTGCTCACCGACCCAGGAAAGATCAAGAGGATCAGAGGAACAGCGTATCCTTCTCTAAATTAGCTCCTAGGAGCAGCTTAAAGCAACATTATGCAGCAATTTTGACTCAGAATTGCAGCTTGAGACTCATGTTGGCGCTCCTTTCACTGGAACAGGCAAATGCTGTCTCTGTTGTTTTCATTTCAGACTCAGAATACTGCTACTGCTCACAAGAACTGTGTAACTCTGTCATATTTGTGTAAAATCCTTTAATATTACTCTACAGCCTCAGCTCACATGCTTTTTTCAGTTCAGATGCCTCTTCTGGATCTCTCAGGTTGTCAAAAGTTGTACACATCCAGCTGTTCAATGTATTATTTGTATTTACAGCAGAGTTGTAAAAATAACTGAGGGAGTGCAACAAATACCAATTCTCATGTAGTAATTCTAGTTTAAAAACAAACAAACAAACAAACAAATAAATAAATAAATAAATAAATGATGAACTGGAATTTCATCTGTGTATAGTGGGAGTGTATGTTTTGCAGTGTTGGACACCTTGACCCTATGTGTCAGATACTCAGTGCGTGTGTCTCCCCAGATGGCCAACAGGATAGTGGACTCTGCCAGAAGCATATTAAACAAATTAATTCCAGACATTTACATCTACACAGACCACATGAAGGGAGCCAGTTCAGGAAAGTAAGTATTCATCATTTCCCCTCTGTTCCCAATAGATGGCAGTGTTTTAGAGGAAGACTTGGCTCTTTTTCTCATTGTTTTTGCAGGGTCGTTTTGAGAGAAGTTTTATTTCAGTCAAATTAATAAATGATTAGCAAATAACTTTATTTTATTTGTAATTATTTAAAACAATTGTTATAGTTATATATTTGTCGCACAAAATGTATTATAAGAATATAAGAATAATTTTGAGGACATAAGTTTAGTGTTTGTCCATGGAATATCCCTCTGACAAATTGGCCAACCAGGATGTGCTCAGAAACTAGACTTGCCAGTGTCATCGCTAATCATCTCTGATTTACATTGATCGTTATTCATGTTTATGGCGATCTTAGAGTAGATGCTTAAAACCTCCTGTTTGGCTTTGATGATTAGGTCTCCAGGTTTTGGTCTGATACTGGTAGCGGAGACGGTGAATGGAACATTTCTAGGTGCGGAGCTGGCGTCCACACCACAAGGGCAGGGAGATTCAGTGCTTCCTGAAGAACTCGGCAAAAACTGCGCCAAGCTGCTGCTGGAGGAGATATACAGGGTGAGTAAAGCCTCAACACAGTCTTCTAAAGGATTTCATAGCATGCCCATGTGCCTGGCAGCTTAATTAGAATTAAAAACAAAAGTGAAAAACCACTTGTTTTTGTTGATATGTCACACAGCCGCCTCGTCATTCATATAGTCACAAATGGTAGAAAAGTTGGAAATTTACATGAGATCGTCTTTGTTTAAAATGAGAAATGGAAAGTCATCTCTGTCCTTATATAAATGTACAATTTGGGTATCCTTTGCTGCACAGTAGAATAGTGCACCAGTGCATCAGTCGGCTCATTATTCCTAAAGGTTTTCTTAGTCAGACGGGCTTTAATTTTCCTTTTAATGAATTCTCTTTGAAAATTTTATTGGTCTTCCTGCTCAGCTGGTTAAACCTTAACTCACCTGTCCTGATAACCGGCATTTAATAAAACAAAATGACATAACTGAATTATGGGCATCAGGCATCTTTTTACTGGAGCCATTGTGATTCGGGGGTCAAAGAATTTGAATTGTATTGTGTGAAGTACCACTATTGTTGGTGTAGTTTTTTGTCCCCACCTTCCTCATGCTTCACTGAGAGGGAGCCAGTCTGATGGTCAGTCTCTGCTCTTTATACTTCAAAAATGAAGTGATTGATTATAATCAAGTATTTCAGTGACATTTTAATGTCTCATTTCAACAAAAAAAAAAATCATGGAAGATTGCATGAGGCAGTGTGTTGGCCATGTTGGACAGTTGTCTGTGTGTGTGAGTGGAAACATCCAGCATGTTAATGTTTACATTTTTCTGCTTAATACATTACAGACTGTCGTAGCAGCTGAGAGGTTATTATACCGCAGTTGGAGCAACTGGTATCTTGCACGACTGTTTAAATAAAATGAAAACAAAAATAGGTTGTTTTGTTTTTTTACCAGTACAGCACTGTTAGCCTGAATAAATTGCTTTAGCTTGAAAAGTTGAGGAAAGTGTAAACACATTTAAACAAGTGTAATTGAGTAAACCTGAGTTAAAACAACTGAAAACATCAGTTTAATGAGTTAATAAATTATTTTCTTTTCTTTTGCTTTGTGAAATAGTCTTACCTCGAATTTTTAGTCCATGTGATTTTATGTAATTGAATGTAGTCTTTTTAATTTTATTTGACTAAAATATAATTTAGAAATGGTGCTATACCCAAGAGAAGGTAACCTGGGGGCCATGACAACACAATCTGACATGAGGACAAATAGATGGTGACAGGAGCCAATGGGAATGTATACTTTTTACTCGAAGAGGTTGTACCGCACAAACGAGGTCTACAGCTCCGTGTATATCATCACAGCTGACTAACAGCACAGCTGACTCGGTTACATGGAACTTGCTCACTAATGATTTAACTGTGCGTCCGTGCAGTTTGTTTTTCACTGTGCAGTTTTACAAACTAATCTCCAGTTGATTCAACTCAAAGATCGCATTTGAATGTACGACGTGTAGAGTAATGAGAAGAATATCCAGTTTTAAGGACAACAAATATCATTTTGAGTTTAAACTAGTTTTGGGTTTACAGCGCTGCCCTAATGTCACGAATGACCGTGAGCAAGCTATATCCCAAACACACTGATTGTCTGAGACTTTTGTGAAAGTTACTTGAGAGCCTAAAGTTTTACACTGGTGCTCCTTTGATTTTTATTTTTATTTTATTTTTTTATTGTATAAATTGTAAAAACAAATAATTCTACATTAATCTTGTTTAAAACAATGCAACGTTTTGTCTTTTGAAGGTCAGTTTGTCCTTTACTCACTAAAATATTTATAGTAACTGAAAATATTACCATTGACTTAATGTGAAACACTGCTTTGTTGATTACGGCTGCAGCTCTTGAATATTTTAGAAATCGAGTATTCTACTGACATTTCCTTCAATTAATCGGATAAATACACAAGAGAAAATAAGACAATGACTTAATGAATGACAATTGGTTTCTTTTTGTAGATATGTTTTACTTAAATTCACGTTACGCAAACCAACAAACTAATTTATTGTCTAGGAATATTTCCAATAAAAACACAATTTCCATAAAAAAAATAGAAATTAAAATTTAATTACTTTCAACTTTCTTGTAAATGAATAAGCACAAATAAGGCATTAATAAATAAAAGACAAACATTGCTTTAGGTTGTGCAAAAATATTTGAACAGGAGTTTGGAGTCAGCATGAATAGTTTCATACGTTTCTGCTTTGAGTGCTTTAAACTGATATATAGCAAACATTTTATATATATATATATATATATATATATATATATATATATATATATATATACACACACACATGCTCACCGAAGTGACCAGCTACTGATTAGTGAGTTAAATTTGACAACTTCTCAGTTAACTTTTTAATTTTAAATACAGTAATTGTTAGTTAGGTAGGTTAATGTTAATGTCATTGATTTGCGCTACATTAATTTTACCTTTAACCATACGCCAATATGCCAGATTCCACCTTCTTCCTTTGCATTGGTGACATAAGTGCGTTGTGCCACATTAAAAGTCATGTTTGAGTAATCAAGGTACTTGAATTACTGAAGGAATTGCTTCACCCCTGGTGGCTTTGCTACAGTTTTAGTCATTTCTAATACTTTAGGTCAGAGGTCAATCTGTTTATACCTAGAAAGCATGAAGACTAAAAAAAAATCTGCGTGTGTGATTTAATTTTTTTTTACATTTCTGAAGTGCTGACATTGATAATGTGAGAATTGGTTCCTGCGATGTTTTGTGCATTTCTATCTCGATGTTAATATGTAACGTTTATAGCTTTAACACAATTGATCCCTTGATTTTCACTTAAACTAAATCAATTTTTTACTACTTTTATTATTTAAACTGCTGTTACCAGCCCAGTATAGATTACTATGTCTCCCCTGAGGATGAGCTGAGGGACCACTAGAGTGCTTTATGGTGGTCATGCTGAGAAACCCTGCTTTAAATAGCTTGGCTTTTGTTTTGGCCTGAACATTTGGTTATCCCGTTTTAGTGAAATTTTGAAACCCTTCGTACAGCAGCATAATGCCTCTGCCATTTTCTGTCATTCTGAGGAGGCATCAATTTAGCAAGGCACGCATATCAAGACACATGACTCGTCCAAGCTACACACCACACAGTGTTGCTTTCAGTCCCTGTAAACAGCTGTAGTGTCTCACAGGCCCCTCGTCCTCGGCGGATGTTAACTTGCCCCAAGTTTATGGATGGACACTGTTGTGTGGAATGAAACAGGGCTCTTCCTCAGACATCATTACAAAAGAATGTGGTGAGCAAGTCAGCAAGAGCACATGGACTGAGTGTGAACAGCAGTGTGTATTGAGAGTCTGTCAGCACATTAACACTTGAAGCTGATCTGCTGAGTCGTGTCTGATCAAGTCTGTTTTTAAGGACACTGTGGTTTCAGTCACAAGCAGTCACAGCAGGAACTGCTCCTTGTTGTAGGTGTAAGTAGGCCTGGGCAGTATATTGATTTATAGCAATATCAGGATATAAACAGTACGATATGGGCTGTGGTGATCTTGTATTTATTGAGTTTTAAAGTTTTTAAATAAAGTTTCAATCTTGCAGTGACCTTGTTTCTGCTTTCTCAGAATGATGTTTTTTTTGTCCATATCGCTCAGCCCTAGACGGGAGCTTTATGGCATCAATGCTCTGTATATCATGGACATAAGGGCCAAAATCAGGTTTTTATTTCCACTAATGAATTTCTTCCTTGACTAAGATGATGATGATGATGTAGATGTCCTTTTCTGGACAGTAGAGACTGTGAAAATGTTTAATATACTGCGTTTTGGAAGATGCAGTGAATGCCAGGTTGCTTTTTGGGACCCCTGGCCATGGATGGTTGGCACATAACTAGGATTTGACCTATGGGTCTCCCAATGAAAGGGCCAGGGACTGACATTGATTCTGTTCTGTTCCTTTTCTTTTCAACAGATGGCAGATTCTTCATAGTTATGCTATTTTCTCCCTCTTGTTCATGTGAGTTGGGTTAGTGAACGAGTTAGTGAGGGTTTTTTTTAAGGCTGTACATTGTTGAAAATAGGACTGCTCTCTGATTGGCTGAACACAGAGGCAGGGGGATTGTTAGCTGAGAGTTAATATTGAAGCCGTTGGTTCTCTGACTCGCTTCAGGACCACCAGCCCTGTGCGTGTGCTGGCGAGTGTGTGTGCGTGTACGTGTTTGCTTTGTGGTTAATCAGTGCCCTGTGGTCAGTCAATGTAGTAAACAGCAGCTGGATGCAGACACACGCTTGTCCTTTAATGGGAACAGGTGGGATAAATGGAGACACTTCATGTAAGTTACATTTTTGGAATAATTTTTTGTTTTTGTTCCTTGTTTGCAGCGGAGTTTGGCCAGATGTTGAATGATTTGCCTGTGTTTGTCGTAGAATACTTCCTAGTTTTTTTAAACATGTTTGTTTTTGTTTGTAAAATTCAGTGCGATTTTTGGCATCTGAGCAAAGCTGTGCTGGATTCACGAATGGAGATTTGTAAAATTCCAAATTATTCAGCACATACATTCTCATTAATACCTACAAGTAATTTGTAGTTGTTTGGTGCCCATACAAATCATGCTGTATTGCATAGCTTTATCTGAAGTCTGATTTAGACGCTTATTCAGTTCAGTGATGAGTTCACTTTAAAAATTAAAGTGGCTGATCATTTTTAAAATTCTTCAAATTCTTTGTTATAAAATCCTCCGACTAAGCAGGAGATGTATGGTTTTAGGCCTGTGAGGATTTTTCTGGACGATGTATTGTCCTGGAAATAATTGTGATAAACGATTGTCATTTTAAGATCTTTTTATATCATTTATGTAATAATAATAATAATAATAATATAAACAAAAGCTCATTCACAATGTGCTGTCTTTACTAAGAAACACAATATTGTAATATAGTCAGAAAGAATACTTTTATATAACATTGTTATATATTGTACAAGTTGATAACATACAATTATACAAGGTACATAATTGTGTATCATGCCTGCAAGTCACTGTTTGAGTTTTGAAGCCTGAAATACAGTCATTCATCAATGATTGTCCGTTTCTGTAAATCAATCAAACAATATGCCCATAATTTTTCTATTTAAAGCAAGTTTTTTGTTTAGACTGGGCTGCTGATTTTTAACAAATCTTTGGCAGATCCAGTTGTGAATAAACGTGCCCAGTGTGCCCAGTACTGAACCAGGCAGTGGAGACTTACAGAAACTTTGGGGCTGAGTGTTTCTAATCTGAACTCACCAGGTTGGTGGTACTTCATAACCAGCAGATGGCAACCTTGATTTTACACCCATCAGATCAGGTTCTCTGGTAGTGTTCCTCATCATACAGCACTGAAAAGTGGGTTTCGGTGAAGGATATTTTCAGTGAACATTTTGCAGAAGAAATATGGTCTTATAACAGCATCACTTTGATTTTGAGGTGGGTTAAAGGTCATTTCCTCGTGTTTGCTGTTCATTCAGCTCCTCAGAGTTGGGTGCTTTCTCATTATTTGAATATGGGCAGCCCCTGTTCTGAGTGACGCAGGTCGATGTTTGCTCTGTGTGTTTTTGTTGACGTGCTGGCCGGTTTTTCGGCAGGTCACTAACTTTGTTCTTCAGATCGTGTGTGTTTGCATCAAGTCTTATCTGCTTCCTGTTTACCTTTCCACTCTTACCAGTTCATGCAGTGGATTTCTCTTCAGGAATTCACTGTCGGCTCACTCCTGCCTTTGCAATTAAATCGAGGTCAGCAGTATGACCATATTAAACCATGTGATAAATTGTTTAATGAATGTTTCATTAGCAGCATCTACTGCTCCTAAAAATGTGATATTGTTAATCCGAAAATAGCTTTAAATAAAAAAAAAATGTATTTTTGATCATTTAATTCTTTCCTTTACTTCATTTGCTGAAGCAGTGGCTCAGTCTCATGGCATATTAATGTGGGATGTGCTGCTCTGCAGATTGAACAGTGGAGCTCAGTGTGAGGTCAGGCTAATTGAATTTGAGCATCTCCGTTACACTAACAAGTGACGAATATGACGGGGAGCACGAGGTAGGAGGGGTCAGTGGATGTAGTCACAGGATCACAGCTGTGATTTATGTTACAAAGTCAGAGATCAGATGTTGGAACTGTTCTCGGTGTGTTGTGTTTGTGAGCGCTGGGTGGTGCGTCGTCTGTATCAGTGAAGTAATCCAACATTCTGTGAGGAAATGTTGATGAAGAATAAAGTTGATCATTCTTTAATTCCTTCACAAGAAAATGCTCCAGCTTTTCCTTTCTGATTGAAATGTCCTGGTTTTCTGTATTATTTTCGCTTTCTTGCATTTTCTTCCTTTTCTGTCTACCCCCCCTTCTTTCTTTCTTTCTTCTTTTGGTCTGTTTATTCTATTCTGTTTATTCTTTTCCCTTCGTACATTATCTAGCTTTTTTTTTCTTGTTCACTCCATTCCCGTTTCCTTCACTCCATTTCTGTTTCCTACTTTAATTTTCTTTTCTGCTGTTTAATTGTTCTTTATTTCTGTGCTCTTCTCATTTTTGCCTTCATTGTGTAGGTTATTTCTTTTCTCTGTGCTTGTTTTTTCTCTTTTCTCCCTTATGTGCATCTTTTTCTTTCTTGATTCTTTTTTGTCTCCAAATTTTTCTTTGTCTTTCTGTTTCTTTCCGTGTTTCTGTTAGTAAATTTTGACCTGTATTTTATCTACCGTATTTTCCGGACTATAAGCAGCACCGGAATATAAACTGCACCCGCAAAGTTTAAAAAAAAAAAAAAGGAAAATAACATATATAAGAAGAAAAAGCTGCACCTCATTATAAGCCGCATGGCTTAAAGTGTGGAAAAAAAGTAGGGGCTTATAGTCTGGAAAATATGGTAATTAAACAGCATTAATTACACTCTGTAATGAAGTGGACAGTTAATTTTTTTTAAAACAGTGAGTATTTCCAATTTTATATCACTTAAAATTGATAAAACATTGTCATAAAGCTCACCCCGACTGCAAACAATAAATAATTAAACATTAAGACTGATATGGACCATATTTATTGAGCTACATATACAGAAGTAGTTTCTCTCCGTATGGGGTTGAGTAGAACACATGTCAAACAGCAAGATAAAACTCACTTTTCCTTAGAATGAGGGGTTTGAAGTAAAGTTACATGTTACCTGATACTATGATCCATTTGGGAAATAAAATGATATTCAGTGTTTTGAACACCGCCAGCATTATTGTGGTCGTGTGGAGCGGGAAGTATCTTGTGTCTCAGAATCTTTGGGACTTTTCCACCATCCCATTGTGCCTCGGCATCAAGCGGTTTGTGTTATTGGATCTGAAGCTGAAGTGGAGCCTAACTCTGACACTTGATGGACATAGAGCAGGAGCTTTCTCAGTCAAGTCCCGATGATTGGAACATTCAGGAACATTCATCTTTAGCAGCCGTTTGAACTCGGACGACGTTAAAATTAAGGGTGTTGATATATGGATGGAGGTAACTTCTCATACATTTGTTTTATTATTGAATACTTTATTTAATGGTACAGTTTACACAAATATTAGTGGTAGAGAGTAATTCATTTTTTTTTTGTACAAATGTTTATATTAAACATATTTAATGACAAGTTGCATAAGGTATTGCATTTATATCCAGTTGACATGTGGGATTGGCAGGTTCAAACCTTCTGCTTCTGTTTGTTTCCAGTTGGCAAATTGTGAAGTAGAACATGACTGTATTTGTCTTCATAGCATAACAGCTTCTATTTTCAAAGACTGTTGTGGTAGAAACTGAAAATGGTATCAGAATTCAAACTTTCTCAGTTTTGTAACTGTTGGTCTTATCTGCAACGTCTGAGAGTCAATGAGATCTTACAGAGCGAGACAAAAAAAATGTAAGGTATATTTTTATTCTTGTCTGACTTTGTTGATCATATTTCATGTTGTACGCCATTTTTAGCATTACATTATATTTAAGTTTTGAAATATAATTTTTGTTTTCCTGTAACCCTTCAGCACAACATAATGAAACAAATTTATTCACATATATTTTTGATTAATTCACTGTGGACCATCAGTTGCAGATCTAAACCAGCAATGAGGGTAAATTAAACATTTTAAAATAAAAAGACAGTATTAGATAATATTTAGCTGGAATTTGCAGTTGATATAGACGGATGTGTGCATAGCCAAAGTGCACATATTCTATGGTAACATATCACATATCACAAGAATATAACAAACCAATGTCATCAACGCTGTTTTTGTTGTTTACTCAGTTTCAAAATACAGTTTCATGAAATATTAATGTAGATAAAAGTCAATGTTGGCTAAAAGAAGTTCACTGCTGCTGTTGTTTAGTGGTTGCCTCTTTGATCGCCCCACTAAGTTTACTTTTCACTGGCTAAATGTTTATCGCAGAAACCATTAATGAAGTCATGAAATAACTCGAAATTGGGAGAAGGACCACTTCCTCGCTCCTCCTCTCCACCATTACTCTCCCTATAAGCCAACTCAGCTCATCTTCACCTGATAAAACCTTTCCAAATCATATTTACCACAAGCGTTCTCCTATCAGGCTGTAGAAGCGTAAAACACAAAAGGTGAAGCACTGTGAATACTTTCATGGATACAATATCACTAACTTCTTATGCGGGGAAAACTTTAAGACACCACCCCACATTTATTACTACTTAAATATCTAAAATGATCAGCTGCAAATGATTAGAGCAGTCATTAGACGAGACTTTGGAGGAGTTTATTTAAACTTTGAATATTTCTTTGGTTTACTCTTGATTGTTGAAGACATTAGTATCACCACGGCAAGATCCAAAGAACTGCAAGAGGCCTTCAGAAAGAAGGTTGTAGATGGTAATGTGTCTAGAAAGGGATTTAAAAGGATCTCAAAACATTTTGAAATCTTGGAAATAATTTATAAGCGGAGAACATTTAAAACAAATGCCAGCATGGCGAGGTCAGGCCCTCTTAGCAAGTTCAGCCCAAGAGTAGACCACATGAGAGGTCTCTAACAATCCTAGAATGTCCAGTCGATATCAGGGACTGGTAGATGGTTATAGGAAATAAGAAATCAAGAAAATTGAATTTTTAATAATTAGGTTTTTCATTGAAGGTCAAACATCCATATGTTTAAATAAGTTGGTCAAATGTGATCGCTCGCTCTCACAAACACAAATTACATTATGTTTACATACTATTTAAAATGGGAAGTGATGCTTTGAAGGAGTGTCATGTCATCTGAAAGGAGTTTATTTTAAAATTATTTCAAAAAGTAGCTGCAGTTCTAGTAAACAGTGTTTGCTTGTTCATTTGCTTCTTTGTGAAGTTTGCTCCTGAGCTAGTCAGCAGCCTGTCATTGGGTCTAGGCTTATGTCAACAACGTAGCCTCAGTTCTTTTATAGGATTATGTGATTGAATCATATGCATGCTGAGCAGATGTTCTTGCAGCAGCACTAAACTGGGCACGAGTGGTCTTAGCCTAGACTAGCCCCTGTGTCTTAACACAAGGCCTTGTATATGCACAGTAATGGGGAAAGTGCCCTTGCCAAGCTGTCTGACATTCCTCCACCTATTAGCACGTTGTAGAGGTGGAAAACATGACCTATATCTCAACATCTAGACTTTTGATAACAGGCACAAAAAGTGAGCTACAGAATATTACACTTCATCTACCCAATTATAGATTGTGCTTAGCATTTTATTTTATACAAGATATAAAAAGTGGTGGGAAAATGTAATTGAAAAGGACTGTTTTTGTACATAAATTGTGGGTTTGCTTAAGCTTCTACACGTCCGAGTCACATTATGAGCACCTCTTTGTTTCTACACTTTAGTGCACTCCACCTACCATATAGGAGCACTTTGTAGTTCGATATTCCATCACAACACCATGTTGCTGCCACTCCTCTGCTTTTTTTTGTCCATCTATTGGATCTAGAAACATTACTGATGTTTCATAAAACAGTAGATGTTGAATATATTACGAATTAAGCATTTCTCGTGTTTTTATAGTGACATCTGACTGACGTTCTTTTTGATCAGCCATAAAAATACATGTTATGATATTAAATGCATGTCACTTTGAGCTGAGAAATTGGTGTGTTTACTCAGATTTTGCTTTGTCATTCAGTTAGAGCTTCCCTTCTGTGGACACAGGAAATACGGGAAAAGCACATTTCAGTAGCAACCCATATTCCCATATATAACTAGCAGAGTGTGGAGGTGATCAGCTGCTGTCCAGTATCAACACTACAATATTGTCCTGAAGTCGCCGACGTGTTTTACTGCTGCACCTGCTTTGACGAGGGCTTTCTCTCTTTTTGTGGGTGTAAAGATCGCTAGTCAAGGTTTTACAGGGATTTAAAGTCAGCCCATTTTACAGCTCTGTTTTGTTTATGCTGATGTTTTTAAAATGAAGGGACCGTGTTCAAGGTGAGACATGGTTATATTGACCAAGATGAATATAAGCTGTATTTTTCTTTTTCAGGGGGGGTGTGTGGATTCAACCAGTCAGAGCCTGGCTCTTCTGTATATGACACTAGGCCAGCAGGATGTGTCCAAAACTCTTCTAGGTCCTCTCTCTCCATACACGTGAGTCTCTTATCTCCTCTGCCCTTCCCTCACCTTTGCATTGCTGTGTGCCAGACGAAGGTCACTCATCAGAGGAAACATCACTTGGTAAAAGTCTTGCTTTCCCGCTGACCGTAGCCCATTGATCTTTGTGTTCGAACTTCTCAATTTGGGTCCCTTCTAATCACTAGTGAGGAGAGTGATTGCTGCTATTTGGACCTCTGTCTATAAAATGGACCTATAAATTAAACTGTCTTCTAGGGCTGTCACGATTGCTTTTAGTAACCACATAACCGAACAATACTATTGAATTTCTGGAGATGAAAAAAAAACAACAGTAAAAGAGGAACAGAGTTAAACAACACAAGAAACACTTTCACTGCAGATTCAACAAGAATGCCAGTTTGGTCTGCTTTTATCACAATAGTGTAAACTTGCCAGCAATAATATGCACTGACAATAATGTTTTGATACCTTGTTATTTTTTACTAACACTATTCTAAACATACTAATCCAGATGTTTGTTCAACAAAACAGTATTAATATTATTAGTTGTGTAACATCGCAAAACATGTGGTTCACGTAAGACTGTAAAAAATGTATTGCACACTGTTATGGTTGAACTAGGCAAACATGTCACATGCATCCCAAACTGTAGGGGGATAATCTGTATAGATCACGGATCTGTTACACCAATAATTATGACCATGTTGTATTATTACACCATAGCTTTCCTGCATATCTGTGAAACTGCCCCGATATGATCAGAAACAGAATAAAACTTCCTTTTGTTTGTGCTTTGTACCATAAGGGTCATTAAATTAAACATTTTAAGCACAATAATATTTGATAAGTGATGTCGCAAAGCCTTTTGGGGGCCACATTAAAATGCTGTAGTTTTGTGCTGTTTATAGAAACCAGTATCAACACAAGATTATTAGGTGTGATTTGGCCACTGATGGGGAGCTGAGTGACATAATGGGTAATAAAATATCAGTATAAATGAATTGAGAGTTTAATTCAATTTTGGCAGCTAGTCTCACATAGATAATTACTTTAGGCTTTTCTTCATAACATTTAGTGCCCAGTGAAGCTACATTCACACACATTCAATCTCACCAAAGCTGAGCTGCCACAATATTGATTTTATCAGCTGTGTTCTGGCTGGCTATCCTCACTTCCATGTGACCCAATGTTCATTTCTGTCTAATGGATTGTGATGGAGAAAGCAGGCTTTATGGAACTGATTGAATTTGGCACAGATACCCTGGCACCACTTGCATGTTCTCAGATTTAAGGAAATGTAATCCTTAAAAAATCACTAGAAACCCACAACAATCGCACAAAAACGATTGTGAAATCTTTAAGTATAATTGTCATATTTTATATAGGGGTCTTTGTTAATGTGGTGACAGTATCTCAACAGGTAAAAGGCTTTACACTGTCTTTAGAGGGCAGCACTCCACACCACCTAGTGTAGTGATGCACTCAATGTCTGTGTGTGTGAATGGACACAACTCCATTAAGGTCTTCTGGCGGTTTGGACCAGACTTGGACTGTGAACTGTCCATTTTCAGTTATCATGGTACCGGTGCTGTGTCCTGATCAAGTACAGTACTATGATAACTGAACATTGGCGGTGCCAACACAATGCTCTTACAATCAGCGAATCAGCCTGCGTTTCAGGTTCTAGTATCTTCACGGTCGCCCCATTTGCTTTTGTATTCTTGTATGAAACAGGGCTGCACTACATGGACAAAATATTACCAAGGACAGCTGGTATAAATAAGTCCTTCCTCTCTTCCAAAGAAGACATCAGACTAATGTAACATGAACTTTGTCATCTTATTGTCAAAAGGTTATGGTGGTTAGGATCTAGCCCAAATAGTTTCAGGCTGTTTGTTGTCCATGTATCACATCGAGGTTTCTTTCTTAACCACATTTGGTAGGTACTGACCAATGTATACAGGGACCATCCTATAAGATGGATGGTCACCTTTTTTTCCTGCTTCCAGCAAATTACCTTCAAAACCTGACTTTTTAATCTTTGACTGCTAAGTAGATCAAGTGCCACTGGAACCAGATGATCAATATTATTCACTTCACATGTCCATGGTGTTAATGTTATGACTGATGTGTGTAAATACACACTGCAACCTGTGTGAGCTTCAAATATGGTACTGCGGTATGTGAGCTATGACCAGGTGACTGCATGACTTTGTTGATTCAGGAAAACACACAGAAACCCTCACAAATGCTTTGTAGTCCTCAGTGTAGGGCTAGATGATGTGGACAAAAAAAAAATCAGATCCCGATATATATTTTAGCTGAATGGCAATATATGATATGATATACAGAGTGAAACATTTAGGTTACCTTCATGCCAGAGCTCTGTCTAATGCTCCCTCCATGGTGGGTAAGAGTGGGGGTGGAGGGGAAAGGAGGAGCTGAGAGGGGTGGAGTAGTGTAAGGGAGATTGAAATAGAATGATATTTAAAAGCTTAATTTAAAACTCAATATAAACCTTAAATATAAACCTCTCCTCAGCCAGTATCTGCCTCTGTTTATATCCCGATATAAACATCGATATATCGCTCGGCCCTGCCTTAGTGATGTCAATATTACAAGTCCATATTAAAATATTGTGATAATAATGTAGTAGATTGTGCAGCTGTATTATTAACTTTGCATTTGTCACCTTGCTTGGTCTAGCCTTGTGTGTGGTGCTGTAGACACACACCATCCCAGGTCATGGTCAGTCCTGACGTAGAAAGCACAGCTAGACCAAAGCGAACTTTGAACTTCTGTCTGCCGCCACCTCACAACTGCGTAGATGTTTGCCTTCATTCAGGTTCAGGATGCCATGTGTTTTGTGTTCAACAAAACTGGGCTTATTGTCTTTTTGTTTTGTTTTTTTGTGGTTTGAGGTTGAAAGAGCAGTGTGTCCTTGTGTCCCACAGAATCGAGTTCCTCCGGCATATACGAGACTTCTTCCAGATCATGTTCAAGATCGAGACGCAGCAAGCAGGTGAAGATGAACAGAAGGGAGGAGACAAAGTCCTGATGACCTGCGTAGGAGCGGGTTACACCAACATCAGCAAGACCATAAAATAGACAATCACATGACAATATTTGAACTTCATTGAAACTGTTCTTACTGTTCATTTGTTTTTCTTTCTTTCTTATTCTTTAGTTCTAATGTCTTTGTGAAAATATGAAAGTTTTTGTACAGTTTTTTTGAAGATTGTTTATAAGGAACAAAATGAATGATCTTTTAGATTGCGTACTTGTGCATTCTTTGTGGGCTGCATGAACTTTTTCGCACTGCCAGTCATAATCTTTCAATTAAATTCAAAGTTTATAGTCCAGTTTAAATCCAGAACATTCAACTTTTGTACTTCATTACAGCTCATGGGTCAGCGACCACATTCTCCAAACATAAACTTAATACTCAAATATTCTTTTCAATGGTTTTATTTTTATGAAATAAAATGAAATAGCCTACATTTGTCATGTAGGCTATGACAAAGGCAGTTTAATGGTAACCATCGTAGAATATGGACCAAAATGCAACAATGGGTCTTGTTACTAAGCAACACAGTGGAACAAATGGAGCCGGACAAAGTATACTTGTATATCTGCTAAACCAGTGACCATTAGGAGCCACTGGACACTGAAGTTAAGATGTGTTCCATAACATTAGTTCACTAATGGGTGGAAAATATTTGTTAGCAACATAATGAAGGATTCTTTCATCAACAGCACAGAGCTTTGCTAACTTTAATTCAGTTTGAATTAGTTCAGTTTGTGGGTGGGCGGAGCTTAAACACAGCTCACACGTTCCTTTGTGACTGATGCTGATGAGGTAGTGTTTGAATTCTTCTGTTTCTCTGCACCAAATAGACTCTATATAGCACAATACTAATGAGGGAATCCATTTCAGTCACAGCTGTTGTCTTTTTTGCAGCATCTTCATGGATTTTTTTTTTTTTTTTTTTTTTTTTTTTTGAATAATTACTGGAAAACTGTTGAATAACATCGCAATATCAAGGTCCTTCACAATCTTGTAGGCCTTGGTCCAGTACTGCTTGTTATACATGGTTTGCAGTTCATAGAGCTCAGGCCTGATGACCTGCTCAGCTAAACACGCCACCCTCTGGAGAGCCCACCTGTCCTGCTTGTTACCCGGTACAGTTAAGCAAGTTGAAAATGACATGATCTCCAAAAGGCTTAAAGTAAAAGATTAAAGATACCAACATTTTAAGCAATACCAGTTTATTATTTTGCTTTTGTACAATTTTTGAGTGGAAAAAAGGGAGACATTTGCAGAAGAGATTTGAGCACTCCATTAACAAGTCTCGGACCTTAATTATTCTTTTAGGGTTATGATTTGTATACAGTCATTGGTAGAGAAGGCCAGGTTGAAAAAAAACATTTACTGGGTAAACTAGGGGTGTCACTAGGAACTAATCATGCAGTGTGCCCATGTCCAGTGCGTCTTAGGCCCTTTTTTGTTATTATGAAACTATAAAAAATTACATTAAAATATATAGTAATGTATGTATAGTAAAAGTAACTTTTGGAGATCTTCAATTTACTTCACTGTCCACCATTAAAGCAATTGTGGAGTGACAGCCATTATGAGGCAGGTACCCAGAGCTCCAGGAGGCTGATATAACATTAAGGTGAGTGGGATGTTGAGTGATTGTGACACATTTATCCATATTTTATATCTTAATCACTTTAGAATTTGTCATTAATGATATAGTTGTTTCAGCTTTATTTTGTTTCTATAACAGGTCCTGATGATGGCAGATGGTTTTCCCCCTATATGCATCTGTCTTGGCTCCTGAGAACAACAGCATACCGGCTGGGTTTGATTCAGATGGGAAAGCGCTGCTCCATGGGCCCAATGGGGGGGAGGTTGTGGTTTCACACCCTGCTCTGGTCACTGTCTGTGAGGAGTTGATGGGTTCTCCTCGTGTCCATGTGGGTTTTCTCTGGGTACTCTGGTAGATAAACTGGATAAGTTCAATGTATGTGTATTATGTTGTTCAGGACAAGATCAGGAGCACTGTAAGCCTGAACATTTGAACTCACGGGATAAAACTCACATTCGTCCAAGTTTACATTTAGACCTACTTATCTGAGAAACTAAAGCAATTTAGAATTTTAATACTTCCTTAATAAAATAAAGAACCTCCATTAAGACTGATAAGAACAATTGTTTTTATTTGTTGTAACTAAACATTTACAACATTACAAGTTTTTCATGTGTCCACTCAGGTGGTCAGCATGAACTTCAGTGTTCATCATCAAGTCAGATATATTCCAAATGAGCAAGGTAAAACTTGTAACTCTGCAGAATAAATACTGTGTAATATTGTGTGGTGTTGCACACCCCCAAGTGGACAAAATAGAAGCAGAGCGTGCCAATGGTGATCACCTGCTACAAAGTCCTCACACACATTAGAACATGCTTATGCTCAGAAGCTGTCCTGTGTGGCTCTGATCCTGCAGAAAGATGCAAGTACTGGACTGGGAGCAGTGCTGGTTCTAGGAGAAAGGCTACCAAAACTTAAAATGAGACTACTGGTTTACTAGTACTTGCAGAGATTAACAAATTCTTCTCAACAATCCAATTCTATTGTTTAAAATGAAATCAAATTAGAGGTATTTTTAATACTTATATTTAGACCTTCATTGAAGGCATAGAAGGCCTAGAAGGCCCCGAGTGGGGTCTCCACTACATTGTACCCATTATTAGCATTACATTGCATTGCATTACCCCAACCCACAATAACACACCACCACCGCCAGTGTCACTGCAGTGCTGAGAATGACCCCCACACAAATAATACCTGCTCTGTGGGGTCCTGACCATTGAAGAAGTGGGTGGACGCATCTGTGAAGTCCACTCCTCTAACTGCCTGGGCCTTTCCCCATCCCCTTGAGCTTTACCTTTCTGCTCTTCCAACACTCCCTCATTGTCCTCTTGGCCTGACTCTCTTTGGGAATAATGAGCACATGTTCAGCCCTGCTCTCCAGCTGGCTTTGTGCAGCTGATTGAAGCAGCAGCACCTGGCCTAACAAGGGGTTTGTCCCAGGCAGTTGCATGTAGTGGACTGAGATTTGCCAAATAGTTGGCCCCGCCCTGGCACACCTCAACCAGGTGATCAGTTCTGGTTAAGATGTGTTGGGAGTAGAGCAAAATGTGGATGGGGAAACACAGCTTTAGTTGTAGTAAAGGTGCCTCCACATGCATAGCCACATATGTGTAGTAATCTAACAGAAGGCAGGGGAAAACTAGCAGAATTAGGGCCATGCCCCCTAGTATGGCCAACAGGAAGACAGTGTGGTAAGGGCTGATGTATTTTGCAACCACAGGCCCAGGTTGGGAATACATGCACTCAAAACAATATTTCAAAATTTCATCATGGGCCTATTTGAAGCCTCTCAGCCACATCTCAACTGTAGCAATCGCCTGTGCGTATTTAGTGTCCTCTTTATTGAAAACAAAATATGGTCACTCCACTGTTTGGCATAATTCCACTTTTATGATTCCATACTTCATGAGCATAGTTATCCACCTCAACAGGATCCCAGGAGACACCAGTCAACCAAGCTACAGTCTGCTCTTGTTGCTGCTCTTCTAACGTTTCTTCTTGTTCATTGTGCCACCTGGTTAATCAACAGCCAACAGTTACTCAATTTGACTCCTTGAAACTCCATTCAGATTCTGCTCATGAAACTGAATTCCATCCTTGGACTGAGGGGACAGGATTCTCAGCATTCTCTCTGAGGGGACAGCTACTCCTCCTCCAGTTTTAGATTCTTGCAGGACTGTACCCCCGTGGAAACGTACTTGGCGTCCCAATACATATCCATCCCCTCCACTCTCACCTCAGATATTTCAGCATCAGTAGGTTCTTCTTTAATAATCACCAGATGTGTGTCCATGCATGGTGTGGTGCTGGAAGAATGAATGTTTGGATTACTGCAGGACTGAAATAGGGTGTCCAACATGGGTGAAATATTGCAATCGGGCTTAGTTGATGTTTCATCTTGGACTGTACGTCTCAACCTGGATCTGATAAGAGAAAAAGAATAGGCACTTTTAGTTATGTGATCATGAAACTGATAAAACTACTCTAGCACTCAGCTGTAAAATGGTCATGTGATACTTTTTGAGTGTTTGCATTGCATTTCATTGCATAATGGTTTGTAGTGGTCATCCATTAAGGCATGAGTTATAGAGTTTAATGGCCACAAGTAGGAAACGTCTCCACAATGGCCTGTAGCTTAGACAACATCCTTCTTCTCAGACACTGCCAGTCCGGCTCCACTCCCAAAACATCACTGGCCTTACGGATCAGTTTGTTGAGTCTGTTGGTGTCTGCCACCCTAAGCCTGCTGCCCTTTTCTTTAATTCCAGACTGTAATCCATCTGTTTCTCTGCATACTTTTTTTTGCGTTTTTTCACCCTGTTCTTCAATGGACAGGACTGCCACAAATCAGGTATTAAGTGGGTGGTGCATCATGCCCAGTGACGCTGACATGTAGAAACAAGGAGGTGGTCATAATGGAACGGTTGATTCGTTTATCTCTGTCCTAGCTCCTCTTCTCATATGGGGATCTGACTTTATAAAACAGAATCCATCCAAACTCCAGCTAAAAGGTCTCTCTCTTACTCAATCTTCTCATATTATCTTTTGCAGATGTATATGTTATGGTCTCAACAAGCAAATTACAATTAAATAGTACAGCAAATGACACATTTTCCAGTGAGATTTTCTACTGACCTGTGGTTGTAAAACCAATTGGTGACTGTACTGGTTTGCAGGCCCAGCTGTAGGGCCAGTCTCTGGGTGGTGTGGTGGGAGGGATATGGCTCCAGCTGAAAGGCCTTGTTGAGAACTTCCTTCTCTTGTGATGTGAGCACCACACGAGGCCTCTTAGCCATGAGAAACTGCCCTGGATTGTCCAGTAGAACTTCTTTGGAAGTGCTGTCTGACCAGGTGCTTAGGAGAGAGATTGGACGCTTTGTGTGTGCTGTAATAAATGGAGAAGGAGATTGCATTTTGTAATACAGCACTTTTTACATATATTACACCGTCAATTTATAGCTCTTATACATTAATAAACTTTATCACATTACTCACCTCGGTGACCTGTACTCTTCATTGTTTTCATGTACTCTACATTTTGAGGGTCTTTGAGCCAGAAGTACATGCGAAGGAAAGGTTCCCTTCCCTTTATGCTGAGGTCCCTCCATGGTTTGGGTCGAGCTAACAGATCTGATACAGATCCCTGAGTCAAACCCAGAACCTGCTGTCCGAACATTCGCTGTCCTGCCAAACCAAATAACCCACAGACAATATACGTGATACACATGTAGGAATATTACAAATGGCAATCAATATCACATATGGCCATCAGACTCAGTAACCCCCATTTAATCTCTGTATATGTGTCATCTGTGGGTGGTGAGTAGATCAGACACAGCAGTGCTGCTGGAGTGTGTCCTCCTCATATCAGTGCTGGACTGAGAAAAGTCCACCAACCAGCCAACAGTGTCCTGTGAGCAGAATCCTGTGAGCACTGATGAAGGACTAGAGAATGACCAACACAAACTGGGCAGCTGCAGAACAGCTTCTGTTTCTGCTTCTGTACATCTACATGGTGGAGCAACTACTGTATGCTGGAGTGTATAATAGAGTGGATAGTGAATTGATAAGTGTTGAAACACTCCAGCAGCACTGCTGTGTCAGATCCACCCAGCGCCTAACACACTTAAGTGACAAGACACTTAAGTGTCTCTTGGAAATAACCAAGCTTGTGGAGTTTCAGCCACAAACACAATATACTCACCTAGGTTGTTTTCTGTAAGGACTTCCTTCACCCTCCTGGTGATACTTAGAGTGTCTAGCTCAAAATCCTGGAACATCAGCTGCTCTGTGTTCAGCCCACCATTAAGATCTACAAAGGGCTGGGAAAGTTGTCCAGCATAGTGTTGTTCATTTAGTGCTTGTGGAGGTTGCAAGTTCTCTTTGTAGCTCTCTGTATGAGACCCTGTATGAACCTGTTCTGGACACACTTTCATTCCAGTGTATTGAATCTCACCTCTTGTGCCTCCACCTGTGCCTGGAAAGGGCTTGTAATTGCTGTCTAAGAATGGAAGAGGTGTTTCCTGGACTAGGGGAGAAGAATTGGTGGAGGACAGATGAATCTCACTGCTTACAGAGGAGGAACCCTCACCACCAATTTCACTCTTGACCTTCCTGATGATATTCTGGACAAAATCTAATGGGGAGACCACATTGGGGAGATCACAGTCTGATGGTTGTGCACTTAAGATGCTCCTTTCTTCCTCTTCCTGCTTTAGTTGAAGCTCAGAGGACACCATATTATCACCAGCTGTTCCACTAATTTGGTCCTCTGTGTCCTGCTGGACTTGCATCTCTTGCCTTGCTTGCTTCAAGATGACTTTGATAATGTCCTCAGAGCCTCTGCCTGTATTAAGGTCCTCGAGGGTTGCAGGATTTCTGCTCTGATCTTGCTGGACCAATGTTTCATTACCTGTTAAAGCCAACAAACCAAGGTCAATGGTTTATTAGCAAATGTAATCAACAGCCTTTGATGTTACATTCCTTACAGGAATTGTTCTACGAAAAAAATATAATTTGCATAATTGACCACTTAACTCAGGTGAAATCAACCAGCTAGGTTTGATGTTGACGTGTCTAATGTTGCTAATAAAAACTTCACATCAAAAGTCACACAGATGTTCTCCATAAATGCATGCCCCATGTACTTTTCACAACTACACTGAGGTCTTTGTTAAGGTAATTTATGGAGTTTAGGCCCTAGGGCACTTTAACCACATCAAACATCCTCTTCATGTACGTAGTCTATTTGGATGATACAAAATATCTGCAAAGACTTTTTATCTTGAAAATGAAGTCACTGTAAACACTAGAACAGCACCTGAGGCCAACAAAGAATTGGTCACTGAAGGTTTAAATTCTAAAGTCTCCTCAGATACATGAGGAACATATGGAGCACCATCTACCCACCCAGAGAGAGCATGCCCAATTTTGCTCTCTTGGATTCCAGCTGCTGATAACAAGCAGAATGACCCAGTATTCTAACCTAATTCTATCATTTTAGAGGTTGCCCTTCTGAACTGTACAGTCTAAGACAAGTGTAAAAGTGTAAGGTAAGCATAACGTTAAGAAATACTTATGAATATAGATTTTTTTTTTTAAAGAAAACCAACTGTTCAAATTTTGTCAGACGTAGCTTTAAGAAAATCTTCAGAAGATGTCTTTATGGAAGAATAACATTTAATGTAAAACTTCTATTACAAAGTTAAAGGAAAAGCTTGTATGAGAAGATTTTTTTTCTTAAGACTTAATCTGCCCCCTACTTTTCATTTTTATAGTTTATAGTAAGTTAAAGTACTGTATATTAAGCCATTTTGGTGTGATGTTGATATGGTTAAAGCAGGTTGAAAGACTTTTGGGGCATGTTTTAATGAAAAGCATCTGGATGATGTTGAAATTTATTCACACTGTTAGCCTCATTGATTCAGTTTAAAATGAAAAAAGTTTCATTTGAACACCTAACTTGTCAAACCATTTGCCAACAAGTGGATAGTGACCATTCACCATCACTAGAATATGTCTGACCAGGCAAATAACCCAATATGAGTACTGCTGAACATGCATTTCATATAATAAAGTCATGAAGACCACAGAAACAGATTTCCTGACCTCCATTGTGTGGCCGGTGCTCCTCCTTTGCTTTTTCCAGAATGTTCCTTATTGCATCATCAGAATTTATGTCTGAAGAATGGATCACCAGAGAATTGCTTTCTGAATGAAAGCAAGAAACAGGTTAATGATGCTAAACTGTGAAACTGCCTTAAGGTTATGAAGATCCTGTATCATGTAATAGAAGGTACCTAAGGATTTTGAAGAAGGGTCTAGTTCTCCACGCAGCCGGTCTTGAATAATTTGCAGTGTTTGTACACTTTGTTCATCTGCCAGGAATTGGATCATCCTCAGAAAAGGCTCTTTCCCTCTGGTGGTGAGTTTGCTCCAGGGTTTGGGGTGAGCCAGAATCTCACTGACACTTCCTTGCAGTCGGTCCAAAACATACTGCCCAAACACACGTTGGCCGATTTTGTGTTTGTGAAGCAGCTCTTTCACTTGCTTAGTGATTTCAGTAGTTTCAATCTGGTTCTCCACAACCTCCAGTAACATCCCGTCTGGAATGTTACCACCTAAAGACCAGCTGTTCCCATTCTCACAAGTGTCACAGGAATTTACAGTGAGAGAACCGCAGTCTTCACTATTACTGTTAACTGTTTCAAAGGATAGAATTGGAAGAAGGTCATGGGGTGATAGACTACTTGGAGAGGATGACAATGTGGATCTCCTGCTAGACTCATCACTGGTGTGGGCAACTTTACTTAACTTCTTCACCAACTCTACAGATGTATGATATTCTGTAGGCATTTCCGCCTCCCTCTTTATTTCCAAACCTGGAAAATAAAAAATGTTGACATTACATGGAATATCACTGCAATATTTTACACTAATATTCAAAAAACAAAAGTGGCATTTAGGACATTATACATATTGTATACATGTAGTATATTGGAGTGACTTTGTTACCTTTTTCCATTATATAAAAAAAGCAATAAGTCTACAATGCAATGTTACTGATGCCACACCTGGCTTGTGTCCCAAACCACAAATTGCCTCACATGCTTCACTAAATGTATACAACACTTCTGATGGTGGTGCACTATTAAATTAAAATAATCCCATTTCTTGTCCACTTTTCTCTGGTCAGAGTCAGGGTGGATCCTAACCCATACATAGATTCACTGAGTGCAAGGCCGGAATACCCCCGGACGGTCCACCTCTTCATCCTAAGATTGATTTATCATACCCAATTCACCTACTATATGTGTTTATGGTGTTCTGTGAGAAAACCCAAAGGAAACACATGCAGAAAATACACCAGAACCCTCACAAACAGCAAGGATTGATTCCACAACCTCAGTCCCATGGGGAAGTAAGCCCCCTACCTGCTGCACAATCAAAATGTATCCAATTAAATCAACTAATTTTGATATTAGGTGAACAAGAGCACCGTTGTCTCTTTGTGTTCAAAATGTTGTGAATCATTGAGCTGCTAGGGAGCAATGAGTGTTGAAAGAGTAGGAGTAAGAACCTCCTTCTGTGAAAACACCCTTCTCCACACAGGTGGTTGTGCTGAGAAACAACAAATCAATACAGGCAGAAACAACATTTTATATCTACAGTGAAAAGAGGATAACTGGAGCCTCCTTCCCATATTATGAA
The DNA here is from genome assembly GCA_034509495.1 of Acestrorhynchus altus. Taxonomy (NCBI): domain Eukaryota; kingdom Metazoa; phylum Chordata; class Actinopteri; order Characiformes; family Acestrorhynchidae; genus Acestrorhynchus; species Acestrorhynchus altus. The sequence continues at coordinate 8,767,237 of CM067511.1, read as the reverse complement.
TATCTAGATGAATACTCTCTGATTTCAAACACCTTGTAGCACACACAGCTCATACCTGCTACACTGGGATCAGCAATGTTCTCAAGGTCTTCGCTTTTTATGTCCATCACAGCTCTGTCTAAAGCAGGAGAGGACCCCTGATAGAGAAATTAAGAGAGGTAGACAGAAAAACTAGTTAACTAGAGTTGAAATGCCATAAAATGTACTTTGCAATTGATGAAAGTGTGCTGATGTACCAGTACTGATGTTTGTTATGCATGTCCAAGTGAATACAGTAACATGGTGGTGATGAATCGGTTCTCTGAGACACTTAAGGTTGATCTGTTCACTTACTGAAAGAGATTGGAAGTGCATTGAAGCTTGTCTCCTCTCTTTAAGAGCCCTAAAATAAACCAATAAATGAATAACATGAGTGAGTCAAAGTAGAAACGAGTGAATGAATAATCAACTCTGTGAGAAATTATGTGAGACCTGAGCTCTTCTTTGATCTTCTCATAGTCCTGCTGAGAGTGTAACTTGGCCTTGAGTATCTAACGAAGACACACAAAGTCAACATTAACCTAAAAGTCCATATTCACATTTTTTTCAAGACACAACAATAAGATGAATTTCAGAAAGAAGAGTGTCATTTAAAACCTATATATCCCTGTTTTGTTTCTATATGAAGGCATTTGAGAACCACAAAAGCTGCAAAAATAATCAGTAAATGTGAAGTGATTTAGCTATGCAGGAGTTAATATCCATCAAATTGACATGCTGTGGCAATCTGAGTGTTGGTCCTACATGGTTAAAAATAAAAAAAAGTCCTTGTGGAACTGTTTGAAACTGTGGCGCTTCAAGGAAACTTCATTAAAAGGACGAAGGTTTCTTGAAGGTTCTTGAAGCACTTTTAGAGTTTCCTTCACAGTTTCAAAATTTAAGACCCTCCGAAAGTACCTCACGCATTTTGTACTTTAAACAGTGTAGAATGTATGTTCCCTGATTATGCCACAGCTGTCCATGACTGGGAGCCTCTGAGACCATAAATGGCCTCATTAAATAGGATAGCCCATAATGCAATCCATGACAAGCGTCTGTTAACTGAAGTAACAGAACTGGCAGTTAGGGTTCTCCTCCTAGTGAGTTGAGCTGTCCAGTGATGTTACATTAGTGGCAGATCAAAAAGATGCATTGCTTTACGTGACTTGCAGGAAGCACATTCTAGTCTTCGCCCTCCTGGCAGTGATTGCATATAGGGGCATGATAAGGGCAGTCCTAGCTACTGGGTTGGAAGTAGGCATGATTAAGACTATGCCCACATATATCTGAATATTTTTTTCAAAACGGCATTTTCCCTCCTTCCAGGCTACAGTGCTTCATTAAGATATCAAAGCACTATGAAGAAGGAAGATTCCAAATTTACACTACTGCCTACATAGGTTTACTATGCAATTCAGAAAATGATGGATTCTAAATCTGGAGGGATTTGAGATTCAGACGGAAACATGTATATGTTTTGATGTCATTGTTTAACAGAGTTTTCAAAAATCTCCACCTTAGAGAGCATTTTGTAAATACCTGTATTTTTTAAATTGAGCAGGTATTTATTTATTGTGCATAGTGTCACTGACCATTACAAAAATACAAATCACAACACCTGAGCAATTCTTTTTGACTGCCAGTATAATATGATTTCATGATGTTGTCTTGTGGTGCTTCACATTCAGAGAAGATTACAGTTATGAGTGAAAGCTGATCTCACAGTGGTTTAATACAGTTCATCTGTATTACAGACTTTCACATCTCACAACAGTCCAATTGGCTTCTATTATTTTGAGGAATTCTTTTTTAAATTGCTCTGAAGACACAACCATGACTAGACAAACTCTTTCAAAATGCACATTAAGTGCATGCTTTGTAGAACATTAACAGAATTCATTCAAAACCTGAGGATTTGAATGGCCTTTAGATCCATGCGTCACACTGTAGCAATGCATTTTACACCCTTATACCACAAATAAATCTATAATAATGTCTTTTGATGGAATTAATTTGTCATACCTCTATATGCTCCATTTTATTGGCTAGCTGTTGCTGAAGACGTGAGATGTGATTGACTGTGCTCTGCTGCGTTTCCTGTAGACTCAGCTGTAGTCTCTGGACTTCTTTTCTAAGCTGAACAATCTCACCATCTCTCTTAGCAGCCATCTGCTCCAGCTCCTCCTCAGACTGACCCTGAAATGCACATTCATCATTTTGATTAGTGCCATCACAATAAACATAAAATGTGTCAAAAAAATATCATATACTGTATCTGAAAGTATCTCATTCAAAATATTTACTACCAGTCTGTATTAAAATATCACGTCATCTCTGTCAGGTGCAGTTATGGTATCATGGTGTGATATGGTATGTCAGTCAAGTCAAGAAAACAAAATTAAAGCACCCAAATCATGGCAAATAGAATGTTTTTTAGGTGGGTTAAAGATCATAGATCACATCAAGACATAGGTTTGCAGTAACTACAGTCCAGTCCACAAAAAGCTCATTTCATTGTTGTGACATCACAAACTGGTGAGGTGTAATGGTTAGAAAAGATGAAGGAATACAAGGGGCTGCAGGCATATGTACATCGATCAGCCATAACATTAGGGTGTCCTTGTTTTGGGTGTCCCACTGTCCATTTTATCTGCTCTACTTACCATAAAAGAGCACTTTGTAGTTTTTTATCTACAGACAGTAGTCCATCAGTTTTTTGAGACACAGCAATGATGCTGGAGCGTTTAAACCCTTCGGTGTCACTGCTGGACTGGTAATAGTCCACCAACCAGAAATATTCATCCAGATGTGTCTTGTGAGCACTGATGAAGGACTACAGGAAGACCAACAGAAACTGTGCAGAAACACCACTGCAAAGTGGTCATGATATTACGACTGATTGCTGTACACACTGTCTTTAAATCCTTGTAAGTGAATTTGTGCCATTTTGACAGTAATTTATGCCAAATGATGCCATTTTTGAATCTTGTAGTTGTGTCAAGCTTATATTATGAAATGACCAATACAGATGTTATAAAATTACTTTTAATAAACTCATCCACTGACAGTTAAGACTTTTTTCCTTCTTCTGTGAAGCTGACATGAGACATGGTTTTATTTTGACAATGAAGATATGTCCTAGTCTTTGGCCTAAAGCTTTTTCATTCACGTTGAAGTTAAAAGGAATATTTCAACCTAGACAGCTTTTTGAATGAGGCACATCACAAAGCAGCCAGTCAGACCAGAGGTCAGCAGAACAGAGCAACATAAAACTAAGGGATAAATAGAAAATGAGTAATAATGTAAAATTGTCTGTGCAAACTTGCCATTCGTTAAAGTAATCATGAAGGGCAATTTTACACAGACAATACAATGGAAAGGATACAAAGGATATGAGCATTTTAAGGAAGACTTTATTTTAGCATAAAGTAATGAAAGGAGTAATGACAACTTTGTAGTATTACCATATTGATGTAACTGAGAAGGAAGTGTTGGTTTTCAATCCGTAGTGTCTTCTTAGTTCCTCTCTATTTGGTCTGATGGAGACAATCAAATGCATCATTAGAGGGAGTGTTATTGCAAAACAATGTCAGAATGTGCTGTTGATCAGTCATTGATATGTTGGTTAGAAGCACATCTAAAAGACCACCATTAGAAGAGAACAGCCCTGAAAATCCATCTGAAGACCATCTTTTGCTGGAGCTGGTTTCAGATGGTGTAAGCTGATCTTTAATGGTGAAAGTGGTTGTAGAGCTGGTGATCCAGTTGGAAACATTCTACTTTACATACTGGTAGGCTATCTGATTTATCAGCTCTTGACCATCCTGGTGTATGTTGAATTTGATTTCGGTTATGCTTGGTCATGCTGGTAGACCAGGGTGCTCTTTATGGTTATGTTGGTCCAGCTAAACAAAACATACCTTATGCTGGTCTAAAGCTAAACTGATTGAACTGTTTTACCAGCTTATCCGATTTAACCAACTTGAGCTGGTCAGGCTGTTTGTTTTTTTTCCAGGGAATTTTGGGAGCTTCTCTGTGAATTTCTGCCACAGTATGGATTTGTTCACTTCAGCCAGCAGCTCATCTGCTTTACTTTAATGAAGGTCTGATCATAAATTAAATGTGCTTTCCAGTTATTCTACGTTCCCTGCAATGTGGACTTCACCAGGTATTCAGCAGTTCTAAAGGTGGTTTCAAACCACACATGTAGGCAGAATAATGAACACACATTTACAGCTCCCTTTTCATCTCTTTGTAGGTCAAAGTTCAAATGTCAATGGTCAGATGAAGCTAAAGTGTTAGTATCCATTGCCAGGCCACTCAGTCTGTCCATGCTCTTTTCATATTCTGGAAATTTCAAACAAACAATCAAACAAAAAAAAAATCATTCTTTTCTTTTTGTTTTTATATTTCTTAAAATCATAACTGCAATTAAAGCAACAGTATGCAGCATTTTCACCTTAAAAACCAGTTGCTCCATCAGCAGGGCTCAGTGTCCTGCTAACTGCACAACGTAACTTTAGTAAAGTCTAGTCAGTATAAATCCTGTAAAAGCAAATTTTCAGGTGGGAAAATTTTTTCTTAACCTTTAATGGAAGTCAATATAAATTGTACTTTGTCTTCAAGTCCTTTGGCAACTGCCGGCAACTAGGGCTGGATGATATGGACAAAAAAATCATATCCTGATATATTTTAGCTGAATGCCATTATACAATACAATATATGATGTGAAAAAATACAATGCAAAACCCCATGAAATACTTCTGTCATTTTTCACTATATTGAAGTGTATTGAAACTTGATCTTCATGTCTTCCTACATGCACACTAAGTCCATATTGTATATGCTTGAGTGCACATAGGGATGGTGGGGAACAGAGTAGAGGAGGAGCTGAGAGCAGGGGATGGAGCAGAGTGAGGGAGCAGATTAAAAGGTTTCCACAAGACTGACATAAAACATTATTTAAAAACTCGATATAAATGATATTGCCCCAGCCCATGTCCTGCTCTGTTTATATCCTGATATAGATTTTAATATTGATAAATCGCCCAGCCCCAGTGGCAACCCTAAAAGTACTCTTGTTGCATTCATTTGTACTTTAATTTAACATTAGTTTAGTGATGATAACAGTACTATAGTGCTCCTAAGGAGAGGATAGACTGCTTCAACAAAACCAGGTAAATTGGGGGAATACTTTTCAACAGGCTATAGCATTTATTTTGTGATAAATGATACTATACATTTAGCTGACATTCTTATTCAGAGTGACATACAATGATACTCATATTACAGAGGTGGGTCAGATTAGTGTTGGTACTCTTGCACAAGGACTCTTTTTGGTGCTGGCAATCAGACTGGCAATCAAACCCCAGTGTCCCACATGGTGTGGTGGTTCACTGGTGGTGTTATCTGTTGTTTGTCCCACCAACTAGTCAACTAGTGACTGTTTCACATAATTTTATGTTATATTCAGTGAATTACATACAGATCCAACTCTGAAACTGTATTTTATTATTGATTCAACAAGAATTTAGAGACAGTCTATCTATCTATCTATCTATCTATCTATCTATCTATCTATCTATCTAATCTCAGCTCAAAAACACACTGGATCAGCAATATCCATCAGGATTTCTGAGAAGTAATGTGTTATTTATGTCCTTTTAAACAAACATAAATAAACAATTCTAAATATTATATATATAATAAGTTATATATATATATATATATATATATATATATATATATATATATATATATATATATATATCATATTGAGATTTTGTACATCTAAAATGAAGGCAAATTTGAGTTGTTTAGGATCTTTTGAAAATAATAATATGTGGCATGCATGACTGTCTCCTATAAATTCATTTCTAATGTTTTAGCAAATTAAAGTACATCAAAATAGGGAAACATCCCATAGAATTAGCCTAGGGTTCTAAAGGTTATGCACAAACAATGTTGCAATGCTTAAATAATAATTTGTTTTTAATTATTATATTCAAAACAGTATAATTCTATTATCTACAATAATTGTACATACGTTACCTATTTAAAAGCATGTACTTCCAGGAGAAATAGAAATAGAGGAGTCAACTCAAGAAACATTTTTACAAAGAGCTCTTCTATTTTCATGCAAGTACTTAAACCATATACTGTATCCACTCCTGGCAGCTTTATATGGTACAACAAACAAAAATTCATTTGATATTAAAATAATTCATATTAAATAATCAAAGTTTCACAGCTACAGGACCAGTATGCCAGCAATATACTAACCTTTATGAAGAGCAAAAGAACTAAGAGTTAAAGAGCTCCAAAACAAAGAGTCACCCACTGAGTGAATGAACTGCTCTGAAGATACTACAATATAAAGGTAAAGTATGCCAGTTCCAGCCCACTGACATGAAAAGCCCTACCTTATCCCAGCAGTGAAAGTACAGCATGTTGAATCCAGGCAGTCCTGTCTTGTGGCCAGTCCAATTCCATAAAGAAGGGTCACAAGCTCCAGTTGCCAAAGCAGGCAGGATGTGGGGAGTGGCCGAATGGAGACTGAGAGAGAATGTGGGGGAGGGAATGGAATACTGCAGCTTCAATCAATACCAGCAATCAATACTAGCAATCTATCAGACCAATCAATACCCTGTCCAGAACAAAAGATGTCCTCAGGTCAATTCATCAATACATCAATCAGGAAAGCTGAATGAATCTGTTGATCAATAAGTCAGAAGCTTCCAGAAGATCATAATGGTTAAAGTATATTAAAATATTATTCAATTAAAGTGTATCATTTATTTTTCCTTACTTTCTCTGTAGTTTCTCTAGACAATGAGATCATATGGAAAGACCAAGAAGAAGTCTCCTGCCTCTCAAATGTGTCTCCTGAAATAAAGCCCTCTGTGATCTCATGCATCTGCTCTTCAGCTTTAGTGCAGATCTCAATAAATCTTAAAATAATTCTCAGTTTAACCAAAACAATAACCCTGGTTTACTAAAGACAGTCTCAGTATGAACTCAGGACTCAATTTTGTTACTGTTTATTACTATTTGGGAATTTTTATTCACTTTAAAAGCTGTACTTGCAAAAATATGAATTCACTTTTTATTTTAATAACTAGCAATTCTGGAAGCCCAGACAACCAAACTGAAATCCTTTTATTTTGGACAAAGTATGAAAACAACCAGTTCATTGGAAATAAATACTTGAAATTAGAGTTAAATCTGAAGGTAAAAGAACAAACACAACAAGATCATGAATGATTTCTGTTAAGAAAATGTATGTATTTCCACAAATACAGAAACAGGTAAATGGAGAAAATGGACAATGTTACAAACCAACTCGTGTATTTTTATTACCGGATGCTACACCTAATCCTAAACCTAAACTTAGCCTAAATATCATCCTTACCCTAACCCTTATCCTAAACCTAACATTAATTGTAACCTAAACTTGACCTAAATTAACCTAACCTAAGTTAACCTAATATGAATTTCTTACTGAATTTCTGTCAAAAAATTCCTTCTTTGAGTTCTAGAACTGACAAAAGCAGCTTGCAATACTGAATTCTCAATTCTTCTTTGTGTACATGGCAGGCTCTCTTGTGTGTATTTGGTAAAACAGCACTACCAGTGGAAAGGACATTGTTAAGACCCATAATATTTGTATGAAAGATGTGTTTACAAATCATGGAAATGTTTCAAATTCTTGTGGTACATTTTAGTCATATATACCCAGAATATGCAGTGCTATTCAGAAGGAATATAAAGGTTAGCAGGAACAATAAATTATAAAACAAATTAGGCTGATATGAACAATATTTACTGAACTACACATACAGAAGTAGTGTCTCTCGGTGTGGCATTAGGTATAATGCTACATACCAGTCATGTCAGATTGGAGATGTAGAGTTTGCTAATGTTCTGCATCCCATGCAGCTTGAATATTCTCACTGCTCTGAATTTTGTTGATAGCACGTCCAATAGCATTTTCAGTCAGGTATCGGTCTGGTGGTGTGGTTTTCAAGATGAGCTCTTGAAACTACAGCAGTGTGTGCTCAGAAAGGCAACTGTTTGCAGGACCTTATTAACATAACATAGGGTTGTAAAATGGCCTGTAATGAAGACCAAAGGTGATCTGGCATCTTACACCTTTTTGTACCTCACACCATGGCACCAGACCTTCTGGACTTTGATCTTGGTGTTGAACACTGTTTCTCCACACACAGATTTGTTGGTAATCTCCACCAAAACAAAACTATATTTTGATTCATTTTGAATAATTCCATGACAGTCTGGCATGTCACCATTGCAGTCATACATTGCAGTTGATTCCTTCTGGTATCAAAGACATCAAGGATCAACTTTAGTTCTATAAAGAACCTTGTTTGTAAAGAGAGATGTGAGTGTAAATAACCTTTGAATTAAAGTTAAAGGTAAGGCTCTTCAAACCTTTAATTGGATCACCATACTCACACATTTCTGTTCTTTATGGATGAAGTTCTTTTATGGTGTACGTCTGTTTTGTCATGGTTCTATTATTTATACTAAAGAACCCTGGAAGAAAACGCTGTGTTACCTGTCCATACAAAAACACTGAAAACTCAAGTTCTCAAGAACCTCCACCCTTCTAATAATCATCAGTTGTCAGACTCCTAGGCTATGGTGCTTGTGTGGATGGGAGGCCAAAATTAAGGAACAAATCTACATTTTTAAAACTATACAAGTACATGTGTACAAGGCCAGAATGCTCTGTGCTGGACTGGAGCATTGATTGCATGGATCCAATTGACAGCGATGAAAAGATCAATAGCAGTTCTTCCATGCCAGCTGTATAGATTTTTTGGGCTGGGGGAAAATTGATGCTACCATGGCAACCAAATCCAAGGGTGACCTGCAAGATGACTGCAAATGTTTATATAAGGCATTTCAATTTTGTATGAAAGGAAAATTTCAATGACTCAATAAAACTTATATTTGAGCAAAGAAACAACCAGAAACCATTACAAATACATAAATATATTAATGTCTGGGCAATTATTTATTATTAACTAATTACAAAAACTCATATTTCCAAAATGGCAATATTTTGGAGAATTTAAAAAACCCCTCAAATTTCAGTGGAATACAACATAAAAATATTTCATTTTAAGCCATTCTTGAGCTTTTATTCATCCATCATGATATTTATAAACAATGTAAAGAACAACTGCCAGATTTATATCATGTCAAAAAGCAAAAACAGTGTCAATGATGCCTGACAGTGATGATATGTTCCTCATTAGGGTTTTCTCAAATACTCTGACCTCAAGGGTAACCTTTAAACTCTTCCACTCATTTCATATTGCATTTCTAAAAGTCTTTGTGCATATAACAGTTACATTTATACAGATATAAAAAGAGTAGATCATTTCAGAGCAGTCATTGCAGTGACATCTAGAATAGTCACAGCCACAACAAATTGTATTCAGTCATTGCCTTATTCAATGAATTCTTTAAGCATATGTGACATTGGCTGAGGCTTACACATCACTATACCATCTGCTGTGCAACAGTGTCTTCAATTGTCTAAGTATTAATAGCAGTTTGATCCTCTTTGCTTTGCATTTCCAGCTTGTTTTACACACACACACACACACACACACACACACACACACACACACACACAGATTCTGTGAGGCATGCAAAGCATCAGTAGCTATTTGAGTCTGAAACTGGGAATAACCCAGTTAAGACAGCTGAAGGGAAACAGCATAGGATACTGACAGATGTAATGAAAGTTCACTACAGACATTGTAAAATAATGAAGCTGTAATTTCACAGTCTGAATACAATGTGATACGAAAATATTCAATTGCATATGTTTAAATGTCTACCATATTATGTACAGATTTCTTGGAGTGAGATTCTGGTTGGATCAGACCCAAATTGGCTGAGCGAGAGGAAGAGGGAAAGTTGTGCTAAAAGGGGTATGTGGATGAGGAGATATTGCTGGTTCATTGATAGGGGTATGTGGATTATGGAGACATTGCTGGTTCATTGGTGGGGGTATGTGGATTATGGAGACATTGCTGGTTCATTGGTGGGGGTATGTGGATTATGGAGACATTGTTGGTTCATTGGTGGGGTATGTGGATTATGGAGACATTGCTGGTTCATTGATAGGGGTATGTGGATTATGGAGACATTGCTGGTTCATTGGTAGGGGTATGTGGATGAGGAGACATTGCTGGTTCATTGATAGGGGTATGTGGATTATGGAGACATTGCTGGTTCTTTGGTAGGGGTATGTGGATTATGGAGACATTGCTGGTTCATTGGTAGGGGTATGTGGATTATGGAGACATTGCTGGTTCATTGGTAGGGGTATGTGGATGAGGAGACATTGCTGGTTTATTGGTAGGGGTCTGGGGATTATGAAGACATTGCTGGTTCATTGGTGGGGGTATGTGGATTATGGAGACATTGCTGGTTCATTGGTATGGGTATGTGGATTATGGAGACATTGTTGGTTCATTGGTGGGGTATGTGGATTATGGAGACATTGCTGGTTCATTGGTGGGGGTATGTGGATTATGGAGACATTGCTAGTTCATTGGTGGGGGTATGTGGATTATGGAGACATTGCTGGTTCATTGGTATGGGGATGGGGATGGGTAGACAGGTCTGGTTCACTGGTAGCAGTATGGGGATGGGTAGACAGGTCTGGTTCATTGATAGGGCTATGGGGATGAAGGGACATGGCTGGTTCATTGGTTGTAGTATGGGAATGATGAGATAAGGCTGGTTTACTGGTAGGGGTAAGGGAAAGAGGAGACATAACTGGTTCATTGGTAGTGGTATGGGAATGGTGAGATAGGGCTGTGTGTAGGAATGTGTGGTTGAGTAGACATTACTGGTTCATTGGTAGTGGTATGGGAATGGTGAGACACCACCATACAGCACCTCTGTTTTTCATGCAGTTAGGTGGCTGAGCTTAACTCCTTCAGAAGGCACAGCTACCTGTCTGTCTGTTTAATCCATGAATTTCAAAGCCAGGGGAACAATGAGTCATTAAAAAGTCTGGGATGAGAAAGTGAGATGAGGATGATTAAATACTTAAATACTCCATATTTATACTAAACAGTACACTAAAATAAAATGCTATGGTTAGCATACATATTCCCAGATACCCTGAAAGATACCCTACCTTAAGATGGGTAGTCTCTGAAAAGTGTTAGATTGACAAAGCTATGTTCACATAATTCATACCATACGTATCCTTTGCAAGTCTGGTTAAACAGATCTGAACTAATGTCCTTTTGTATCATAGCCATACGTTGAAAATAGGTCTATGTGGGCTATTTGGGCTTTATTAAACTGTCAGACTCAGACAGGTGACTCTGGCTAGACATGAAGGTAACAATCCCAAACAATCTCCCCAAGGTCTTCTCATTAATCTCCAATGCTTGAGTTCCTGTTATTCTAAACCACTCTTGTCCCAAACCCAAGAGCAGGGGTTTTACAGAAGGAGGGGAGATGGGAGGCTGTAGTGTGGAGGTCATCATTTACCTGTCACATCCAAAAGAGGGCATGGGTTATTTATATCAACCAGTAGAGAAGGACATGGTGGGGCTACATAAGGCCATCCATCTGCGCCCCATTGTCCAGCTGCATTTTGGGAATCCCTCATTGTTCTCCCAGCCTCCACCCAGCAACGGTCATGGTGAGTGAACAACTGGCCACGCTGATGAGATCCATGGGTCTGTTAGCTTTCTTTAGGGTGGAAATGGGCAGCAGTGTAGGGAGTGGAAAAATATGGCAGGAGATTGAGGCTACTGATGGAATGGTCACTAGATGAATAGCATCACTAGATGAATTATATAATATGATTATTTATGTTAAAAATATGTCAGCTTTTTTCAACCTTATCTATACTTGCTTCATTTAAAGCATTCCATTCATTACCATAGACAGTACTATGTATGTGTTTCCTTATGTTTTTGCATGACAGAGATCATATGCACTGATCAACCATAACATTATGACTACCTCCTTGTTTCTACTCTCACTGAGAATTTTATCAGCTCCTCTTACCATACATGAGTTCTATAATTACAGAGTGTAGTCCATCTGTTTCTTTACATACATTGCTATCCTCCTTTCACCCTGATCTTCAATGGTCATGACCCCAGCAGGACCTCCGCAGGGCAGGTAATATGTGGGTGGTGGGTCATTCTCAGCACTGCACTGACACTGACGTGGTGGTGGTGTGTTTTGTTGGTATGAGTGGGTCAGACACAGCAGAGATGCTGCACCGTATCTACTCACTGTCCACTCTATTAGACACTCCTACCTTGCTCCACATTTCGTCCTTTATCAGTGCCCACAGGACACTGTTGACTGGATCTTTCTGGTTGGAAGACTACTCTAAGTTTAGCAGAGACACTAAGAGGTTTAAACACTCCAGCAAAACTGATGTGTCTGATCCAGTCATACCAGCACAACATCTCCAGTGTCACTGCAGGGCTGAGAATGACCCACTTCCCAAACAATACCTGAAGTCCAACAATGCACGCAGAGATGGATTACAGTCTGTAATTATAGAACTACAAGGTGCTGCTGTATGGTCAGTGGAGCTGATAAAATGGACAGTGAATGTAGAAAAAAGGAGGTGATCATAATGTTATGACTGATTGACTGATATAAATTTGCGTATAACCCAACCCTACTTTAAAAAACATATATAAAATCTCATCTACAGGCACCTAAAAAGGCAAAGAAGCGTGCGGCAGAGGGTGCCAACTCTAACGTCTTCTCCATGTTTGAGCAGGCCCAGATCCAGGAATTCAAAGAGGTCTGAATTTTCACACCTCCTTTTCCCTTTAATCCATCCATCCCCTGCCTCATATTTCTGTCTGTGCCATTGTCACTGTCTCTCGGTTAGCCTCTGTATGGTATGTAGAGCATGTTCCTTTTGTTGCATGCTCTTTGTGGTGAATGGTGACACCCTGATAAATCTTCAGACTCTGTCAGCAGTGATTACATGTGGAATGGAATGACAGTACGGCTCATCAGAGAGAACGAGACATTCCGGGCAATAATCTAATGTTCCTTTAAATGCCCTCTGAACATTAGATCTAATGAGTTTGTTCTGTTTTGTGTTGGCAGGCTTTCACCATCATGGACCAGAACAGAGATGGCTTCATTGACAAAAACGACCTGAGGGACACTTTTGCAGCTCTAGGTTGGTTTAGGCAAGTTTCTTATTAGATTAAGAGCTAAAATCTAAATAAGATCAATCAGAGATTAGTCTATGTTGAAGGTCATTGATCTATAAGTATTTATTTCAGTGTAGGCCAAGTTTTTTAACAGTAGCAATGGTATGAGGAGTCATTACCTTAAAGGAGTACTATGACATGTCACATGGCCGATTATTACTGACAGTATATTTAAGGTTAATAGAAAATGTGTTGAACAAATAACACTCATTACCTTAACATAATAAGAACAACCACATTATTCGAGCAAAACACAAACAGGGGTAGGCCTTTGGAAAAATGAAATTATTATCAGAACAACAGAACATTCTTTATTAGAAATCACAGTGTGGAGGAGTCTCAGAGCAAACAAGTATGTTAATAGAACCCATTACAGTGAGGAGGAGGTCACAGACCAAACAATGTTTTGATTAGAGCCAATCACAGTGAGGGATAGGTCTCACAACAATCAAGTTTTAATTACAATCAATCACCATAAGTAGGATGACTTATAACAAACAAAATTCTGATTAAACTCAATCACATTCAGGGAGAGGTCTCAGAGCAAACATCGTTTTATTAAGAACCAGTCACAACAAGGAGGATCAATTGGAGCAAACTAAGTTTTTACTAGAACCAATCACAATCAGGGGTAGGTCTCAGAGAAAGCAAGATTTTGATTAGAACCAATCACAGTCAGGGGCTGGTCTCAGAGTAAGCAAGATTTTGATCAGAACCAATCACAGTCAGGCAGAGGTCTCAGAGAAAGCAAGGTTTTGATTAGAACCAATCACAGTGACGGAGAGGTCTCAGAGCAAGCAAGGTTTTGCTCAGAACCAATCACAGTCAAGGAGAGGTCTCAGAGCAAACAAGGGTTTGATTAGAAACAATCACAACATGAAGGATTACTTGGTTCTGGTTTTGATTAGAACCAATCAAAGTCAGGGGGAAGTCTCAGAACAAATGGTTTGGTGTTTAGGACCAATAATAGTCAGTTGGAGGTCATATGCTTAAAATGATGCCCTGATCTATTTTCTAATGGTACAGGCATAAGTAAAAAGCAGTCTTTACTTCTGGAATTTATGATTCTTCCTGGATATAATAGGACGCCTAAATGTAAAGCAGGAGGAGATTGATGACATGCTCAAAGAAGCTTCTGGGCCCATCAACTTCACTGTATTCCTCACCATGTTTGGAGAGAAGCTTAAGGGTGAGTATTTCAGAGATAGAACTGTGGAAAAAGTGATACACAGTACATCTGCAATTACAATATGATGTAATTGATATGAATTGAATTGAGTGAAGATAAAAGGAATAAATAAACCAGATATTTCATGTTATTAAACATTTTTAACATTTTTACATGATAATTCTGCTGACAATTAATCTTGAATTATCCAAGAATCTCCCTTTGAGACCCACATCTATTATAAGAAAGGCCAGTCTAAAAAAAATAATCCTTGTCATTTGAACTGTACTGGTTTCATAACAGCACATAGTGTTTAGACCCCATTGTAACTTGAAGATGGATTCCCATAGAGCTTGTGACAGTCCATAGAAATCAATGTTCAACAATTTTTAGAAGAAAAGTACAGGATGTCAGCATCTGTCCTATCTGATAATGTCTGCGTGAATGTGCAGATTGAGAAAAATGAGAGAAATCAGAGAAAACGTAGATAAATGCACTGAGAAATCCCATTACTGGACTAAAATCTAGCTCTCTTTTTCTTAAAATGTCTTAATCTGATTTAAAAATCAGGGTAGGCTGTCTACTTGACCACTTGAATAATCAGAAAGCTGCAGAACACACTCAGTAACAAGCGGTTGCCCATAAAGAGTGAGTTGAATGTTTACCTTTAGGCGCTGATCCAGAGGAGACCATCCTCAATGCCTTCAAAGTCTTTGACCCGGAGGGGAAAGGTGTCCTGCGGAAGGAGTAGTGAGTTGCCTTTAATTTGTCAAGACAGATGTGAAGTGTTCTGCATGACATGGCCTCCTTCTGGTTGTCATCTAAATTTTATTTCTGTTATTTCTAGTATTACAGAGATGCTGACCACACAGGCTGACAGGTTCTCTAAAGAAGAGGTAAGAAAACCCCAATGCACCAGATGAACAATGCACTTTTGGTAAAAGAACAACAGTGGATGGATTACCAGTCCATCATTATAGTTGTGTTGTCAAGGCCAAAGAAAAAGAGATCCTGCTAATGCAGGTGAAGACCCTGCTAAGACCTCTCTTCAGTGCCTGGACAACCACAGTAGACTCCTTCAATACAAAGATGACCAGTTTGCCATTTGTGTTGGACTTAGATGAAATTTTGCCTCCGCATTTAACCCATCCATGCAGTGAATTCACATTCGCAGTCACATGGTCGGCACACGTGCCCAGGGTGGTGGTCTGCGGCACCCAGAGAGCAGTTCTGTGGTTTGGTGACCTTAGTCAGGGGTACTTCAATGGCAAACCTTTGGTTAAAGGACTCAAACTGGATCACCATCCAGTCACAAATCCACTCCTCTTTCCATCAGGCCATGACTGTCTCCATCACCAGCATTAACACGCCCTCTTAGCCTCTCCATTTACCCTCTCAGGAGTAAAGTTAGTTCCATGAGCCCTCAGAGATCTAATGGATTGAATGATCATAAGTATTTACTATGTCTGGCATTTTGAGCCCAATCCAGTTTCCTTTCTTTCCACCGCAGAGCTCAAAGTAACTTCTGGCATCCTCAGGGTGCTGTTAAAATTATTCCCAGCCTGCAGCAGTGAGGAGGAGTGGGGGGCATTGTGAGGAGGCTAATGCAAATGCATACACGTCATAGGAAACCAGATCATAGCACGTTTACCTCACTATAAACTGTTTCACAGCATTTAATCAACAAACAACTACAGATCTTGGTTCAGAGCATGTACCAGACATCACACGTGAAGTGATTTCACTGCAGTGATTTAACGGAACTGGGAAAGGAAGGGTCAAGTAGGTCATTATAAGATATTAAACACACTATAAAGTTTAAAATGGCCATTTTGAAAAACAGGCTACCAAAGAAACCAAATCAGTCCGTAATGTCTCATTATACACTGACATGCCAAAAGTCATGGGACAGGAATGAGATGTTTTGTCCCATGACTTTTGCAGGATATGAGTCAAAGGCCTCCTGCATAGAATGTGCATGTGATTTCTGCCAGTCACTTGAAGCCAGTGTTGTCCACTGTGGTGGGTAATGCCTTCTATGATGATTTGTGGTATACACGACACTGTGTGATACTACCAGGCCTCACTCAAACTCGTCCCCAAACTGGCCCCTAAGGAAACACCACTTCATAATCAATTTACACACCGATATACCATGACATTAAACTGTTCTAAAATGTTGATTTTTACTTCAGCATTAATTAGCAGGACATCTTGCAAAACTGCCAGATGTCAGACAAAGACCTAGACAGTGGCAAACTTATTCATCCTCATAATCATCACTATCATCACCATCCACAGATGGAGCAGATGTTCACTGCCTTCCCCCCAGATGTGTCAGGAAACCTGGACTACAGGAACTTGGTCCACATCATCACCCACGGAGAGGAAAAGGACCAGGAGTAAAGCTTTTGCCTTTGTGTCCAGCTGCTGAATATATGTCTCCATACGTACACGCTCTTTCTGATCCTTCTAATGGCTGTAAGGTTTTGTGACACCAACCAAAATAAAGTGTTGTCTTGTGTATAATAGTGAATCTGTGCTTGTACAATAAACAGCTTTTGCACTTTTGGCTTTGTTTAAACGTGTGTTTTCACTGAGCCAGTAATAGGGCATGTCTCCAAAAGAGTGTGAATGGAGAAGGAACAAAACATTCTTGTTGGAACAGCGTGAACATAGGTGAGAATTCTTCAACAGTGCGAATGGGGGCAAAAAGAGTGGCTAATTGGACCATTATGTTCTAGAACTGTATGAGTGGAGAGACGTTTTTAGAGCTGTGTAAATAGAGAATGTCCTTTAAATATTTGATGTTTGGGAGAATGTTTTAGGACAGGGTGGAATTCTAGGACATTTTGAAAGGGGGAATCCATAACCAGCGTGAATTGGTGTGAGAACATTCCAGAATAGAAGAAAACAATGAAAATATCCATTTCAAAAGAGATACAATATTCTAGATTAGTGTAAAATGTGGATAAAGCATTTGATTTGGAATAAACAATTCTGGAACAGAAGGAATGGGATACAACATTCTAGAAAATTGTGAATTATTTAATTAAAATTGTTCTGAAACAAGTTAAACAAGGTGCCACGTTCGAGCATACTGTGAATGGGGATGAAACATTATGGGCCAATTTATATGATGGAACCAAATACTAGAAGAGTGTGAATGGTGGACAGAACATTCTAGGACAATCTAGATGATTGTACTACAACGTATAACTGTGAGAATTGGGGATAGAACATTCCAGAACAATTGGAACAGCGGCACAACATTTTGGAATACAACAAATTAGGGATATTACAACTTGGATGGGGATACAAGGTTATTAAAAAAATGTAGAAAGAGTATTCTAGAACAACTTGGATGACAGAACAAAATTCTGGTAGTGTGAACTGGGGATCAAACATTCTAGAACAACTTTGGACAATTGTAGAATAGTGTAAATTGGGGATAGAACATTTTAGAACACATTGAATAATGGCACAGCATTCTAGAACAATGGATAGGGTACAGAACATTCTAGAACAACGTAAACAATGGTATAACATTCTCGAACAGTGTGAATAGGATACAGAACATTATAAAACATCTTGAATAATGGTACAGCATTCTTGAATCGTGTGAACAGGGGACAGTGTAATACTATGTATTGGAAATAAAGGACTCTAGAACAATTTAAATGGGGGGTGCAACATTTGTAAATAGTGCTAATTGGGTATGGAACATATTAGAACAATCTCAATAAGAGTACAACATCCTAGAATGCTGTAAATTGAGATTCTAACATTCTAATAAGGTGAGAATGTTCTAGGACCATTTGAATAGGGGAACCGCACTCTGCCATGTGCAGGGCAGTTTCCCGTTACACTGTACCAACCGGTACATTCCAGAGCAATCTCACACTATGACACGGTCAGCTTGTTTTAAGTGTGTTTGGTTTCAGCACTGGTCCTGTGTGTTCTGTGTGTTCTGGTGTTACTGAGTGATGCTGCTAACAGGTGTTTATGGGCTTCTCTTTTTTCCCGCCAGGATAAAGACAAAGCCCTGCTGTGTTATTTCTGTGTGCATGCTGACGTGTTTGCTGTAACGTTATACTCGTTAAAGTGCCAGAGAGGGACAGTGGGCTGTCTCAGACTGAGCCAACTGTCATTAACACTCAAGAGTGGACGCTCTATTAGGCCGACAAACCTTGAGGTTAAGTTCTATTGTAAGAGACTCCTGGGGTGCTTTGAAGAGTGACATTTGGAATGATATTTGAAAGTCTGCTGGGACACTTCTGTGACAAGGGAATAGTAATAATAAGGGCATCAAAGGCATGTTTGTAAAAACAGCCTCCTCCGAAAGTTCTGGACAGACAAGACCAGTTCTTCTGAACCCTCTTTTCACTGAAGAACTTCAAAGCTGACAGAAGCTCAGAGTATTTTTTGGTATTTTTTAGCGTAAATTGTGGATATTGCATTTGATTTGGAATTTTAAATCTGGAACAGATGGAATGGGATACCACATTCTAGAAAATTGTGAATTATACATACATTTATAAAGTTAAACAAGGGTACCACATTCTAACATACTGTGAATGGGGATAAAATATTATGGACCCATTCATGATGATTAACATTATGATGATGGTACAATATTTTAGAATAGTGTGAACTTTGTCAGAACATTCTAGGTCAATGTAGATGATTATACACTGTGTAATTACTCCGTAATGATTACACTGTAGACTACTCACACTGATGAGACATAATGGTTAGATAGTCTTTCAGTTTGGTATGATATGTATAGTCATGTCTGTAGGTTACTCTGATCCTGAGTAATGAAGCCCAGTGACTCTGGGTAAACTGAGACTGTCAATTTGTTATAATATACATATCATGTCTGTAGTTTGTTCTGATTCTGTGTTGTGAGGCCTCGAAAACATCATGTAACTGTCCCCAAAATGTGGATATTGGGTTCTACAAAACAGTTCTACATAATATTCTTCAAACAATGCTGTTTAAATTGATAAAGGAATCATAAGTGACCACCCATTTTAGGGTGTTTAGTTTTGAACTGTTTTAGAGGTCTATTCTTTGGTATTTCTCAAAGAAACACCTTTATTTTTATGACTGTACTGGAGCAGTAGTGCTCCAGAGCTCGGGTCACTGTGAGAAGTTTGGTGGTTTCCTCAGGGTAATCCAGTTTCCTCCTGCCTACCAGAAGCACACATGGTAGGTGAGTTGGCCATGGCCCTAGGTGTAAGTGTTTGTTTGCTTGACTGCTTGGGTGTGTGGAACCCTACAATGGCATCCTGTCCAGGGGTATTCCTGCCTAGTGTCCAGTGACTCTGGGAATGATCCAGACCCTCTATAACGAAAAGGATAAGAAGATGGATGCTTATGTGACAGCTGAAAAGATCATGTGAGTTTCTCACACGTCCATCATGGACATTTACTCCCCACACTGCTTCCGCAAAGCCACCAGCATTGCGAATGACCTCAACTCCCCAGTTCATCCTGGAATGAGCTTCCTCATTCCAGAGAACACAGTTCCACTGCTCCATCTCACAAGGCTGGGGGCTTTATAGTCCTCTAGGGATTAGGCACGGTGCCAAAAGTTTCATGTTTATTGGCTCTAGAGAGTTCTATTCTCTTGGTAGCACCTTTCTACAGGAAATAGAAAAGCTGTGTGTGTACATTTGCACATCTTTGTCAGCAACAGGTTCCAATTTATGTAGCTTAATGCATTTATTAGAAGGGGTGTCAACAACAAATATGTGGACAGAGTCCATACAAGTTTTGAGATACTGGTGGGGGGGGGTTTACTGTCCACTCTGTTATTAAGAACACAACGAACAAAGCCAACAACTGAGCTGTTCCAACAAACAGAGAGAGAGAGAGAGAGAGAGAGAGAGAGAGAGAGAGAGAGAGAGAGAGACCACCTGCTTATGTGCTAGGGCAGAGCAGCATGAACAGAACAGTAGGTGGCAGAGTTTCTGCATCTACCGCTTTATCCTAAAGCAGCATTGTGAAACTCATCTGAGGCCCTGTCCACACATATCTGGATATTTTTAGTAATAGAACTTTCTCTCATCTTCGCAGTCTTTTTTAGGTGACTGAAAACAGGTTTTTGAAAACGCTTCATGGGGATGGCCAAAATGCAGCTATTTGACAACACAGACATCACTATTTTAACTTGCAAAGGGATGCTGCCCCCTAAGAATTAAGTTAAAACTCTTTCATTATACAGAGATAAAACATCCTGATCTCACATTTAGAAACACCAACAAAACCTCCACAGTGTGTGGATTTCAGAGAAAAATATGATAGATTTTGTAAACAAAGTAACAACATCTTTGATACTGTTAGAAAAATTTTATATCTCTGTGCTGTATTTAGGTTTGTTCTAGCCATTACACCGTACACAAGAATTTACATCAAACATGAACGTGACCAGACCCCCAAAAGAATGGGTCCATTTGACTAAAATCCTGATTTGCAAATTATACCTTTTAAATTGTATAATCTATGACATGTTTTTCAAGCTTTGCAGACAGAATTATCTCCCTAAAAGTGTGGAATACACTCATCGTCAAAAAACAAAAAAACAAAAAAAAAAAAACTTGGTGAGTAAGTCTGTCATCATGAGACCTGCAAATTGTTCAAGCGTTGTGCTCCTTTTGGTGCAAGCAAGGATGGAGCTTATCACTGTATATGACTGACTTGTGCCGTTGTGTTGGTAGCATCCTTTGTAGTGAACATACCACACAGAGTGATGACTGGATGTGGGAGGCCTACACAAACAACAGAGAGAGAGAGAGAGATTAAATCAAATCATATTTATTTTTATATTTATCATTTTTACAATTGACAATCAACAATACACAAGACATTAACCCCCGGTGAGCAAAAAACTCCCTCAGAGCTGGAGGAAGGCACATTGGGAGGAACCAGGCCTACAAAAGGAGACCCATCCTCCTCTGGTCAAACTACTCATGCATTATAATAGAAAAGGGCACAATTGGACCATCATGTCTACTGTAATGTGTGATACTGGATGTACTGGAGGTGATAATGGTGATGGCAGGTGGGCAACTAGTCAAATGCAGGATGGGAAAGTAGTCCAAGTCCATTAGGCAGAAGGTGGGCAGCCAGTGTGAAGGGATGGCTGAGGACCTGAGGTTCAGCTCAGATGGATTTGCAGGGGAGCAGAACAGCCTTAAGTATTGTAATGGTTTATGTTCCAAGTCAAAGAATGAAGAGCAGTTTTCTAAATTAAAAGGATGTATGGAATAGAGGTAGCTATGCTCTGGAAATGATAGAATTTTGAATTCAGACAGAAAAATCTGAATTTGAATTTTATTTAGATTTTATTTCACAGTGTCTGAACTTGAAATATGGATTTTAAGGTTTGTAGATGAGCAATGTAAATGTTTAAAAATAAAAAAAGATTTTGGTGATGTACAATTTCTTCAATTTCTTAACGACAATTAAAAGACTAATCAATACATCCCTTTTGCTTAATTTGCAACTAATCTTGTAAATAAATACATACTTCACATAAAAAATAGAAGTTTTGTTTTACATAAAGCTCAATTAGATGAAGCACACAATTTTCTAGATCTTTTATCATAAAATAAATAATAAAATGATCAAAGAAGGCCAACTGATTCTTCTAAAACTATATTATTTTACCTCTAATGAGAAAACAAATTCATCATCACTTTTATAAAACCTTGTACCTTTAAAGTGTAACAATATAAGACAAAATTGCATGCTCATAGTTCCCCCTATTGGACACAGTTTACACAGCAACTGTGAGGAGTACATTTCCATGCTGAAATTCACAATGATACTTTAAAACAAACAATCCAAAAAATAAAAGTGACCATTATCTTTGAAACACCACCAATATTCAAACATATTGTCTGAGCCTATCAGCGATGCTCAATCTCTCCTTAACCCTGGGGGAATCCAATTTCAGGATTACTAAAATCAGGCCTTCCCAAGATTTCCTGTTAGACTGTAAATATCTGGTGACACCATGTGCTAGAAAATGCATCTAAATAAACATATCGTACTCCAATGAAAACCATTTATCTCCATTTTTATCCAATTTTAGTTTTCATGTTTGAACCCTGTAGCTGCTGTGTACAATGTGGAGCAAAGGAAATGACCAATAGAAATGCTCTAAAATTACTGATAATTACTTTTATTTTACATGAATTGGCATTAAAAGTTAAGAACATTTTTGCCCTCCCCTGTAAAATTACCATCTTGGTAATGTTTTCCATTGGACAGAGACAAATTGTACTAGTGAATCTCAAAAAGAGATTAGCCATTTAGTCAAACAAATGAAATATTAATGAAGCATTAAAACACTTATTTTAATTATGTCACTTTACATATTTTGAAAATAAATCCTGACATTTTTTGTATGACAATATTTACTATATTTCACAATATTATGTGTGTGTGTGTGTGTGTGTGTGTGTGTGTGTGTGTGTGTGTGTGTGTGTGTGTGTGTGTGTGTGTGTGTGTATGCACACACTACAGCTTCTCTCTCTCTTTCTCTCTAGTGTGAACTGTAATATCCTGAAGTGTAAATGATTCACGTTCAAAAAGTTTGAATGAGAAAGAAAAAGGAGAATGTTTCATGAGAAACAAAGTGCTGGAGTACTCTTTTAAGTGTTTGGATAACTTGCATTCCTCATTTGAGTGAAGAATTCAGGAATGTTTGAAAAGGCAGTAAACATTACATTTCATTGCTAATTGCTGGCTAAGTGCGCTGCCTGTTTATGTCTGACCAACAGCACGAAAATGCTGCTATAATCCTAAAGAGAACTAAACAAATGACACATAAACATTATAGTTCATTTCTGTTTAACACAATTGTTGAATATATTCATCAGGGAAAAGTATGTGAACCTTTCTTTTTCTTTTTTTAATAGTCTTTATTTTATTTTATTTTATGGAGAAATTTTGGTCCATTGCTCCATACAAAATATTTCAACTCAGTGATGTTGGTTGGATTCCTTATATGAACTGCATTTGTAGGTCCTTCAGCAACAGTGACTGTGAACCATGACATTTGGCAATTCTTAAAAACATTTCCTGCTTTAATAATTTCATTGTAGACATGTGTTTAGTGACATTGTCCAGCTTCATGATACACTTGTCATTAATCCTCCTTAACATTCTCCTGCAGAATTTGCTGGTGTAATTCAGAATTAATCAATGAAAGCAAAATTCATCAGCATCCCCAACATGCAGGCCCAATACCCACCACCATGCTTAACAGTTCAGATATGGTTCTTATGTTAGAATTTCCACAAATAATGCTTAATTTTAACCAAACTGTTCTAGTTTGCCTTAAATTTCCTTGAGAGAGGAACAGTGGTGCTGAATTTGTTTATCATCTACCTCACATTCTATTTGTGGAGGCCAAATTCTTGGGTCTTCTGCTGATCTCTTTGCAAGCACTTTGCTTGCACTTTGCAAGCAGTTACATGCTGTTTTCTAGGTTTCTATTCAGGGTCAGAGTAATCTACAGGCTCACTGGTAGTTTTATCCATTGCGCCACACCAACCACAATAGTAACAGTGAAAGCAGCATTTCACTTTTAAACCATTGTTATCAGAACTGACCCACAATTCAACCAATAGTTTTAACCAGTAGATCCCTTTCACAAAAACTAGCAACCCTATTTGTCCAGCTTCTGGTCTGTCATTCATTGCAAATATGGGCTAGACATGTGGCCCAGTTCCTGGTCGAATCAACATTGCCAGCTAGGTGAGCTGTAAACCAGTGGAACTCTTTTCTCTTAAGTGAGTGAGCTTCATCCTGTACCAAAACTCCTAGAAGGGACAACTGTATTCATCTTGATGTAGGATGGATGGATGGATGGACATTTCTCAGTGGGAAACCAGCTTTCAAAAGGGCACATTTTGTTTATCCACTCTGTAACCACTGATAGACCACCCAGAAAATGCCAATGGAACACCTGCTTTGAGTCGGTGCTAGGTGGGTGCTTGTCTTAAAACTACTTGTACAAGCCTGTTACCATCTCTAACTGACTGTACACTTTATAGACCAGACACAGACAGGATCCAAAGAAGACATCCTTTCTAATAAGACCCAGTCTGGAATGAATTATGTTCCAGAGATGGATAATCGAGGTTCAAAGTGTCAAAATCTACCCAATGATTTTATTACACCCAAGCAGTCAGAGCAAAATCCACCTGTATCTTTACTCTTTGGACCTGGATCACAATACTTGTTACAGTACTAAAAAACTATGTGGCTCTTGTGAGTCATGATGATCACATAAACCAGACAATCAATCAATCAATCAATCAAATTTTATTTATATAGCGCTTTTTACAACAGCAAGTTGTCACAAAGCAGCTTTACAAGGATCCGGGTCCAAGCCTCAAATGAGCAGCCAGTAGGCAAACAGTGGCAAGGAAAAACTCCCTCAGTACATTGGGATGGAAAATGGAAATAAAATGAAGTGAAAAAAAAAAACCAGATCAGATCTTTGTTTCACCACCCATCTTAAAGGCTAAGATAATATAACACTGTTACATTGAACTGTGTTAATTCACATTATAAATAACTATACAGTGTGATCACTAGAGATGTTTGTACATTGCGAACTATTTCGCGTGTAGATCCGTCCTGTGGTGTAGTACGACAGGAAAACGACAGCCGACGCACTCCTTACCGTGAATTCTTCCGCTTCGCCGGCGCCCAACCTACGTATTCCTCCGCCCCGCCCGGCAGTTGCAGGCGCAGCAGCGGAGGCAGCTCGGACCCGAACACAAACAGCCCAAATGAACCCGAACCCAGCTCTTTAAAGCACACCTCAGACTCCGAACAACACAGCACTGGGTTTAATGAGGCTTTAACCAGAACGTTAGGCGGACGAACGCTAGATATAAGTGTAGGAAAGAGAGATATTTAAGTAGGTAGCTGGCGAGGCATGGCCGACATCGACAAGCTCAACATAGACAGCATCATTCAGCGCCTCCTGGAAGGTAAGTTCAGCTTTAAAGCTCTAAAAAACAGTTAAAGATGCCCTCCAGCGCGCTAAAGCAGTCGCAGGACTGTGTGTTTGTTCTGAAGTCGGTTTTGTTTGTGTGGTTTTGGTGTGAGGCTGTAGAAAGTGAGAGTCAGAGAAGGCGGTTGGTTAGCTCTCGGGTGGCTATGGACGGTTAGCTTTGGTGTCTGACAGCAGAGCCGCTATTAAACACAGCCTCACATTTACAGCCTTAACTAGACCGAGGGTCGACTTTGTAACCTCTCAGCTTGGTCTAGTTCGAGAAAACCTGGTTTAAAGGCGTACTGTAAGGAAAACACCGATGTAACGTGTGTTGTAGCGTTGTAACTTTGGGGTGACTGACGTAACTGCTCACATCTGTTTATCTCAATGTCTGTTTCCTTTCCTGGACGTTATTTTGTCACCAGTTTGTGTCTGAGGGCCTTAGGATCCAGTCAAGCTCGAACTCTTAAAATCACAAAACAGCACCATAAAAGAAAGGCCAGGGTTAGGTTTAGGTTTAAACCTGTCCTGTCTGTTAAAAGCTGATTAAATCCTGTCTTTTTTTTTTTTACACGTTTCAACTTTATAGTCCTCCCAAAACACTCTCAAACATGGGCTCAGATGAGAAGTTTACTCTTGTTTCGTTCTCATACCGTTTGTTTGGGTTTTGTACTTTTAAAATGAAGTATGATAATTAAATACAGATGTGAGGTCATTGGAGAGTAATCGTGTTTTAGTCTTTTTCTTCTGTAACCCTACGGAAATGTGTGATCTGCTGTAATTTATCTTTATGTGTTAGATTTGTCTAAATTGTATGTTTATAAAGATGAAGGAAAATGGTTGTGTAAGTCATCTGACATTTGTTTAAAATATAAACACTTTGTGCTTATATTGTTTTGAGAAGTGTGACTTGCTTGTCTCTTTCTGGGTGGCACAGCAGGGGGGAGCCAACCCACTTCTCTTCATGAGATTTGGCCTGTTTTTAAGCTCAGATGGTCTCTCCGAAATCAGGGCTAGTGATGCTGAGGTCTGCCTAGCAGCCCCAGTGAAGATTTGCTGGAGCAGCAGTCAGTGTCTGTATGTCATGTAGAGGTAGTGGACTGGCAGTGGACTGTTCGTGGTTTGGGTTTCAAAAAACGGAAAGATGAACCATCCAGTTTCCTGGAAGAACTTTAGTAAGGAAACTGACTGCAGCAGTCAGGAATTGTCAGACCCTCACCTCAGGGTGATGTACGGTGAAGTTTGGATATGTGAGCTCTCAGGATAGCGTGTCTTGTGGTAATGATTATTTAGTATCTAATTAATCTATAAGTTATTTTGATGCATTAACATGAGCTATATAATCAGTTAGTTGGTGGTATAATCATTTGTATATCATGCTAATTAGGAACAATTCCAGATGTGTGTGAACCATGGATCAATTGACAGTTTAATTATCATTTTACTGCTGCTCTTACTCTTTACTGTAATAATTCCTTCAAAATGAACACAGAACTTGAGTGAAAACTTTTCGGAGCCTAAAAGAGCCAATCAGCGTGTTAGTTACATGTTGTATATCCGTAAGTAACTTATGGAGTTCTGAAATGTAAAAGTAATACAAATTACTTTTAAGTTAAAAGCTACTGTCTCACATTTGGCTCCATTTTTCTTATTTGCAATTGATTGGAAAACTGATTTAAGGAAACCTGATTACATTTGTTTTATTGCCACTGCAATATGCAGATTCACTTTCTGACCTTTTAATTGAGCTGTCTGGTTTGTTCAATAAAGCATTCAATTTATTAGTGTTTAACATAATAAAGTTATTTATAATTGCACAGTAATTACATAGTATTTACCTGTTCCACACAGTATTTAGGTAATTTAACTTGGTAACTCAAATAAATTAAATAAGTGAGATCTTAACAAGCTTAAAGTAAAAGAGAATAGAAGGGGAAAAGCTGCTGTATTGTCCTACAAGTTCATATTTAATCATTGTTCATTCATTTACAAAATTACACAGTAAAAATTGAATTTAAATCAAGTAATCGCGACAGTTCTGATGTCAACAAGGCAGTGGTCTCTTCATGTGAAGTGTCCGATAGCAACTAAACCTGTATGCATCTTTATGACTATGTTATGACCCTCATGGAAACCAGGCCAGTCACAGAGTAGTAAACCTTATCTGCTACTCCTTAATACAGACTGTTCCTTTGGCAAGCTGTTCTCTTATGTAACCGTTCTCACGGCTATTAAAGGTGAAAAGGCTGGGGTGTTGCTTAGTCTGTGTTTGGATATTTGCTTTGGAGTTGCCAAGACATACCCCTTGCAGGCTTGATTGCATGTTGTGTGTGTGTGTGTGTGTTTCATTGTGTTTCTATAGATTGATGTAGGTTGGAGAGCTATGAAATACACAGACTGTAGCTATTGTAGGTGTGTATGATTGTAGAACCATATGGGTATCTAATGCGGTAGGTCTAGTCCGAATCTCTATTTTGATCAAGCTTTCATACATTTGATATACTTTTAAATAATGTCTCTCTTTCTATCAGTTTCAGCAAATACTGGCCATAAAAGAGCCATCTGTGTAACATTTGTGATGTTTTTCCCCCATTTAGTGATGGTACTAGTAAATATAAGAGGTTAAAATGTTACAGTACTGTTTCTTAGATCTGATTGGTTGTACTGCATTTCATACTGTTAAGCAATAATCGCACACGGCATTTGAATTTATTATTTTGATATGCTATAAAATGAATATCAGTAAACTTATTTCCTGATGGTTAAAACTGTCACTGCTTTACATTCAGTAAAGTTTTTAGTTGTTTTAAACTTGTTTTAGTTACTGAAGATATAGTAAACATTTTGTATAAAATATAGTATAAATAAATGTTCCTTAGGTTGCTGTTGTTGATATTGGTGGACCTAGGACTTTTGCTTTCCATCCCTGTGTGTTTAGCTCAGCAGTAGTTGTGGAAAATGGGAAACTGTAAAACTGAATCATTCTGTACATTTGACTACATTTGGGATTACAGTCCCTAACACAGCAAGGGTGTTATATCTGATACCTTTTCATCAGTGTTACTTGGTATCTGCTGTTAACAGAGCAATTAAAGAAGAAGCATGATCGTGAACAACCTAATCGAGTACAGTTTTTAGAGTCATAGAAATGCCACCAAGAGTGAAGCTTTGTTTATTGTCAAAAAAAATTACCACTGAGAACAAAAACTGCAGTAACTGCATGAGCATATTCAATCGACATGGGATAGATTAGGAACATTAGGAACCACTAGGAACTACAGTGCCATGCTGAGACATCTGGCATGTTCTGGCAAACATGGCAGACCAATGCCATACTGAGCTCAATAACTATTGCCCATATCGGTCTAATTTTTAATTATTTTTTGTTTTTGGTGACCTTTATCTTCCTTCTGAAAGGCGCCGCAATCTGATGATGAGTGTATATTAATTAGGTCTGTAAATATACACTAATTTGTATATACTTTACTATATACTAATTTGTTAACTTATATAATTAGTCGTTTTGATGAGCCCTACCTGAAAGTTTCCAAAACCTATTATTTTTACAAACACACTCATTTAGTCTACTAAATACACCCCTGCTGTTTATGAAATATTAGGTTACTTGGCAGCCCGATCCTAATATTGACAAGCAACATTGCTAAATATAGATTGCTTGGACAGTGGGGTTTCAATTTGTTGTATTTTGTTGTGGTTTTATAAAAGCAATCATCCTCAGGGTATGTTAATGATTTGACAGTTAAAGTATGAAAGACATTCCAGTGATATCTCAATATTTGGACACTTGAAAGTATGCATCCAACGGATTATGCTTGAATTTTGTGTCATTGTGTCTTTTAACTACAACCATTGTAGAGCTGTTGGGACATTTCAGTTCAGGTCTGTTTCTTCATTGTTTTTAAGCATTTGAAATTGCATAATTTGCAAATGGAAATTAGATTGCTTTTTGTGTCAAACTACATCATCTGCTGATTTAAATTATGAAGGGAACACTACATCATTGAGACTTTTCTTTGAGAGATTGTGACTCAACTGTATGAGGTAAACGTCTTTTAAGGATATAGTTTTATAGCTTAATAGTTCTCCGCATACAGTACATACCAGCCTATTATAGAATGACATGAAGATACAAGCCCTACTTTATTTTTATCACAAGCTCATTGTTTCTCTTTCTGTTCAGTCTTTTTTTTCTGGTCTGTGAGGAAATACAGCCTTTAAAACCGGAGAAACAGCATTTTCTCCTGTGACAAAAGCCCTTAAGGCACATAGTTGCTGTTTTATAAATGAGCAGTGCCATATTGCAGCATCAGCAGCAAAAATATCATATAAAGGCTTAAGCCATTATATTTTGTTCTTCAATTTTGTTCTTTAATTTATTTAAGAGACATGAAACATGTTATTATTTTCAGAGTAAATGACAGTAAAATTCATGACCGTTAGTAAAAATTTAAATTTTAAATTACAAAAATTTGTGAACATTAAGGACTCACAGTCCGGTCGAACACAAACAAACAAGAATTTGTGTATGAGGAACTTTAGGCAGTTGGCTATGACTTAGCTAGAACAGACATTTTCACAAACAGCAGTGTGTCCACAAAAAACAGCAGTGCTTTCCTGTTTACCACAGTGTCCAATTAATGGTTTCTGGAGTTTAGTTCATTTTTGCTGAGCTAAAACATTTGTCAAAGTGTGGTTATATCATCCACACACAAGATGTGTGTGCATGGCTACTAGTGTAGCTACTACTACTTTCCTGTTTTCAGTCTCAGTCGTGGTCATGACTGATCAGGGGAGCGTTTCCACCTGGGCTAATACCAGCAGGTAAACCAGGATGGCAGTGGACTACTAAACATTTATTACAGACAGCTTAAACATAAAACAAGACAACATAAAGAAAAATTGCATATACACAGCTGCACCAGGCAGCCACCATAATGCTTTGTGTTGCAAAACTTGAACCCTTCCAGGCACGAATTAGGTTGAATTTATGTCCAGTGATGGAAAAATATGTTTATGCAAACAAAACTACATGGTGCTAATAAAGGATAAAACATAATTTATCAGATTTTGTTATGCTTTCCAGCACCTTTTAACAATAACCTAATAATATTGATAATAACTGTGATAATTTTGGTCATGATAATCATGATATTACATTTTCATATCATACCAATCAGAAGTGAATATATAAGCAGTCGCTATTTATCAGCAACACTGAACCAATTAGAATGCTTCCAAAATCTACACTTGGACAAGACAGTCTAAATTACATGCTGTAAGGATGTTCTTAATGTCAGCATCTGCTTAAATTCAGGTACTACTTTGGTTAGTCTGTAATCTGTTGCAATGAGTAAATATACCCACTTCCATCACCTCACACTTATTTCTGATTTAAGCTAAATCCACTTGCCGCTTTTATGTAGATATGATCATTTTTCCCTCCCAAATACAAATAAAAACAGTATCTCTATCTTTAAAATCCCATTTCCAGATATCCAACTTTTAAAGCATATATTTGTAAGTAGTGTGTGAAAATACAAAAAGTTTTGGAAAGGCACTAAATCACAAGTGTGGAACTGAGCCTTTCACCTGTGTTCGAGTCACTGAGGCCTTGCTAATCAGTTGATGTGTAAAATGAGGAGGATCACTTATCTCTGCAGTGTTTTAGCAGCCAGGACTGGTATCTGACACAAGCACTAAATGCATTTCTTATAAAGTGTCAGTAGCCAGTTTATGTACTCTACAAACTACAAAACCTACTGTTTTTGGTGTTTGTAACCAAACAGAACCATGGTCTAAACTGAACCAAATCATAAGATGTGAATCATTACTCTACTTTTGTCTTATATTGTGTACTTTCATGTACCAAAACCAATAATTCATTATTACATAACCATCATCATTGGAACTAAACATTCAATGCATTTAACACTGATCTGATCTGAGCTGTTCTGTTCAGTTACTCTTTGTTGTGCATTATTCACACAGAAATCTAGATATAAAGGGTGCATATGTGTGAGTGGATATTATTTTGTAATATCTCAAACAGTGAATTCAAAATGAGCTGATTTTGCAGCTTAGTTTCCATACCGAGTGAATGGTACACTGTTGTTATAGTTTTTGATTACATCAACATTATAATTAAAAAATTATTGATAAAAGGACTGGAAAGGAGAAAGAAATCTATACTTTACATGAAACTATATGTACCATAACATTATAACTAATAATCAGTTGCTGGAAAAGTAAAATTATTCATCTTTTAGTGTAAGTGATCCAGTTCTGCACAGAGTTAAGTGTATATGTTGTTTTGAGCAATACTTGGTAAGCTGTGACTCTCTTGAATGAGTACACATCAGAGAAGAACGGCATACCAGGAGAGAGCGTCATTGCTGACTTTTAGACTGGTGCCCCGACAGAGCTTGGTGCTTCTTGGGAACTGTGCAACATGGCTGGAGGGTGACTCAGTGCAGCTGTAGGAACATATCCGCCCTGCATTTGTGGAGACGGGACAGATTAGTCTGAACAGTTGTACTGTGTACAGTGGATGATGCACTGCCTTCACTATATCTGCTAGGTCCAGCTGCTCATAGATGGTCATAGTTAAATCCTTTTTTTTTTTTTGAGAAGCTATAATGTCTGCAGTTATTTAAAGGCATGTTTGGGGTTTTGTTTTTAGAGTTTATGTCAAAAGCCAGAAGAACACTCCATCTTTGAGATAAGGAATAAATTTACATGAGATAATGCTCTCTTTCACAGGGGCTCATATGTGACTTTATTTTTGCTCTGATGAAACGAAATGTGTTTTTCTCCATTGTCCACTGTTTTTCACTGAGCTCAGCAGTCATCTGATTACTTGAATCTCATCCGGATTCATGTCTCTCTGCTTTTTTTTTTTTTTTTGCCTCATGCCACAAATAATGTTTTTGGCCTCTGCTGTGCACCATATTTTGCATTAGAGTGCACATACTACAGCTCAGCTGCAGTGAATATTAAACACTTTACAAAATATTTATAAGACAAAAACATAGTCAAACTGTTGTTGGATCCAGTGTCTGACAGTTTGAATGCAGCTGTTGTGAATGTGACTGACCATGTGAACCAATTTAGCTAAATTCGCATAACCTGTGGTGATTTTGTTCCACCACAGTCAATTATACACACATTTATATATAAAATTGTAATTGAGTAAAACATTGAATTGTGAGTTTATATTACTGTCAAACAATCCACACAAATATGAGTATTATCAACAGCATACTTTAAGCGTTGGAAAGAAATGTCCATGAGATTTGCTTATCTAAACAAAGCCTGTGTTGAAACATCAAGTCTCATAAACATTGACTGAATATGGGCTGAGCAAAATGCACAAATCGTAACTAGATAAACACCAGATGATTGCTGATTATGCACACTATGCATACTAAGCTCCATTGAGTAATATAAACTTTGCATTACTATTACGTTTGAATAATACTAGTTTGTTAGTATTTAAATTGTAGAAAAAACTGTTTAATACAGTTTCACACGCAGAGAAGGGACTCTCATGTCTTTTCTTATTTTTTTTTCACCAATACAAACACCCTGGTGTGTGAATGTGTGTGCTGTTGTATCTCAATTGGATGGGTTCCACCAGCCCACAGTGCAGATGTCCCCCTGGTTTGAGCATGCGTTAAACAAGCGTAGGTGGGTGTTTTGTTTTTAGTGACTTCACTGTAGGACTGAATAATTGTATCATCAGGCTTAGCAGCCCACTTTTTTGTTTCTTATGTGGGCTGATCTGCTTTCTAGGAGTAGCTTGACCAAATTTGGCAGCATGGCTAACTATGAATAAAGACAAGTACCTACATTTCATTCAGTATTTGCAACATTAGCAAAACAAGGCTGATTTGACTCTGATTAGAGGTATGTTTAATGATGCAGTTTTGTCATTAGCAGATGGTGATAAACAATATGCTTTGTGATTGACATGGTTCTTGGCAGTACTTAGAACAATAACAATGGTTTGTTTGATTATGAATGTGTCAGAATTGATGTATTATTGACTGTGGGGGAGCCCTTTTTAAATTGCTGATTTTTTTTATTGCAATTTAAAATCAGTTGTGCAGTTGTGTTTCATTGGAATTCCAAGTTTTAAGTATTGTTAGATGTTGTGTTTTGCCATTTTACTCACTTTAAATTTTTTAAATCTTCCTCTTTGGGTGCAGGTTTCACCTTTAGCCCCAATCTAAAACAGCTTTTACTGCTTATCATAGACTTAATTGGAGATAACGCTAACACGGTTATGGTTGGAGCCTGCGAATAGATCTACTGAGGCACGATTAATTACTGTAAGGGTGGGCTATATGATAAATTTTATTTCACAATATTTCAAGACAGTTTTACAATACAAGATATTTATCGTGATATTTTGATGTTCAGACAATGTCAGTAAATAATCAGGTTACATCAAACTGCTAAATTATCTTCCATACAGAGTACAGTGGGGGTTTTTCTTATGTTATACAAATCAACTGTATCATCAACTGACAGTAAAACTGCAGTGGGCTTCATCCAGAACTGCCAGAGAAAGAACAAAACAAAAAAACAAAAAAAAATCATGTAGATGAACTTGTCTGAAAGGTCTATGTAATATACTGCAGATTTACCTTAAAGTTTCTTAATTTTACAAATATGTGTATGATCCCAAAGGCTTAAGTGTGTGTACGTCTGTGTGAAATCACAAGCAAGTATAGTCAGAAGTGTGTGTGTGTGTGTGTGTGTGTGTGTGTGTGTGTGTGTGTGTGTGTGTGTGTGTGTGTGTGTGTGTGTGTGTGTGTGTGTGTGTGTGTGTGTGTGTGTGTGTGTGTCCATCCAGCTGAATAACTTCAGTGTTTAAAAAAATAATTCTGACTATACTTGCTTGTCATGGGAGTGTATGAAATTTCATCTTCCCTTCCCCCAGTTATCAGCTTTGGTCATGTGGACAGTGACCTGACCCATGAAGATGAGATTTGCTTGTGTTTGTGTACCTGACTCACCTCACAGTGCTTGTTTGGCAGGTTTTGGAGGCTATAGTATGCAGAGTAACTCTTATTTCAGGGAACAGTGTTGCTGAGCCAAGACCAATGTGATGATGTAATTGCTGAAGCTGCCTGTTTGTGTGGAGCAAAGGTTTCTTTAATTCTCAAAGTCGGGGACAGAACATAATGTACCTGAATTTTGGACAAACCAATTATAGCAACAACAAGTCTTCTGATGGAGCACGCCAGGGATTGGTGCTAGGTGATAAACAGTACACCTGTGCTTAACAATGGAACTGTAGCGTTAGTGATGTTATCATTTATTTAGTCATGAATAAGTGGTTTTGACCAGAGTGAGTCTGAGTTTTGCCCAAGGTTTCTTCCCCTAGTTTTGAGGGAGTTTTTTTTAGTCACCGTCTTCTCTGGTTTGCTCACTTGAGCCTTAATGTTTTTGTTTCAGATTTGTTTTATTTCTGGATTTGTTTAAAGGGGATCTGAATCTGATGAAATGAGTCAGTGCATTCCCAGGTTAGATGTTTGTTGTTTTCTGACCAAAGTCATCGACGTTGATTTGTCAGCCAACCTGAATGCTTTGCTGCTAGTTCCAGTAGAATTGAGACCTAGGTATAAAGGGTCATTTGGTATACCATTTAAAAATTCATCCATGTTCTGCATTTCTTCCACGTTGTAATAATGTTTTACAACAGAAAAACAATAGAATTTAGTGCTTTGAAATTTAAACTTCACAATGAGCACAAATGCTTAGTGTTTTTGTGTCTGTCTGATGTGATGTAAACTCATTTCTGGCTACTTTCGCTAACGATCAATGAAAAGATTAATGCAGTAGATACAGTGGGTCTCAGAAGACACTTCAGCTATATCCCCGCTGTGCAGACATGGACTTTTAAAAACTACTTGCTCTCTGTTAATGTCTCTCACTCTTTCCATGCCCACACACACACACACACACTAGATAGAGTGCCAAATGATTTCTGTACACATTACAAATAATGTTGAAAAAGGCTTTCTGGATAAAATGGTAACATCAGTGAAATTATTAAAAATGTAGCAAAAGTCTTAGGTTTGTTGTTTTAAACTGGGCCCCTTGTGCCTGCTCACATCACATGAATTAAAAACAGTCCATATAAGGCCCATAGACCGCATGGTCATGCCACCCTAACAAATTTGGAATGGGCCCATAGTTGGCACACCAGTGCTGTGGTAGTGATGTGATAAGAGGCTGGTCTCAGCATGCTAATGCTGTAATGGCGATATTGAATGAAGGCTATAGCTGGTGCGCAAGTGTTGCTACAAGGCCAGTAGTCAGTATGCTAATGGTGCTAGCAATTTTGGAGGAAGGTAGTAGTAGCAAAATTTCACCGGCTGTCAAGATCTTTTATGGGCAACAGGGATAGCTAGTTAATGTTATGCTGTTTGGGTAGCATTTTTCTGCAAAAAGATTAAGCTCATGGTTATTACATAATGAACAGTGGCCCCTCCTCCAGTGAAGTTTTGTTTTCTTTTTAAACCTCAGGCGAAATAAATTTTCAAAGGAGGTATTTTAAAGAGAGTTCAATGACATTTGACATTTTTACCAGTTTTTTGTTTTGTACATATGTGATGGACAAAATTGCAAAGACAAGCTTACTGTTCTAATAGTTTACGTTTTAAAAGTGAATTTATTAGTCTGAGTTTCTGAACTCCTTGTGCATTTGTATATTTTAAATGTGACACATCAGGACAACCAAAGGAATTGTCACTGATCAACACCCATTTTAATCCTTGAGTATAAAAATGTTTCATTCAAACTGAACTGTATAGCCTTCATTCTATATATAAAAATATAAAGTATAAAAGTACAAGAAAGTATATTCTTTGTATGTATACAATAGAATAAACAATAAACCTTAAAGTTTTGTTTATGATGGATAAATTCAAATGTGGGGATATAGTGTGAAACCACCAGAATCTTTCATACAGTGATAGTTTTTTGTGCATACTGCCAAGTCCTAGGTTCCAGTTTATACTGTGGTATAAATAACAGTATTTGGTTGGTTTAGAAGAAGCTGGAAACCACTTATCTTATTTCATTGCACTGAATTCTGCTTTTTGAACAGATGGCTCTGAATCTGCTCCCGGAACAAATGCTAACAATTAAAATGAAGTAATAATCATGTTGTAGAATAACTGTTCACCTTTTGTGCCCAATACATTTTTATAAAGCATTCACTTATTAATCACAGAATCTCTTAAAATAATCACATTTTATGTCATAATGGTGCTTCCCCCACACACCCACATTGCTTCAGCGTAGGATTAGCAGGATTGCTGTTCTGTGTGCCGAGTGGCTGTCCCCCCTCACTAGCAGCAGCAGGAGACTGAAGGCTTTATTCACTGTTTGTTAAAACTGGGTCCTGCTCATAATGTGATTAGATAAGCAGCCCATGGGAAACTCATTGAGTTTAAATGAGTCATTTATTCCTCTCTTTCATCTCTGATACTCTGGCTAGATTTTCATACACAAAGAGAAATATAATTTGCTTGATGGCCAGAGCTACCTGATTGAATACAACTGCAGAGAATACTATGACCTTTGAAATGGATGCAGAAAAGTTAAATGCAGCTGCAGCTTGTTTCTCTATCAACAAAGAAGTGTTGAGCCGAGTTAAAATGGTAGTTGATAGGTGTTATCAGAGGATGACCTGTTTCACCCGATGGAATAAGATCAGATTACGGGAATCCTTGTTCTTTTAGAAAAATGTCATTTTTAACAAATTTCAAATGTTGTGTAGTTGTGTTTTTTTTTTCAGGATAATACAGTGTTTATGACTTGTAAAGTTTCTTGGTGTATAAGTGTAAATTGTAGCTCTCAAATTGTGTCTGTTCAGGTTAAGTAAAATCAAAAATCGTGGTGGAATCTAAATATTTTTTATCAGCAGTCTTTTATTTCCTAAAGCCTCATGAATAGTTGGGGTAGGTGAAATGACTAATCAAAATACTTAAATAGGGTCATGAGGCATGATATGCATATATGTAAATTTGACTATATTTAATAGTTACAGATTAAATAGAAATCGAAAACATGTCAATCAAGAAAAAGTCTGTTTTGTAATTTTGTAATGCAGTATGCTACATACAATAATTTAAAAAATTGGCGTAAAAATGGAAGATTGTTATATTGTAATATTAAGGTCATTTTCTGTCATTAATTATCTTTGTTGCATTGTGAAAGGTAATACATTGAGACCAGTGTTTTTATGATTATTATGTCCCTTGGCTTGGGGCTTACAAAATTAAATTAACTGACTATTAACTGTGTCCAAAATGTAATGGTATTGGGACACATATTATTGGACACATCTCTTTAGCATTGAATTTGTCTGTTTCATTGCAGTCTGACTTTACATTTAGGAGCCACAACAATTCAGCCACTAAGTGACAGACCACGTTAAGTTGCAGAGTGTGGTCACCGAGTACTGAGGCATATAGTGCAGTTTCAAACTCCTCTGGCATCAGCACAAAGACTGTGTGCCGAAACCTTCATGGCATGAGTTTTCATGGCTAAGCAGCTGGACAAGCACAATGCCAAGCATTGGTTGGAGTTGTATAAAGCACACCTCCACTAGACTGGGAGCAATAGAAACGTGCTTTGTGGAGTGACTAATCACACATCTCAGTCCGACAGTCTGATGAATGAATCTGGGTTTAGTGAATACCAGGAGGACATTACCTGCCTTACTGGAAATTGAGACCCAGGTCTTGTCTAATAACTGTGTGTCTTAAAACCTCTCTTACATGTAATGTGTAGGTGTCCCAATACTTTTGTCCATATAGTAAATCAATAAATGAATCATGAATAACCTGTCACTTAAATCTGAGTGAATGATATTTGTAATTAAGAAAGGTGCTCACATTTTTGTAAACCCAACTTATATTAAGGGTCATTTTTACTTCCAAAACAGAAATCAATTGGATTAGCTGTTCTGTGCCATGTTATCATATATAAGCTGTTTGCATTGTGATAAATATTGAATTCTGAAGTCACATGGCTTCATGAAGAGACTTGCCTATAAAGACATTGGTTAAGATCATGACTCCAGCATTGGTGCCATGTGGTTCTGCTGCTAAGCGTTTACTGGTTGCCCAGGACAGATGGGTAAAAATAGAAAGTGCTGGGCAGCAGCAGGGCGGCAGCAGTGCACACAATTCCTCTGACTGCTCCCCTGTGACCATGCGAAATGAAAAGGCGATCGATGTGAACACAGAGCGAGGTGGAGGAACCGCAGGATGATGCGGTACTTTTGGAAGAGAGCCTGTGCTTTGTATGAACAGTATGTACCCTGTAGGACACTTTGATGCTTCACAACTAGGCCACAGCTGCAGACTGGTCATGCTTACTGGGACAGGCTTTAGGGGAGTGGGAGAAATGCAGTAAGGGCAGTGAAGGAGATGCAAAAGGGGAAAGAGAGAATGTCAGAATCCATTTGTTTTCAGAGACTAACCTACTTTTTCTTTTTTGAAAAAACAAAATGTGGCAAAGTTACGTTTAAAATTGGTAACATTTATGCAGTTTAAGTGTCAAGAAACCTTGTTTTGTTTAACATTTGATGTGAAGTCCTGTGCTAAGGTGCAGAAATTAATCATTGTTCATTGAAAACTACTTTGTATTGTAAAGTTGTATGGTGGTTGATCCTGATTAGCATGTTAACTTGGTGGTTAGAGTCTAATAAATCCAGTGCTTCTCAGACCTGGTCCTGGAGACACCCCTACCCTGCAAATTTTAGTAAATTCCTTCTGAAAGTGCTGGTTAATGAGCTGATTAATTGAATCAGGTGTGTTGGGAGCAGGGAAAGCACTAAAATATA
Organism: Acestrorhynchus altus; assembly: GCA_034509495.1. Taxonomy (NCBI): domain Eukaryota; kingdom Metazoa; phylum Chordata; class Actinopteri; order Characiformes; family Acestrorhynchidae; genus Acestrorhynchus; species Acestrorhynchus altus. The sequence continues at coordinate 8,727,878 of CM067511.1, read as the reverse complement.
CAGCGTGGGCGTGCCTACAGGATCAGGGTTGAGAAACACTGTATTAAACCCTGTCTCCATATTATAAACGCTAGGAAAATCAGAATCTCTTCCTTGTCTGATTTAGTTATTGTAGTCCAGAGCCAGTGTGAATAGTGCTGTTGTAAAGAACAGATGGGGAGATGACAGTCATCGCTATGCCAGGCCTTTATGCAATTCCATTTTATTATCTCAATAGCAATTATATAACTGTAGTTGAACTGAACTAGAACTTTACTTACTCCAAATTTGTCTCTATTAGGAAATGTAATCATATTGATTGCCTCTGTGTTTGTGCGTGTTTTCATTTGCAGTGAGAGGGTCAAAGCCTGGTAAGAATGTTCAGCTGCAGGAGAATGAGATTCGCGGCTTGTGTTTGAAGTCTCGCGAGATTTTCCTCAGCCAACCTATCCTGCTGGAGCTGGAGGCACCTCTGAAGATCTGTGGTGAGTAGCATAAATGGTTAACCCGACCTTTGGGGATCTGTTAGGTTTTGTTAATTAAATGAAATCTGCATTTGTATTAGAAATGGAGTTGATTTTATAGTATTGCAGCTACAGATGTCATGATACCAAAATTTTGAAAAGTTTCACAGATCTTCCAGACCACAAGAAGGCTGCAAAATAAACCTCCATATGTACATGGAAAGGAGAGAATGCTATAACAACACAAGGAATGGCACTGGCAAAAATTAGGGAAGCCACAGGTCCACATATTTTGGGTTCGATTTTGACAACCAGTGTTGAATATCAACAGTTTATCAATTATCTCAATTATCAGATGTTTGACAACTTTTTTTAATGAAGCATACAGACAGACAGACATCCAAAGCTGTACATAGAGTTCAAGGTGAACGAGCAAGTGTTTGTAACATGAATTGTTCCTGTCATTGTTAAAATGAAAAGTTATATATTTAAATTCAGGGTAAAATTTATAAGTTGAAGTAATATTTCTTATTCTTGGTATGAAGTATTTTGGAAACATGCAAAGCTGCTGTCACTTGAACTTGGCACATAAGCATGCAGTTAACAGTTGCTGCGTCTAGGGGAAGAGTTTCAGAAGCTGACGTTATTTAGCCTGAATTCTTGTATGGGAGCATTTTTTATGTATCAAACACTGATGATGGAGAAGATTTGTAGACAAATGCTTTTCTGTATGTAGGTGCTCTGGTACAGAGAAGACGGATGATCACGTATTTAAAGCGGCATCACCGTATTGTGTTTGGGAGACAATCGGAAACCAATACATCTTCCTGGCTTTTTAGCAGCTCTTTGCCAAATGATCTGGGTGGGCTATGGCTATTCCAGAATCTGCAGGGATATTTTCTAATGCAGCCATGAGGCTACATTCTGTTGTGGAAACCCCCCCACACAAAGATGTGCTAAATCAACAAATTATCCAAAGCATCTTCTGTTGCCCTAACCACACACAGGTGTATGAAAAAACACTTTTGTTGTTGTAGAAAGAGTTTGAAATTAGTGTTTGTTTTCAAATACATTAATGTCATTGCTTTATTTTGTGTTGTGGTATAGAATTGGTATCAAACACAAAATTCTGGTATCCTGACATCCCTAATTGCAGCTTTAATTTCATTTGATAAGCAGTGGTTGGTGACAACCTTTAGCCACTCTGTTTAGAAATATCTGGTAGCTAGAATAGCAAAGCCTGGTCCATATAACAATTTGGTTGCTCTCCATTTTGCAGGTGACATCCATGGGCAGTACTATGATCTGCTGAGACTTTTTGAGTATGGTGGCTACCCACCAGAAAGTAACTACCTGTTCTTGGGTGACTATGTTGACCGAGGAAAGCAGTCTCTGGAGACCATCTGCCTTCTTCTGGCCTACAAGATCAAATATCCAGAGAATTTCTTCCTTCTCAGGGGCAACCATGAATGCGCCTCCATCAACCGAATCTATGGATTCTACGATGAGTGTGAGTATATAGGTAGGGCTGTGTGTGGGGATGGACAGAACTACTGTGTAATGGGATGTAAATGAAAGACACCTTTTTTATTATGTGTATCAAAAAGTTTTAAGTATTGTGAAACACAACACTGGAAGCTTGGAGCTTGACATTGGGCTTAACATCCACATATAAACACTAGTGATTAGGCCAGTGAGATCACACCTGGAGTGGTGGGCAACCATCTCAGCTGGGGTAGCAATTTGGAGAAAAGGGCCTTTCTCAAGAGGACCATTTCCGTGGTCCTGGGGATTGAACCAGTGACCTTCTGTTCTGAGCCTGCTTTAATCTTTTGGTCTCAGCTATTTAAATATGTTCAAGGTCATGGTGTGACACAAACAAATTGCTCTACAACTATTGTTCTACTGTATAAAAAGCCTGTGTTGCATTGTTCATTACTTAATTTAACATGCTGACACTAGCAGTGTTGGTTTGCTATCAGTAAGCAGTGTAGTCATCTCTTGTGTTTTGTGGTGGACTCTGCACAGAGCAGCTCTGTTGAGAGTGGACACTGCACACCCAGTAATTTTAACAGGTGTGTTTACATAAGTCTTTTTTTCCCTACCCACCACAGCTTTAGTTTCTTGTGTGGTAGTAGTTCTTGGAACAGTTTCTGGCAATCCACTGTACTAAGCACGCAACCTTACCGGTAGTTTTACCATTCCAATTTACCAGGATATAAAGTTTTTGAAAGTGGGTAGCCCCATTGCATTTGTGCTTTAGCCAAGCAGCTGCACAAGAGAGGTACATTTCCCAATACTGAAGCTGTGTGTGAGGTCTTCTATACACAGTTAAGATGATTGGGGGAAAACATCAATTTAAATAAGATCTTGTATAGAAAATTGTGAACCTATATTTAACACCAGAAGTCAGTGTAAGCCTGGATGAGCTTTTTTGTTTTGAGTTACTTATCGACCCTTGAGAGAATTCTGTTTCTCTTAGAACGTTGGCACGTTCACAAGCTGTTTGGGGTCGGGTTTTAAATGTGCTGATTAACAGGAAATCACCTGTGCTATACTTTGTGCTTCTCAGCACAACAATATGATATGGCAGATTTATGGGAATACAGAGTATATTGTAGCTGGTGAAAAGACCCTAATGCTGTCTGTCATCTGATGCGGATCCAATCTGATCTGATTTGATAATATAGCCCCACAACTATGCTATTTATTAACACTAAATATAATCACTCGATTTTTTGTGAACAGTTTAAATGAGACCTCTTGAACTGGTTTGTTTTGTTTGATAGACACTTTTTTTAAACTAACTTTATAGTCTGATAGATCAACATTCTGCTCCTTTAAAACATTGCAGTCTAATCACCAATTCCCAATTCAAGACTGATGGGTGTGCATCTCCTCAAATGGATGTAATGCAGTGGGATATTTTTGTCATTGTATGAGTACAACCAAACTGGGTGGTTTTGGTCAAAAAACTCTGAAGATAGACAAATATTTTATGGTTAGTTTCTGCCTGTTTAGAGCAGCTGAGCTCAGCTAAGCTGAATTTTTCCTCCAACGCAAACTTTCCATTCCACCTTAAATGATGCAGCTGTTAGGTTCTGCTGTTGACACAGTGTACACAGTGTTACTGTACACAGTGTTACTGCTGCAGTATACAAGGTGGAGTTAGAGTAAGAAGCCTACTTCATCCTTGACTTGGCTGCAAACAGACCACTTTACTGGACTTGTCAGTTAAAAATATAATAACGATGTTTTGTTCACTGAAATAAGGTCACAAGTCAAAACTGTCTAGGATCTTTTTTTTATGGACACAGTGAATAGGAGGTTAGCACAGTCCTTTCTCAAAAAGGCTACAAACTGATAGCACAGTGCTATGAGCATGCAAAGCACACAATTCTATGTTTTGATGTTATACTGTTAAATGGTTCCACACTGCGGTTTTGATAACTTCTGAGAAGCTCTTCACTGCAGTACCTGAAAATCATGTCCGTTTAAGGTGCCTGAAGGACATCTGTGTACTCTGCTCCAACAAAACTGGATTTGAACTGAAAAGCTGCAAACTCCTTTTGCATAAGTAAAGAACTTCTATTATTTAACAAAGGTTCTGTATCTCAAAATGGGAAATATACTACATTTTTGATTATTTCAATGAATTTGTTACATATCATATAATATGTGTTACTTTGTGGCGTACTGCTGCATGGAACATTTAAAGAGCAGCAAAGGACTTTGCACAGTCTGTGTAATTATTTTTATCTTTTGTTTTTTAGGTTTTGAGTTAACACAGATGTATTAGCTTAAACAGAAAGGTCAGACAGTGCTCTGTATTTTATGCATTGTATGGTTGACAGATTCAGAATGAGAGTATACCATCCTTGTTAATCCTGACCCAGAACAGTAGGGCAGGCCACTGCACCCTTGATTTGATCCAATCCGCTAAATGGCACAGGCATTGTCAGTTGAATCCAGTTGGATGTGCTCATTAAAAGATTTACAGGGACGTCTAGGTTTCTGTTTAATGCTATGGACATACTTTCAAATACGGCACTAGGTTTTAGGTGGAATATTGACCTACATATGAGAGATTTAGCATCATCCAGGCCAGATACAAATGGTGCTGGTCAGAGGCTGTTCTGTATGGGATGAATTATTGAGGTGTGTGTGTGTGTGTGTGTGGCACTGGGGTGATGTGGGAGTGAAGTATTTTTAGTGCGCAGTCTCTGTAAAGAAAAGCTCCCTTTGCACTACTCCTACCCACACAATGAAAATAAATACAGACACAAAACCACTTGATGTTTGTGCTGATTACATAACTGATGTACGTTACACTTCAAATTTTCAGGCCGAAGGCGCTACAACATTAAGCTGTGGAAGACATTCACTGACTGCTTCAACTGCCTGCCCATTGCCGCCATTGTGGACGAAAAGATCTTCTGTTGCCACGGAGGTGGGTGTGGCTGCCTGGCAACATCATGGTGGGGAGAAAGTACTTGCACAGGAGCAGCACTGAAGCAGGGAGAATGAAAACACAGCCCTACAGTCTGTACACATTCTTATAAAAATCAGATTGAACAATTTCTATTCAAAATTGTGTACCATCACAGCAGTTTTTTTTTTTTATTTGTAATACTGTATAGAAATGTAAATCATGTAAAATCTCATCCTTCTTGAAACATAAAGGAGGAAATATTTATAGAAGGACAAACATTTATAGAAAGATCTCAACATCTTTTAATAGAACGTATTGAAGACTTCTGCTGGTACAGTTTTAAGGATAGCTGGGGTTTGGTGCAGGTCTTTTCTTCAATTCCATTCTTTTCATATTGATTCATATAGCACTTTTTACAACAATATTAATGTCTTTACAATGTCAAATGTAAAGATACAAATGGTGACAGTGTAAAGAAAAAAGGAAGAAACCTTGAGAGGAACAAGCTCTCTAAAGAGGAACCCTTCCCCTTTTTGTTGATACCAAATAGCACAACGGAAGAACTAATAGCTGTTTTTTTGCAAGCATGATGAAACATCGGTACCTCTGTTCCAGTGACTCTCTGATTTTAAGACAAAAATGCACAAAATGTTTTTATGCAAAAGCAACAGGAAATTAACATGGATACAACAGCAGTACATAAATAGTGCAGTTACTAAGGTTTCTTATTCTGTACAATTTGTTGTAGCACAGAGTGTTTGAACATTATGGATTGCTCCATCTTCATATGAAACTAATTTGTGTTGTAGGCTTGTCCCCAGACTTGCAGTCCATGGAGCAGATTCGGCGGATTATGAGACCCACAGATGTGCCTGATCAGGGGCTTTTGTGTGATCTTTTGTGGTCGGATCCAGATAAGGATGTGCTGGGATGGGGTGAGAATGACCGGGGAGTGTCCTTCACTTTTGGGGCTGAAGTGGTAGCCAAGTTCCTCCACAAACACGACCTGGACCTCATCTGTAGGGCCCACCAGGTAAGGGGTTCTCTCCTTGTCTTTGTAGATTCTACTGGCTAATTATAAAGCAGACCTATTGAAGAAAATCAATTCTTGAGAACTCTGGGGACTGCTTCCCTGTAGCACATTTTTCATTATAATTGCCAAATAAACAATGAATTTCTGTACATTGTAAGGCACAGAGAACATTGGGGAAGGGTATGGGCAGGTTCAGTATTGTTTTGTAAATGGAAGGAAACCTACGTGAACATAATTGAGTGTAGAAATGGGGATCATTATTTTGGGCCATAAAGGGCCATCAGTCACATTTTAGTGATTTTCTAAGCATCAGTTCTGCAGACGGAAACTCCTCGTTGATGAGAGATGTCTCTTGTAAAGACCAAAGTGGTTTGAGCTGTCCAAAGACCATATTGGGTTCAACTTCATTCACCACAGTGGAAAGGGGCTCACCAAAACTTTTGAAGACTAGAGAAACCTAATCTGAACTGATGAATCTCGATTTCTGCAGAGGGACTGAGAAGGTAGAGTAAGAATTTAACACCAATATCACGAATCCATGAACTCAACCTGCCTTCTATGAACTGTTCAGCCTGATGAAGGTGGTGTAATCTTTTCTTCGCAAACTTTGGGTATGTTACAACCAGTAGATCCTCACTTTAATGTCACAGTCTATTTGAGTATTGTTGCTGATGATTGTGCATCGCTTGATGGCCAGTATTTACCCACATGGAGCAGAACCTCATTTTGTTGAATGAGTACCACACAGAATGTTAACATAAGTGTGGTGTTCACAGTAAATTGCTTGGTGAGTGTATATCCACCATAAATATTGTAATGATAAAACCAATTATTTCAAAATGTTTTTTGGTGGTGCAAGGAGTATGAAGCTTTTTCTTTTCCAAATATTATAGTGATGTTGAAGTCCTGGGTATCTGTATTTTTTAAACAAAATATCAGAATCAGCTAAGCTTTATTACTGTTTTTTATTAAAGCCCAACTATTCATACACATATTCATCATTCCACAAAAGTTTTGTTTCAATACAGAATTTCTCCAATATCCCATTCAGCGTTTTCTGCTGTTCCCAGCCTAATGTCCTTCAATACTGAAATGCCATCTGTAGTTAGAATAATGGCTCCTAACCACAGGTCTGCAGTAATCTGGCCTGAGTCAGAGACTGCCTGATCTGGGTTGACCTCTACAGGCTCACTTGGCCTGGAATATAATCTGTCTGCGATTAGAGAGAAGTCATGTGTCTGCTTTTTAGGAACCTCCTGTTAACCTCTGTGTTTAGTGGGAACATGGCAATGCTTGAGAGCCAATAAAACAAATGTTCACACTGCTGCACAAATCCTAGCCTTTAATGGTGAACTTCTGAGTTTTATGAGGGTGCAGTGAAACGATAACCTGCTGCGTTTCGTTTCACACAAGGACAGATGAGAGTTTTCCTGTCTGCCTGCGTAGGTGCTGTAAATAATAATCATAGTGCATGAATCATGCACACTTCTGCACACTGCCAACTTTTAGCAGGCTTTTTGGGTTTGTTCCTGTGCCCTTAAAACCTGTATACAAAAATGGCCCCTGTTGTAATTGATTTTCTGTATTATGCCTCATTAAAAAAAATCTGTTTGTGGCACTGAACTAGGGTGATTTAAAAAAAAAAAAAAAAAACATATCTTGACATGCTTATGAGAAGAGGTGATCTCATACTATATTATACTTATACTCTTTCATTGTTGTGTGACAGTGTTGTGTGCAGTAAATAAAATTATAAATAATTCTGATCACCAGTTAAATATGAATGGAATGGATGAATGGAAAATATTCATTGAAAACATGATAAAACGGGTAATTGTGTTGCTGTTACCAACACTTGTCTTTAACTGGTGTACTAGGGAAATGTATATAATACATACATCTGAAGACATTATGGGCATTATTTTTAATGTTTAAAAAGTCTGTTGGGGATTTCTGGCAGAAAACTGCAGCGGTCTTCAGGTTATATTGGTGCCCTGTATGCGTGTGTCTAAGTAATAAACGTAAGTCGGCTGCACTCTTGATGTTATTTCCCTGTCTCAGCAAACTGCACGGGATAAGGTTTGAGATGGTGAAATAGTCATGCTGGTTCTTTAATAAAACAACCCACACGTTCTTTTTTGGAGTTAAATCTCACATTGATGAAAACATGCCTACAGTGTGATGTTACCATGTAGTCATTTTTTGTATTGTTTGCAATACAATTATCCAGCACTAGGCTAAACTGCTGTAGGCTGAATAGGTGGTTCATATATATTAAACATATTTTCACTGTCACTCAACCTTACTTCATCTTCATAAACCTTTATTTTCAATATAAAAAATATGATTTCATGTACTTTGGGATCATTTTTGTTGGCCCATTCATTATAAATTGCTCACCTATCAACTGACAGATTCACAATGGGGCAAAAAAATGTTGTATGTTCATTTATTTTATTTTTTACTTTTCTCAACTCTTTACAAGATTTTACAGTTTAAAATATTTCATGAGGAGTGGACCATATCCAAAACAACTTTTTGTTCTTTCATTGGTACTGAAAATAAAGCATATGTATTGTTTGTTTTTGCTACAATTCCAAACAGGCCTTTCCCCGTCCCCAGTCCATTCTGAATTTCTTAGTTAAGTAAAGACTCAAGTGAACAGTCCCTGCCCCGGACCTAATGCCTACCCTCCGTTCCTGCTTTAGGGATGTTTACAGAGTGCATCAAAATGAGAAGTGTGCTTTTCTGTTATGCATGAACCTTGGCTTTAGAATCATTCGTCTCATTTTTATGAGTATGTAGTAGAACATTCAGTGGCTGATTTATTTTACACATCAATCACAGCTTTTTGCCTGCGTAGGTTGTAATCTCTTAGTGAATCATCCACAGGCACTACTGCACAGTGCCAACTTTCATCAGGCTTTCTGTTACTGGTAACTTCTCACAATATGGAAATAATACTAATATAATGATTTACATAGCTCTATATTTCAGTTCCAGTGTGATACGCACTGCATGTCGAAAGGTGGCACACTTTCTAATGAATGAATTTCGGTGCACATGTCCACTCATTACCAATTGATTCAGTTGTACACATACAGCTGTATAATGTGCATAGAAAGCACTATTCTAAAATGAGACCTTACTGGTATTAAACACATTTCCTATTAATACGCTATAATTTCAAAGGAATGAGGATGAGTAGGCATCTACAGACTTCAGTGTATTAACGCGCATCAGTATTTTGGCAAGGCCTGCATTATTTTGATTGTCAAATTGTTGACTTTGGACTGTTTGATCATGTGAACTGACCTTATTGATCATAAACACCCACAGATATCAGCTCGATCAGGATGCTCACAGCAGCCACTAAGAGAAATAGTTGTTTTTTTTACAGCCTTCTGTAGTTCGAGCACTGGAGAAAAACACATTGTCCAGACCTCAGCTTTTTTGTCATCTCCTAAGGGAACGACTAATTTCTCTCATGTCTTTCTCTGTAGGTGGTGGAAGATGGCTATGAGTTTTTTGCCAAGAGGCAGCTGGTGACGCTTTTTTCTGCGCCAAACTACTGTGGCGAGTTCGACAATGCGGGGGCAATGATGAGTGTGGATGAGACACTCATGTGCTCTTTTCAGGTACAGTGTTTTCTTGAAAATGGGCTTCCTTTCCCAGAGTAATAGCAAGGGTTTTTTTTTGGTGTTATTGAATCACTGGTTATTGTGAAAGCAGTTTGTGTGTGTGTGTGTGTGTGTGTGTGTGTGTGTGTGTGTGTGTGTGTGTGTGTGTTTGTGTGTGTGTGTGTGTGTTTGTGTGTGTTTGTGTGTGTTTGTGTGTGTTTGTGTGTGTGAAGAAATAAAGCAATTTCATCCTAAACCACACGTACTTCAGTCTTCACATCTAAGCTGCCTCTGCTGTCATGTTTTTCAGTTTTCTGACAGTTAGTGATTAAGAAACAAGGCTTTTTGAAATGTCTATTCAAAGTTGTTTCACAATTTTGAAGTACTCTTTGTTCAGTATGCTGTGCCCCCTTCTGGTCAAACTGGTCTAAATACCTTACAAAACTACAAAATATTGAAAATGGTTGTTTTTAATTGAGTTTCTTTGATAATAATGATAATAATGCAAACAAACTTTGATCCTCATTTTACCCAGATTTTGAAACCAGCAGAGAAGAAGAAGCCCAACTCGAGCCGTCCAGTTACTCCACCCCGGAACATGGTCACCAAGCAGGCGAAGAAATGAGGTGCTCCCACAGTCCAGTGGCCATTTTGGACTTGTATAATGTGGTTTTCATCTCTCACAGCTTCAGAGTTGCTACTCTCTGGCATAGTGGTCGCGTGAACTCACTCGAAACTGTCGACCTGTTTTTGTTTTTGTTCTCTCCCATATGTAAGTTTGTTTATTTTTTTGTTTGCTTTTTTTCTGGCCCCCCATTTTTTTGTTTTCCCTCCTTTGCAGTGACCAAGGACAACGACTGCCCTGGTGGATTGGGATTGCGAATGCTCCCCCCCGGGTGATACTAAAATGGCTTTTTGCGACCTTTGAATTCAGGATGCAGTTTTCAGTTTCCCGCTTTATTTGTCGGCAGCAGCATCACCCCTCTTTCACACCAGTTAATACAGGGAATATCTTTACCATCTGTGGAAGCACTCCACCACGTATTTGTTAATTGTTGTGATGCAATTCCTTTTTTATTATTATTATTATTATTATTATTTTTATTGTTTTGCTCCCCAGATACTCATCTGAACCACTGTGAATGAAAAGATTGAAAATGCATTAACTTTAATATGAAGCAAATCTCATATTCTCACATTTGATTTTCACTCCAGATTTGTTCAGTAGCTTTTTGTTCAGTGAGCGTGCCATGAGATTTGCTTTCCCATTAGATGACATTGTAAAACCTATTTTATGATCTTTCTTTTTTTATTATTTTAAACTTCTTACAGGTAAACACACCACAATATCACCCTCATCAAACATATCGATCTGTAGCACTGAATGAAAGGATGAGTGCAAATAGAACTGGGTTATTTTGTGTGGATGCGTGTGAATGTGGTTCCGTATGTGTGCATTTTATGAAAAGATTATATCAAGATAAAGCAAGCATCAGGCTGTAATGCTCTCTGTAGGCCTGAGTATTATTATTTTTTATTATTGTTAAGATGCCTTGTTTACTTCTGTTGTTTCTCTCTTCTTGACGACATTTACTGGTTTTGGCTCCAGAAGATTTTGCATCAGATATGAGCATGTGAAGATCTAGGTTTCTCATAAAGACTTTTTGTTGCATGCATCTTAGGTGTAGGTGTGTAGGATACAGACAGGCCTTCACTTCTTTCTCAGGGCATGCAAGTTTTTGGCATGTCTTCAGATAATGTAGCTTAACATCAGGTATATTAATAGCTTTCAACTTCAGCTTCTTTCACTTCGTTTCAGAGATATTTCATCATCTTATCTGTCACCCAGTCCCACTGTATATATCCAGTTTTGTTCAGTCTTGGCAATAACTCACAATTTTCCACATTATAAAGAATTGTAATACTTGCTTAATAAATTCAATGGGAATGGGGGGCAACACACTCTCCAGTCGGTTACTGTTTTTATTTTTTGTGAAATTATTCTTTAGGGATTCATACCCTTTTATCTTGATCAAACTCTGAGAATAAGCGAGGAGGTATAAAAACATTGTGTTTGAGCAAGCAAATCAAGACGGATGGGCAAATTCTACTGAGTGGATTTTCCTTTTTCCCCTCATAGCTGAAAGTACCCATCTGTGGGTGTTGTGTATTCCTCCTGCATTTCCAATTTTAATGTAAAGCTGAGAAGGAGAAAAAAAAACACATGGAATTGTGCATCTCTAACTAGTGGACTTTTTTTCTTAACATAACAAAACATAAACAACAGTATTACAAATTTTACCTGGAATGCCCCACGATTTAGATTTCCTTCACGACAAGTCAGGAGAACCTTGCCAACCTCGAGTGCACAGCTCTTCAACACTATTTAAAAGCAGCATTAGTATACAGTATATTAACACTTGGATTCAATAGTATCCTTATCAGAGTGTAGGGCATGTCTCCATGGATGCTCATAACATAATAACCAGGGAAATAAAAAGTGGAACATATTTTTGTAAGATTGGCGATAAAGTCCAATTGTGGTACACTTTAACCACTGGGACTTATTCTAAACTGTGCTGTCACATCATGTCGTGTACAGTGTTTAACATTCTTTATGGATATAATTACAGTCATGCAAAAACCTGGCATGTTCTGTTTTTCAGTTTTTGAATGTGGTATCTGGTAGTTCTTTGAGTTGAAATTCCAGGTTTTTTCTTCAACTGTAAAATTGTGATACAGGTTGTGTGCAACAGTGACACTATGTGAGGCTTATTATTTGGCTCTAACAAAATATATTCCACAGGGATTGTAACTGTCTCACAGTCCATTTCAGACTCAGTCAGTGGTTGAGAACGGTACTGGGGACTGATTTCACTCCATTTATGTACATGTACACAGCTTTATTTCTTTATTATATAAACAAATACATTCTGTATTAAAATAAAAAAAAATGATTGCAAAGGTTTGGTTAAGAAAACAGATCTGTGCAAATTAGGTACAACCCACCCAAAACCCACCAGCACCATGTGTCCTGTGGGTTTGCCTGTACTTTAAGACTAAGAACTGAAACAGTGGCCTTTGTTTTGAGGCATCTCAACAGCAACCTGGTGGAGAACAACTTTGATATAATGTTCTCCAACAAACCTAAACACTGAGGTTCTGTCTCATACCTGCAAGTAACTGATAACTGAGGCAACAGAACATCTCTCCCTTTAACACAATTCTAGAACATTTTCTACAGCCTCTCTTATTCCATGTTGTAAACGTTCCTTTCCTGTTGACATTATTCTAGACCATTTCATTTCCATTTCATTCATGAACTGTCCCTTAATACTGGTGTAGAATTCTCCACAGATCTAGAATGTTCTCCAAATGGGTCTAAAATGTTCTGAATGACTCCCATCGTACAGTTCTAGAATGGTCTCCATTCAGTTCCAGAACAGTGCATTAGTCCTTAGCTTGGGTAAAGCTAGTAATATACTCAGAAACCTGACAAACAATTAAGGTCCAGTAACACAAAACCTTGCATCTCCATTTTTGCATTTTTCACTATTTGACAGTGTGAATCTAGCAGCTGTTCTTTATATTGTATCAGAATTCCATGATGAATGGAGCAATAGAAATGCTCATAAATCACTTTGAATGAAATCTTTTCACACCGACCTCAAATGAAACTTGGGAAGTATTCTGGAGATCAAAGTTTCTTGTATGACAGTGATGATGTAATGCTCCAGTTCAATGCGAGCCACTTTTTAGTCAATCTGGCCTCGACCTCTCTCTATAAAGCATGTTAAAATCATCACCGCACCTCTTCTCACGTTTAGTTTACTCTTCACTAGATGAACACTTGTTTGTTTTAGAGTAGCCTGGGCTAATGCAATATTCTCCCAATTCACACAAACATTGTCTTTACACACCTTCATTACTTATTAAGTTGCTCTGTTTACAGCTGCATCCCTAACAAGATCCCAAACGGAAGCCAGCAACTGCTAATTGTGTTTTGTGGTCAAGAAAAGGGCTTATATTTGATGCGTAGGAATATTTTGAGGCTTTGCACACAAATCTTTGACTTCCATTTCTAAAAAGGGCAACACTTTAAAAACAACATTTTTGTAAACAGCAATATTTATGACTGCAGCATCTTCTGGGTTTCCAAGGTTGTTTTCTCTCTGTTGGGTGGAAGCACAGCAGGTTCAGCTTCAGATTTGTCTTTTTTTTTTTTACAGAAAAAGGAAAAAGCAAAGTCTGTCAGAAGGCAATGTGGTGATGTGGTCCAGCGATGTGAGGAGAAAGTGCTATTGCAGTCCAGGAGAGGAGGAGTATGCAAGTTTCAGAGTTCTGTGGGATTTGTGTGCATGAAGATCATTGCTAGGGAGTCGGTGCATCAAGCAACACTCAGAACAGTGGTGATGTAGGATCAGTTGTACCCCAATGGTCAGATTATTAGAGCACATTAAATGGGCTGCATTGGTTTATAGTGCTACACATCAAAACACACTAATGAACAAACGTATTCATTCATATTTATCTATTTGTCCTGGTTAAGATTGTGTCAGAGTCAGAGTGTCAGAGTCACTGGGCACAAGGCAGGAATATTCCCTGGACAGGGTGTCACATGCAGCTAGAGGTAAGTATGCAGACAATTCACCTACTTTTTTTTTGGGTCCCCAGAGAAGACTCGTGTGGACACGGGGAGAACATACCAAGGAGCAGAGTGAAGACTGAATCCACAGCTCCAGCCCTGTGGAACTAACGTTAATATCTCCTGCAGTAATACAAATGTGACCTCATTTCCTTTTTGCTGAAGTACATGAACAAACCTCACCCGTCAAAACACTATTTCTGGAACTGATTGGTCAGGATGTTCAAAGCACATTGTGATGGGCTGGTTAGACAGGCAGCTTTCTGGATATCAGCATTGCACTGCAATAGAGTGAATAGAGTATAAAGGGCAAAAAAAACTGATCCTCCATCAGCACTCCCATTCCAAGTGGAACCTGATCTCTGTGTTGAAAGTGTGGCCAAAAAGACACCAGTCAGAAATACCTGATGCAGCTGTTGCACACTGAACTGATAAACTGGGCTGTTATGTAATCAGCACCAAGAGACTAAGGAAAGGATCTGCTTAAAAATGAAGAGAAACTGGTGCAATCAGGTTCATCCAGCAAGTGATGGAGCAGAGCAAACAGTTGGCCTATAAATGCTTTGCCTTCCAATTTGGAGACCACTCCAATTTTCTTCTTAAATCAGCTTCTCTACACATATGGCAGTCATTTCTTTCCAGCCATTCCATCAAACAGTGCTAAGCTACTTCAATTTCAAAGTCCCCCAAACAGCAGTTTGAAAGACTGGTGGAGATGGTCTGATGCCAAGACACAAAAGCTTTGAAAGAATTCAGAAATATCTGGTGAACAAACTTCATCGTTAAAGTTAAACCATTAGTAGTTTTGTTTAGACAGGAATATTTCTCTGCACTGTTTGAGTCTACAGCTCTGGATAAAACGTGTGACCCCTTCACATTCTCAGTTTTTTGCTATTTACATGGATTTGAGTGAAACAAAAAACTAGGTTCTATAAAGCATTTAGAAAGATTCTCCCAAATTCCAAACAGATATTACTGTTGAAAACGTTTGTTTGCAAAAATGCCCAAAATATAGAAAAGAATTCAGTGTTCCTCAAGTACTGCTAAGGAAATGCGTTGGTTTTTGTGACATAACTAACACAATGAATTGTCAATGGGCCATTTTTCAGCTTCCGTGTGTGGCCTAAGATATGAATGGCATGTTTACACCAAATTCCTGATGAACCCAAGCTCTAAATTAAACTTGAACTGAATGGCCTTCTGTAAATCGTGTCTAATCTAGCAACACTAACTATGCCAGACTGATTTTGTGGATAGAGCATGGATAGGTCATTTCCATCATCACAGCCAATATGGAAACAGTTCAAGCTGGGACTACAGCCCTGCTGTCAATGTAGGGTTTCTCTGTGGTCCACAGAAATGCTTATTGCTAGTGTCCACTATTCCAATACAATCAACAACACTGACTCTAAATATATTGCTTTGTTAAATATTAATAGCATTTGTATGGGACAAGAGTCTGTCCGTAATTTACATAATTTAATAATGATGGATTTTTATTAATGATATTTATTAATATCAGATGTGCATTACTTCACACATTTGTGCAGCAACTAGAGAGTCAAGACTTTTTATTGGACAGAAAGCGAGAGTGACCCTAACCCTGTCCCACATACAGGATGCAGCCAATGCTGTTCAGGTTTTTGGTTAATTAACAGTACCACAGAAAAAAATCAGAGTCAGCTTTGTTTGGGTCGGTCTAACCATGGCTCAGTTTTCATAAACACTGTAGGAACTCATTAGGAACGACCATATGTTTGGCTGTGTATGATGTCACATCAGGACCGTGCTGTATTTTCCACATTAACAGAAGAGCAACGTGTCTGTTTGAGTCAATGGGATCCGTGAACTGGTTCTGACTCGTTCATGCACACAAATTCTTCTCCATTTCTTTCACTACAGAGTGCATCGCTGTGCAGAAATCCAGAAAAATAAACAACTGTTAGATTAATAGACAATATGGATACTGTCTCCACCATATTCACATCAGAGAGTGTGTATGTGTGTGCGGTTTGCAGGGAAAGAACCATTTCAACTCAGTAACAGTTGAATGATGTACAGAAGCCCATTCCAGCCTGGAAGAAGTGATGAAACACCCTGTTTTTCCTCCTTCTACGTTTCTGACAGTAGTATATAAGAAAATGTAGCTAGATTAACTTATTTTCCTTGAAATGACGACTTGTTTTGTCAAAATACGTTGAAATAACTGTTAAACAGTTTATTCCAACACACTGAAAACTCAAAAGTCATGGGACAGGAACTAGTTTTCATGCTGCATGACTTGCCATATCGCATGGAAGCTAAAGTAGGATATGCATGTGTGGTCTCCAGCATTGTGACTTCTAGCCACAGACACCACAGGTCATGATCGATAAGCACCCACTGCACTGTGCACTATGGGTGGTAATGCCTTCTATAATGTAATGCCTGCACAACTGTGGAAGCAGAATGTTCCATCCAACACTCACCATCATACTAATCATATTTACCATCGCCTTATTATGAGCATGTTGGCCAGCGTTCAACCATACACACAGCATAACACCTCGAAATTTATACAGGTGTGGGTGTTACCAGACCATCCTCTGAGGGAACGCATCATCATGTTGATAAAATATACCATTATTTTGAGATATGGTGTCAAAATGTTGATACTAATCTGGAACTTCAAGATGACAGTCAGCATTTTGTGAAAATCAGGAATCGGGAAGCCAAATCCTCATCCTGAATCAAATTGTCATTGGAAATATTTTGAGACACATAACCACAAATGATTTTCAGATAACAAGGTCACTATTCTGAAAGAAGTCAGGCCAAGAATATGCCATTGTTTTGAGTTACGGAGTCAACATTTTGAGAAAATGTGTAATTATCCTCATATCAAATCAAAATTTCAAGACAGGAAGTTATAATTAAGACAAATGTAAGAATTTGATTAAAAATGATGCCAGTGTAAATGCACTGCCCATCATTTGTGCTCTACTGTCTCAATACTGGTGCAAAGTGCAGGGTCCCTGATGATGCCCACTTGTATTATAATATGAAGGCTGATCTTTAACTCTTATAATGATCTCAACAGTCTATAGAAACCAATGTATTCTCAGTACTCATTGAATGCTAAGTCCTGTCTGGCTTTGCTCTTAACAATGATCATTTACAAAAAAAATCATTTAACATTTTTGAATTAAAAAATGCATCTCTTAGTATCTGCTGTCAGAAACTGTCAGGTGGGAATGTGCTTCTGTAATAACTGAGACATTACATTTAAGTGATTAATTTCCTGAAAGTTGCCTCCAAAGGTTGTAACAAAATTGGAAGTTTGAAAGTTTGCAATCCAAAACTGTA
This sequence comes from Acestrorhynchus altus, assembly GCA_034509495.1. NCBI lineage: Eukaryota > Metazoa > Chordata > Actinopteri > Characiformes > Acestrorhynchidae > Acestrorhynchus > Acestrorhynchus altus. Next base: position 8,710,360 of record CM067511.1, on the reverse strand, counting down.
AAAGGAGATAGTAAACCACTTGTTCAATAAAATACTGGACAAAGTGATGGGCATTATGCGCCTTATGCCCACACACAGGTCTTGAAAAAGATTTCAGTTTCAGCTTTGAGAGCACTGATGATCAAGATACAGCACGGGCTCAGTCTTGTATGTGCCCTGAAGGACTGAACAGTCGCATTAGGAGAAACGAGACCACACTGAACACACTCCAAAAGTGTTGGGCATCCAGACATGTGAAGTTCCTTTTTGGTTCAGTATTAGACACACAGAACAGGTTCAAGAGGGATATGTGTAGAACCTGCTGTCTCTGAGAAGGTTCTACACAGCAAACGTGGCAGTGCTTCTCCAAGTGAAGACGAACAGCATGTGGACATGGAGCCTCCTGGAAATATCCACACATGAATGTATCCAGCTGAGTATTGACCTGTCTGTGCTTCATGCACAAATAAGTCCTATCGTAGCAACTGTTGTTAGATCGGGCAAGCTTTGGAGTATGCTGGCAAAGGCAACATAAAAGTTCAAATAAGGTACTTAAAAAGGGTATATGTTAAAAGACCTACATTTATATTTCAAGGGATACATATTTGGTATGTGTGTAAAACATTTCAGTGCGGAACGAGACTGGATGTTTATTGGTTGTGTGATTTTGCATTAGCATGGTGTCGACATTTTTTAAAATGCTTTAAAAAGGCGTTTTTAAAATGAATATTCAATGTTATTTAAAACATTGAAATGTTTATTCAAAACATCAACCATAAAACTATGAGCAGTGAAATAGGAGACACATTCAGAACCCAGTCCCGTGTGGTGGGGTCCAGAAATATCATCGCTAATAGAGATTTTTGTAAAATTAACATGAAGCTTTTGGTTAAAAATAATTAAGTTCAACCACAATGCAAATTCAAGCCTAGTCCAAAAACCTCCTTTTGAGGCCCCACATCTTATGAAGTGCTTGGGCCCCAATGATAATTTGAAGGCTGGCGTTCAGCTCTGTCATAGTGGTCCAAACAGTCCATAGGAACCAATAGGTTCTTAGCATTCAGCTGATTAATTATTAGCTGTTTGTCTTCTTTGTTAACAATGATCTTTTACAAAAATGACCATTTTCACCCTTTAGTTACTAAGAAAATTAAACCAACTTCAATGCAAAGCTGCTTTTTTATTACACTCCGTTATTGACCCATAATACTATAGTTATAAGCTGGAATACTAATAAAGCTGTGCTGTGTTTCGGGGAAAGGACCGATGCTCATTCAAAACAAACAAAAATCTCTATATAGAAGGATTTCGTGTATGAAACCTTGCTGTCGCTCAAATGTCTCAGCGGTTTCATCGAGATTGTTATGAACATACTGAAAAGCTTGTCTAATCTTTACCACAGCACCAAGGAAAAACAGCACACCTGTGGGCTGAGCACAGACAGGTCAAACGGAGGTGCAGAACAAAGCTGTGAGTGAGGCTTCAGGTCAGAGTTGCATCTGCGGGAGGTCTTGTCTGTAGGTGTGTGTATCAGAGGGAGGTCTCATTTGTGTGCGGTCGGGACGTTTCCTCCTCCAGCAGGGCGATGCGCTGTTTGAGCATTCGCACCTGTGTCTCGTGTCTCTCCACCATGGCCATCATCTGTGACTCAAGCTTCTTCAGTTTATTCTGGTGCTTCTTCTTAGCCTTCTCATATGCTGCTACCAGGTTACTGTTACACACACACACACACACACACACAAACAAATGAACACAAACAGACAAAACGAATCATGTTATATATATATATATATATAATGCCTTTGTACTTTATAATGCAATATATTTTGAGTCAATTTTTGCTCAATTTTTGTTAAAGAAATCTGTTACATGGTTAGGAAAATCAAAAAGCAGAGTCTGAAAATTTCTTTGTCTTGGTTCTGCACTCTATCCGAGTTGAAATGGGTGACCCGTCCATCAAACCAGGAGAGGCGATTCCTTAAATGCTCCATGTCTGAGTCACATTAGCAGTTTACCAAGAACAGCGCAGCCCATATGATCACTCACTCACACACACCCACACACACACTCACTCCCAGCGATCTGCCTGCTAACCACAGAGATGTGTCCCCTAAGGGTTGCTCGTCATTACAAACACACACACGCTGACAGCACACATAGTGAGATAAAATGAACACTGCTGTGTTGTCTGACTGGACACATAAATCCAACACAAGGGTGGCTTATGTGGAACACATTGAAGGCTATGGAAGCACACCACTAGGGGGCATCCTAACAGTGGAACTCAAATGATGGGCATTCTTCTATTTCTCAGACTGAATCCTTCAGTTTTATGCATTTGTTTTTATGTACGTTTTGGGCTTTACTCAATTTTTCTACCTTTATTATATATCATTAAGTTATATATCATTTTTAGCCTTTGCTGCTGTTGTGTGTTTTCTTTCTTTCTTTCGTGTGTATTGCAGTACGTAGTCCTGTAAGTGGCCACCAGAGGTATCCTCCCCTTTTTCAACCTGGAAAAACATACTGTCCAGACCAACCTGGAACTCTACACTGTAGCTGGTTAACTTTATAACTCCTAAATCTTTAGAAGTAAGGGGTTGTTCTGTCTACCCCTTTTACCTGTGTATCCTCACCCTGGAGTCTGATTGATTGAATAAATCCATACTGGCTGTGGTGTTTAATCTGGAAGAGGATCTACAGAGGCCCAGTCGTATTGTATGCTGAGGCCTGATTGTAGACAGTCTGCACCTCACCAAGGTTCAGTGTGAAACCTGTACTGTATTGTGTGTATTGAGTGGTGTGTTACCTGTTGGCTCGCTTCAGGTCATTGACAAACTCTGCGCTCTGCTGGTGTCGGACCTCACTGCTCTTGGTCAGTCGCTCCAGTGCTGCCACCAACTCCTGCACTCGACTCTTCAGCTTCTTCTCCCTGAAAACAAGCATGCATGTGCACACAGACACACACACACACACAGACACATTTTCCATCTAAAGGGGAGATTCTAGTCTCAGATCTATGAAGATCAAAGATCTGTCACATCTTTAATATCTGCAAGGAAGGAAGGAAGAAGGAAGGAAGTCTAATTTACATACAGATTATGTAAGTACTGAGCTAGGTGAGCAAAAAGTGCTGAACTAATGATGTGTACAAGGCTGACAAGTGTGTGTGTGTGTGTGTGTGTGTGTGTGTGTGTGTGTGTGTGTGTGTGTGTGTTTGTGCTTCCATTCTCACCTCCGAAGAGCATTGGTGAGTTCTGCTGCCAGGTCACTGTCACTGAGGTTCCTCAGTTCAGACACACTGACTGTTGAAGAATCCCCCGAGTCCTGTGGAGAAGAGCAGAAGTCAGTCACGGCACCTGCTATGTCATATAAAAGAGCCCTTCTGTTCAAACACAGTCCAGCGATTGTCAAAGCAAACACAAGTAAATAAACTGTCTACATGAAAGTTCAATCTTCAAATCTATTTGAATTACAGAAAAAATGTATTTAATGAGCCAATACTTTTGCACACATCACATTTTAATGTGTTTTTAATGAAATGTTTGCATAAAGCTTAAGAATAAGAAGAAAGAATAGGAAATTGATATACAGTTGAATTTATAGTTTCTTTTGATTGTCTGATTTATTTATCTACACAATTTATTTTTTTATATAAATGGAACAAAGGAACCTGTGGAGCAGTTTTCTAGAAACATATTCCTAAATCATTTTCAAGTTGAAGTAGATCACTGGTTTATGTACATATACAATCACAAAATTAATACAATTATTATTAATTACTTTAAAAGTCTGATTAAAATGAAGCAGAAACCAAAACCAACAACAAAACAATAATATAAATTATTGTATAATACAATAAAAATAATATTCATATTATTTGGGCTTCACATGAACATTCTGTGGCTGACATTTATGGGTCTAAAATGATGGTACAGTGAATCACAGACATATATAACTGTTTAAAAATACATATTTAGCTATTACACTATCAGAACTGCTTATTTATGGTCTTTGTGCTCAGATTTGGTCTCCATGGACACAGCTGTCTGAGGTTTTGTCCTACAAATTGTGTTATAAAAACAGATCATTCGCAGCTGACAGTCTGTAAAAGATTGACAGATAAAGAAAGACTGATTCTAGCTACTTAATAGCTTCCCACTGGAGCTGTGATTTTAATAGCATTTAACCACAAGGGGGCATCTATCACACACTCTTTTGATTTATGAGGCAGAGTCTAAAGAACGTTTAGGTCATGAATCGGTTTGTTATTCTATCATTTGTTCAAATGTCGGTCTGCCGCTCCGATAATTTAATCCCAGCATGGGGAACACATACAGAGACATTTCCACAAGAGCAAGAGAGAGTGAGCGATAGAGAGAGACAAAATTTAGGATAAACACAGAGGTGAGCACACGCCTGCAGCAGGTATCGGTTAAGCAGAGAGTGCACTTAGTCTGATAAATGGATTTAATTATTAGAGTCGACACAGACAGATAGGCCAACAGAATTTTTATAGAGAAGAAACGAGAGAGAGAGAGAGAGAGAGAGAGAGTGAGAGAGAAAAGAGAGTATGGAGGATACCCTCTCACTATCCCACCATCCTACTGCCACTGCAAGACCAGGTTCAAGCCTAAAGCAACTGGGGTAAATGGTATAATTCATAACATCATCATGGGATGAAGAAAGGTGGGACCACAGTCTCAAAGATTACTGTTAGTAACACACTACGCCATCATAGATTAAAATCCTGCCATCATGCCATCACATGTCCAGGCCCGTTTGAATTTCACCAATGACCTCCTGGATGATCTAGAGGAGGCATGAAAGTCAGATGAGACCAAAATAGAACTTTTTCAACTTAAATATCAGCTCCACTCGCCATGTTTGGAGGAAGAAGGACGAGTAAAGCCCCAAGAACACTGTCCCAACCATGAAGCATGGTGTGGAAACATCATACTTTGTGGGTGCTTTTCTGCAAAGGGGACAGGACGATGCACTGTACTGAAGGGAGGATGGATGGGGCCATATAGCGTGAGATTTTGGCCAACAGGAAATTGACAATAACAGCATTGAAGATGGGTCGTGGCTGGATCTTCCAGCATGACAATGACCCAAAACACAGAGCCAGGCCATCTAGCCAGTCTCCAGACCTAAACCCAACAGAAAGTCTTTGGAGAGAGCTGAAACTCAATGTTCCCCAGCAACAGCCCTGAAACCTGAAAGAGCTGCATGGAGGAGTGGGCCAAATTCCCTGCTGCAGTGTGTGCAAACTTGGTGAAGAACTACAGGAAATGTCAGATCTCTGTAATTTCAAACAAAGGTTTCTGAACCGAACATTATGTTTTTCCATTGTAGTTGAAGTGTACCTGTGATAAAGATTAGACACGTTTTTGTAGGTGGGAAAACTTGCAAAACCAGCAGAGTATCAAATGCTTATTTTGCCTACCGTATGTCCTGTATCCTATCAGACCCAGCATTCGCATCCTGAACACAACCTTTTCCAAGTCCTCCCATCTACCATGTGCCACAGAATCCTGTACACTAAAGCTACAAGACATATGAGTGGTTTCTCACCTCACACCGTTACCCTTATGAACAGCTGACAGGTAAGATCACCTTCCTTTACATCCATGTTATGCTCATACATGACTTATACTATTTTTTTGTTTTTGTTTTGCATGTTTACACATTTATGTACATTTCCTGTCCCTATACACTCTATATATTCTATATTGTGTATGTTTTATGTGTAAGGAAGGTGTATGTGGTTAAATTACATTATTGTCCCTGAATAGTCTGCTTGTACACTCTATCATGTGCTGTCAGTAAATTGTATCTACACGGTCTGTACATTGGTATAGTACTACAGACTCTAGTTATCAGATATCTGATTCTGCTTGCACACAGGGGGGGATTTGTCCTCCACATTTAACCCATCCATGCAGTGAAACCCACAAATACACACTACTGCATTCACACACTAGGGGGCAGTGAGCACACATGCCTGGTGTAGTGGGCAGCCCTATCCATGGCACCTGGAGAACAGCTGGGGAGTTAAGTGACTCTAGGGCATTTGAGTAACGTCCTGCCAGTTCAGGGAATTGAACCAGTCACAAGGCTGGTTCCCTATTCACCAGTCAATGGTTTCTTTATAGTGGAAGAAAAAAAAACAAACATTCTCTACCTTCACAAGATTTAAGTTACTCTCCCAGTGTCTCACACTTCTTTAAGTTTTATATAAACCTCTTGCACGTCATTGTGTACTTTATCTGTTTTCTTGACCTTCTTCAGGTGTACAAAGAGCAGCACTGGCATATTATTTATTTATAACGCTGTGCTGGTTAAGCTCCCTTCTTATTTATGTTATTTTCTATCACATATAAATCGCTGCTATGATTCGCACTCGTCTGGAAAGCTTATCTTCAAGGTACCCAAGATTCATGTAGAAATGGGCAGAGCTTTTTCCAATTTTGCAGCCTGATCCTGGAATAACCTTCAGAACAAACTACAGCTTACTGAACATTGAGCTTTGTTAAATAATTGTATAATGGAAACATCCAATTGTTCCTCCTACGTTGGATGTTGTGTTTGTGTTGGTAACTGACAGTGCTGTGTATGTTAACGTAAACTGTTTCATATTAAATAAAGTTTAGTAATAAAAATAAAGTCCAGATAAATTGATTATTACTTGCGGCTCCATTTGTTATGAAATATTTACACAATGTGAATGACTGAGTGAGTTGTTTTACTACTATGCCATGAAACAGGGTGAACGTGACTATTAGAGCCAGGCCTTCAAGTCAGGTCACAAAGGCCAAATCTGTCAAAAAGAAACAGGAAAGTAACAGGATAATTCAATTTTGTTCACACTAGTTTGAACCTGAACGTTTAGAACTTGATTTAAAACTTATAACTGATATTAAAATGAATTTTACCTTGTTTCTTTGCATTCATTTTACAGTTATTTTCAGTTATTTTTGACCTGCTCACTCTTTTCTCAAAAACTCCTCAGCACAATTTTCTGATCAGACTCAGCCGTTTTGCTAAACTCTGAACCCAATCATGAACAGATAAAACCACATTCTGCACAATGGTGCACTTTTAAACCCAACTCCTGTGATCACTAACATTTACAGATGGATACTCTCCATGGTTCCAAGCCAGTTTAAATGCAAGTGGCAATATGCAAGCTGTATTTTAACTTTAACAATGAAGACAACAACAGAAGTGGAAGGGGAGGCATGTCAGATGGACTGAATGAGGAGGATGAGAAGGACGAGGAACAGCAAGAGCCATCATAACAGCTAAAAATAGAAGCACTGCAATGTGAAGGTTACAGTACAGTTATAGTATACAGATGAAGTGCTTTGCATTGCTCTTTGATTACCGTATTTTCCGGACTATAAGCCGCACCGGAATATAAGCCGCACCTGCAAAGTTAAAAAAAAAAGACCTGGAAAATAACATATATAAGAAGAAAAAGCTGCACCTCATTATAAGCCGCATGGTTTAAAGCGTGGGAAAAAAAAGTAGCGGCTTATAGTCCAGAAAATACGGTACTCTAAAAAAGGCAAAGGATTAGTTAGATAAAATTTGCCAATACCTCTGATATTGTAAAATGACCTCTTGTAGAACTGAAAGGTGGCCATGAGCATTCAGTGTTTTCTCTGAAATCAAGGGTATTAGAAAAGAGTGCTCTACTTCCTCCACTGCACATGGAAGGCGTTCTACTAGAGTTTGAAGCATTAATGTGAGGATTTAATTGCATTCAGCAACAAGAGCCTTTGTAAGGTCAGGATGTTGGATGATCACTCATCTGCCTTCAACCCCAACTTTCCAACTCATCCCAAAAGTATTGGATGCAGCATCATCATTCCAGAGAACACAGTTCCACAGCTCAATGCTGAGGGGGCATGGTTCATTTCTATTTGCTTAATAGAGTCCAATTCTATTGGTAACATCTCTACTACACAAGCGATGTATGTGCATTTACACATAGAGTATGACTCAGGAACAGAACATAAAGTAGATAAATGCACTCATTAGGGGGGGTGTCCACAAACATTTGGACATACAGTGTATCCACTTGGATAACGCTGGGTTAAGGCTCAGAAAGAGAGGTTGCAACATAACTGGTCAATGTGCCACTATAATAATATTTTAGGATGAAATTTACCGCTCTCTCAGAGAGATGGCATAAGAAGGAGAGAGAGAGAGAAAAGGTGAAGAATAGGGAGAGAAAGAGAATGATAATGGAGGAAGAGGGAAAAGAGTGAAATGCTAAGACAGAAGAGAAAGGTGGAAGAGAGCAGGTCAGGGCTTCATTTTCAACTGCTTGAAGAAGTGCTGAGAACAACAGAGAATGGCAGCTTTTACAGCCCCCACTGGTCTGTCACACATACACATGTACACACACACACACACACACACACACACACACACACACACACACACACACACACACACACACGTGCACACACACACACACACAATGGGGAGAAAGACGAGAGCACTTCCAAATACATTATCTTTCAAAGCCCTCAGATTCAGACACCTTCAGAAATGTGAAAATTATGAAGCAGCAGGATTTCCACAAACAACCGCAGCATGACCACTGAGCTGGACGCTGCCCAACAGAGCTGCTGCTTAGACAGGCTTCCACGGAAGAAACAGGCATTTCCTGGAACAGTGTGGATACTTTTCGCATAGCATACAGAACACGGAGTCTGACTTGATGCCTCAATTGTCACTCCTTCAAACTATTACTTCCTTAAATTTTCACTCTGGCACTTTCATAGAGAGAGAAGTGAAGAGGAAAGAGAAGAAGGGAGAAGAAAGGAGGGATAGAAATGGGAACTTGAGAATAGGGAAGAGAAAGAAGCACAGAGAAGAGAACCGCTGAGAAGAGATGAGAAAGACAGTAGATCCGAGAAGAGAAGACGAGAGCAGAAGAGAGGTGCAGAAAAGATATGAGGGGAGGAGAAAGGCAGTATTCTGGATTTTTGTTCAGTGAATTTGTTCGAGCCTCAGTACTGTGTTCTGAGTTGAGCTTCCAGTGCTTTCAATAATTCACGACAGCAGGTCAAACTGGGTCCCGGGTCCCCTGTGTGTGTGTGTGTGTGTGTTTGTGTGTGTGTGTGTGTGTGTGTGTGTGTGTGTGTGTGTGTGTGTGTGTGTGTGTGTGTGTGTGTGTGTGTGTGTTTCAGAGTGAAAGAGGAGGAGGTGGAGAGATCCGGAAGGACAGGATGAAAGGAGTGCATTTTTGGAAGTGTGTTTGGAGCGAGAGAGCGTTTTTCTAAAGCTGGAGATGAGAGAGATGGAGAGATGAAGGAGACAAACTCTGAACCAGCCAGATCCTGACAGTCAGCCAGGCCCAGTGAAGAGCCATAATAATCCTTGACTCTTTGACACACTGTACACTGTTCTAAACTACTGTTCACAAGTTTGGAATCACTGCTTCTATAGTGCTGTCAGTTCAGCTGCATAACATACACACTAATATAACAGCACTTCCAGCACAACGAGAGCATGTGCAGTCGTCATGGAAAGATAATGAAATCATGCAACTTGCTTGATACAAAGAGAAACTGTTATTAAAGTTCAGCATTTTTAATGATTTCTCTACCTGAGGCAGATTATAATATTGCTGGATTTCTGACTTTTGCAGAAATTGTCTCGTTGCTGATTTGAACACCTTCAAATCTGGAACTAATAAAACAAAAATTTCTTGAACAGTGGTGCGTGTCACTCCACAAACTGTGGTCCATTTTAAAAGTGTAATAGCTATCTGTTTAATTTTCTTCTTTACATACCTATTGTTTTATAAAGAATTGTGAATTTGGACACATATTTGCAATGTTGAGATAGGTGACGTTCAGAGTTCAGCATCTTTATGGAAGAGTGACCAGAAAAAAGTCTTTACTGACAGATAAAAATAGGAAGCCTCATTTTGAGTTTGGCGTATTGGGAGACTGGAATGGTGTAGTCAAAGCCCAAACCTTAACTGTATTGAGAATCTGTGGTGAGACCTGAAGATTGCTGTTCACCAACAGAAACCATCCAACTTGAAGGAGCTGGAGCAGTTTTGACTTGTGGGCAAAAACCCCAGTGGCAAGATGTGGCAAGCTCATAGAGACTCCTTCAAAGTGGCATGCAACTGTAATTGCCACAGAAGGGGGCTCTGACTTTACTTTAGAGGGTGAATAGTTAAACACACTGGGGTTTTCTCTTATATTGTCCTATTTGGTGTTTGCATCACAATAAAAAAATCTAATGTTAAAAGTCATAGGCATGTTTCTATAAATGAAATGATGCAAACCCTCAAATAATCCATTTTAATTCCAGGTTGTGAGGTAACAAAACCAATACTTTCACACTGTAAACTTACTAGAACAGCCTGACCTGCCCATGCTTGATCTAAATGTTCTCCGATTCTCCAATCCATTCTAAATCCATTCCTAATTACTAATGTCTGACGTTTAAATAAGACAGGATCCTCCAAAGACCTCTCCAATGATGATCACATAATATGCAGCTGATTTGCTGCACATATATCCTAACTTTTCCCTCACAAGCAATTGCATTTATATTAATTACGTTGATCACATTTTGTTTAGTTATATTGCCTCCGTTTATCAATATAGTTCAAATAAATATCAGATGCCTGGTGTAGGATATAATGCCTGCTGTCTGATAACTGACATCTGAAGTTATTCCTGTATACATAAATGACTACAACAACAACGAAAAAAAAGATGATTAAAACAAATGATGATGTTCTTTCCTAAAACCATTTTCCACCAGCGCACACACACTCCCAGCCACCAAACACACACCAGCTGTTCCCACTTCAGGTGCACAGAGCACTTCTAATGACTGATAACTATGACCAACAGTCAGGGAGGGAAAAGATTCAACAAAAACACAATAATGGACCTTTTCTGTAAGGAATAAGGAGGAAATAATAAATCTACCCAAAACCATTCGTCAAAGTTCAGTGAGTGAGTTTTTCCCCAGATGATTGGTGCGGTAATCCTCAGTGAAGGACTCCAGGATGCACTGCAAGGCAATAAATCTGTACAGTTTTACAACTAAATTTGAGATTTTGCAAGTCAACTAATATTAATACATCAGAAGCTGTGTGTGTGCGTGAGAGAGAGAGAGAGAGAGAGAGAGAGAGAGAGACACTGTTTTTGAACTTTCCACTCAAGAGCACTAAATTCATTATGTTCGTGAACATACAACACAGTAAAGTCCGTTCCTAGTACAACGGTAACATCCCTAATGAACTTCTGTACATATGAACACACATACACTCCATCCACAGTTTAATGTGCAGGAATTTCCCTCACCTTCCCACTCTTCTCCTTGGCTCCAGCACTGCTCGTTGACCCCAGTGACCTTCTGCGCTGCTCCTGCTGCTCCTCCACTTCAGACTTGAGGTGCTCAATGTGCACGAGATAAGCCTGCTCCTGTGCCTCACGTGTACTCAGCTTCAGCTCCAGAGCCTTCTTCTCTTTCTCCAGCAGATACAGCTGAGCCTTCAGCTCTGCCATCTCCTCCTTCAGTCAGAGGCAGAGACAGAGGACGTGAACAAGTACATTAAAGAGAAAAAACAATGAAATTTAAAAAAAAAAAAAAAAGGTAAAGTACAGTTTTTCACCAGCTTCAAAGTGGAAAAACTGTGATTTCTGGTAACACCAACAAGGGGCATGGACACCAAAACCACCAAAACTGAAATATACTCATCCATCAGTCAGAAACAGGCATTAATATGCCACATAAATGTGTTTAGTACATCAGGCTCCTGTTAACTATTTTGATACGCCTTTAAATTCACTGCTCCCTCAATCATCTAGGTTTCCTCAAAGGTTTTCAGGCCCTGAAGGAAAGGAAAACGCAGGCCCCAAACTCTGATGCTGCGTCCACCGTGCTCCATTGTTGAGGCTTCTGGTGCTTATGTTCAGTGTTGTTTTCCTTCCAAGTACAGCATTTGGCATTGTGCTACAATTATCCATAGTTTCACTTACTTTTTCTAGCCTGCACTGTTCACTGAATGCACTCGATAAAAGACATGAACAGTACAACTGATCTGTGATTTCAAAACAATCAGCAAGAGTCCAGATACTTTCAACTTCCCTTTTTTGCAACTCGATATTCTTCGATAAACACTTTTGGTTTGCCTGCATTGTGGTAAAAGTAGCTATATTATACTTAAACCATGCCCTAACAGCAAGGAAGAGATAGGATGCAGTGTGTCAAAGCCTTCATTATGGCTGCACTAGAACAATGTTTTCAAATCAACAACATAAATGACCTACTGACCTTACAGTGAAGAGGAAAGAAAGGAGTGTATCTTACCGAGTGTATCTTACCGACTGTATTTCACAATGAAATACAATAACAGTAGATTATAGCAGAAAACAACAAAAACATGGCATTACTAACTGAAACTTTACACTATCCCTATAATAGTAGCTGAAGGGTCATAAGGCTCTCTTTTCTCCCCGTCACGAATTACTTTCTGCACACTTACATTGACGAGTTTGATTTATGGTGTCTGGAAAAGCTACTGTATTTTAGCTGAACTGGAACATCGTTGTGGAAATTCCAAAAGGTTATTGTGATAGTATTTACAAGCAATGACGTTTATCTGCAGTTTCTGGGCACAATCCTGTAATCCAGTCAACCATGGAGGAAGCTCAATGCCATAAGCCCTTTAATCACATCAAAAACCAACAGCAGAGCAGCATGTTGAAAACAGGCACTTCAAAGCAAGGATATGAGATAAGGTTCAAAACCTGCTTTTCCTAAAATGTCAGCGACACATCTCTGCCTCCGACACGAACACTTCAAAAAACCAACACACACAGACAGACAGACAGACAGAGAGTGAGTCACGCCATACAGCTGTGCACTAGGACGCACAGCTGTACAGCCTCATCTACATAGATATGTCTTCATGATCCCAGACCAGTGTTTGAAATTTGTCTCATAACACAGCCTGCGCAAGTTCTTTCACTGGATGCCTGAATGCAACTGAAAATGTTGTAAAATGAGGGACATTCATCCTCTCCTCCTCCTGAATAGAGAACGAGCTCTAACTGTCTGAGTTCAGCTGCTATACATAGCTCTATAGCTGAGCTAGTCACACAGGAGGACCTGAAAGAGCACAATCAAGTATTACTTCACTCAGCACACATTCAGCCAAAATACTTGCAGCAGATAGAAGGATAGGATCGAGGCAAGGCATGTTATTCTTTTTGTCTATAGCTACTTTAAAAAATATATATTATTATTATTATATTATTATTATATTATATATTATATTATAATATATATTATTATATATTATTAAATATATATATGTTTAAGTATAAATATATATATATTATTTAAGATATATTTAAATATTAAATAAACTTACTATATAAACATACTATATAATTATGTGTTATATATTAAATTTAAATATTAAGTATATAAAGTATAATTAACTTTACAATATGAACTTACAATTACAAGCTGCACTGAAAGTTAAAAACTGCCTAAACACATTAAAATAGTAAGAATGTACTAGAACAATAAATAGCTCTACAATAAAGTTGTACCAACTACTCCAGCATGTTTTTACAAATTGGTTTATACAAGGTTCAGCTAATGAATTTTGAATTTATATGACTATACAGACTTTCCTTACTCTTTATTACTATAATGCTGTTATTATTGAAATAATTTACCCCACACGTGGAGGCTGGCTAGCTTTTACAGGACTCAAAATGATGAAGCATGGAGATATAGAATACAGTGGTGCTTGAAAATGTTCTGTTTCTACACAAATTACACCTAAACGGGTCATGCAGCAAGACGATGACCCAGCGCACACAAGAATGTTTAAAGCAGAATACCGTTAATGTTTCGGAATGACAAAGTCCTGGCCTCAACCTAAAAGAAATGTCGTGACAAGACCTGAAGCAAGCAATTCATGGAAGGAAACCCATCCGAATAACAGAGCTGAGGCTGTTTTGTACGGAGGAATAGGCTGAAATTCCTTCAAGCTGAAGTGCAGGACTAATTAACAGTTAAGAGAAATATTTAGGGGGTCAGACCGGATACTGTAAGCAAAGGGTCACAGACTTATGGAAATCTGATATCATTTTAGATCAGTGTTAGGTGTAGACCCAACATGTAGGTGTAAATTCAGTGACTTCAACATTTATGACAAAGTGCAGCTTTTCACAGCACAAAAATACTTTGTGGAGAAGTAACAGTAAACAATGCTACATGATACAGATGACAAGACTACAAGGGAATATGATAAGACGAGCAGAACCAGAAGCAAGCATAAAACTAGCATAACAATCTCTCCGTCCCTCTAATTAAGAATAATGACACATAAAATGAAAAGAAAAAAAGAAAAGGGCATTATCACATTAAAATGACTACTGCTCGAGTATGAAGTAACACTGCAGGAACAACATTGCTTCCTGAGTGTCTATTCCATTCATCACCATCCACTAAGCACCGCCATGGATTTATTAGGGGTTTACAGGACTGAACTGCTGACTCCAGTGTAATTCTGGGTCTTCCTGAGGGGCCATCACACCCTCAGACTCGCTGCATTCTGTCTGCACTGACATCACATCTCCTGTTAAAGATGCTGGGCTAGCTCACAAAAATGTCATCCTGAAGGTCACTCGCGCACACAGGTGCAGTTCACATGAAAGCAGGGTTTCAAAGAGAGCTGAGGGAGTCTCCCTTGTTCTCTGATCTAAAAGCATCTCCAGGCTACGGACTGCTGAGGGAACCACCGAAAGCTAGAGATGAAGTGAAAATGGGAAAAGCAGTGATGGGTACTCCTTTGACGTCCTTAGTCTTCGTCTCTGAGCTCGTCTGAGCCTTCATTTTAGTTAGTGGTTCCCTGGGGGCAGACTTTTAGTTACGAACTTCCTTCATAGCTCTGCCAGTCCGATACACACACACACACACACACACACACACACACACACACACACACACACACACACACACACACACACACACACACACACACACACACACCAGGTGGTCTATAACTGTAAAGGCGTCACATGGAACCTGTGGCTCTAATACACTTGAGCTACACTTCAGTGCTGCTCTGGAGCTTCACTCAAGGGTGGTAGAAGTGAGGAGTGGATCTGTAAACAGGTGGTGTAGTGGTGGAGAAGGACACAAGGATTAAATCCTCCAGTTGCACAAGCCCAAGAGTCCTTGTACAAAACTCCCAATACACTCCTAACAAAGGTATGCAGGGTTCTTTGAGGATTCGTCTGAGACAAGTTGACAGCCCTATATTTATAGACCTTCCTGTCATATGACAAAAATAAAATTGCTACAAGAGGGCTTTTTCAGCAAATTTACAGAAAACACACTTTTGGTTCCCTAGTCTTCGTGTGAGACTGAAGAAGCTTAAAATTGGTAAAGAACGTTTACATCAAATCCGCAGACACTGTGGCTCTTTGATTAGAAATTAAGGTTCTTTTCCATTACTGATCAATTGATCCCTTAAGCAAACTGATCATTAATATGAATATATATAAATATATTTAAATGTTTCCCGCCCTTGCGCTCGGAGTTGCCGGCTGGGCACCGGCTCACCCGTGACCCTATTCAGGAATAAGCGGTTTGGAAAATGAATGAATGAATGAATGAATATTTAAATGTGGGAGGCATGGTGGTGCCGCAGGTAGTGCAAGTGTCACACAGCTCCAGAGACCTGAGGTCGTGGGTTTGATCCCTGTCTGCGTGGGTATCCGTTGGGTCCTCAGCTTTTCTCCCCAAAAGCACATGGTAGGTGAATTGGTTATGCTAAATTGCCCCTAGGTGTCAGTGTGTGTAGTCCCTGTGATGGACTAGCGGCCTGTCCAGGAGGTATTCCTCCATTGCATTACCCGATGATTCCAGGTAAGCTCTGCATCCACTGTGATCCTGTTCAGGATGAAGCAGATAAGATAATGACTGACTGACATTGAAATGTTGGTTTTGATGGGCTATTACGGAGGTCAGGTGTTAAAGAGGCAGTTTTTCATGTGTGAAATTCCATGCATTTCAATGAGATTTGGAGCAGCAGGCCATTATTGTGTACATGACGTCTGGGTGAATAAATCATGCCTGTGAATTAGTGCTGGGCGATATGGGGGAAAAAATCCTATTACAATATTATATTCATATCAGTCGATATATATCATGATCTTAAAAAAATTAGAATAATATGATGGTTTTTGATCATTTAATTCAAAAATTAAACATTTAAGGTAATATATTTGTTTTAAACCTGATACTGTGATTAGTAAGCCTTCTGATGTTTATGACCAGGGCACTGGTGATGGGGGTCAGTTAATTTTATCAGCATTTAAGTCAGACACTTTTGACCATACTTCCTGGAATCATGTCTTTAGCAAAAAAGTAGTCAACCGCAATCATGATGTCATCATGTTTCTTCTTTTTTTGTTGTAAAACGTGGTGCTGAAGAAAGTAGGCACTATGGTCAGTTGCTTCATGGATATCACACTGGTAGCTTTAGTCAGACCACCATTACTTGTTCTAGTGCGGGACTGTAAAGCCTTACATTGTGCAACTCTAAAGGATGGCACTGCTACAGATGGTAAAAAAGATGGTAGTGTGGTTTTACCTGTCTTTGTGGGAACAGTTTGCAGTGCACCCTACTGCTTCTTGTTTGACTTAAAGTAGCCAAAGTATCTCCACACTACTGAATTCATCAGACCCTTCTTATCAACAATTGACTCAATTTTTTGAGACCTGAGCTGTGTCTGTTGGGAATTCTTCTCTACATTTTTCTTAAAGTTTTCTAAGCCTCAACCTAAATGGTGCGACACTATTCTTATTGGCAAATCGTGGTGTCCTTCCAAACATGGATGGAACTATTGACATTTTACTGACAACATCTAATATTTCTATGGTGGACAAGTTATTCTGCAATAATTATCACGATCGTTTTATCGCCTAGCCCTACTGTGAACTTGCACAAACCTGATGTAAAATGCAAAACCCCAGTGTGACTGGGGCTTTACCACTCTGCTTTGTGAATGTAGCCCTGTGTTGTGCACTGTAAGCTGTTTTTTGTGGTGGTGGTGGTGGGGGTCACAACGTGGCAAAGTATTGGGGGGTTACCAACATGGCAAAAATCTAAATGATGTATTTCCCTAAAACAAATAATCAAATTCAAATCTCAAAGCATAGAATAGAATAGAATAGAAAAGAATAGAATAGAACTTTATTAATCCCTTGGGAGGGTTCCTTCAGGGAAATTAAGGTTCCAGTAGCAGCATCAGTACAGTAAGCAGAAGATAGGCAGAAAAATTGTTATACTCGTCTACCTGTGGTGTGAACTTGGTATAAAAATGAATACCAGATTACACTAGACTGTTGTAATGATCTCTAATGGTTGTAATGGTTAATCAATGAATAAACTATTCAGTTAAAAAGCAAGAGGTCAGGCAGTAAACACTGGGTGCTGTATAGTCTGGTGCTCTCACAACAGTCTCACAGTATGTCATTCATTTACAACCAAGAACTCATATGAAATTCCAAGTAACTGAATGAAGCGACTTCAAAGACAGTGAAAGGCAGCTACAGAAGAAAACACATTGCAAATTCATTAAATAGGATATGGGGGGGATGTTCCTACGGGACTGAAATTTTGGCAATTTCTACTAAAAATTTAATAAAAAACTACAAGTGAAAATGTCAATCAAAAGCCCTTGCAAATATAGCACTCACAAAAGTGTTTCCCAAATCTTGCTTAATATTTCCATGTTCTTTCCTGCTGAAACACACCTTACTCAACTAATCAGCTCAGTTACAGAATGCCCAAAAAACAAGCAATGGAGCACCTGCAGATACAGAGTACATATTCTATCCCTGTAAAAACTACAGTATTATTTTATTCTGGTGCACAGATTCTGTCTGATCTATCATGGTCAGACCAATCATTACATTCCTTACAGGGACAGTCCAGTTGACCTTCAGAAGCTGCAGCGATAATAATGGTGAATGGTGATCTAGAGTCTGACACTAACACTCCTCTTACAAACACAACACCAGCGCTATTGGAGTGACAGACTAAATCAGTGTTTACTTTATGATAGTCAACAGACAACAGCAAACCGGACATCCCATAACTTTCAAAAAAGTAGTAATAGAAAATCCTTCTATTGCCAGCAAAAAAAAAACAAGCCACGACAATCTCTGGAACGTTCTGCTAAGAGTTTGATTTTTCCAAAAGTTGGCTACACATTCAAATATAACAAGGTGTTGATCTTTTCAAAGGAACAGAACAGATTCAGGAATACCCAGGCACATACAGCAAAATACAGTCTAACTGTTTATGTAGCTTTGCAGGTTACATCAGTTTTGAATTTCTGCATGGACAATTTAGTGCACTCACATGCACTTAATAATCAGATAACTGCCTAAAATCAAGAAATTTTGTGTTTGAGATTCAGAAATCTGATCTGGGTTTACATGAGTAAACTGGATTTCTGCTCTGCAATCAGCCAGTAATCTCACAGAATGAAGAGGTACAAACATCCTGCTAAACGATGAACCTTCATATTTCTGTTTTCTCACACTTTGTAATGCTGTGCTCTCTCAACAGGCATTGTTTTTCAGCTCTACCCATTTATGTTTGTATGTGCAGACATTTCTTTATCAGATTTCCAGGCTATATTTTATAAAATTGTGAGAAAACGTGAGAACATTTGTTCAAAATCTTTGCAAATGTATTAAAAATATAGCACAAAAACACACACAAGTATTCACAGCCTTTGCTCAATATGAATTTAATGGCCATCGTTAATGGCTAATGAATTTAATCCATTTTGGAAAAAGGCTGTGAATACTTTCTCAACACCACTTTGGAAAGATCTGATATTACTTAATATGACATCAATTTAAATGACACAAAATAGATTTCTCTTGTTATCTTTCACACATTAATAATTCAGCATTTTACCCATGTGGTTGGTTTGGTGTTACTGGTGTATCTATAACATAAAATGAATTCTTGTAAACATGAAAATCCGTAAAAATCTGTTTCTACTCTGAAGCTGCACGTCTGATCAAACAGCTGATAGGCCCGAATCGCAAAAATGGACTGAGTTCGGAACACAGTCGATATCTTGAAAACATCATTTCTGATCTTGAAAACATAGCATAAGCAAGAATCCTAGAACACGACACTACAGTGTGTAGTATATGTGTATACGTGTTTTTATACCTTCATAGCCATGAGCTCCTGCATGAGCACAGCATTCTCCAAGTCCAGCCTCTGTGAATCTCCGCGGGGCTTCACGTCATAGCTCAGTGGGTCAATGTGTACACTTTCCAGCTCCAGCATGGTCAGCTTCACCGCCGCCCTCTCATTCTTCAGCTGCTGGACGTAGTCCTTCAGCCGCTGTTCGTCTTCTTTAGAGAAGTCTGTGTCACAGCTGCTGGCTGTAGAGCTGGTCGTGCTGTGATTGAGACAGGCAGGAGGTCAGCAATTGAATGATGAATAATGAAAACCTACACTAAGAGTGTGATATTCACTCTGACTGTCTGTATTCAATTGTTAATTAAGTGATATATTATTAATATCATTAATGTTGTACATGGCACTAATGCATTTTCCTAAATAGACTTCTCAAATTTATTAGCACACGCTGAATCCCAGCTCTTCATGTGCTCTCTGCTGTTCCTAATATGCAAAATGTTTTGTCACGTTTCTCCAAAATGGTCATTTAAAATGAGAAACACTGTTTTTTAAAGTTAAAAATTAAAAAATTAGAAATAATTTTGGAGCATTTATAATGGTTTATTCATCCAGCATAATTTACAAAGCTCACAGAGCAGGTACAGGGTTCAAATGATGGAGAAAAACATAGATATATGTTTTGGACGATATCTAAACCTGTGTTTTACTTTAAAAAAAAAACACTTTCAACACCTTCAGTAGACTGTTCTGGACAACAGCCACTACAGATCTGTGGATAAAGCAACCAGCAGCAGCAGAGCTCCAGTTCCCCTGAAGAGCCTCTACTGTAGCAAGAATAGGACTTTCAAAAGCAGATAAACAGACCCTATTGGCATCATGCCTAATGCCAGGCACGGGCAAGAGGGCTATAAAGGCCCTCAGCATTGAGCTGTGGAACAGTGAATCTGTGTTCTCTGGAATGATGGTGCTCCATCCAATATGTTTGGGATGAGCAAGGAGTATGAGGCGTGGTAGTGATCATCCAACATACTGACCTCACTAAAGTTCACTGAATACAATCAAATTCTCACAGCAACGCTCCACAATTTAGTAGAATGCCTTCCCTCTACAGTAGAGACAGTTACTCCAACAAAAGCAGGATAATGGTGGTCATTGGTGGGATCATGAAAGAGGCAAAACAGTGAAAAGCTTACCTCAACAAGATTACTTTCTTTTAGTATACTGCTTACCAGTATCAGCCTTATTTGAGATTGAACTTTGCCTCTTTCTTCAACAGCATATCATTAGTTTTAAGCTCTAAGGCACAATGGAACAACAGTGTAACGTGTAAAAACAAAAGCTCCCCAGCACAATTGGAAGTTAATGGGGTGTCAATGTGGTGCACATTGATGTTGGCACTACTGAGTGTTCCAGGCAGGAGGAAAAAGGGACAAAATCAATGAATTGTCACTGGATCGCCCGAGTCTGGGACTGAAAACTGATCTGGCTGATGTAAGCATGCTCATTCTGGACATCAGAGAAGCAGCAAGTAAATAAACCCTGCAGTGAAATGAATGGGAACCTCAGTAAGGCTGCAGTGTGACTGAGACCCATACTGGCAAAGAGGAATCACGGAAACTGTAAAAAATTATTAAGATCTTTAAACAGATTATGCACTACTATGAATTATACACTAACTAATTATTATTTTAGCTCTAAAAACACTCTAAAACATAAAGGCCAGGTTAGTCTACTAGTAAACATCTAGAACAAACCGGTACTGGAGTACAGGAGTACTGGAACTATATTTCTTTGTACAGATGAAACCAAATTAACTTGAGTTTGAAGAAGGAAAAAAACACCCTACATGCTCTGTCACACATGTTGGAGGCCCTGTTTGGTGTGTGACTGTAAAACAACTCTGGGTTACTGGTGTTTCTTGTTGACATGGCTGTTGACAAAACTAGCAGAATGAGTTCTCAAGTGCACATAGATCTACTTCCTGTTCATATTTGATCAAATTGTGCACAACTGATAGGATTGTGCTCAAAGTACAGGTGGATCATGAGCCCAGGTTAATAATGACTGACTGAGGGTTGGGGTTGAGTGCCATGGCCTGGTGGTTAGGGAACCAGCCTTGTGACTGGAAGATTGGCGGTTTGAATCCCTGCACTGTCCTTGAGCAAGGCACTCAACTCCCCAGTGGGCCACGTGCATAGCTATTCACTAGTGCGTATGTGTGTGCATCACCATGTGGGTTGAATGTGGAGGTCAAATTCCCCTCTGAGCAAGCACAGTGGGTCTATGAGCTTTACCGTTACCTTTGAAAAATGGTTGGAATTAACACAGCATTTGAAAACATAATTTAGCACAGATTCAACCATGACCATGACGTTAAGTCAATGGTGCATAAATGGCCAAATGCTGGTTGAGACCCCATACATACTGGTCATATTTCAACCCAGCTGAGCAGCTTGACTTATTGACCACAAAACTGAAAACAAGCAGTTGCAGGAAAAGCCTGCATCTCAAGGGAGGAAACTGATTGGTGATGTCTGTGGCTTCATAATTTGGTTAAATTGTCCAATTACATTTGAACCTGTGAAAACGAGGGGAGTGGGTTGTGGGGAAAGGTCTGTAATTCCTAAACAATTGATGTCATTTTTGTGTTAAATGCCTTGAAAATAAAGCTGAAAGTCATCACTTCAATCACATCTTGAGTGCTTCCCTTGAGGCAAAACTGAAAGATGACGAGAACTGTGCGACATGGATGATGGAATTAAGGAATACTAATATTCGGGAAGGAAGATATTCCTAATCTGAATCATATGGGTCACGAAATGTTCCTATCAGCCAGTCTACAGTGTAGATGCAGCAGTTTTATAGGGGAAAATCTCTGCTGTTGACAAGACATAAATGATCAGAGTCTCAGCTGAGACCCTCAAATGAACCAAGCTCCCATTCACCAGGCCTCTGCAGACACAATAATGGGAGACGTTTCTGAGCCGAGTGCTGTGCTGTGCTCCCAATATCAGCTTTAACCAAGAGGCTGCCTCTAATCAGAGCGTCCTTCTCTCAGTCTTGTCCAATTTTGCTCTCACTGACCAACACTGTTGTTGCTCTGCAGGGTTTCACTCCAGCTAAGCCACACCACTGATCTCCTCAAACACACCCCGTTTTCATTCAGCGGCCTTCATTTGCATTGCATTAGCAACACTAAATCACCTTTGAGCTGCTGATTACCACGCCAATGCTACCATTTACAAAGCTAAATCATATTAGTATTCATCCGGTTAATAGTGCAGTGAGCTCAAAGAGCTGCAGCACTTTCAGGTACTGTGTGGAAATCAGACAGATTAAAGGACCAACTGTGCCTTTACACACCAGAGAAAACCAACACGCTCTATCTTACCAAACAGCAAGGACGGGATCTGAGCGTGTTGCCATGGGCAACGAATGGACTGTTGGTCCTGATTCAGATTAAGAACCTGTTTTAAGGCCAGGGAATATGGTGCTGTTATTGGATAAACCCAATGATGCCACCCGTGTTAGCAAAGAGTACTGAAAGAGAGCTACACAGGCCTCTTCAAGCGTGAACATGTTCAAATAATGTTTAAATAAAATGTACATATAGTTTTTAGTGACTAATCCACTGTTAACAGACTATTATGACCTTACAGGGCTAAAGCAGAGCATTTTTCATGTCGTCTTTGTTGTGCAGTTCCTGAATGGTGACAAACTTTGAAGGTTTTTTGTTTTTTTTTCAATTGTAATCAAATTTTCCATCCCTTTGCCAGTTGTCCAACCCCATCACATACAATGCTCCTGACACTGGGAGTGTGAAGGTAATCACATGCTTCCTCTGATTTATGCGAAGCCAAACACCACCTCTTTTCAAACTGCCACCATTGCATCACTGCTGGGCAGCCGACATTTCAGTTTATTAGACCTCTAAACATATTTAAGAACATTTAAAATGTATATGTAACTGTAACACGTTTATCTTTTGATTTTAAATGATTGGTTTTCCACAGTCACAATTCCAGAAAGCCTCTGCAATACTGACTTTGGGATTTTGTGACGTGGAGCACTTCAAAGACCTGGATTGTAACTGACTAAAATTAACAGACTCACCAGTGAGTGACAATATAACAGATGACAGTTATTAGACACCCAGTCCTAACCTGTATTTGGGGATTTAACCAGCGTGAACATGATGTTAATGAACCGATCATTTTTGCTGAGGATGAGAGGAGCTTTCAGGGCTCAATGTAATTATTTACCAATTATCTGCCACTCTTCTCTGATTGGCATGATGTGCATACAAATGTCATCTTTTCTCAAAAACAAGCTAAAAAAACAACACACATACATACAAGGACAAAAAAAAAAAACCCAAAGGTAAACTGATTGTTACCTAAACTTGCATTTTTATTAGACAACCATACTCAAGGTCTATGCCTTGATCAATAGAAATAGAAAATAAATAGATTTTACCCGTTAATCTGTAGTATTATATTATTTACTTCTAGCCTTTGTAATGATCTCCTGCTAACGTGTCAAATACACTGTATTATTATTCATCAATTTGACTGAGCATATGTTTTCTTAAGGCCGAAATGCAATGCTGCTTAAAATTTATTAAAAATAAAGAATAAATTAAAAGGTATAAAACACTTTGCTTCACAGCTCATATGTTCAAGATCAAACAGAGAAAATCTAGAACTGTAAATTCACAAACATCAAAAAATCATAGAAGCTTAAATGTATTTTGTTGAAAAAATACATTTAAAAGAAAAAAAAAATGTGCAGGTGTTATAGAAATAATTTCATACAGTGCCTTTCTCAAACCCAAGGACGCTTTATGGGTGGATTTGACAAAAGGTGAAGGGAAACCCACAGATTTTGAGCTGGACAGAGAATAGTGGTACAGCTGGGCAATACATCGTAAATATCAATATATGGAGATTTATTTTGTACTAGATATGAAAAATGGCCATATCATAATATCACATCCATTATACAGGTGACCACCTGTGTGCACTTTCATTTCAAGATGAGTCAGAGGGTCATTTGTGTGGTAATGTTTAGGTTTCTGAAGGGATTACCCGCCACAGAGTGCTGTCTTTCAAATGATGTCATAAAAAAATTAAAGGTTACTGTTTACATAGCAGCATGCTGTGTTTTTGGTGCTACAATTAAATACGGATTCTTTACTGTTAAACTCTGTTCAGGTTTTCATCACATCATATTGTATAATCACCATTTCTCATAAGCATACAGAGATATGAGTGTTTTAGTCATATTATGCAAGCCTAGAGGTTCCAAAACATATGGGTCATTACACAGAATGATCTACCCATCATTTTATAGTTTGGAAGCACAAACAGACCAGTAAGAAGGTGGTGTAGAAGAAAAGTAAATCAGGACCTTGAAATGAAAATGAAATGAAATAGGGAGTCCATGCAACTGAAGGCTCGGATTATGTGATCAGATCCCTTTGCTGCTGCAACATTGTGAATTTCCCCACTGCAGGACTAATAAAGGATTATCTTATCTTATCTTATCTTATGCGTTCAAAATCTTATACCACAGCTCTATGACCTCAGTGACAAAGTCAGGGATATACAGTGCATCCGGAAAGGATTCGATTTTCCACATTTTGTTATGTTACAGCCCTGCTCCAAATAGATGAATTTATTTTTTTTCATACAATAACCCACAATTTGTAAATTTATAAAAGAATAAATCACAAAAATATAACATGTACATAAGTATTCACAGCCTTTGCTCAATACATTGTTGAAGCACCATTTGCAGCAATTATTGCATCAAGTCTTTTTGAGTATGATGCTACAAGCTTGTCACACTTGTTTTTGAGACGTTTCTCCCATTCTTCTTTGCAGAACCTCTCAAGCTCCATTAACTGAATGGGGAGGTCGCACAGCCATTTTTAGATATCTCCAGAGATGTTCAAGTCTGTTATCTTGGCTGTGTGCTTAGGGTTGTTGTCTTATTGGAAGATAAACCTTCATCCCAGTTTTGAGGTCCAGAGCACTCTGGGGCAGGTTATCATCAAGGATGTCTCTGTACTTCACAGCAGTCCTCTTTCCCTCAACCCTGACTAGTCTCCCAGTTCCTGCAGCAGAAAAAACATCCCCACAGCAGCCAGTTTTCCTCTGGCCAGCTTTATGAAGAGTCCTGGTGGTTCCAAACTTCTTGTATGTTATATTTTTGTGTTTAATTTTTATAAATTTGCAAAAATTTCAAACAGTCTTTTGAAAACACATGGGCTACTGTGTGTGTATGTTTGAGGGAAAAATGAATTTAAGGGTGTAACATGACAAAATGTGAAAAAAGTGAAGTCCTGTGAATATTCTCCAGATGCACTGTATACACACACACACACACACACACACACACACACCAGCCCTAACATTAGGACAGCCTGCCTAATATGTGTATGTATTCACAACAGATCTGACCATACGAGGAATGGACTTCACAAAACAGCTGAAGGCATTCTGTGGTATCTGGCACCAGGACATTAGCAGCAGATGCTTTAGGTTTTGTAAATTGTGAAGTGGGACCTACATGAGCATCAGTGAACCATAGTTGCCCATGACCCTGTCACCTCATCACTGGTTGGCCTTTCTTAGACCACTTTTGGCAGTTTTCTGGCCACTGCACTGGCAAAGCCTGCCTGATGTTGATCAAATGACTGGATCAGACAAATATCTTCCAACAACCACAAACACATGTACCTGGTGTGACTGTTGGAGGAGAGGCTCTCCCAGGGCTGGACGCTGCAACCTGTGACAGAGAACGCGGCTCCACAGCTACCATCTAGTCTGGCCAGGAGATCTTTAGCGGAGTTCTCTGCCGCCTTCCTGCAGTCGTGAGCACGCTTCAGGACCTGCGTGATGCTCTCCTCAGCACTCTGCTCTACTGTGACACATAACATAAGCATGGCAGATGCTGTTAGCATGCAGTTATGGACAGTTATTTCCAACTATATTAAATAACTATATAACTCTTAAGTGGACTGGAGCAACGAAGCTACTGTAGTGAATAAGTAATGAAAGCTTTTCTCCATTAATTGGTATCATGCCTTCATTTCTTAATCTTAAACAGACTAGTACATGTAGTTTCTGACACTGTTGGAAGTTATGTTAGATATAAAGAAAACTAAAATTAGAAACATAATCCTGCCATTAAAACCGCAGTGTACTTTTCTTATTTTTCTTACTTTTTTAACAGCATGTTCCACATGTTACAGTCCTACCACAGGGCACAACTCCACACTTTAGAGTACTGCACTACATTTAGAATGTGTGCTAAATCAGCAGCTGAAACATTATGTGTTGATAAACTGCAATATATATATATATATATATATATATATATATATATATATATATATATATATATATATATATATGTATAAATTAAGGGACCACACCAATTTTCCCCCCATAATCACTAAATCAGCCTCTCTGCATGTCTGGCAGCCATCTCTTTACAGCCATTCCATCATACAAAGTACAAAATTAGTTCAAATTCTGTGCCAGAAATTGCACAAAGTCAACCATCAGCAACTGAAACAATGGAGGAGAGCCAGCCAAGACATGAAACCAGTGATTGATGTTCAAGGTCATTTCAACAAATAGTGATTTCTCAATTCTCTCAAAGTTAAACCATTAGTATTTTGGTTTAGACATTAATTTTAATGAGATCTCTTTGCACTGTTTGAGTCTACAGCTTTGAAAATTAAGTAACCAGTCCACATCAATTTCTCTAATTTTACGGTTGACTGGCCTGTGTTTCAGTAAAATGAACATTTTCATTTTATTCTATAAACCATTTACAAAGTTTCTCCCAAATAAAAACACTGCTATTTAGAGCATCTATTGGCAGAAATGATCAAAATACTGTTTATAAAATAATGCAAAGAAATCAAGTTTATACTTACATCTAAACAAAAAAAATACTAATGGTTTAACTTTGGGAGAATTCTGCAGTCATTATTTTGGGATTGTTAATCACAGCTTTCAAGTCTTCAGCCTTTCAAAGAGAAATTGAAATAGCTTAGCTTTGTATGATGGAATTATTATTATTATTATTATTATTATTATTATTATTATTAATCATGGTTGAGAATGCCCTCATATAAGCAGTCTACTATTATATTGTAAAATATCTAAGTAACAGAAATCCTTCAAAATTACATTTAAAATGACCTGCCACTGTAATGTGTAGTGTTACTGTTTCAAACCAGGAATCACTATATCAGTGCATGTCTAATGAAATGAAGTCCATAAAGAGACCACATGATCAATAAGTTCACTCAAAGATTTTATGATCACTTTTATGATTTCGTTGTCTAATATCACTGTCTGCATTCCACATTTTTTGATGGATAATAGTACTAAACGGTTATGTTTACCACTACCAGTGGTAGCAGTGTTACACTGCCAGTGTACTTGATGTCAGTTGATTTGTGAATTCCACAAATTACTTAGATACTAGATCTGTCCCGAATACCATTTAATGGAGCTTCAACAGTAATCAATCACAAGTATTTCACATCTCACACTGGGTCAAGGTAAGGGCCTCAGACCCCCTCAACATTGGGCAGGTGGTACAAACCCTGACTAGGTCCTACTTGTGCCACCACAACAGATCTGACCATTTCGGGCATGGATTCCACAAGACCTCTGAAGGCACCCTGTGGCATCTGGTCTTCATACTGTAGTTCACATCAATGAACTTACGGTGTCCATGACCCTGGCAGTGGTTCACTCCAGTTTCCTCCCTCGTTCCAAAAACATGGACATCAGATGAATCGCTATGAACTGGCGTGTAAATTGGTGTGTTTGAATGAGTGTGTATGTATGTCTGTATGCCCAGATATGGACTGGCACTCTGTTCTGGCTGAACCCCTAGTGCTTGATGTTGTTCTCCAGGTGGACGATCGTTCTTTCATACTATTATTATTGCACATACACGTGCATTTATAATACCTCTCCGACAGATTACATATATGTAAATTTATGTTGCATCAGAACAAAACAGGCTGTGTGTGTGTTTGTGCTCAACAACTTATATAACTACTATTTCAACACCATGAGAAATGCTACTATAGTTGACGAGAAGCAAACAGATCAGTGTATCATTGGAGTAGTTTGATTACACTGTGTTTTTACGCATGTGGGGATATTTTGAGACCTGTCCTGTGTGTGTGTGTGTGTGTGTGCGTGCGTGTGTGTGGCATACTCACCCATAGAGCTGACTCCAGCTGCTCTGAACTGGCCCAGCACCAGGCCCTGCTCACTCTCTGCCAGAGCCAACAGCAACTCGTAAGCCTCAATACACTGCTCACTGCAACACAATACAGAGTGGGAACTGAATACACACGCACATGTTTGTACATGTGTGCATGTGCACTCACGCACACGCACAAACACACACACACACAAGGAATGTGCTGGTCAGGGCAGCTCTTTCCCCACGTATTGAATGAGCTGGGAAGGTGCTGATGTGTGTATAGAAGGGCACAGCAGGCCAAAACAAGCCCGAAGTTGACAGCGCAGGAAACCCCACCAGAGCTGCAGAATGCTGCTGTTTGCTCAGCAGCTAACTGTTTCTGAGAGGTCCATTAAATGGGAATATTTAATTTAAACAGTGCATAAATCAAGTCTGTGTGTGTGTGTGAGAAATGATTTGATTCACCTGCATGAAT
This sequence comes from Acestrorhynchus altus, assembly GCA_034509495.1. NCBI lineage: Eukaryota > Metazoa > Chordata > Actinopteri > Characiformes > Acestrorhynchidae > Acestrorhynchus > Acestrorhynchus altus. The sequence goes on along the minus strand of CM067511.1, from coordinate 8,681,405 downwards.
GCATTTATTTTTCCTTTTCTTTTTTTCTAATAATCACAAATGTTGGTCAAAGAGCTTGTGCTGAATACTTCTCAACTCACAATATGCATATTTTAAGCACGAGCTCTTACCTCTTCAACCAGTGCTGTGGACCGACGAATCAACAGTGGTACATTTGCCGAATAAAAGGAATTGGTCATTCATTCACTCCATTATTTCAGTATGTTCACTTTAGTGTTAGTTCTTCAGTCTCTCTGGTGTCTCTTTCAGTGTATCATATATCAGAACTATAATTTAAATATTTAAATCAGATTACTGATACTGATTACTTTTTCAGGGGCTAAAAACACAAATGTTTCTCATTTATAACGTGTTTGGGGTGTGTGATAAACATAAATAGTGATGAAGTAGAGCTCAGTATCTCATTTTTCATTAGTTCTCTTCATCATTTGAATATTGTGTCCATAACAGCATTAGTGTTTACTAGTTCGGCCGATATTGCTGCAATAAAGGTGGGCAGCTCTTCACTTCAGAAATGAGCAAGGGGTGTTCATTATAGTATGTAACCAACTTGAAATGAATATTAGTGCTGTAGCAGCAGATTCTGCTGACACAAACAAATATCTGCAACTTTAATATCAGTCAGCTTTAGAGGCAAGAAAAACATATTGATCATCCATAACATTAAAAGCATAATATTGAAAATACCCAGTAGATCTACATTATGGCAGCTAAACAGCTCTGGTTAATCAATAGCATTGTCTCTATAGGACCGCTGAAGGTGTCTTTTGGTATCTGGCACCAAGATATTAGCAGATCCTTTAAGGGTTTGTGAGGTAAATTCTAACCCGTGAACAGCTCAGATCCTGTTATTCATACAAGCTGAATAAACCAAACTACTTTTAAGAAGACAAAGCTTTATTAGATACATTTTCAGGCGTGATTAGAACACTGATCTGCTGTCAGACAAGTTCTGATTGTACTTACCAGGACTACTGGTCCTAGTTCTATCCGTAATCTATAACTCACTGACCACAGTTTAAGTCAAGTCTAAACCGGCCAAGTATATATCAAGAATGAGCAGATGATTATAATCTACCAGCTGCCATGAAACTGACACAAGCCTCATTTCACCCTGACCACTAAGCAGGTATTATGTGGGTGGTGGGTCATTTTCAGCAGTGCAGTGACACTGACTGGTGGTGGTGTGTTCGTGTGTGTTGCGCTGGTATGAGAAGTGCCGCTGTAACCAGATAATCAGTGTTGTTCTCTTCACCTGTCAGTGGCTTTAACATAATAGTTCACTGGTGTATCATATAATACAATACACATTGGAAGTATAACTATTAATTATAGGTATTTATATATAATACATATGGGACATACTACTATTACACACACATACACACACACACACACACACACACACTCATACACACAAAATGCATCCCGGTCATATTACATATAGGTAAGTACATCTATACTGACTAAAAACAAACCTGTTTGTGTTTGTGGGTGTGCGTGCTCCGTTTTGATTAATCAGAAAGCTTTATGAGCTTGGCGCCGTCTCTGTCTTTATGAGCGATTGCCAGGATCCACCCCGGCATCCCTCCACCCTTCATAATGAAAATCAGTCTCCTCTCCTCTCTCCCAACCCCTCCAGCAAACTGACTTCACAGTCACCAGGGAAAAAATTCAATCAAAGCCTGTGACCTTACTGCAAATCAAGAAACCAAACACAGATGCCTCGATCTGGATCAGAATTTAGCATTCTAAAACAATTTCTACATTTAGAATTATTATTATCACACGCATTTCTGACCACTCTTCACACACAGGTAGTGTGTGTGCACTGCCGAAATACAGGCTGAATAAAATACGGTCAGCCTCCTACACCGTGACTTATTACAACCTAAGGATTATTATTCTGTTTTAATGTGCGAGGACTATGATCCCAGGATCCCAGGTTTGAATCGGAGACCTAGTGGCCAAGCAGGACCCTGCTTATGAGTGTGCAGGATCTACAGGCCCAGCTGCAATATCTGTGCCGCAGGATGTTGTACAGGACCTGGATGTCTCCATGCCCAACCATCTCATCTTGTATCCAGGCTAGAGGTGGGTAACAGGGTACTAAAGCCTCCTTTCAGGTGTACAGTTTTCTCCCAATACACTTATCATTTCACTCTAATACTGACATTTTCATATATCATCATTACATTCACACATAAAATTTCATTCCATTCCAACAACTCCTTTATGGTGCATTATTATTATTATTGTTGTTTTTTAATCAATGACTGTATTCTCTCCCACTGTTGTCTAAACACATTTTCCACACAAAAATGAAACAAATAAAATGAAAAACTGGCTGAATAATTTGTGAGTATTAAATGTTTGAACCTTTTTGCCAAACTGCTGTATTAAAACAGTTCTGAACCTTCAATTTTTGGTGCAGCTCCACTATCTGCTTAATGCATAATGTTACTAAATCTCTAAATGGGTAATGGCCTAAAACTTTGGAAGAAGAGAAATATATATATATATATATAAACCCATCTAGGGCTGTGACAGATTCCACAGCGGAAAAGTATTTAGCTCCAGTCAAATTTGGGAAGTTGGCAGAGACCAAGTGAAGTGTTTCCGGAACGTTCTGCAATTAACAGAGCTGTGGAGCACATTTTAAAGGAGCCTTTTGTTTTTTCGACAGCTGCGCTGCGGCAGTGAAGCACAGCCAAGCTCTGATGAAAAAATAGCTAAGGGCTGATATCAGAGTTTAGCGGGTATCAGATCTCAGGAGGGTGGGAGGTGAACACACACACACACACACACACACACACACACACACACACACACACACTGTCTCAAAGCACCCTGATGAGGCAGGTTCTGTTTATGCTAATGCAAATTTGGGCCACTGAATGTGTCTCCTACAGACATTCCCCTCAACAAACAAGCAAAACTGTCCATCATCTTTTCTGAACATCCGTAATAAACACCACCATTGTTAAATAAACACCAAAACACAATGCATTACAGCTCTCTAATTACAGCTAAAGCTGACTTCTTATCACGTTACAGACAAATGGGGGTCCGCTAAGTCAACGTCTTTGGTCTCGTAAAAGAGAAATTCAGATGAATGTGAAATCATTCGTCCTTTATAGGGAGCTTTTCTACTTTGTCTGTCTTTTAAATCATGACCAACACACTCACACTAATGAATGCAGACACATCACAGAATTTTGCTAGAAATGTATCACACACACACACACTCACACACACACACACACACACACACACACACACACACACAGATATACATACATGTATATATACGTATGTATGAAAGATGCTCACACACAGACACACACACAAAAACACACAAAACCATGCTCATCTGTATGCAGGCTGAGGAACTGTGTAGCATAGGAAACAGCAGAAGGTAAGGACAGGCAGGAGCTGGTTATGACGATGGGGGCAGCCCTTCCAACACCCTATTAGACAGCTAAACAGACAGCCAAGCCTACATACAGCAGTAGGGCTCTATGAGATGGACAAACCACTGGAATTGCTGGTATTATACTGTGATATGTCTTAAAGGTGAATCAATACTCTCTCCCTATCTCATGATTCCACCAGATCTGAGAAAGTGAAGGCCATGATGTCATTTCTCTGAATCCCATAAAGCCATCCAAAGGACATTGGACAGTACATCCTACTGGGCACAGCAGGGGTACTCAAATATGCATCATACAGGTCCCACGTAGCTCATTCCAAAAAGGACATATGAGTGATATAATCTGTGTTCTGTGAGGAGTTATGTTAAAAATGTGCATGTTTAATCTCACACAGGCAGCTTTCTGCTACCTTCCAAATTCACGTTACCGCTACTAATTAAGCACACTGGCTTTGTGATTCTCTCAGGCAGATTTAATCACATGGTTTTCATTGTTGGCTTTTCTTTTCTTTTACTGAGTAACTATGAACAAGCCATTCTACGTTTTGAATACCAGCTCACTGTTGTTTTATTAGGTTTTTCCATTCAAATTTTAAAAATGTGCATAAACACTGACTGTAAAAGCACAAAACCCCCAAATATCATTATAAAATGAGGTGGAATAATTGGCACAAGTGCTGGAGACTAGATTCACATTTGTAAATATTGAGCCATAAATATTCAATCCTATATCTGTGGGTTGGGAAAATAATGATGCGCGCTACCGTAAAATAACCATATAATCATGCACATACGGAGCCTTTAAACTGACATCCACATGAACGAATATAAATTGTGGCCACAACATGGTACAAAAATCCCACTGCATACTGTTTTCCACTAGCGTTCCTCTGGGAATTGTAGTGCTATTCTTGATCCACATTAGCAGCACTGTATATTAACTATTATCATTAATGAAATCATTAAAGCTTGCCCTGACGTTGACCTGCAAAATGCAACATGTAGTTCCAGAAAGCAATTTAATTTTTATTATTAGTTTACATGCAAAGATTGGTGATGTACGGTGGTTCATTTTATGTTGTGTTTTAACTCTAGACCACTAGAAAGCAGTGTTGTACTCCATCTTCAGATCCCACTGTTCTAATGGCATAAAAATTAAACTTTTCTTTACTTCGATTTTATACATATGAGGTAGAGTTTTTATACTGTAACACTGTTCCTAAAAAATGGATAAAAAATGCAATATATCGTGTTGCATACAGTATCAGAATATATCATTATCTATTGAACTATAAGTTCATATATCACTTTGATATCATATTGCCAGGTTCTTACCAAATCACAGCTGTAAAAAGTGTAACTACTACCCCATTATCCACTAATTGTGACATTTCAGCCACAATTTCAAACATACCAGCAATGTTTAGGTTTGGTACGTTAAATTCATATTCAACTGCTACTTTCAATGTAAGTAGTTCAAAGCAGTTCCAAACCATTTTCTGAGCCCTGATTATGCTCATCCCTCACTCCCAAAAAGTGAACACTGGAAGAGAGAGAGAGAGCCCCAAAAGTAAAACATGCCAAATGAACCCTGGAACAAAGGTAAATCACCACTGTTTCCATGCCGACCTTCCTCGATCAGCATGTAGAGATTATCCTGTCAATCTGCAAACGGCTTTTCAAGTGTGTGTGTAGCAGGAGTTTGGATAAGGACCCAGGACAGTGTGTCTGTGTGTGTATACCTGTACTGTAGAGCCAGACGCAGGGCAGTAGCATTGGACTCGTATTTACCCACGAGCATGCTCATTCTCTCTGCATTGCTCTTACACTCCTCCAACGTGATGGTCAAAAGGTCATTCTGAGACTTCAGGTGTTCGATCCGACTGCAGAGAGAGAACACACACATGCACACATACACGCACGCACGCACGCACATGCACGCGCACACACACACACATGCACACTTTAATGAGAATATTTATACATGCCAGTATCTCCACTGAGACAAACAAACCTTGGCCAAACCTTGTCTGGCTCAGAAACCCAGCTGTCTGGTTTAGAGCTTGTGCTGTAAAGGATGAAAGCAAATGATGAACAAGCTAAAAAAAATGTTTGTTGGGAAACGGGAGTATTCAAAGGCCTTCTGCTTGTCTGAAGTTCGGAAGTCATTAAATATTAGAGGTCACAGTAATTGCAGGTGATAAGAAAGGGGTGCTGTAATTAAATATGAATGACCTTTAACACCAGTCTCTTAGAAATAAACAGTGAAATACTGCTGAAAGTGCACACTGTGAGCATTCAATCTATAATATGTTTGTGTTTGTAAATGGAAGAGGGCGTGATTTGAAAAGTTAGGGTCTTCATAGTCTTGTTTTCAGGATGAGAAAGCAATATGGGATGGAAATTGAGGCTATGTTCCTACAGTTTTCCCTCCCTCTGTTTTTGAAAGTATTTCTATCCATACGGATGAAAATGCTTGCCAGCCCTATATGGAGCAATAATATCTCATTAGGGGAGATATCAAAACACCACAAAGAACAAAGAAATCTCAAGGGGTTTAATTCCAAATTACACACTACATAGTGCACTACAAAGTCAGGAAATTATGAATTCTATATCTAAACAAAGCATTATTTAGTTACATTATAGAAGAGTATTTACGTTTATTCATATGTAGAAATCTGTTCACTATATACGGAGAAGATATTTGAGAATCAGTCAGAAACATACATGCATTGTGATGTTTGTGACTTTATATCACTCTGTTTACCTCATCCACACGACAATAGAGTTTTAGAAAAGCCAAATTGGACCGGAGTTCAAAACACAGCTCAGTTTACATGTAAATGCTTTTAATTCTGTAACTTATTACATATACAGGACAGGAAAGACATTTCAGGCACCTAAGAATTCTTTAAAAGGATGCATCTCAGCAGTAAGTGTTTATGCTCCAGATCGCGTTAGAACAAATGCAGGTGAACATAAATACAGTTAAAATGTGTTCAGTTTCATCACCAGCTGACCTGATTTAACATCATTAAATGCAGATTTACTAAACCAGGTGTTGGATGAGAACTATAAATAATACTAGGCTCCCCCGAGGAGAGCACTGGAGACGGTTTAATGAACACGTTAGGGCTGGGTGATAAAAAAAACTCATATCTCGACAGCTTAAGAGTAATGTTGATATACAATATGATATGATGAAAACTGAATAAAGTATAATGTTAAAGTGTCAGTATTTAATTTCCAACAATAGAAATGCAGCACCATTGAATATTTAAACAGTAACCTTAATTGCGAACCTAACCATTTCCATATTCATTTTTTAAATGATGTTAACCTGCTAAACAAATGCAATATTACAATATGGTCTTTTCATATCTTATACAAAATATATCTCGATATTTATTACATATTGCCATGCCTTATAATGGAATTTGTATTTATTGTAATATCATTTGTTAATGAGCTCAGTGTTAAGTTGGTATATAAGGATATTACATTTTTACAATTGCCTAAAACTTGCACACTGCTCTGTACTACTGCATATCAAAAATGGCAATACTTTGGAAAAAGGTTTTTGATCATTTAATTAAAAATGATACCATCTTATTTTATTTTGATTACATTTAAAGTTATATATTTCAAGCCATATTAATGAACAGTAAAACAAAAAGCTTAAACGGTCACTATGAGTAATGAATATTAAATGACACTTTACCTTTTTGAATGAAATCGTGATCAAGGATGAGCTTTTTAATGATATTCTATTTATTTTAGATGCACTAGTAAAAACAAATGGACATATTGAGTGTAAACAGATTCCATTGCACATCTATTGGTCCACTGATCACACAGCAAAGATCAGATCATCTCAAAAAGGAAGAAACAGAAACAAAGGTGTGCAAAACAAAACATAAGTGATACATTTAGTGTAAGTGCCAATTAGTGTAAAATTAATGTGTAATGTTCTAATGAGTTCTGAAAGTTGAAGCACATTGAATCTGTTCAATGAATGAGATTCAATGAAAGAAAGTGTCATGTCTTTTTATTATTTTAGTATTTAGTCATTTACAACTCAATTCAACTCAATTCTTTCTCAATTCTGAGAAAGTACATATAGAAACAAACCATCAAAACAGACCCAAAGAGCTTTTCTACACTTATACTCTGACCACTGAAACGAGAAGCAGCCTAATCTCTGACTGACACAATGTGCAGTATTTAAAGGGATTTGAGACTAAATACTGCAGTCTTCTTCCACAGATGACTCCACTCCGCAGCTCCAGGGACTGCTGGGGAACATCAGGGTGTTGATTAGTGAAACTAAACTATGGGCTTAAGAGCTAAACTCTGGCTGACTGAGGCCACTTCTGGATGCAAAGTAGACACATGTTTTGCCTTTAATTTACTCAGACAGGAATTGTGAGGATTATTGGTGGAAAAAACAAAACAAGAAACACTCTTAAAAGTCCCCCTGAACAAGGTGCCGAGCCAGGGCTGAATGAACCTGCTCTTTCATTAAGAGCATGTGAGAAACTATGTGTGTGTGTGTGTGTGTGTGTGTGTGTGTGAGTATGTATGTCTATAAAAATGTGTGATCCGGGACCTTAAAGGCTCATTCATAAACACAGCTGAGGGGAAATTACATGCCAGGAGGCTAAACTGAACAAGGATGGTTTCTAACGACACACGGCTTTCTAGTCCCTGTGAAGGTGTATTGGCAACAGAATAGGACACTCTGGAGCAGATAAACATGGACTTATTGGCATCATGCCTAATGCCAGGTGTGAGCTGGAGGGGTATAAAGCCCCCAAGCATTGGAATGATAGTAATCCAGTACTTCTGGGACATGTTGGGGATGTTTCTTAACATACCAGATATGTTATTGCATGTAGAAATGGCACAAATAAGATGTTTTTCGTCACATAAAACCCAGATGTGTTTTTGTGTGGCACTGTGAAGAGCCAAAAACCCACTGATCCTGACATTTTCAATTCCGATTTGGGCCACATTCATATGTGATATTGAAATTTGAGCCATATCGGATTTATGAATTCCTCATAATTTCAGGCTGAGAAGAAGGGAATATGAATGACAACAGGGGGGTTTCAGTTGTGGGATAACAGACCTCATAAATAGTTGGGGCGATGTCTCTGTTCCAACAACAACATACCGTGTCCAATCCGTGTTGTAATGAAATGGTTGAAAGCGGCACCAGGAGTGCCGTGTGAACCTACATTTTATGTTTGTGTGTGTGTTGTCAGTGTAATCAAACAGATATCAGAATTATTAGAAAAGGTAAAGAAGGCTATATGAATTCTTATCAGAGCAAATCAGAATGAATGATTGAATGAGTGTGTGTGTGTGTGTGTGTGTGTGTGTGTGTGTGTGTGTCCCATACCTGTTAAGGCGCTCCGTCTCCACCTCAAACTCACGGATTTTGTTCTCAGAAATGGCAGATCCATGTGAGTACAGTGTCTGGAAAATCTCCTGGATATTAGAGCAGTCCTGCAGAGAGTGGGCCAAGTGCTCTGCCACGTTACTGGACACCTACCCACACAAACACAAACACACACACAAATGTTTAACATTAGCTTTTATATGTAAACATAAATGTGCATGTCCTCACACACTGGGCAATTTGTCCACATTTTACCCATTCATGGTCTCACTACGGGTAGGACAACCTGGGTAGTTTCTGTGTGGAGTTTGCATGTTCTCCCCGTGTTCGCGTGGGTTTCCTCCAGGTACTCCGGTTTCCTCCAAAGACATGCATGGTAGGTGAACTGGTGACTCTAAAAGTGGCCCTTAGTGTGTGTGTGAGCCCTACGATGGATTAGCGCCCTATCTAGGGTTGTTTCCCGCCCTTGCGCTCAGACTTGCCGGCTGGGCACCGGCTCACCCGTGACCCTATTCGGGAATAAATGGTTCAGAAAATGGATGGATGGGTAATTTTACTCGACCACCTCAGTCCACATGCTTCTGTCACTTCACTGCTTTACTGTCATCATATCATAAATGAAGTGAGCTGTGAGGTCTGAGATCTTTATGGACACCCCTTCTAATAACCACTGTCACCTACTTTAAGTCATACACATTGCTGACAAAGATGTGCAAATGTCTAGTGCCTGTACAGAGGTACTGCCAATAGGACTCTCTAGAGCAGATAGATGGGTACAAAGATAGACAAAGCCAGGCAATGGGCTTGAGGGGCATAAAGCCCCCCAGCATTGAGTTGTGGAACAGTGAAACTGTGTGCTCTGGGATGATGGTAATCATCCAACAGACTGTTAGTCCAACAACACTCTTTTTAATACCCTTGATTTTGTATCTACTTTTGTCCGGACAGCATGTGTGTGGGTATGCCTTGGCACGTGTAGGTATATCCTCACAAAGGATAATTCTATATCTGTGGAACCACATAACTGATCCTGCTGAAGATCATATTTACGGTCCTGTACTGAGCACCACTTCACTGTGGTGTTTCTGTTGCAGGCATTTTTGTTGGGCAAAGGGCTGAAACTCACAGAGCGCTGGTGCAGATTTCATTAAGCATGTCCAGTGTGACCACACTAATGACCTCTCATAAGCATACAGAAAAACTATGGATGCTACAGGAAATTAGGAATTCGGGAATTTTTAACCAACAGAGTTGTGTGCTCCAGTTGTGTAAGGCTTCAAAGCTTGTCTAACTTGACAACAGATGATAGAGAAGCACGAGGTTTGGGCACATTGTCTCATTCACTGAGAGTAGAGAGAGAAGGAGAGAGAGCTAGAGAGAGAGAGAGCGAGAGAGAGAGAGAGAGAGAGAGAGAGAGAGAGAGAAACTTAGAGAGAAAAAGGGGTAGAGGATAGGAGACAGCAGGAGAGAGAGCGAGAGAGAGATAGAGAAAGAAACAGAGAGAAAGGGGAGAGAGCAGGACAGAGCAGGAGAGAGAGCGAGAGAGAGAAAGAGACAGTGATAGAGAGAGATTAAGAAATTGAAGAAAGAGAGGGAAAGATGATTTTCTTCACCTTTTATAAAGTCTGAGGCAAGAACGAGAATATGAAAAGTGTGTGCGCACGGGTGTGTGTGTGTGTGTGTGTGTGTGTGTGTGTGTATGGGGTCACCTTCTGTGTCACAGTGGGCCAATCTGGCAGGCTGCCAGCTGCTTGCAGAGAGACAGCTTCTCAAATCCCTCTCTGCTCAAGAGATAACGCTCACTCTACTTTTTATCATTCTCTCTCTCTCTCTCTCTCTCTCTCTCTCTCTCTCTCTCAGCTGAAAGCTCTTCGGTGTGTCAGGTTTGAATTTGACTCTGAATGTGGGTCTCACTCTTTCTCTCTCTCTTTGCCTCTTTATGTTACACACTCATTCACTCATTTTCCCTGTTCCTTATTCTTCACATTACTATGTCTCTCACTCTCTCTCACTTCCATGCTCTCATGCTCTTCAGTGCCTCGTCCTGTCTCCTCAATGCTTTTATCAGTCTTCAGGCGCATGGTCGCATGCTCACACACACACACACACACACACACACACACACACTCTTACCCCAATGCTGCTAATCTCTGAGCCCAGCACTGCTCTCTCAGTTGACGATGATTCTGAACGTGTTTTGGACAACTTCACTCGTTCTGCCACCTGCACAAAACAAACACACACACACAAACAAACATACAATTACATTTATTAATACACAGATAGAACTACAGACATCAATCCTAGATATGAGCAAGATCATAAGTAAAATATTCTTAACATAATTAGAGATGTAGAAAGTTCTAGGTTAAAATGATTTAACAATCTGATTAAAAAAATTCATTCATAACATCATGTGACAAAAAATAAAAACGACTGTACCATGTTACTGTCCAACACTGACACTAACTGACAGCCTTACTATTATTAAACAGTCCAAGTTCAAGATCAGTACGAGCATGAAATATGCTCAAGCATAAGAACCCAAACCACTAAATTATGAAGTGTGAGCAACTGAACATCTCTAAAAACATCTCTAGAGCAAGTCTTGTGAGGTTTGCCTCGTTTGCAGTGGAAGTTTGGAGGTCCCACCTTACAGGACTTAAAGGATCCTTCTAAAGGATAACTGATAACTGTTTTGGTGCCAAGAAAGCAAATTACACCATCAGAGGTCTTGTGGATTTCATGCCTCAAGTGGTCTGATGTGTTGTGGCGGTACTCAGTATTAGTCAGATGGTACTAACGGTATAGCTGATCTGTGCAGGCCTCCAGTAAGTTACACATCACTAATTATGATACAGTCAGAAGCTCTGAGCACATTATTCATTCAGGATAGAGCTAATTATCTCTGCAGTCTTCCACCAGTGGACTCGCTGCTATTTTTCTTACAGATATTTGCGTCAGAAAACCTGTAGAGACAACGGTGATATAGTGAAAATGTAACATCAAGATGGACATTAGGCAAAATGCATCAGCTGAAGAGCAATGTTATATTTACAAAATATTATAAGCTATATTGACTGAACACTCAAGATGTAAACAGAATAAATGTTAAAGTGTTGGTCACTATGAACAGTGGTGGTGATTAGAGCCAGGGCTTAATGTTCACAACACAAATGCATACATTCTATTTACGATCTAAATCTACGTTTTTATATGTAATGTTGACGATGGCTTAATGATGATTTAGGGCTGAACTGATCTGATTGTGATTCACAAAGTCCCAATTTGATTTGATTCGCAATTTGATTTGATTGAATACTAATAAATTTAAGCATATTTTACTTACAAAAACAGGCTTTAAACTTTAGAGTCACTAACTGTAGCATTGAAATATGATACTAAACTAGCTAGCGTTAGTCATGATACTGATTTGAGGTAATTTCACCCAGCACCAGTATATAATATACTCTGCTATATTGCTATTACTTGCTGCCATGCAGTTTATAAAGTTGTTGGTTATTGGTTATTTGCAAACTCCACAAGACCTCTGAAGATGTTCTGTGGTATACAATATGAAGACAACAGTAGCAGATCCTTTATGTCCTGTAGGTTGTGAGGTGGGGCCTCCTGAGCATCACTGAGCCTTGGGTCCCTATGACTGTTTCTGCTTTATTGGTTGTCCTTCCATGGAACACTTTTGCAGGTACTGACCATTGCATAATGGAAACACACCACAAAACCTATTGGAGATGCTCTGACACAGTGGTCTTGATATCATAATTTGTGTATAAACTGGTGTATAAACTACTCTAATACAAGTGTTCTTCCTTTTCACCAATCAAAGAACCATTAAGCACCTAAACAGCACTTTTTGTTCTCGTGGTTCTAAAGAATTATGTAAATATTTTGTTTTTTATAGGTACTGATAACCATGATTTACTCAGGAAAGCGTGTGTGCAGGCAGTGAGCTCTGATGTAATTGATGCTGTGAAGCTGAAGGCCAAGGACTGAGAGATGGACAGTGTGTGTGTGTGCATGTGTGTGTGCGTGTGTGTGTGTGTGTGTGTGTGTGTGTGTGTGTGTGTGTGTGTGTGTGTGTGTGTGTGTGAGTGAATGAGTGAGAGACTGAATTCAAGGACAAATCATTTACAACACATGCCACACCGTGAACTTAATCTATATATATATATACATGTGATCAGCCAGCACTGTTGTTTCATTGTAGGTACCCTTTGTGTGTGTGTGTGTGTGTGTGTGTGTGTGTGTGTAACGAGTGTACTATAACTGCTGAATGACAGCACTGCACTACACACACTCCTTTATCTCCAGGGATGCTTTAACAGTGTGTGTGAGCTCAGTTGTAAAGCAGCTGTACAGAATGTCCTCCAGCTTTACAGCTCTCACAACAGAGACTACACTGTCCACCTCAGCATGTGTGTTTCTACACACATACAGTGATATGGTAGGATAGCCTTGAATTGAGAAACTGTTTGTTTCATTTGTCTGTTTAAAATGTATGTTTCATTATATATATATATATATTAATACATAGACATTGCATATACCACATTTAGGGCACATTATCATCACATAAGACACAAACATTATAAGGCATTTAGCTCCTTCAAACTGCATCCATTGTGTACGAATGCATCTGACAAGAGGAAAAAAAAAAAAACAAACAAAAAATACAAATCTATGTGTGTGGCAGTGTGTGTGGTTAACCTTGGCTACAGGGATGTCGTTGCTGCTGCTGCTGGTGCTGAGCTCGCCTGTGCTGGGGTTAATGGGTCGGCCAGCGGGAGTCAAACGGCCTGGACTGGACTGACCACCAGGCTGGATACTCTGGAGACGAGTCTGTAGCTCACGCACCTACAGGAGGCAAAGAGAGCAGCATTTATTTTATTAAAATATGAGTTCATTCAAGGTCACAGCATTTCTTCACTTCAAACTGGCACACCCCCCCCCCCCCCACCCTGCTGTCATCTGAGAGTCACGTAACATGATCAAATTAATAAGTGTCAACAAGCCTTTATAAACCCCCCACTAAAAGAACATCACTGATAGCCCCTCTGATGGCATCACAACACACTGAAACCTCTTTATGGTCTGCAACACAGGGGGCAATCAAAGTCGTGCTGTTGGTTTGGCTCATCAGTGAGAGCCCCCCGCGGAATAAAAACGCCCACACACGGATGCGCGTGCACACACGGCTTCAAAAAGATAAAGAGTGTGGCAGACTGAGAGGACAGAAAGAAAGAGAAGGAGAGAGTGAGAGAGTGAATGCAGCACTCTTGTGCTTGCTAGAGGTGAGTTGGTCTATTGTAGGACACTAAAAAGTGCCCAAAGGAGCTGCAGAAATCAGCCTGAGTAAGTGAGAGAGGACAACCAGTACTAAGTAGATTATGACTTTTTTATCAGATTACAAAGGTAACATTTAGAACTGTAAATTTCATTTCTTATCAATTTAAAGCAGCATTTGGAAAGAATGTGTATGTTTTGCTCCTGCTGAAGAGCAAAGCATAATTAACCTTTACTCCACTGCTGTAAATACAAACCACACTCTCAGTGCCCCTTATGGACAGCTGCGCTTGTTCACTTGTTGAGAGAAACCAAAGTAACATCAGAAGTAAAGGAAGCATTTGGACTGAAGTGTAAGAGTAACAGGACTGGGGTTATGCAGGGTTACGCAGTTCTGATGAGAGACCTTGTGCAGCTCCACCAAAGTTCCATAGTGCAGGAGCAGCACACAAGCCCAGAGTGGGAATGATGGAAATGTACGTCTCCCTTTTACAGCCAGTAGAGCATGAAGCTGCTATTTTAAGGTAAAATTCTCACAATGTTTTCATTTCAGCAAATTAATGAAAAATGTTATATTTTCAATACATGACTGATTCTCAAACAGCTGGAATTTCATTTAAGTTTAGAAACAGACTGAACTAGATTAATAAATATTATACATGCTACTCCATGCATAATATGAAGTACAGTCCTATTCAAAACGTCAGCCTGATCATATAATCTCAGGCCGTGTCCACATATGTCTGGATATTTTTAAAACTGCAACTTTTCTAACTTTTTTAATATGTATTTTACACTCCACAGTTTATTGAAAACACTCTCCTAGATGGAGGTTCTTAACTAAATCTCTTTGAGAAACAAAAAAAAACCAGTTACATGGATTTAAAGCTTTATTACACTTTCACTGTAAGTGCTGCTATCAAGTGTGTGTGTTTCAGAAAACACCATTGAGAAAGTCAATGCTGTTAGAACATGGGCTTCATGTTTGTGCTGTATTTATGTCTGTTCAGCCAGTTATGCTGTACCTTCATGAATCTGAAAAATACTATGAAGTGTTGGCTCCAACTGATAGACTGGCATGCTCATGCAAGTGCTTTATGGTCGTGTCTTTGCATCTTGTTTAGACAGAGAAATGTTCAGAAATGTTGATGAATAAACTATTTATTCGGTGGGGTCTCAGTATCAGATCCTCAAAATCTGTTATTGTTATGAATATACTTGAGCATATTAATGACCAAAACATCCATCCACTTAAACAAGATGAAAACAGTGGAAAGATGGTTCCAGATATATATGCATGCTTTCTCCAAGTTGACTACTAATTATTTTAAATTATGACAATGATTTAATGTCATGTGAGCAGGGATATTAGGAAAGGGTAAAGAAAGGAATCTTCATTTCACCTTAATTTTAACTGCCAGTGGGATTTAACAGCCTTCTCACAGCTCCACACTGAAAACACTGACATTTAACACCTCACATGCAGGCCTTGTCTTGCTCTGTCTGCTCTCTAAACACATGCCTGAGCTCTCGTTTTCTTCTACAGTCCACTCACGCATTCTTTCCACTGTCTGTTGAGTTTGCAGGGTGTGCAGTCAATGAAACAGAGCTGTGAGTGCTGTGTGTGTTACTCCAGCTCCTAGATTTTTACACCTGGCCCTGTGCTCTCCCTGTTAAAGTGACAATTTAGTGAAAAAAATATTTTTACAATTTTCTTTCTTAACAAAGATCTTCTTTGTTTATGAAGATTTAGATTATTATTATAATTATTTAGATAATTTCGATTTTTTTCTACTTTTGCAGATTTGGGGCTAATATTCCTAACAAGAACAGATGGCTCCAATCCAATATCAATGCCAGGGAAAATAAATGCTGCATTAAATATTTAAGAGAGGAGGAAAAGAAGAATGAATTCCACCTTAGATTCATAAAAGTTGTCCTAAGAGAAACTTACAAATAAACTTACGAAGATTAAGCATAAAAATTTCACATGAATGGGACTCATTCACCAATATCTTTTCTTAAATTTGCTCTGAAAAAAAAATTGCACATTAGATTACGTTTGAATCTATGTACATTACATTAGATTCATGATGTGCAGAACTGTTCACAGCTCTGCTCTTATAATGATGGATTACATTGTGCTTGGAACTGAACAAATCCCCCAAAAAAGGAAACATCAGTGAATATCAAAGTCTTTGTGAAAACTGTGTAAGTGGTGTTAAAAAGAATATTTTGTTAGAACATTTGGGGGGGAAAGGCCATTCTCCAACAAACACTTTCAAATATTCTCTAAATAAATTCTTAATGATTTTAAAATGATCTTCACTGTTTTCATATGTAGCTGTTTGTAACATTTTTTTACATCTTACATTTTTTTTTTTAAAAGTTAGGACTCTCCAATCACATGATGATACCAGTGAGAAAGGGTGAAACCTAGTGTTTAATACACTGAAAAAGTCCTGTGACAGGAACAAGTTACCGTGTTCCAGAACCTTCACCATATCCCATGGAAGCTAAAAGATGCTGCACTGACTGATGCATTTGGGATCTCCTGCACTGAATGTGAATGTGAGTTCTGCCAGTCACTCGTCTGTTTGTAAGGACAATTCCAGCCATCTCTCACAATCATTATCACCCACTGCACTGTCCACGGTGCATGGTAATGTCTTCTTTGATGTATACCCAGTCAAACGTGACACTGTGGAGTGAGGAATGTTAAATACCTGCAAATTTCAGAAACAGAATCCCTCTCGCACCAACTGCCATGCTTCACTTAACACGGATAGTTCATGTCACCCTGCCATGAGCATGCTGGAAGGTTTTTCAACCACAATAACAAGATAAGGCCTCAAAATGTGGTGTGAATACAGGTGTGAGAGTTCACCAATTTATCAATTTACATACATGCTTATTTTGTTTTATACTTCAGCTGTGGGGCTAAAAAAATACTTTACAAGATACTTTATCTTTTCCTGAAAAATACTTCTACTACTCTACTACCATTAATATGTTTACATTGACTTCCATTGAAAGTTAAGAAGATTTCAATGGAATGCACTAGCACTATGATCCAAAGATTGCAGGTTGGAATCCTGGATCACACTGTTTGCCATTGGCAGCCAGAGTCTGAGAGAGCAAAACTGGCCTCTGGGTGTGTAGATGGTACTCTTTCCCCACAACTAGAGCAATACTCGTGTGTTAGCCATTACATCAGAGTTATATTACAATTTTCAACAGTGAAGTATGTTTTAAAAATCAGGACCATTTCATTGGTCCTGTTTTTCTTCTAGTTATAAAGTCCTGAAAAAGTACAAAAACATGCACAGAGAGAGCAGATACACACCACAGCTTTGCATGACTCTCACTGGGCCACTGCAGGCAGGCATGTTTGTGCGGGAGAGTGAGAGATTATGCATTCAGGTGAGTGTGCATGAGGGAGAGAAAGTAAGAGTGCTGGTGGGGAGAGTGGCTCATGAGCCAGAGGGACAATGGACAGAAGTGCATTCCCAACAAGGACAAAGCAGTTCAGACTGAGTACACCGCTCACCCCACCCCCACCCCCACCCCCACTCCCCAGTGGGCTCCCTGACTAACCTTGGGCTGCCAACAGTCCAGCAGGACTGAGGACAATACATATATAATTGCTGTGCAGAAAACATTTTTCTAATTTTCACATTTAAAATACCAGCTGCTCTTTATACCAGAAGAATGTTCCATTCAGAAAAAAACAGAATCAAATAAAGTCAGTTCGACAGTAACAAATTTACATCAATATGAGTGTAAAAGTGCATTCTGTTTTGTACACTTTCTGAAAAACGTCCTGAGCCTGGAGGCTGAAAATAGGGTTCCCTACAAGACCAACACAATGACCTTTTGAAAATGTAACCTGTTGTTCACTTGATTTTTGGTCATATTAAATATCTTGGGCCCACATATAAGCCTTTAGGGTTTAAAGAGTTAAGCAGCATCTAAGCTTAAGGTTTTTCTGGATTCTAGCCTCTACAAATTAGCTAAAGATTTTTTCAGAGTGAACAGCAAAGCACTTTTTTAAGTTACTCTGGATTAAAGAATCTGCAGAAAACGTAAATGTAAATGTTCTGCTCCAGCGAGTCCTATTCTATCGGAGGTACTTTTCTACAGCGACTAGTTTATTTTTGTGTTTATGACTCAAATACATACAAATGAAGATCTGAATGCATCTTGAGTGGACTAAGAGATTTTGGTTGCATATTTACAGAGACGAACATTGGTGATGACAAATGTTCATTGTGTGTTAGCCGTACATCAGCACACGTCAGATATCAAACCTATCCTGGTTGATGGACTGCATCTGAGCTAAACCAACCATGTTAAGAGAGAGAGAGAGAGAGAGAGAGAGAGAGAGAGAGAGAGAGAGAGATAGACAGAGCGAGCATGCAGGTGTATTGAGATAAGACGCCAACTGTGAGACCCAGAGAGAGAACAGATTTACCCACCTTCATCTCCCCATGGGCACCTGGCAAATGAACAACATTGATGACAGAGAGAGAGAGAGAGAGAAAGAGAGAGAGAGAGAGAGAGAGAGAGAGAGAGAGAGAGTGTGTGTGTGTGTGTGTGTGTGTGTGTGTGTGTGTGTGTGTGTGTGTGTGTGTGTGTGTGTGAGAAAGAGAGAGAGAAAGCTTGGCACTGACTTAGCAGTGATTATTTCATGGGCAAACAAAGCTCTCTTGCCAAGAGTGAGGTGGCCAAAGGACAAAGAAAGGAGTGCATATCTGCCATCACAAAGTAATCCACCATCCAGCTCCAGTCCCACCCCAGAGAAAGACCAGCTGTACAAATCACAGCCTCGCTTTCAAAAGAGTCTGGGTTAGTTTACAATGCAGTTCAGGCTCTTCCAGATGAGGCTCTTATTTCAAATTAAAATGCAACAGTTTGAACTGGTTAAACCAGAGGAGAATGTGTGTGTTTGTGTGTGTGAGAAGTAATAAATCTGTCCCGTGTAGAAGTGGAAAAAAAATGCTTTTATCTGAATTCCTTTCGTTATGGAATGACACATTCAATATAAATCGCAGGTTAAGTAGCACGGCTTGAAAATCCAAATTAACACTAGATTTACACCAGGGCTGGGTAGCATGAAAAAATGTGTATTACAATACTTTTTAAGATTTTGGCAGATTCATGACGTCACAGGATACTTCTATTTATTTATTTGCATGACTAGGGATGTATGTAAGACATTTTTACACAAAATAAACCTCAGGCATTATTTTGGTTTGCTGTTTATTATTAAATTGAGTGGAATCATCATGGCCAGATCCCAAAAGACTAGCCGAAGACCAGGACTTCTGGAACTATGCGCTTTTCTCCATCATAGAAACAATTATAAACTTTTTATTGCATCACAGGGGGCTTGAGGAAAATGTGAGACCATCTGTTTGAAAACTGAAAGTGAAGTGGACCATGCAACATGACAATGACCCAAAACATTCTAGTAAATCCATCAAGCAAAGGCAAAAAAGAAAGAAATTTAATAGTTTTGTAATGATCAAGCCAAACCCTGGATCCTAATCCTACTGAGATGTGGTGTGATTTAAAAACAAACATCAATTAGCTTAAAGAATTCTGGATGGAGGAGTGGGAAACAATTTGTCTCAGTTGATGTCAGACGCTGGTAGATGGTTATAGGAAATGTATTATTGAGGTTATTTATGCCAAAGGGGGAAACACTAGCTCCTTGGGCATAGGGTGTCTTTTTCTTCAGTAAGAACTGGCATGTTTTTTTGGTGTTGTTTTTTTTTTTTACAGAAAACAATAAAGTTTTCTATAGATATTGAGTGAAAGAAAATCTTAATAATGAAGGAAATAATTAATGCACTGCATTTTTATAAACCTTCAATGCGCAATTCTCATTAAAATTGGTCTAAATCTCAATTTTAATGAAATATGGAACTATGAAAGCCTATTATGATGTAATTTATCACAATAAAAATAACACACCCCTATATCGTGCACATCTACCCTAGCTTCCATCAGTGGTCTCAGTGGACTTAACTTCCATACCATTCAGATGCCATTAGCAAATGGAGAGCAACTCATATGTCCAATTAGGCTGCAACAGGACAGATTTCATTACGTGTCTGGCCGTATGGGAGGGTGCCGTTTCTGCTGCATCTAGCATGCTCTGTCTAAAGCTGAGGTTTACCAGAGGGGCCAGATGAAGTGTCTGCATGGACAGCCTTTAGCCCTGTTCGCTCAATGCATCTTGCCACTAATTTCGTTAGCCTACTAAGTGGGCAGCTCCAGCCAACCAGTGAAGGCAGCCAGATTCGATTACTGGAGGAGTCAAAATAGGGAGACATATTGATCCAGAAGCTTCAGGACTTTTTTCCCCCCCAAGTCTCTTGTTTTCTTGGATGAAAGTGCAATTTGAATTCTTCAGCCATGGACAAGTGCACAATTTTTTTCAGCTTCCCAAATAGATTCATCATAATTCACAATCACAGAGTTCTGTCAGTAGTATGAGTTATAATACAGACTATATTTGAACTTGCAGGCTGCAGCCTTTGAGCCAATACATGCCCGGAAGACCATAATTACAGACTGGGCTTTGCGGCAGAGGTTTGTTTGATTGGGAGCTTGCTGACCACAGGTCAGCTGCTGTGTGTGCGTGCACGCCTCCTCCTTTAGTTTGCTTCTGCTACTGTGCTGTAAAGTGTCTATTGCAGACCGCAAAGCCACGGACAACTAAAATACACTTTTCTGGTGATTTAGTTCTTTGATATGCTGAAGAAAAGGCCTGTTCTAGGAAGAAAAACTGTCCACAATTCCTATGACCCCATACATACATACTGGACTCATTACTGGGACAAGCAGAGGGCAATCAGCCGGCCTGGTATGACCCAAATAACAAATCTCTTCAGCCTTTTGAGGTGCACTTGCATTGGATTTAAAAAAGATCATATACCACCAATTTTAAAGCAATAGTATAAAGTGAAAAACCTTTCCTCTTAATGTTTATATAGTGGATAAACCAAGACATGGTTAGTGCCTGAATGTTAGGACCTATAAGGCTATTTAGGTGCATAGATAAACATTAAGCCTGAAGTTTCACTATTTAACTCACTCGTCGGCGCAGGCGGTCTCGCTCCTCACGGATGGCACTCATGGTGGCTTTGGTGCGGTTCAGATCCTCTTCTTTGCTGCAGAGCATGGCTGTCAGGCTCTCGTTCTCCTCTCTGAGTCCTGCCAGCTCCTTCTCCCAGCGCACTCGCTCTTCACACAGACTGGGGTAGAAATCTCTGCCCAGGGCCCCCTCAATCTCTTCTACTGTCTGTGAAATGTGAATGCAAGCCACTGTTAGTTTGGTGCTGGAATTAAAAATGCAATTAAAAATAAAATGGAAGAAAAATAGTTGTGCAGCTAAGTGGTTCCCATTGATTACTATGGTATCCCAGGTGGTAATTAGGTGGTTGGTATGGTGTTGCTAGGTAACTGCTATGGTATCCAAGCTAGTTGTTATGGTGTTGCTAGGTGGTTGCTATACTGTTGCAAAGTGGTTGCAATGTAGTTATGTGGGTACTATCATACCCAAGGTGGTTGCTATGGTGTTGCTTTGTGGTTCCCAGGTGGTTGCCACGTGTTTTTTATTTTATATACAAAAATACATTCCGTGTATATTAAATATGAAAAACAATAAGACAAAATTAATGTTTTATTCAATTTTATTTAAATGTATCAAATTCTGAAACACTGGGAACCAAATCATTTTAAAATCTGTATCACAACTCGTACAGTTACTGTATACAGGAGTAAAGACCACTTTAGTTCACCTTGAATAAGAGATGAATGGGGCTCTGTTTTCTGGGATATTATAGTTTCTTATTGTGTATAGATTGAGCCCTAGTCCTAGTACTTTGCAGAGGGGAAATGGTGACAGTATGTCTGGTAAATAAAGCCATTATTAGACTTCAAACGGACTTGAAACCAATGAGAATTTTTACAACCTGACAATTGAATGAATTGTCATCTTGACTCACTGCAAACACAAAACAACTCCAAATTTGGCTTTTATGTCAAGAATTATGAACACTGCCACCATAACAACACATTGTACCATGAAAGTAAAACACATTAAGCTCTGAAAACCCAAAGGGTCCACACTATCCACAAAGCTTACAAAAGAATGTTGAAAAAGTGGACAATTCATGGGTACTGTCCTAAAATATAGTCTTAAAATGCTGTTTTAAAGAGGTTTAAGGTAAAAAAAAGACCCTCTTAAAACTATTAAAAAATCACATAATTGTAAAGTGTTTATTGTGCATTATTACAAATAACAGACAGACCTCCAGTTATATACTAATCAAGGTCATAATGAATGAAGCTTAATGCAGAGTAAATACATAATAAATAGTCTAACTCAGCCTTTACTAAACCAACACCAACACCCTAACATACAATGAACATTTTTACAGTAACACAGCACATTTAGTTGTGGGTTGTGTGTCAAACAGGTGTTGAGCCAAATTACCTTAATGGCCAGGTCACAGTGCTGGCTGGCCGTGGTCAGTTGCTCAATGTGTCTGTCCACCTCAGCAACAGACAGACTGCAGGCACTCTTCTTCCGGCCGCATACGACGCTCTCCAGGCCGGTCAGCACCCGCTGCAGCTCTGAGTTCAGGTCACTGCAATTGTCTGTATGGGAGGGGTAAGAGCACTTATTTCTCAATCTGGAAATTATGTGGGAATAATAGATTCATTTATAATCCATTAGAATAATTTTTAAGCAAATAAGTCAAAAGAGTTACTTCAGTATTGCTCATTAATTGTTTCTTCCCCAAAAAAAGTATTAAAAAGAATTGATCGTGCTTTTGTCGAAGTAACTGTCTCCAGGGCTGACTTTCTACTAGCTTCTGGAACATTGTTGTGAGGATTTGATTACATTCATCAACATCAGTGAAATCACCCTGGATGATCACCACCTAACTTCCCCCTCAACTCATCCCAGAAGTGTTAGATGAAGCACCATCATTCCAGAGAACACACTTCCAATGCCTGGCATTAGGCACGATACCAGTATTATCAAACTACCACAGAGCTGTTTTTCTCCTCTTCTGAGAAAATTACAGTCTGAATTACCTGCTTTTATCATTCTCGTGTCTAGATACCCAGACATTTTAGTCAAATTTGACTAGATTTTTCATGGATTTATTTGTAACCATAAGGCCTAAAAACAACTTGGCAGTACGGTACTTTAGGTGACTTGTGGGGGCTGCAATAGTACAGGAACTCCTAAACCTAAATAATAAAAGACAGAGATACATTTCTTTTTTTCACATATTCCTGGAATGTTGCAATTTGGACTATTAACTTCCAAGTAATTCAAAGTTTTTGCCAATTTAATTTGCCATAATAATAAAAAAACACTAAGATTTCTGAGCAATCCCCAAAACCTTTTGTTATCAAAACATAATAATGGCCAGTTGTATACAGTGGTATACAATATGTTGTTTACTTAGCACAAGACTGACTGTTAGTCAAAATCAATTCTAAATGATATCATTCGTGTATTCAGTTTGCTTTCAAAAGTAATTCTGAATCATACTGCATTGTTTCCTAAAGAATCATCGATCCAATATGTCAAACTTCAGAAGAACAGAATGACCGATTTCTGCCCGTGTCTCTTTTAATGAACTATTTTCTCATCAAGATCAGGTGTGTGTGTGTGTGTGTGAGTGCATGAAAGTGCTGCAAGAATTTGTTTGCATCTTAAGACTCTCACCCATCGCAGCAAACAGGCATGAAGCTGTAAAATGGTGGAGGCTCCGAATAAGCTGCCTAAGTCTGAGATTTATGCCCAATGTGCCAATCA
This sequence comes from Acestrorhynchus altus, assembly GCA_034509495.1. Lineage (NCBI taxonomy): Eukaryota > Metazoa > Chordata > Actinopteri > Characiformes > Acestrorhynchidae > Acestrorhynchus > Acestrorhynchus altus. The sequence goes on along the minus strand of CM067511.1, from coordinate 8,657,411 downwards.
ATAGCCAGGTCTACACTACAAGATAAATATTGATCCAGAGCTGAAGACGGAATTCATTTTGCTAACTGCAGCCAGTGGTGAGTAAGTTTGCATCCACACGCAGCTGACGTCTTCTGGGAATCATTGTGGATAAGACTGAATAATTCCGGTCTAATGATAATCACAGTGCTTCACTCAACAAGTCAATTCAGAGAACGCCACTCAGCATACAAAGGATGTGTGCATGTGATACTGATGACATCGTCCAGAAATTCATGGCTGCATGGATACGGAGGAAGCCACAGCTTTTAGGAGTGAATAACGTGGCTGGTTTTCACCAACTGCTGGAGTAAGATGTGATGAAACAACCTCCTGCAAGTCCAATGCAATCCTGCTTTTCTTATTTTCCTTAGCAATGGCTTTCACAACGCCACTCCACCTGTAGACATCTGTAGATCCAAGTCTTCTCTTCACAGCTGAGATGTGGTCCATTGTTAAGCTGATCTACAAGCTGTTGTCATGTGAACCGACCGTCACATTAGCTGTCGACCCACAAAAACTTGTCTTCTGATGTTGCTGTTATTTATTTCAAATTAATTGATTATATTTACATTGTGAAGCAACATGAAATAAGCTGTAAACTATGGAATTCAATGTAAATTCATCAGGTCAAAAATGTTATTACATTTATTTATTACAATATTTTCTTACATTATGCCTTAGAAGTTGCACATGACTAATACTATTTATATTATATTATAATTCTATACGTTTTTCAGTCTGTATACTTTTAATTTTAAACATTTGAACAGTGGTGTTCACAATTACATCATTCCATTTAAACAGCACTGCACGACCAAAATAATAACTCTGAACTTGGACGGGTTAAAAGAATGTTGGGATTAGCAGCACAAAAGTAGGATTGTGGGAGCACAATAGCCCAGAATGAAGAGAAAAAAAAACAAAAGGCCTGGCAGACTGCACGAGATTTTAATCATGGACAAGGGTAATGAAGAGAAGAATTCGATGAGCTGCTCTTTAAATGTCCTAAAGGAAAGATAGCACTGACTGTGGGGACAAAAGCGATAGCACCTTTTAGAAGGAGAGTGAAGCGTGATTGTCATGGAAAACATTTCCAAATCAATTTTCCATTTGAGGTTTCGGGGACAAAAAAAAAGTAAGAACCACCCCCCAACCTCCCCCCACCCCCAAAACACACACACACACACACACACAGACAAACAACAACAACCCAAAACTGGTACTGGTCAGATGTCACTAAATCAATCAAACAATTTTTGCTCTGAATCAACAATTACTCACTGCAAGAACGGAAAAGCCGATGAATAATAGATTGGTTGGTAGGCGAGGCTTAAAATAACAGGTTTCTGTTAGGCTCATAGAATTTCAACAAGAATATAATATTGTAGAAGATGACAGAGACGTGCTTCTGCCGACAGCGGGACAAAAGGTCAATCCGATAGATACCAATGACAATCAAACATCCTTAACTTACAAATTTCCCCTGAGCTTTGCACTGCGACAGTCAGAGACATGGTCACCTTAGGACTTAATGATTTTTACGAAAGCAATCAGCTTCCTGTTTTGATCCTCAATATCATCTTCATGCTGAGAAGTTAGCTACACTTCGCAACCTGCAGGGTTATTTACACAGTGCTGGGATGTTATGTAGCCCAGCTTCTATATTAGTTATATCATTGCAACTACAGAGCCAATGGATCGATATTCAGCCTCAATTAACAGCAACTCTAGAGGTCAATTAGTAGGGAGTTAGTAGGAGTGGGTAATATTCCGTAGTAGGAGTTATTCAGGTAGGAGTAAAAATGACGGTCCTGTTGATGTGGGGCCATGTCCTCAATCTTTTCCTGCACTGCACATAAAAAACTATACCTGTATATTTTAATTTCTACATATTTATTTCTTATCTCTGCCTATTTCTATTTTTTAAACCTTTATATTGTTCATCGTCTATTTGCATATGACTGGACAGTGGTCAAAGCCTTTTACTGCACATACACTATATGGACAAACGTTTCAGGACACCTGCTCATTGTTCCAACTTAATTCAAAGGTATTAAAGAGGGTTTATCCTGCTTTTATTGGTCTCTACTCACCAGACAAGGCTTTCTACTCGATTTTGGAGCACTGCTGCTATTACAACCAGTGACGAGAACATTAGTGAGGACAGAATGTTGGATGATCACCACCGCACACCCTAGTAAATTTGGAATTGTGACTACAAAAATCTGACCAAGCTGTTACGCCGGTCAGTGCTCACCCATGTCTGCAGTGACCAGTGTTGACTGGTTTTCAGGCAGTGAGATGGATGCTTGGTCAGGGTCTTGATCCACGCTCCGACCGTCTTCGTTGACTTCTTGTTGGCTTTGGCTGAGTTCAGAGCGCAACTCTGAAAACTCATCCTCCTCCCTGAGAGAGAGAGAGAGAGAGAGAGAGAGAGAGAAAGAAAGAGCGAGAGAGAGAGAGACAGATAAGAAGAGATAGAGATAAATGAGTGCACACAGTATACATGACCGCCCTTACTACCCTAGAGAAAAGTAATAAGGTCAATGTGACAATGTGACATATTAAAGGAAGAGAGAATAGAAAATCCCCCAAAATGGCACACAGGGACAGAGCTTATAGGCATTACTGGTTATTTTTATAACCATTTAACAAATACAGAGCTTTAGGGAAGACCACTGAAAAGCTGCTTTGGGAATAAGAAATGCTACTGTATTGTAACAATGCTGATCAACGGCTTAAATTAAACATTATTATTTAAAAACTAAATCAAGCAAAATTATTTATTGTCATTTTGTTGGCATTTATTTCTGAACACTATGTCAACAAAACAACTCTTCCGCCAAAAAAGGGGTGAACAATCAGTTGTAAATTACATGGCCATGGCCCGAGTTTGTCCTCTACTGTCCAGAAAAGACTTAATGCTAGATTTTGGTGCATTTCTCTCACTGACTCCTGACAATTAGTTTTCGGCGTATTAATAACAAAACTTAGGTAAGTGATTTGTTTCATCAGAGCAAGAGAAATAGGCTACAGTTATGGGCCACTGACCACAGATATCCCTTTGCAGCACCTTTTCTGTGGGATCAATCTCCAAATGCATCAGTGAGTCTGGGGTAGCAGTGACCCTGACATCAGTGCACTGATGTCAGTGGTTTTAATGTTATGGCTTACTGGACAAAAGAGCTTGTTCATTTTAACCTAGCGCATTTCTCTAATGAACATGCATCCACCCTGACCTGTGACCATGTGTCCTGCACACTGGACGCTCCACGAATGAAAAGTGAAGCAATGCTTTTGCAGACGTCTCTTCATTTGCATGTTAATTTATACACATACATGCACAGGACGATAATGAAGGTGGAGACTCTTATCTTCTGAAAATGTCACCAATGCTTTGCAGCAAATCTGCTTATTTAAACGCAATGCCAACTCACGGCTGATCTGTCCATGTGACGACCAGGTTCAGCAGCTTGGGTATGAAATTAACGGTTAACAAGACTTGCTGAAACACGAGCTGCACTACAGTTTAGGGCTGGGCAATATGAACCAAAAAATCATATCCCAATGTATTTTAGCTGAATGGCAATATACAATACAATATATGATGTGAAGAAAGAAAAAAATAAAAAAATAAAAACAACTAGAGCCTTTTTGAGGGATGTTTTGACAGTATGACATATATTTATTCCTCTAAACATTATAAAGTGTTTATAGGATACATTCACACATGCTCGATTATTTTCAGAATATCCTATAGTACTCAAATATGTCTTCATCTGCCATGAACATGTTAATAGAATTTAAACATCTATATAAATTTGACCATGTTTTGATAAACAAATGCTCCAGTGCTCCAAAACTGTGTAGAAATTATTCCCTGGACATTAGAAGATAAACTCCATAATACCATTGATTTCAGAAGAAACTCTGAATGAGAAGGTGTCCCAATACTTTTGTCTATGTAGTTTTATTCAAGAGTAAAATAGAGCAAGAACAGAACCAAAAGAAGTCTAAAGTGCCAACTACAAATTTTTATGCATTTCATCGCAGCCAATTATTGCAAATTCTGACAAGGCTTTCGGAAGCATGAGCCTAATGGGACATGGAAACAGCTACAATTACGTGAATCCCACTTTAATAAGGAGCGAGACGCACTAAAGGCCTTCAACAAGTTTGATTTTAATGGTGATGGTCAGTAGAAACAGTGGTGGGTGAAAAGACAACAACCCAGTTCTCAACCTCATTTGGAGCGATCATCAGCAAAGATAAAAAGTGTCTTTGTGTCAGCTAGCCGGTCGTCTAGTCTGTCTAAAAGTCCAGCTTTGGGCCGAAGAAGCAGACTGAACTGACCTTCCGTCTCCTCTCCGTGAGTACACAGCCTGCAGACTGCAGGGAGTGGTGTGTGTGTGTGTGTGTGTGTGTGTGTGTGTGTGTGTGTGTGTGTGTGTCTCTATGGCCCTGTGCCTGACCACACACAGTTGGCCTCAGGCAGAGAGAGAGAGAGAGAGAGAGAGAGAGAGAGAGAGAGAGAGAGAGAGAGTGAGAGAGAGAGAGAGAGAGAGAGAGAGAGAGAGAGAGAGATGGTGGTCAAAATGCCTTACAGTGAAGAAAGCTGATGATGAAATGATCACCAAAAGGCATAACGATTATACTTTTACTTTTTAAAGTATTGAAAAAGTATTGAAATTAAAATATTTCAAAGTATTGAATTTGGAATAAAATTTTTGGCCACTTGTTTAAATGTTCTTTTGCAAAGAAATCTTCTGATGCTGAATTTTGTGGTAAGGATGCAGGAGAGGTTTTCTTCTGATGACCCTTCCATGAAGGTCATATTTGAGCAGGGGTTATAAACAGTAGAACAATGTACCACAATTCCAGTGTCTAAAAAACTGTCCTAAATTTCATGAAAAGACCACCTCTCCAACCATTAAGCGTTGGGGTGGAGCAATCATGCTCTGGGGTTGTATTGCAGCCTTGTTGCAGATTGTACAGATTGTACAAATGGATAATGATCCTAAACACACCTCAAAATCCACAGGACTTCCTCAAAAGAGGTTGTCGCTGAAGGTTTTACAGTAGTCATCACAGTTCCCTGATCTGAACATCATTGGAAATCTGTGGACAGACCTCAAAAGAGCAGTGTTTGCAAGATGGCCCAGGAACCTCACAACACTGGAAGAATGCATGAATGGATGAATATCTAACCAGGGTGGACAAAGTTTTGCTTCAGGCCTTTTTATTGTTATTCTGAAAATGTAAAAGATGAAAATTAAAAGAATGTTTTTACTTAAATTACAAATAACTTCATGCCTTTCAGAGATGCTTTCATCTTCTGCTTGCTTCAGTTGTCCAGTTCAATTGTTCAATTGTTCACTTACAGTAATCTAGACCAGGGGTGCCAAAACTTGAGCATGACACTGCATATATGGAATGGCCTTCCCAAAGTATTTCCAAAAGTAAGTGGACTCTGTTTTAAAGAGGGATCTGTGCCAGGACACCACTGTAATTGAACTCCTAATAAGTGCACTCTTAATATCGCAAATTCCCAATCAAACCCTATGTCAGCAGTCAGGTGTTCAATAGGTGTTCAAGGAGCAATTTTCAATTCAATTTCTAGGTCAAGACTAGGTTTGGATAGTGTGAAGAACCTGGCGATATGTTACTCATCATTATACAGGGGTTATTACTATATACTGCAATGTATCGCAATATTGTAAGCACGATGAAATAGGAAAACATAGTATCATAATATAATAGTGTCATAGTATAAAAAGGTTTAGGTCATATACAATCAAAGCCTGCTATCTACCGGTCAGGATTTAAACAAAACAAAAATAACCAGTCTGCCACCATCTTTACATGTAAACTATTAATTTCATTATAAAACTTTACTGTGTTTGAGAATCGATATAGAACTGCATACCACAATATCGCAATCGCAATACTTTCACATATCAATATTTTATTACAAGCCAGTCAAAGCAGGTGGTCCAGTTCCAGGTGATCCAGTTCCAAAATTAGCCCATGTTCTCACAACCGATACAAAACAGACCTGATGGTGGTTCCCTGCAGCAGGTCTATCTTCTTATTGAGCTCGGCGATGACACTGTGCAGCTCAGTGATTCTCTCCTCATAGCGCAGAGTTGTCCTCTCCTGCACCTCCTCATGCTCCCGCAGAAAATGAGACTGCTCACACTACACACACATACAGACACAGACACACACACAGCATGAGGAAGATACCAAAAAACCCCTAAAAAAAAAAACCCCCACAAACGAAACCCCCCCCAAGGTGAGCTGAACAAACAAAGGCATACTGAGTATGCAAACACTTCCCCCCCCAGAGCAAGAAACAATTTCCCATCAGACACACACATACATACACAATCACAGACAGACAGCACACACCAATACAGATGCAAACACATCCACATAGCCATGCACTAATTCATTCATAAAGACTGCCGCTGCAGGAGGTGTAGCTAAATTCTTCATAATTCAGCATGTCAGTTTCTGTAACGGGCCCAGTAATGAAATATATGAGCATACGGTTCATTGCGGCGGCAGCCAACAACCGGCCACCCACGTCCACTTCTCCAATGCACACACTGAACAAACTGTTCCCCTATAGCAGCCTGTCAGACTCTACGCTGATTAATGGCCACATTAAGTACAGTGGAATTAGCTATTGAGTGCTGTGAGGGAACTTAAATTCACCTCATGTCGACTCATTCACTAAAATAGTAGGAGATAAATTGAAGAGTGACGCTACGCCCGGAAGGAATGAACCGACAGCGGCTACATACGCCAAACGAGACGTTTTGACTGGAGAAATTACTTAATCGCTACTGATGCCGATATCTAGATAAATGGACGTACGGTCAGTGTCAATTTCAATTAAACCTGCTCAGGACAACTTTTAGAACCAGAGTTTCTAGGCCTTAAAACTCAGCATAAGAGTGACCTATAGACATGACACACATCATACACTATAAGACCATTTATAGTGCTTTGCAACCTCCTTGGGTTTTTAAGAATATTTAAAAATATTTAAAAAATGTAAAAATAAAATTAAAATAAAAATTAAAAATTAAAAATACATTTTATAATTTTATATATAAAAAATAAATAAATAATTAAATAAATAAATATATATATATAAACACATAAAAATTACCTTAAGAAGTCACATGCTAAGTGTGCCCACGAAGCACCATCATATCCATTATCATCGAACTGAAAGAACATTGTACCACAACAAACTAAGAGAGGACCACCCACCAAAACTCTCGAGACTGGGCAAGGAGGACATTAATCAGAGAGACAGCACAGAGACCAAAGATAACCCTGAGTATCCATATGACCACGATAAGCTGTACAGTCCACATAGCTGGGCTTCATGAAAAAGAGGCTTGAGAAAAAAACAACCAAAAACCTACAGACAAAAATAGGAAGGCTCCCTTTGAGCTTGCCAAAAGGCCAAATACATGAATATTCTTGAGCAAAACCTGTTTTGCAAGAGGTGCCAAGCTCAAAGTGACTTATCCTAGTTGTCCTATTTGTTGTTTCACAATAAGAAAATCAAATGTTAAAAGTCACAGGCATGTTCTGTAAATGAAATGTAAACCCTTTCAAAACATGGTTAAACTCAAATGTGTAAATTCTGTTCATTATTAAATGTCAAATGCAGACATATTTGTGTAGCCAAAGATCTCCTAAAAAATGACAAATATCCGGCATTTGTGACGGTGTTCTCTAAATACTTTTTTTATTTTTTGGCGAATAAAAGTACATCAAACTAAAAAATATCCCACAAATTGTCCTAGGGTTTTACTGAATCCACTGATTATCTTGATCTGCAGTGCTATTTGTCATGGGGTGGATATGTTAGGCAGCAAAGGAAAAGGCGGTTCTTGATGTAGATGTGTTAAAAACAGAGCATCTCCAAACGTCAGGCAGGCGTGGGTTCAAAATCACTACTCCAAATGGTTCTGGAGGCAGCTCTACCTCTGAGGCAGAACAAATGCAATTGGTTCAGACAGTAACCAATTAAAAGAACCACTAGGCAGAACTTTCTTTGCAGTGTATGTATAAATAGCTTTATATGTGGAGACGTTGCATAAAAGGAGTTTGATGCAGACGTTTGTTCTTGAATGCAGTGGTCAGTACCAATCAAAAGTGGCCCACAAATGTACGATTGGTGAACCAAAGAAAGACATGGGCGCCTAACCCTAAAGCTAATGTAAAGACTGTGTACGCTTCTGTTTTGCAACAGTTACATGCTGTAGATTGCTCGGTTATCTTGGTTATTGCTTCACTGCTACAGGCTGTGAATAATGTCTCTTTATAGAATCTCTATTAAAAAGGTAGACGGAGCACTAAAAAGGGCTGGAATAGCTTCATAATGCCAGTAGTCCATGAATTAACATATGCATACATCAGCTCAGATCCAAGTCCCTTTGATAGGATCAGGGCATTGTTACAAAGGCTCCAGTGGAAGGTGAAATCATGTCTGGTATAATCGACAACACGTGAAATAACAGAGGAACAGTTAATCTGGTTTAACCCCTCTGTCCTAATTTGACTAAACCTAAAAGGAAATGAAACAGAAATGTGTGTTTCTGATATGTTACTCTTACAATGTAGCACAAACCATTACAACAGTGAGCCTTTGGGCTTCACAACTTACAGAAAATATTTTAAACTGAGCTGTTTTTAGCTCATCACCCTCAGGTCAGGATAAGGTAACCTAACTGGTCCAGAGTGAACTAGCAGAGCTTGGGTTTACTCCGCCTTGGGGACGAGGGGAGTGGGGTGTGTGTGTGTGTGTGTGTGTGTGTGTGTGTGTGTGTGTGTGTGTGTGTGTGTGTGTGTGTGTGTGTGAGTTTCCTTCAATGGCTTTGGTAGAACTGTACATTTTGAGGCCACAGCTGAGAGGTTCATAGTGAGTGTGAAACAAAAACAGGGTGTAAGTGTCCTACAAGGGTGTGAACCTTTGTCCTGATTCCATTCAATCATGGCTCTCAGATTTCACCACAGGTCAAAAATTCTAAAATAAAACAAACAAAAAATATGTCACAACCAACGAAAAGCATTACACTCATTTCCCTTCTGTTGCCTTGATGCAGTGTTCCTTCACACCGCTTCGCAAAGAGCCACCTGTGATGATTTCCAGACTTGAGACCATTTCTAGTTGGCTGTGCCCAAAATGGATTTTCATTTTAGATCCCTATTGACTGTGTCTGACATTTTTCTTAGTGTCTGAATCAAAAAGTGGAATTTGAGTTTGATTCTGAGAGCACTACAGTCTCCTACAATGTTTGTAATTTCAAGTGAAGAGTGTAGCTCACTGCATGAGCCAAATGTGGACCAAAATGCACTGCAAGTGTCTTTGTTACTAGGCAACAGACAGTGGAGTGAAACAGACACTAAGACCTTTGCTCATATAAGTAAGTGATGGTTACAAGCCACTGGACGACCCCTTTTCCCAATGTTGAATGTTAACAGTTGGCTTGGGTTGCTGAACAACATAACAGTCAAAAATTAGAATTAAGGTGGTGAGAATGGAGATTTAAACTTTGTTTATGTGATTTTTTTATGTGACTGATATGGAGGCATGTTAATGAGGAAGTGCCCGAATTCATTAATGTTCCTACTAATAATATGACAACTAAATCCTATATAGCGTCACACTAATGAGGGAGTAGGTCTCACGTCTGATTTTAATGGACCAAAACACATTTTGAAAACAAACGCATGAATATTAATGCTGCTTTATTTAATCAACTATTGCTGCCTCAAGTTCAAAACCAATGGTCTGTGATGCTGAGCACCATTGTCATGGTTGCAGCTCAAACAAATGTACCTGAACAGCAGAACAACTTATGTTTTACTGAAGCACAAATGCACAGATGACAAGAATCATGTTGACAATAAACATAACGAGGTTAAATAAAAAAAAAACTGTTTGGTGTTGCAATATCGGTTTTACGCCTGATGGTATAAGATATGATTGGCTGAATTCACCCCAGTCCTGGTAGCATTATGTGATAGGTGGAGTATTTGCCAGTCTGACAGACTAAATAATATTAATAAAACATATGTGGTGATTCTGTAAAGTCAGTTATAAGACAGCTTTGTTATTCCTCAATGACAAAATCCACAAAAATTGCTGGCATGATTTGAGGAACAAACGGAGAAACGGACAAATAAACAAACAATGAAACTGATAATGAGCTAACCTGCTACTTTTTGATTATCATGGTCGGGCTTCTTTTACTTTTAGCTCAACAGCTAACATTTGCTCAGCAACGCTAACTAGTTTTTTGAGTGGAACACTGGGGAACGCATGCTTTCTTAACCCCTTAATGTTTATGAATGCATGACTTTGTAAACTACATTACTGTCAAACCCTTAAACAGAACCCTGTGGGACTACACAGGAATCCAAATCCATTTGTGGTTGGGTGCTACTACCCATCCCTAGCATTTACCTAAAGCTTCCTAATCCTTTTAGGTGATGACAGCTTCTAGACACCTCCTGTAAGGAGAAGCTAGTCACATGCATTGATCGAGTGTGATTTTGGCCCATTCTACCACACAAACACTCTTCAAATCCTGAAGGTTCTGTGGTCTCCTTCATAGAACTTTCCTTCCTTCTATAAATTTTCAATTGCATTAAAGTCAGGTGATTGTCTGGGCCATTCTAGGTCCCTGTCTTGCTCATATCATCGTCATCATTCTAGTAGATGTCAGCAGAGTTTTATCAAAAATGTGTCAGTAGATTGGTCCATTCATCCTCCCTTTAATTATACGAAGGGTGCCAGTGCCATATGTTGAAAAACAGCCCTACACCACGATCCAAGCTTCACTGTTGGTATAGTGTTTATGGGGTGAAATGCAATGCCTTTGACTTCCAAACATGGTATGTATTAGGGCACCTAAAGAGTTCATTTTTCACAGTATAAATGCTATTGAGCAAATTTTAGACATGCTTAAACGTGCTTTTTCTTCAGCAATGGAGTCTTGCGTTGTGAGTGTGCATACAGGTCATGGAAGTTGAGTGCATTACTAGTTTAGCCTTTGAAATGTATTGATTTCTTGGATGGGTTGTCACCATTCAATCCACAATTTCATGTCAATAGTACCTTTAGAAATATGTTTACACAGAAAGCTGGTGATGTGTTCATTGCTTATTTCATCCACTGTAGCTACACATATGGCCTCAATGGCCTTTCGCATTAATAGCCTGTATCTCACACTCACTCACATGCATCTCATATTCATACATGGCCTGCACCATCTTTAGGTATAGTTTTTTTTGTAATTTTTTCTGTCTAGTTCTTTTAGTTATGTTGTGTTATTTTTTTGACTATCCAGTGTCGACCAGAGGAGGATGGGATCCTCTTTAGAGTCTTGATTCCTCTGAAGGTTTCTTCTGCTGTCGCCTTTTGGTTTGCTCAAAAGAGGAACTGGATCTCTGTAAAGCTGCTTTGTGACAATGACTTCACTGTAAAAAATTGCAATATAAATAAACTTTGATGATGATACACAAATTGCACTAAACATTTACCAAATAATTAATAAGGAATAAAAACTGAATAATATACCTATGACCAGGTGGGTCAAACCACATAAGCCTCATGTCTGGTGACGGTAATACTTGACCGGTGGCCAATGCTATTTCATATAAAGAACAGAGAAATATGGCAAATATACTTTGGTAATTTGCTGTTTATTGAAAGGTTAGTCACAGGAAATAACTTTTTGCCCACCAGGCCAAGATTAAACTATCTAGAAAGAAAACACAGATTTAGATCCTGTAGGGCTTTAATATTTAGTCCTGTGAGCAGGTCTGGCTAATCAGTACTAACTGGTTTCTGTTAGTCGATATGGCAGCTTTTCAACAGCACTTGAGCTGGAAACAATAGAAGCTTTGTGGGAGAAATCGCTGGAGGAGATTCAAAAGCTAGCGCTCGCGTGCTGTGACTGAAAGTTCAGTGTAGTCAAAATGAGGTTGATCCAACAAACACCACTGTGTTCCTTTTGAACAACGTGGCACTCTGGCCAGGTTTAAGAGTAGCAAGAGCTGAGAGGTCATAGCTCCCAGGCCTGTGCGTTGAGGTCAAAGGTATAGGTCACCATTTTCCCCTTAGCTCAAAGCCAAGATATGCTCTGGGTCTGACATTTTCTTCCTTAGTTTTGCCCTGAAGCTGCAATCAACCCAATGTAGCCTAGGAAGTGACAGTACTGTGCAAACTGCACACGTAAATCATCCACTTGCCTCAAACTGCACACAGTCTCAAATACGAAGCCTGTGTGTGGAGGTCACAAGTCCAAAGGTGAGCAGTCAAGGATATCGGAATGTAGTGGATCCATCCAGGGTGTTGAGGTCTTTTATATGTCAGAGGAAATTAGTGTCAGATGCCTGTAGAGAGCTACTGACCGACAGAGTGAACTGACAGAGGTTGAGAAAATGACACTGGACACTGGCTAATAATCATGACCTCACTGCCCAATGCTGTTCTCAAGCTGGAGGGCAAAGAACACTGGTGTGAACATATGGAAGCTGTCACATATCTGTAAAATGGGAAAAGGTTACGCTTCAAGACTGCTGTGACTACTGTTTTAAGCTATAATGTGTTATGTGGTTATCGTTATTCACCTTATTCAGCATGACAATAAGTTGGGGGCCGTCTTTGTTCTCTTTGTTTTAGAACTCCCGGTGCAGCAGCGAATTAGTTGGAGGGTGTCAGAGTAATAGAAGAGGAGGAATTCACCAGAACAGCAGTGTTACAAACACACACACACACACACACACACAAAAACAGTGTGTGTTTAAACACCACATAACATATCTATCCACCAGTAGATCCAAAGCTATTACTCAATGTGTTCACCTCACCGGAGATCAGAACTGAGTCATTTCTCTGGATAAGGTTGATTTTATATATATATATAAATTTTTTTAATCCTCTCCTCAAAACAGTAAGAGCATGTTTTATATGTGGATGTTGAAGTGTAAGTGTGAGCTCCTTCAGCCACAGACACAGCTCCTCTTCTTCAGAAGGTGATGGATTGATATGTTATGTGGTGTTTAAACACTCAAACTGAGTATATTATACTGCTTATACTGTGTGTTTACTATCACTATGGCTGTAATCAATAAAAAATGGACCCTCTGCCGCACTGGAAGTTCTAAAACACAGACGGAAGACATTTTTGAAAGTGAGTGTGGAGGAATAAGGTGAACAGCTTACAGTTTCAGAAATAACAATCAGGTTTATTTGGGGTTACATCACAGAAATGGAATGAATAAATTATTTTTCCTTGCCAACTCACATACTTGTGCTCCCCAGAATTTCAAATACTGTGATTAGTAATCTATTCACATTTGAATCAGAATTTTCTAATATTTTGAGCCACATTGATCAAGAGTAAAACCTATTTTTGAATGAAATTGTGATCATGACTGAGCTTTTTAACAATATTCAGTTTTTTCAAGATGTGTCACTATAGTTACCAAGAAATGTCGTATACAGCCTCAAGGTACTAACAAACATTTCCAGACATAAACATAATGGACTGATACCTTTTGTCAATGTTCTAGAACTGTGCCCATTGAGCTTCACTGGTTGAATGTGCGAGGCAGATATTTAGAAAAAGGTTTCTCTATGGTACGTGGCTCTATGGGTCTGTATTGTATATTTTGAACACCCCCAGACAATAATGCTAGATTTAGTACATCAAACTAAACAACTTCAGGTCTCTTGGAGAAAAATGTAAATACAGGCCTCTGCTAAGATCAGATATTAGTGCTGCAATGATTAGATGACATAACTGACTATATTAATTATAAAAATTTGATCATAATGTTTTATCTGTCTTATGAATGGTGCTTGCTTAGAGAATGCTATTTTATTTATGTTACCTAGATAATGTGATAAATGCAATAGTCAGTGACTTATAAGAGTTTTATGTTAGCCTTTACCCTGTCTCATATTCCCTATTCTCAAACCAGTGCTACTTAATGGTTGCTATCTGTGGGTACCATGCGTGTGTGTGTGTGTGAATGTGTGTGTGTGTGTGTGTGTGTGTGTGTGTGTGTGTGTGTGTGTGTGTGTGTGTGTGTGTGTGTTTGTTAATCAAATGAATAAACTATATATATATTGATATATATACTATGTTGAACAGATTTTAGATTGATAGTTTTATATATTGTCTACTTGTGTGTTCAAGCAGAAACTGGACAGCAGCGTGACATCCACAGGTGTGCAGACGTAAGCAGGTATCGTAATACATGCATTGGAATAGTAGCCACAGCCACATAAATCGAGATGGGGCATGCAAAACAATAGACAGGTTAGTTGACTGCCATAACTATCATTGATTTCAGTGCTATTGTACATTGATGATGTTAAGCCGCCTCAGACAGTGAAGGTTATGTGACATAATTCATAATTCAGAATGCAATCATCTTATTATGTGCCTCTTCCTGTTCAGGCTCACAGAAGGTACTTAAAATCTATTCAGAATCACTGAGCACAATGCAGGAGAACTCCCTGGACACACTCACACCTAGCATAACCAATCCACCTACCGGCATGTTTATTGAAGGTGGGAACCCAAACCCCATAATACAAAATCACAGAACCAAGCATGAACAGACCTCATCTGATTAATTATATTTAAGGTAAGACGAAGAAATCTGTGTACATTTGGCAATTTTTCACCTCTCTTAAGATCATAGCTTATAAAAGATGAACTCGGTCCAATCGCAGATTTTGAAACAGGTCCAAATCCTGACACAAGCCGAAATACTGGCAGTTGTTCAACACCCACCTCATCTAACAAGAAACAGCCTCTTCAAACAGGCAGTGCTGCACTTGGATGAGTCATGAGGTGGGAAATTTCACAGAAAATCAAGCATTTACAACAGTGTAATAATGGTACTCGATAGAACAATTGCATAAGCATACAGTGGGTCCTCCACTCAGACACTCAAGTGGGTCTTTATAAGAAATGTCAGGCTTTGTTTTGAGCCCACCCGAGAACTTGTCGAGAACAAGGAATTCTTTCTTTTTTCAATCTTAAGCATTTTCCTTCTTCCTTGTGCCAGATCAAACTCACTGCACATGAATTCACAGCTTGTTCATATTCAGCCTTACACTGTTCTTATGGGATCTTAGCTAATTTGCTGCTTTCAGTGACAGCGATACTCTCTCTGTAGTCCTGTGCATTAGGCTCAATGTATTTATGTGTGCGTATATACAGTCTGTGGGCTTAAAAAGGGTCACGCATTTAACCTATGAATTGTCAATAATAGCTACAGTCAGTACATTCTTAATGACCCCTGGCTGGCTGGACACTGAAGGACATGTTCATTAAGTCCCACATGAGATCACAACCACTCTGAAGAAGCCTTTTTCATTTAGTACTGTAATGATCTCGTGGTTGAACTGAGGGTCGAGAGGGAGCTGATACGTATGTAAAAAAAAAAAAATCAATCAAACTTTCCTGAATATCAAATATTAGAGCTTTACAGAAAAGATCAATAAATAACACACACAAGCATAAAAAAGTAAACCCCTAGTGAGCAAATCAAAGGGTGACATGGGCAAGGAAAAACTCGCTCAGAGCAGAAAACTGGGAAAGAACCAGGCTCACAAAGGGGAGGGGTTGGGGGGGTGTGTGTGGCAGGATGGGTCTGCATAGCTGAACATCAGAGTATCACTGTCCACCACTGAAGGGCAAAGAGAGCGCCAGAACTGGGAAAGGTCACTTTGTCAGGACGATATGGGCAGGCATGAAGACCTGAGCCACTTTGAAAAGGGCCAAATTGCTATGGCCAAATATCTGGGTTGAACTGTGCCTCTTTATAATAAATGTTGGAGGGGCGTTTCCCAACACCCTGGATGCAGACCTGTCAAAATATTCATGCTTGTCCATAATTGGAGAGCCTACAATGGGCACAAAAGTGAATATGATGAGATTACCTGGTGATGGTTGTGTGCACGATTGCTTGAAAACCTTGGGTCCGGGCGTTCATGTAAAAATCAGTTTGACACGTGCGATCTACCTAAACATGGTTCATGATATCGCACAATGTCAGGCACCTCTATCTGCAAGATAATGTGCCCTGCCACACTGAACACATAATTCAGGAATGATTGGGAGACATAATGAACGTCTGTTCTTGCCTTGGTCTCCAAATTCTATAGATCTCCGATTAAGCGTCAGTGGTATGTGTTGGAAAAGCAGATCTGACCTATGTCTGCTCCACGTCACAATTTAAAGGACATAAAGAATGTATCTGTAACACATAGGTGCACTGGACTCCTCCAGAGGCCTAGTGGAGTCAATGCCTTAGCATTTTAGAGTAGATTTCAGGATCCAGAGAACTAATGCATATTTGACAGGTTGTCACAATAGCTCTGAAAACGTTCAGAAAGGAATGGATCATGCTTATGAACGTGGAATTAAGAAACACAGTCCAGAAGGGGTTTCTGTCTGGGACGGACGAGACACATGGCACACGCGTGCATGTGAAGGCTCGGACCTTGGCTTCTTTCTGAATCCACTAAATGAGACTAAAACCAGAACAAGATGGTATTTATTCAGATATGTCTACAAATAAATGTGTAAAATAAAAGTTCTTACATCAAATATGCAGAAATCGTTCGTTCCCACATGAATTAGGGCAAAGTAACATGGACAAAATATGTTGTCCAGATACTTTTTTACCTGAATAGCAATATATAGTACATAACGTGAAATATGTGTAAAATACAATGTGAAAAAAATAGGACATTCAATGAAATCCTTCTTCTATCTTTTTTACATTATATAAACATATTAAAATCATGTTTCATTTCTTATTCATACACATCCAAACAGAGCATTATTAAAAACATTAAAACTGAATATAAATCATTTGCCCATATCACACTTTGTTTATACCCCGAATTATCAATATATCATTCACCCCTAACGTGAGCACACACATCTGGGTGTGCGTCTACACACACACACACGGCTAACTGAGCCTCCGTAACTACTACAGAGAACCTAGAGTGATGGCTGAGTTGGCATGGTTACTGAGCCATTTCCTTTCCTCTGGTTTCCTTCTGTGACATATGGAGTGGACAGTCTAATCCCCCAAGGCACTTTCACTACAGACCTTTGATTCACTATATGCTCTAAAGTAGGGCAATAAGTAGCCAGTTATGGGTGGACCCGATGTGATGGAATTTTGGGCGTGGAATTGTGCACAAAAGAACTGGGGAGGTAAAATTTAGGTAAATCTAGAAAAAAATTCATTTCATATAAAAATAAATAAAAAGAAACCTACTGTCCAATGTCAAGCATTCTCAAAATTGAGTGGTTAAATGTGACATGAGTGTTAAGTGTGACTTTGGGTGAACAATACTGTCTAACACAATTATTAGAAATGCATTTTACCTTTGAGGAAAAAGTCTATTACTACGTAAAACACCTAAAATTAGTGTAATTATTTATATTCTCCTGAAGTAGCCACTGCATTCAGCCTTGGAAAGCTTCCACAAGTTATCTGTATGTATATAAATGTTGGGGCACATAGTTGAACCCAAAATTAAATGAACTAGCCTTTACTGCCATGCAAAGTTTAATCACATTTCAGGAGACGGCAGCTTAAATGTGTAAGGGCTTGTCATGTCAAACTGCTCTCTGTATTTATTCTAACCATTTAAAAACCCAAGCTGGTGGTCTTTCTGGACTGTATCATTACACATTATGTTTTCTGTCTTTTCTTCAAATACGTGCCCACGTTTACAAAAGCTTCTCCCACCTTTCATAATCTTTCACTTTCCTCTCAAAGTCTAATAATCAGGCTAAGGTCAACTGGATGCCTACATTTCCCATGTTACAATGGAGCCAGCTGTTGCGATCCACAGCACTGCACCGGAACAGTCAAACGAAGACATCTGGCCAGTCTCAGGAGGACTGAATAAGTTCAGTGTCAGATTCAGGACTGCTGGAGAACATGCCAGAGGCTGCATGGTGTGATGAGCTTAACGCTCAGCTCAGATGACAGTGTGTGACATATGCATGCAATCATTGTAGACTAACAGGCTGGCTGCACGCCAACACACACACACACACACACACACACACACACACACACACACACACACACACACACACACACACACACACAAACAGATTTGGCAAAAAATGCAAACCCAAGCACAAACAGCAAAAGGTAATTACTATATGCCTGTGACATTTTTTAAAAAACCTGTCCAGAGCGTCTCTCCTAAAGGAACACAAGAACACTTCAGGAGTGTGGCTGTTTTATGGGAATACACTCAGGCTGGGCTCGGAGTGAGAATGCCCTAATCAGTTCCAGACACACTGAAGTAGTGCTTCAGCTCAGCTACATGGAAAGATTAACCCCTTAGACTCGTTATCAATCGTGAGCTTTATCATCATTGAATAATATTCTTATTATTCCGTTACTCATATTACGGCTAATTGAGTCATTATTAAACTTATTCCCTTATTATTTGTTCATTTTTTATTAGACATAAGCTTTAATCCTTATTATTTACACTGTGCTTATTATTAAATAAATTACTTAGTTATTCAGGTTTTCTGTTCTTGAAATATTTAGGTTTTGCATCCCGTGATTACAAAGATTAATATTCAGTTATTATGCACTTATTCTAGTCTCATTATTCAGGTATTAATGCTCATAGAGTAATTATTAGGCTTTTTAGTCCATTATTCAACATTGTGCCTTAATTCTTTTAAGTTATTAATATTGACATTTCATATCTGGTAATGGAATGCTAATTATTCCATTTCTCCAACTGTTCAGACATTCTGTTAATCTCAAGGATTCCCATCCAGTTCGAACCTGCTTTTTCAGTTATAATTCAGTCATTAATCGTACGACTCTGCATCCAGTAAATTGTAGAATAACAGAGTGAATATTAAGCACTGAACACATTATTCACTTTATGAATCCTAATTTTTCCAGCAACAATTATTCTTACTTTCAGTTTACTAAACAGCAGCAGTTTCTCATGAAACTTAATATTATTAAGTAATTTAAGTAAAAATAAGCAGAATTATGATTTCGAGGTTCATCTTAATATTTATTACTGTGTCAGTTCAGAAACTGAAAACCTGCTGACAGCTTCTTAGAGTTTAAAGGGTTAAAGGTGAAAGATATCCTTGGTTGCAAGATTCCTTGAGGATGGATGCATATCTGTGTGTGCGTTTCCTGACCTGTGCTTTGGCCAGTCTTTTCTCCAGCACGTCTCGCTCTCTCTCGCTGTGCACCAAACGCTTGTTGAGCTCCACCACGTCACCCTTCAGAGACGCCAGAGCAGCCAAATGCAGCTAGAGAGACGGAAAGGTAGAGAGTGTCAATATACATCTACATTCATTCAGGGGTAGTTCTAGCTTGTAGGGCATCCTGGATGAACCCCCTCCTTAACAGCCCCAAACCAGTCCAGCAATCCAATCCAACTGTCATATTTAAGACATTGGAAAAGACTGCTGACTACAGATTGCAAGACTAGAGGATTGCCATTTGTTATATTTCAACTCCCACTACCTTGGGCTTCCAGGGCTGTGATGGATTGCAAGTAGGCGGGATATAAATGCAAAACCTACTTTATTGGAACAAAACAAGCATCACATCACTGTAACAAGAGAACTAAACTGACAGCATGAGGATATTGGACACAACAGACACATCCACACAAGACTTCACAGGACCAAAACAAAGAGCTACAAAGTAGGAGATAAAACAATGCACACCTGTCAATAATAACAAGAGGGGCGGGGTTAAAACCTGGATACACCTGGATACAAGGGGAGGAGACACAACATGTGAATGATCACATGGCCACCTAATGTTAATGAAACATGAAACAATACAGGCCAACAAGCAGGACTATTACTGACAGCCGTCCCCATCTGCTACTTCAGTGGGAGACCTCATCAGGGTGCCCTGCCCACGCCACTAAGGTCAACTGACCCACATGGTGACATTGTATGAGCACACAATGCCGCCCTCAGAAAGACGCTGCCCTGGACGGCTGCTGACCTTCAGAAAAATGACTCTCTCATTGGTTGTTGTGATGATGTCTGAAGCAAAAAGCATATGACTGGTTGTTTTCTACCCTGCTTGCTCCTCACTGAGCCATACTTCCACAACCTTTACAAATATTCTGCATTTTATTTTTGAAAATTTGGGGAGGCATGGAAAAGCTCTGGATTCACAATCATTTTAAGGCAACATTCTGTAGAAGAACAGGCTCTCTATCATTGCTGCTCCAGGCTTGACTTACCACTAACTGCACTATGTAACTTTAGTAAAGCAGGTTGGACAATGTTTGCGAAAATGGCACGAGTCATTTTTGTGTATAATGTTACTCTACTGACTTGGTTCACCTGATTCTTATTTCCAGTTACTTTAAGAGTATCTGGTTGTTGCTGTAGTTGTTGGTCCAGCTTTCACCAGCTTTTTTGCCCTGAAGCTGCATGAAAACAAACACCCGCGAACACAAAGACTGTAGTGGTAAGTGTTGCAGTGTTTCAGCATGTGGCCCACACAGGCTCTTCACTCCGGTGGGCCGCTGAGATTTCACACATGAGTTCCCATACAGCTGTCTGACTGCACGCCTGCATACACCTTTACACACTCACGTATGCTGTCACACACTGTCATGCATATTCTCCCCAGCAATTAATCACTACTTCTGCACCCAGCTGATTAAAACTAAACCCAAGTGTCAGTTTCATTTTTGAAAGCTCACCTGATAACGGGAGTGCAGCGGTGAAACACTCTTCTCTGCAAGAAGAGGCCTGTATGTGCTTGTGTGTGTGTGTGTGTGTGTGTGTGTGTGTGTGTGTGGGTGTCAACGCTGGCCAAGAGTGAGATAAACACACACCCTGAGGCTTTAGCAGAAAGAGCCAACCAGCACTGGCATCAACAACCACACATACAAAAGCCTCTTTTGAGAAAGCACTACTTTCCCACAAAGTGAGTGACTGGCGAGACTCACCACTGTTTAAGAGCGAGTGAGACGGGGACCAGCCAACCAGTTAACTAAACTAACAGCCAAGTGTAGCGCCACCCTGAAGTGAAAATATAGAAACACAAAGCCTTTCCTAGAATTCAAACTTACCGAATTCGCCGTGCACCAAGGGTTCTGCAAAGCTGGACATGTTTCGCTTCTTCAACCAGAGGCTACAGCAATGCATTTGGTAATTTGGCCACTGGGATCTGGCCAAAATCAACAGCTAACAAGCAATAAAAGCTTTTAGGCCAAGTTTGCATGGTGTTAACGGCATGCCTAAATCAACACACACACTCGCTTCATGCTGCTGTGTTTTAAAGGCACCATTGATTGGAAAAAAAGTATTTCCTTTTAGCATAGTTGAAGATTTAGAGTTCAGTACATGGAAGGGGCAAACCATAACCTCAAACACACCACTGTTCCTCCTTCTACCGAAGAAAACACAGAAGCAAAATGAAACTGTTGGCCAAGTCCAAAACACCTACTGTAGGATACACCAAAACAACAGCCTTAAGACAACCACAAACACAATCAATTATCAATTATGTCAGATTAATGACTACTGGTCAGCTAAGCACTGGAGGGTAAAAATGTATATGGGGTATTTAAGGTAAAAGGTCGCAGCATACATCAAATCACTCCTACACAATCTAACACCCACTTTTCCCACTTGTAAATACCGCCTGACTGTTTGTTTGACTGCAATTTACAAGTGGTACAGATGGTACTTCCCAATTTATAACCTGAAAGGCAAAATAAATGTTAATGCAAAGTAGACCGAAATAAGTAGGAATGATTTTCTCTAGGTTAAAAGCTAACTGGAGCAACATAATGCTCTGACACTCTTACTGAGACAGACTCAGTTTGAGACATAGCCTTCCTCTCCTGTTTCCAAGGATCACTGTGCCTTTTAAGAGTTAATGAGCACTACAGATTCCATCTTTTAGCAGAAGAGCCATCTCAGGAAATGTCAGGAAAATGTTATTTCTTTAACGCCGTGAATGAAGATTGGCATGTCACGGGCAAAGGAAGAAACAACTCGAGGTAGCGACAGCCAGGCAATTACAGCTCACCCAAATGAGAGTGACCTTTGGCCCCCATTAAAATGGCCTCATTGCATCTAGAATGAAGATATGAGATGTCCGTTTCAGTGATGTCTCTCAGACGTAAATGAAAGCAGCCGAATTTGCTTAACCTTCTCTGTCACAAGGAGATGGAATTGGATTGGAGCAGAAGATGTGCGTGTGGTGAATGAATGAATACAGACTCCACGCTCCCCCTCACTTCCCCCCCCCCCCGTAGATCAGGTAATCAGAATGCATGGGAAAGGGGTTATTTGTTAACACATAGCTGCTGTGTAGGAGACTGCACTATATATGAGGTTCTAGACCCACTCTGTTATCAACACCCTGTTGGAGACGGTGTGTGTGTGTGTGTGTGTGTGTGTGTGTGTGTGTAGCTGGAGACCCCCTCACTTATCTCCCAGGAAAAATTATATTAGTGTTCCATAATGCACTTCCATTATCTATTTAGAGCCAAAACGAAGAGGGGGCAGTGTGTATGTAAGTGTATCTATGGGTTTGAGAGATGGAGACTGGGTGTTTTTACAGATGTTCAGGCACTTCACAATACTCTAGGGGTCTTGCACTCAGACATGGGCCAATCATCTGTCTGAACACACACACACACAGACACACACACACACACTACCCTCTCTCTCAATCTCCAGCAATGTGAAGAGCTATCCATCAGACATGGTATATCCCACCCAAGTGGTGACAGTAAAAGCACACTCATCCACCACAGTCATAAACAACTAACGCCTGCATTCGCTGCCCCAGCAGACACTTTAGCATCACCAGTGGAGTCCCATTCCAAGGACACACACAATTTACAGCACTTATTGACAAGAAAGTCACCAGCCTTTAGCTAAGAAGGTGGGAAACTGGATGCTGAGGCAGTCCTTGTTTAACTCTTAGAACCAGACATCCACACTTCGTAGATAGTCACATGCCATTTTATAGACTTCATTAACTCAGAATCACAGTAACCTACAGACATGATACACATCATAAGCAAACATGAACCTAATTGTTTGTTAAATATTCTTACATTTTAAATCTCAAATGAAGACATTTGAGAACCTGGGATCTACAGAAATGTGAACTATGTTTGGCATGTGTGTCTCCTTTTTCATTTTTTGGGGTCCAGCTACAAAATTGGCCTGCCATACAAGTGTTTCTCGACCTGTTCCTGAAGTCACACATACCCTACACATCTTAGCTTTAACACACCTCATGCAAACCTGAAGGGCTTGTTAATGAACCCTTAGAGATTACTGTAGATGTATCAGGTGTGGTGGCAGCAGGGAATGGTCTATAATATGTATGGGTGCCTCCAGGACCAGGGTTGAGACACACTGTCCTACGGTTCTAAAGGTAAAATTTGACAATTGTGTACAACAGGTCTGAGCTGTGTATTGGCAAGAAACTGTCAATATAGAGAATCTATACAGTAAAGAATCTATACAGTGTTGTAATGGTAGAAATTCATTGAAATTGACATTCAGAACCTCTATTTTTTTCAGTAAAAAACAGTTCATGCTTTCCCCACTGTGTGTGTGTGTGTTCATGTACTGTCCCCATAAAAACATGCTACCTCATGGCTCCCTGCAAAGCTTTGTGGTGATCGAACATCCTTTTTCTTGCATTTAGGATAGCAAAACCAGGACTTGAGGTCAGGAGGGCGGTTGGAGGCTCCCTACAAAGTTTCAAGACAAACACCTTAATTTTGGGTGGGAGGCAAACCCCTGCATGTCATGCCCAACCAAGACACCCGAGTCTTCAGGAACTGGGTATGTGGCCGCAGAAAAAGACCCTCAAGCCCTTGTCTAGCAGTGGTTAAAGAAAATTCAAAGAAACCTCAAATGCAGTCACCGAGCTGCTAGATCAGGCTCTGAGCTGCAGGCATATATCAATATCATGCCAGCAAACATCTGACAGAATGACAGTACAGAGCCATCTATGGTGTCATGTGCATTAAAGATGTTCTCAGAATAGAGCAGGTTTCACACATCAAACAGAAGAGCTTTGACTGGTAAAAAATTTAAAAATTAAAGACATATTTAGTCATATTTCAGCTCTCATACAATCAAATTAAGAGGCCACTGGAGACCATTCCACAGAGTTAAAGACCATGTGAAACTTATCACAAATAAAGGAAACAGTAGTAGTACTGGTAATTATAGTATCTCTGAATACCGTGTGGCAGCAGAAAGGTGGGGGTGCCAGCAGAACCCAAGAATATGTAGAGGCTCTTCCAACAAGGGACACATATACCAAATTAGACAAGGCTTTCCAGTCTGAGGTCGTGCTTTAAGCCTTGAATACGCCTTTTCTACCAAAGGAGGCTTATAAGAACCTATGTGCTTTTCAGCAAACCAGCCCACATTTCCACCAGAGTTAGTAGAACTGAGAATATGCCACAGAATACATGACAAACACAGTGTGTTTCCCAGCATCAGTAAATGGCAGTGACAAGATGTCGGCATAGACTACCTGCGGGCGTTTGTGTTGTTACAGATGTTTGTTTTTCTCTAAAAAGCAAACAAGGTTCAACCTTTCTGGATAGAAACCTATTTTTGTTGGCAGAAATGCGCAGAACAGTTCAAAATTAGGTTCCCAGACCAGAATGGAACCCGTTCCGTGTTGGTGGAAAAGGGCCTGAAGTGAGCTAAACCAGAACCGGATCTATCTTTCAGTCCACATCTGGTTCCATAAAGAATCCTGTTCACAATAGAGATTTGTGAATGTGGGCCACCTTTTAAAGGTGTAAAGTTTCTTCACACTCACAAATCTTTTTTACAAATATGCTTCTTTTTAGAACCAGAAGTGGTTTATCTATGGCAGGAGTAGGCAATCCCAGTCCTGGCACACCTGATTCCTGACCTACTAAACCTGCCATTTAACAGGTGAGGTGAATCATGTGTGCTTGAGCAGGAAAAGCACAACATTCAGCAGGGAACACCATTTCTGCAGACTTTCGATTCAGTCCTAATCCAACCTTCCTGATCCAACTAATTACTGCTTTCAGGAGTTCTCGTATGGCTGATTGGGGTTAGATTGGGGTTGGATTTGAAACCTGCAGGAAGGTAGCTGTAGAGAAGCAGGGTGGTGACCCCTGCTCAACAGGACCAGGATTGCCCAACCCTGATATATGGCACTGCTCAAGGAATCATGTGCAGTACTTTTATTTTTAACATGGTATGGCTCTTGAGTTTAGAATTGGTTCTCTAAGCAATCATCCTCTTGTCAGGAGACTAGCAGTTCAAATCAAACGAAAGCCTAAAAATATGAATGTCATTGTCTGTTCAACTCATTAAATATCAGAAAATGAAATATAATGTCCATTTAACCTGAAAACAGCCTCATTCAGGATGTTATCATGTTCCCATATTGGCCAATCTGAGCTTCAGCTCTCACATACTACTCCTCTCGTGATATGCAAGCTTTAAATCATTAAATGATGTCTGGCTGGAGCTAAACTGACTGACCGTGTCTATAAAGGTGTTGTGTTAAATCCGCTAGCTGACCCGAGCAAGGGCACCATTCTAAAAATGACACCATCTACTTCCTCTGCTAATAAAAGTCGTAATGTGTATCCTTAGCAGCTGTGGTTGTCTGTGTGTGTGTGTGTGTGTGTGTGTGTGTGTGTGTGTGTGTGTGTGTGTGTGTGTGTGTGTGTGTGCCGACGTGTGTGTGTGTTTGTTTGTTTTAGGATGATTCCTCCAGAGGATTCTTCCCGGTCCTCTATTCTTCCATCTAGGTCGAGATTCAGCTCACTGCCATTTCACTCTTAACTCTTAGATGTCAAAAGCTGACACGGTAGACATTCTTTACTAATTATGTAATAATTATTTACATCTCTAACTAGATATGTATGTAATGTATTATACACTATATGGATAAAGGTATAGGGATTTATTAGGATTGAACATTAACAAAACCTGTTAACAAACTAGCAGTCCAGCACAGCTGTAAGGATTTGATTGCAGTGCCAACAGCGTTAGTGAGGTTAGGATGCTGGAGAGTTCTAACTCACAGCTCAGAGTTATAGGGTTCATACCCCTCTAACCCACGACTGGCATTAGGCATGTTTCAAGTAGGCTCATGTATATGTTCTGCTCCAGAGAATCTTATTCTATTGGCAGTACTTCTCAAAAGGGACTAGACAAGCTGTGTGTGCATTTGCACATCTATGTCAGCAATGGATGCAACTTAAAGCAGCTGAATGCACAACAGTGGTTTGTTTGGCATAGTGGGAAGCATCTTGGACTCAGTCAACAGTGGGATTGAAACATTGTTCACACAACATTAAAAAAAGTACAGACTGGCAGTATTTTAGAATGAAAATCTGCACATACAGAGTTTCTACTGTAAGTCAGTCAGTGATCCTCATTATAAAACATCAGCAAGAAAGTACAAAACTCTCAAAAGACAAGATGTCTGTACCCCAACAGAAGGTACTGTTGCGTAATCACAGCTGTATAATTTATGGAAATCTTCAGTAACATAATGAGAACTGTAGGTCAAACCCACAGACAGAAACAGAAGCTTCAGAGATAAATAAATAAATAAATAAATAAATAAATAAATAAATAAATAAATCAGAGGAACTTTAAGAAACACACTAGACATCTGGGGCAGGATTCACAAAAGATTTAATAAAAAAAATGTTACTAAAGATCTTAAGATAATCACTGACATTCATCATAAAATTCTTAAATGCAATTTTGAAAAAAAAATCTTAAGAAAAATATTCTCTTAATGATAAGACTTAATTAATAAGTCTTAATTAATGCCATTTGTATTTTATAGTATTCTGGCATAGTGTTTTATGCCACATTCCACAGCTTATATTTTATGTAATATTTAAATGATTTAATATTCAGTTAAATCCAGCAGTATAGAGAACAAACTGATAGATCTGATCTGTTTAAACAAATTATTTTCACTAAGTGTGGCTCTTGATCTCTTACAGACTGCCTGAGTCTATTGTATGTGAGTCTATTGTATGTTTCAGAATATATTTAGGAACATTTTCTGAGAATAATAGTTCTTAGAATTGCTCTTATGTGAAAAGTTAAGCAGAAAAATCAGACATTATTAAACATAATTTGCAAAGAATACAAACTTTTTTCTCTCCGTTTTTTTTTATTTTTATTATGACACTTCTTTTTCTTAAGACACTTTTGTGAACCTGGCCCCCATTTTACATATTTTTTAGGACTGGTGCTACATGAGAACATTTAATCCAGTAATAAGTTCAACTGAGTTATTAGAAACCATAGATAGATACAAGTACTCAAGTTCAGTACAAGTACAAACAATGACATGTAATTAGTATCTACCCAGAAGTGCAAATAGTAGCAATAGTGCAAAAAGCTGAACAGTACAAAAGTGCAATAAACAGCAGTCTTGCTGAAATAACAGCTCTGCAGATGTTGTAAGTGCATGTGAGTCAAAATCATTATTCCATGCTAAATTCAGCAAATTCAAAAGTTAGTAAAATACTAATATTAGAATAAAAGTAAAATCACTACTTTTATATGAATTTTATATCACTAAAAACATCTCAAAGCTCAAAGATTTTACAAGTAAAAGCAAACAAATATTCTTAAAGCTGAAATAAACAGCTGATTAAACAAAAACTTGCTTGGCATCTTTCAGTGTGTTATCTTTCTTACTGTGAACAAAAGCAGTATATGTTAAAATGTACTCAGTACATATACACATGTACACTGACTGTCAACTAATAACGGCAATGATTGTTGCCAGTTGAGTAAAGTACAATTGAATTATTTTTGACAAAACTGATATAGTCCTTCTTAAATGTGTTTTTGTGTTTCAATCAATAAAAAAATGATGCCAAAAGTGAGATCAGTCTGCGAACCATATCCACAAGGTTATTTTGTGTTAGAATAAAAAGCCTACATGAATCTTTAACAACTGCTGTTCATTCAGTACCCTGACATTTTAAGCCTCCCAAAAAAAAAATAACAGCCAAAAATATATTGGGCCAATTACGTTAATTGTTCTCTCAGGGTCTACAAAAAGCCTCAGAAAGGGCAGCCATCGTTCTCACCTTCTTACTCACAGAACAGGTTTCTGTGCTGAACATAAGCAACAGTGTTTCATTTATCTAATCAGGTTAGAGCCTGCAGACTGCCAGGCTCTAAAATGCATCACAAGGGAACCGTTCAATAGCAGGGCTAATTGGGAACATTTAGGGCCAAAGAGTGTCAGAAAGTTTCCAGAACATTCCTTCCTTCAGCCAGTCTGGCAACTCATTATATTTAAAAACCACTAATCCTTGGTGTGTGTGACCTTCTGTACAGTGTTCTATATCAACAGTTTACAAATTGGACGGCACAAGAAAAAGCTCTGAGAAGATAGTCCAAGAAAATTTGTCCAACGCAAAAGAAATGGGTGTTAAAAGTGGTACATGCCTTCCTGACGGTTGTAAAATTATTTGTATTATTAAAAGGTTTAGTTGCAGTCTAAGGATTCTCCAACAGAAGGTACTACTACAGTTCCACTGACACTGTCATTTAAAACAACACATTTAAAAACAAGTACCGTCTATGAATCATCAAGAACACAACAAATGAGAAAAACTGTTAGCTATGCCTACTACTCTAGCTCAGATGTTAACTACTCTAGCTGATGTTGGCAAGATGTTAACTACTCTGCTTGATGTTGGCAAGATGTTAACTACTCTGCTTGATGTTGGCAAGATGTTAACTATTCTGCCTGATGTTGGCAAAATGTTAACTACTCTGCCTGATGTTGGCAAGATGTTTACTTCTCTGTCTGATGTTGGCAAGATGTTAACTACTCTGCATGATGTTGGCAAGGTGTTAACTACTCTGTCTGATGTTGGCAAGATGTTAACTACTCTGCCTGATGTTGGCAAGATGATAATGACTCTAATTGAGGTTAACCAGATGTTAACTCCTCTAGCTGAGGTTGGCTAGATGTTGACTATTCTGCCTGATGTTGGCAAGATGTTGACTACTCTGATTGATGTTGGTTAGATGTTGACATCTCTGATTGATGTTGGCTAGATATTGACTACTCTGCCTGATGTTGGCTAGATGTTGACTACTCTGCCTGATGTTGACAAGACATTAGCTACTCTAATTGAGGTTGAAGACTCTAACTGAAGACTCTAATTGAGGTTGAAGACTCTAATCGAAGACTCTAATTGAGGTTGAAGACTCTAACTGAAGACTCTAATTGAGGTTGCTGATATTAGTTAGATGTCAAGTTGTTAGTTTACAACTAGTTGTAGATGTCTAGTTGTTAGTTGGACATAAACTACTCTGGTTGACGTTAGCAGGATGAAGACCTTTGTCGCTCTTCAGCTGTAGCTGATGTTGGTTACATCCCGAAATGGTGAAATATATATGTTTTGGACAAACTAGCATCTCATTGTCTATGGTGGAGAAAACACATAATGGAGAAAACATGTCACCAATATTCAATGTATCAGGTCCAAACAGGATGCCTCTGCTCATCCAACATAAAACCTACTGACTGCGCTTCACTCTTTTAAAATAATATAATACATTTTGGATTGCATCTAAAAATAACCCAATGTCCCATTTCAATTTCAGCCAAAGCCTGAATGCATATTCCTTGTCTTTCTTGGAACATTAAGATTTAATAACTGCTAAGAATGTACCCACATGGGAATGGTGGGCCAGTGTAGAAAGAAGATACAAGTAAATATCTGTTGACGCTTCTTTATTAATTGTAGAAGCACAGAAAACACAGTAAAAAATAAAGTTCTTTGGTAGGCTTATAAAAGCGAAATAGATGGTCTACGTTTTTATTTCAAATATCTGACAACTATCCATCAAATTCTAGTGAAAACTTTGTAAATGCAAATGCTGTCACACAAAAACATACTTCTGTTATTCCTGGCAATCACAGCAACTTCTATTTCAGCAGCTGAGTCGGAGTAGTGCATACTGAGTGCACAGTAAGCAGCTCAGGCTACACACCAACTGCTGTTTATATAGTCACACAGATGTTGCAACACCCCTTACGAGCTGGGAAATATACTGACAGACAACAGGCACTGATGAAATGCATCCTCGAGGTACGTGGGAGGAGCTCTTTAAACTCATGCAGCTTGTTAATGCTGTTTCTTCAGGATTACAATTAAGTTAAAAGCATTACATGCAGCGCGTGACCCCTCAACCACCGTCCATTTCAGGCACTCAATTAGATGGAAATGTGATGGAAAGTGCTGGAACATCATGTGCACAAAGTCAACTGGCAAAGACGCATGTGTACTAACTGAGAGCATTCTGGTGGAAGAGAACCGGTCCAAGACCATTCTGCAAGAAGTGCTGCCACCTCTAGACATTATGTGATGGTGAATGAACTCTGTGGTCACCAAACATATGAAAAAGGATAAATGAAGTTGTAAGGTGCCAAAAGCAAAACAAAAGCACTGACCCTCTCTTTAGAAGGCTGTCATCCCTAGACCCTATTTATTTATTTATTTATTTATTTATTTATTTATTTATTTATTTATTTATTTATTTACTCTTTCTGAGAAGGCTTCCCCAGTAGTGTATGGAGTTGCCATTTTAAAGCTACAGACCAAGTAAATGTTTTGTTCCATGTGTGTTTTATGTTCTAGTAAAAAATCCACTGACAGATGTGTGTGCTCAAACACAAAACAGGGCAACGCAGCAACAGCAAATCCTTTTTTTCCTGCCAAGCGCAAGTTAACATCTGCTTTGAAAGTCCTGGAGACGTGCATCTGGACAGGCGTGAATCTACTGAGTTCAGTGAAAACAGCAAAAAGGGGCTTTGATTCATCATGTCACAATGTAATGAAAATTATTTGCACAAACTGGATTCAGCGGGGTTTAAATCTAGTGGTCTCCACAACATCGCCTTCTTCACTCTTCAAAAAGGAATTCATATTTTCTTAATAATTCTTCTCAGGATATGACAGTCATTTGAAGAAAGAAAAAAGAAACTAATCTTTATCTTTAACATATTTTCATATACGGACATTTGATCTTCATTTGAACAACACTGGGAGATGGAGGTAAAATAACAACACATACACTTGAAGAAATATTCAGTTAGGACACCAACATTTATCACAACGCAAAATGTGTGAAATTAGGATCAGACGCAGCACATGAGCTGCAGATAATTAGAACCTGTTTAGAGAGGATTTTGGAGGAGCCTGTTTTATTTAAATCTCAGCCATTATTGTGGTTTATTCTTGATTGCTGGAATAAATGGAATCTTTCAATAAGAAGGTTGAAGGTGCAAATGTTGTAGAGTCGCAGATGAACAATTAAAAATCATCTATTGCACTGTCCAAAAAAAAAAATAACTTACAAGTGAAACAACTGCCAACGTGGCCAGGCCAGAACATCCTAGCAAGCTCAGCCCAAGTGTAGACCGCAAGATGCATGAAGTGCCCAACAGTCCTAAAATGTCTTTACCAGACCAGACAGGATAAAGTAGATCTTAACGTTGAAGTACAGCATCTACCATTTTTTCCTCTGAAGGAAATAGCATTCGTACAGTTTATTAGCTTCATTTGTTAAAAATGCTTCCTTAGAACCTATTTTCTATTATTTGTCCAAAAAAGAGAGAATTGCAAGCTTTCTTAAATACTGATTTAAAAAAATACAGTAACAGCCTTGGATCTGGACTGGAGAGAATATATATGTCAAACTGTAAGAAAACCCTCTTCCTCAACCAACATTCAAGCACACTTAAGTACTTAAACCAACCTACAGACTGCTTAAAGTGGATTAGCCTCAAATCTTCTCAATGTAAATAAATTACATTAATACGAAAGCCGACAGTATGTCTAATTAGTTCATATCAGGCATGAAAAACATGCAAAACAAGGATAAAAAGTGCAGAACATGTAGCACAGACAATTCCCTTCAACTTATCCATTCATTAGTCTCACCTATACGGCCAGAGTTGCAGATGAAACCTTATGTAATTTGCATTAAAGAAAGGCCAAAGACTTTTGCGGTAGAGCCGACTGAACATAAACCAAAACAGTGCTTCCACAGTTCAGTGGAAAGGCCAGCGAGCTACAGCACACTCCGCAGTGAAGAAACAAATGAGCATGTGCTCTGAAAAGGCCATAAAACACATTCATCTCACAGGGCAACAGAACAAGTCATTACAAAGCAGAGCTTTAAATGAGGGCACAAAGAAAGACTCAAGTGATTTTCTCCCGTCTATACCTTCAGCCCTCACCTTCCCTCTTAATTTGCCTGCCTGGCTGACACACGCGTCAGAGGAGCTTGTATAGTCCAAGTGGAATGTTGAAAAGAATTTCTCCCACCCACCTACTCACACACACAAACACACACCCGCAGCATACCTCACTTCAGCGTCTGATTATCCGTATTGTTATTCCAGCACACCTTTCATGGGCACAGTAATATGAAGGCAGCTCTGAGCACTCTGGAAGCCCTCTAAGAACATCTCCCTCTCGGTCTTCAGCGAGTGAATGAAGCTCAGGCAGCCATGTCCTCCACATGGACAGAAGAGTGTGTGTGGTGTTTGTCTGAAACTGCTTCGCTGGAACGAGCATCTGCTTCTTCTTTTCCTTTCGTTGTTTGTGGCGCCTTTTCCTTCCTGACAGGATGGGGAGGGATATTTTGTGTGTGCGTGTGTGTGTTTGTGTGTGTGTGTGTGTGTGTGTGTGTGTGTGTGTGTGTGTGTGTGTGATACGTTATTGCAATCACAATGTGAGCTTTTTCAATACGGACCCTTAAATTACATATATTTTTATATCAGAAAATGCACCATATGCAGCTTTATGATTCCCCTTACGAAGTAAAAAACAGACACTTAGGGGTTCTTCAAGGGTTCTGTAATAGCAATGTTTATATATAAAGTTAGAAAATAATAAAATAAATGATTGAATAGTCCTTTGCCTGAATCAGCTGTACTCTATATGCAGGACAGTGTGAGCTATACATGATCATATTACAGATCTGGGGGTAAATATGATAAAATTCAATTAGTTGTTTAAAGACTGCACAGGTCACTACAGTGGAGACAATTCATGACTTGATTACATTTTAAAGACAGAATGTTGCAGCATGAAGCACAAGTTCCATCTTAAAACAGGGCTGCTATTATATTCTAGAGCCTGTAACCTCCAAACAAGGTGGAATGGAAACAATTCCAGCGTCAGTTAACGCAGTGATACACGACTCTGTTCAACATTTTATGGTAGACTTTACACTGGGATTGGTATTTCCTTTTTTATGACAGGTGTCATAAGGCTGTATTTTTATAGTGCTTTCTTTATTTGCAGCAAGTTACATGCCTTTTTTTAGGCTTCATAACTTCATAATGAATCACAGTAACCTACAGACATGATACACATATCATAATAAACTGCAGGGAATATCTAATCATGGTGGCCCCATCAAAAATGTATTACATTCACTCATTTTCAACTGAATTAAATTTTTTTTTGCTCTCACAGTGTTCAAATTTCAGAATAAAAGTCCTGAGATGGTATAATACTGATATACACATAACAAAAAAAATTATTTGACTTGGACTATGGCCAGGTATTATGAAGAATGTATTATAAACAGCCTTGTCAATCTAATCATTACAAATAACCCATCAAAATGATTGCAGTGTCAGATCAAAAACACATTTCTGATTTCTGTGGTGTGAACTTGGAAACAGTCAAGACTGTATTAAGCTGAATGTTCACATCCCACAGATGATACAGTCTAACCAGAGGCCAGACACAGCAACTCTCACTGGTGTTACTATACTTCAGAAAGGGTATTAATGGCTATACTAAAAAGGGCTCCATTGATGTTTTAAGTCAAAGAAACATTCCATCCATCCATTTTCTGAACCACTTATTCCTGAATAGGGTCACGGGTGAGCCGGTGCCCAGCCGGCAACTCTGAGCGCAAGGGCGGGAAACAACCCTAGACAGGGTGCTAATCCATCGTAGGCCACACACTACGGGCCACTTTAGGGTCTGTGGGGGAAAAAACCCACGTGAACACAAGGAGAACATGCAAACTCCACACAGAAACTTCCCAGGTCGCCCCACCTGGGGATAGAACCCAGGTCCCAGTACAAAACAAACTGACAGCCACCATTTGTCACTATTTATCATTAACATTATTATTACATTATTATTCTTTAATAAACCAAACTGGCATTTGAACTTATTTGTTTATAACATAACAGTAAAATAACAAACTGGCCAATTTCTGATGGTTTGTGGATTGAAAATTCCAACCATGCACCTCTCATTTTTATTTATCAGGGGTGCACACGGGCAAGAACCTGATGATACAATACATAATATTTTGTTTGAATTAAATATATTGTAATAGACAACAGAATATGATTTGTTTTACACATTTTAGGAAATTTGAGTACAAATTTGGAAAACTATCACAGTACAGAAAGCACCACTTAGCATGAGCTTAAAACCTGGGTAATGCAAACAGAACCGTGGCATCTTAACCCAGTACAACACTCATTTTGTGATACTTTTATTTTTTTTATATTGATATTTTCTTATGTTCCTATTATTTACTACATCATTAGCAATGTATTTGGTCTGCTGTGGCCATCTAGCAATGACACCTTGTGTACTGATCTTACTGACAATGCTTCCTCAAACACACTGACTCACACACAGTAATATGACTCCCAGAACACAAACAGGATCCTTGATTTAGTCCTCACAGGTTTGGCGGGAGGCACCGGTGCTCTACAGGCCACAATGGTGTGTCTGACCTCTGCCAAGTCAGAGGTCAGTGATCATGACCTCAGCTGGACATTAGAGACACCAGGTCTGCACTTAGAACAGGAAAAAATTCTATTAACGGCTCAATGCACTTATTCAGAGAAAGACAGCGAGGAATGCAGGAAGTGGGATAAATCAATGTGGAATTTTGTTGAAGTTAACCAATGACGCAAATTCTTTTCATAATCATAGAAAAGTCTGCACAGTCTAACACACATCACTTTATTTCTATGCAAGTGTTGACATTTTTTTATCAGTTAGATTTAGGATAGTATTTATAAACCTTGCTTCCTAAGTGCTGGGAAGAAATGACTTCCAGACCTGATATCGCGTGTTGATGGGACTGTTCTGACAGTCGGGTTATGACAAATAGTTTACAGGTGCTCTGGAATGGAGTACTGTATTTATCTCGGCATAGTTAAATACTGAGAGCTCAATACATGGAACTGATATACCATGAACCTCCAACACTGTTGACTCTTTATTGAAAAGAGAATCCAGTAAACCTAAAACAAATGTGGCTAAATCGAAACCTGTTACATTGTCTTGACTTGTCATGTACACACCTCCAAAATCTACTTGTATCCCTAAACAGTCCAATGTGACTGTGCCTTGAGGAGAATATGGTGATTTTGATGCTGGAGAACAGCACATCATGTCAAGAGTCTGCTAGTTATGGGAATATGGGTTATTAAGGGAACCAAGCCTTGTGACTGCTTTTCTTGTGCCGGTGGCAAAGCTGGGGGGAGCCAATGAGGATGCACATTAGGCTGAAAGCTACTGCTAAATGCCACTTTGACAGTGTCTTCTCTTTAATGTCCACTTTCTCGAAAACAAACTGGACCAGCTCAGCTAAACACACATCAGAAGCCAAAGCACTGGTCTATTTATTGTACTGGTAAAACTAAAGAAAGCCGAGTGCATTCACATTCTTACAATTTATACAACAAAAATTGTGCCGTTAGCATGCTGGCAACAGGTTTTGTCCAAAATCACAGGTTTGATGTTATCATGCTGGCTATGGGGCTTGTCCAACATTGCTACTGCAGTATAAATACACACAGCAGCATATGTATTACATTTACTGTATTACATTCATAACATTTTATATATATATATATATATATATATATATATATATATATATATATATATATATATATATATATATATATGTATGCTTGCAATTCACCATGTCCTCTCCCTCCACTCCCCCCCCTACATCTGGTGGCAGTCATGAATACTTCTAAACAGAGGCAGAAGCGTGAAGACGGTCTTACATTTACATTTACATTT